>JAHRHZ010000273.1:6505534-6546763 GCA_024137785.1 Ginglymostoma cirratum | reverse complement strand
TCCTCTCACCTATCCCCTCCTCCCACTTCAAGCCCCACCCCCATCTCGATCTACTAACATCATCCCGTCCCCTTGACCTCTCTGTCCTCCCTGGACTGACCTATCTCCTCCCTACCCCCCCACCTACACTCACCTTTACTGGCTCCATCCCCGCCTCTTCGACTTGTCTGCCTCCTCTCCACCTATCCTCTCCTCTATCCATCCTCTATCCGTCTCTCCCTATTTATTTCAGAGCCCTCTTCCCCTCTCCCATTTCTGATGAAGGGTCTAGGCCTGAAACGTCAAGCTTTCCTGCTCCTATGATGCTGCTTGGCCTGCTGTGTTCATCCAGCCCACACCTTGTTATCAAGAGATAAAAGAATCTTTTTTTTTTATCAACACAAACTCAGTTTGGACTTTTTTAATAATTAAAGTTTTGTTTTCCCAATGTATTTGGAACAGGAGCAAGGAGGTGATGATGGAGCTGTACATAACGTTAGTTAGTCCACAGCTGGAGTACTGTGTGCAGTTCTGGTTGCTGAATGGAAGTGATTGCACTAGGGAGGTTGCAGAACAGATTTCCTAGGATGTTGCGTGGGCAGTAAGCGATTCCGCTATGAAGATAGTAGATTAGGCAGGCGCTATTTCCCTGAAAGCAGAGAAGGCTAAGGTGCACAAAGTTCCGAGAGGCACAGACAGGGCAGCTGGGGAGAAATGCTTCTCCTTAGCGGAGGTGTCAATAACTGGGGGCACAGTTTTAAGGCAAGGAGCAGGACGTTGACAGAGATTTCAGGAAAAAAATTTTCACGCAGAGGGTAAAAAAGGCTACAGGAAAAGGTTTGAAAATGGAATTAGAATAAATAGACGTTTAATAACTGGCACAGATACGATGGGCTAAAGGGCCTCTTTCTTTGCTATGAAACCCTGATTCTATGATGTAAATTAAAGATCAATGAGCGTACAATATGGAACATTAGAGAGCATTTGGCCTGTCACAACTGTACCAGCCTGTGTAAGAGTAATCCATCTTCTCCCTTCTTTGCTGTCTCCCTCATTGTCCTACAAATTGTTTCCACTTCAAATAATAATCCGGTCCCCCCTCAAAAACCAAGCTTGCATCTGCTTCCACCACGTTTGTAGGTAATTCATTGCAGAATTTGATCACCTGCTGTGTAAATGTTTGTTTTATTTCTCTTATCGTCATTGCTTCTTTTGGTAATCACTTTGAACATGTTAGCAAGGTTAGATGGCATTTTTTTAATCATAGAATTCCTTCAGTGTGGAAGCAGGCCATTTGGCCCATCAAGTCCACACCAACCTTCCAAAAAACATCCCACCCTGCGTTCCCATGGCTAATCCACCTAACCTGCACATCTATGGTCTGTGGGAGGAAGCCGGAGCCCCCGGAGGAAACCCGTGCAGGCACGGGGAGAATGTGCAGTGTCCTACAGCATGGAGATGGGCCTTTGGCCCAAACTGGTCCGTGTTGACCACGCTTAAGCCTGTTTCCCTGCACTTGGCCCAAATCCTTCTAAACCTTTCCTGTCCATGTATTTGTCCAAATGCCTTTTAAACATTGTTAATGTACCTGCCTCAACCACTTCAGCTGACAACTCATTCCATATGCATACCACCCTCTGTGTATTTAAAATAAAAGTTGTCCATCAGGTTCCCATGTATTCTTTCCCCTCTTACCTTAAACTGATGACCTTTAGTCGATTTCCCAATCTTGAGAAAAATCCATTCATCCTATCCATGCTTATCATGATCTTACACACTTCTATAAGATCCTCCCTCAGTCTCTACGCTCTAAAGAAAAAGTCCAAGTTTGTCCAACCTCTCCCAATAACTGAGTACCTTGAGTCCTGGCAACATCCTTGTAAACTTCTTCTGCACTCTTTTCAGTTTAATAACATAGCAAGGTGACCAAAACTGAATACAATGCTCCAAGTACGGCCTCAACAACGTCATATACAACTGCATCATAACTTCACAACTTCTATACTCAACGCCCTAACTGATGAAGGCCAGTATGCTAAAAGCTGCCTTCACTGCCCTGTGTACCTGTGACTCCATTTTCAGAGAACCGTGCACCTGAAATCCAAGATCCCCCGGTTCCACTATACTCCTTAAGGCCCTACCATTCACCACGAAACTCCTACCTTGATTTGACTTTCCAAAATGCAACATCCCACGCTCGTTCACGTTAAATTCCATTTGCCACTTCTCGGCCCGCTTCCCCAGCTGATCAAGATCCTGCTACAATTTCTGATAAGCCTCCTCAGTGTCTAGGATACCACCTATTTTAATGCCATCCGCAAACTTACTAATCATGCCTTGTACATTGTTATCTTTATTGATGATTTGGATAACAAACAGCAATGGGCCCAGCACTAACCCCTAAGGCACACCACTAGTCATAGGCCTCCAGTCAGACAACCATCCTTCCAGTATTACCCTCTGCTTCCTGCCACCAAGACAATTCTGTATCCAATTTGCCAGCTCTTCCTGGATTCCGTATGATCTAACCTTCTAGAGCCTTCTGGAACCTTATCAAAGGCCTCACTGAAATACATATAGACTTACGTCTTTGCCCTGTCCTCATCAACCTTCCTGGTCACTTCATCAAAGAATGGTAACAAATTTGTGAGGCATAATCTCCCACACACAAAGCCAAGCTGACTACTCCTAATCAAACCCTGTCTTTCCAATGATGTAAATCTTGTTCCTCAGAAGCTTCTCAAATAACATACCTACTACAGATGTTAAGCTTAATGGTCCATAATTGCCACGTTTTCCTTTGCAGCCCTTGTTCGCTATCCTCCAATCTTCTGGGACCTCACCTGTGGCTATCAATGATGCAAATGTATCAGCCAGGGTCCCTGCAATTTCTTCCCTAACCTCTTGCAGGATTCTTGGATATATCTGGTCAGGACCAGGAGATTTATCCACTTTCATACATTCTAACACTTCCAACTCCTCCTGTATTGTGATATGGACTGTCCCCAAGATATTGCCACTAACTTCCCTAAATTCCCAAGTCGTCTTGTCTTTCTCACGGTAAACACACAGAAGTATTCATTGAGGACCTTGCCCATCTCTTGCAGTTTCTCACATACGTTTCCACTTTGGTCCTTGAGGGGTCCTATCCTCTCTGTGGTCAGCACTACAGCCTCAAAGTGCCAGGGACCGGGTTTGATTCCACCCTCGGGCAACTGCCTGGAGTTTGCACGTTCTCCCTGTGTCTGCATGGGTTTCCTCCCACAGTCCAAAGATGTGCAGGCTAGGTGGATTGGCCATGCTAAATTGCCCGTAGTGTTCAGGGTTGTGTAGATTAGATGGGTTATAGGGGGAAGGGTCTGGTTGGGATGCTTCAAGGGTCAGTGTGGACTTGTTGGGCCGAAGGGCCTATTTCCACACTGTAGGGATTCAATGATCTTTACCCTTTAATATACTTAAAGCATCTCTGGATTCACGCTAATCTTCACAGCCAAAGCTATCTCGTGCACTCTTTTCACCCTCCTGATTTCCTCCTTCAGTAAGCTCCTGTATCCCCTATATACTTCCAGAGATTCCCTTGATCCCAGCTGACTGTACCTGAGCCATGCCTCCTTTTTTCTGGTCAAAGCCTCAACATCTCTTGTCACACAGGGTTCCCTACTCTTGCCAACCTTGCCCTTCACCCTCACAGGAACATAAAGATCTTGAGCTCTAGCTATCACACTTTTAAAGGTCTCCCACTTGCTGGAGATCCCTTTGTCTGCAAGGAAACTTCTTGCCCATCAACTGCTGCAAGCTCCTTTCTAATTCCATCAATATTCGCCTTGCCCCAGTTTAGAACTTGAACCTTTGGACCAGTTTTGTCTTTCTCCATAACTACTTTAAAATTAATAGTATTATGGTCACTGGTCCCAAAGTGCTCCCCCACTGTCACCTCAGTCACCTGTTCTGCCTCATTTCCCCAAGAGTAGGTCGTGTTTTACCCTTTCCAGAGTAGGACCCTCTTCTATGCTGATTTAGGAATCTTTCCTGAACACATCTAACAAATTCCACCCCATCTAAGCCCTTAACACTATGGCACTCCCAGTCTATGTTAGAAAAGTTAAATTACCCTGCTATGACAGTCCTATTGCTCCTGCAAGTCTCCCCAATCTCCTTGCATATCTCTTCCTGTAATTTCTGTCAACTATTTGGGGGCCTATAGTACAACCCCAATAATGTCACCATTCCCTTATTTCTTAGCTCCACCCACAAAGCCTCACTGGATGATCTCTGTTATTTCATCTCTGACTACAGCTGTGATACCCCCCAATCAAAAATACAACTCCCCCCGCACCCCCCCCCCCCCCCACCCCCCTTTCCTCCATCTCTAGCCCGCCTAAGTCACCTGTTCCCCGGCACATTCAGCTGCCAGTCCTGTCCCTCCCTTAGCCGTGTTTCTGTAATGACTGTAATATCAGAGTCTCATGTGCCTATCCACACCATGAATTCAATGGCCTTACCTTTCAGCCCCCTCGCTTTGAAATAGATGCAATTTAATCCAACAGGTATTCCTTGCTCCCCGTCATGTTGCAGCCTGACTGGTCACTTCAACTTGATATTTCTGATTACTGTATCTCCTCTTAGCCTCGTGCTTGCCTCCCTGCTATTTAGGGTCCTATTTCCCCTGCCAAGGCGGAATTGAACCCAGGTCCCTTGCGCTTTGAAGCAGCAGTGCTAATCACCGTGGCATCGGGTATTGGGTAATATCTTCCACCAATGTGAGGTTCGAATCTTGATCGTCACTAGGGCAGTGCAATGAACTTATGGTTAGTGAAACAAGGCTTTGAGCTGTTCCTGAGCATGCCAAAGGCCAATTGAAGGGGAGCATTAGGTAGAGTTCAAGAATAGGTTGTCTACCTGCGACTGTTTCCTTTGGAGACAGCGTAAAGGAGTTTCTTGCTAATTGTGGTTCTTTGAATTGTCTTTGCAGTGTTTTCAATGTGATTTATTAAATGTATTCTATTTTAATTAGTGTGAGCCACGTGGAGGTGGAAATCATGATGAACTTTTTATATGGAGCCATTTTAGACTTGCCCAAAGAAATTCTGCCGCGGTAAGTATTCTTTCTGGTTTCAAATTAAAGATGACCCAAGGAAATGGTGTTTGTCTATCTAATAGTACTTAATGATCTATGTATTTTAGGCAGTGCAAAATACTTCAGGATTTTACTGTGAAATTTGTTCTTTTATTCATGTCCATAATACAATTATCTCTGGCTGTGTTTCTGGGGTGAAGAGTGTTGGTTGTGGGGGAAAGCTGGACTAGAAGAGGAAGCTTGCTGTTGCTCCTTTTAAAGTAGAGAATAAAGATGCAAGGAAGAGAACTCCAAATGGAGCTGTCACATGTTAGGGAGGTGAAGTTTGATGACCTAAATGGCCTTTCTCACCTTTCCTTATTGGTTTGCTCAGCATGTTGTTTTTGTTTCATTCATTCATGGGATGTGGGCATTGTTGGCTGTGCCAGCATTTAGTGCCCATCCCTAGTTGCCCTTAAGGTGGTGGAGAGTTTCTTGAACAGTTGTAGTCCATTTGGTCTAGGTAGACCCATAATGCTGTTGGGCAAGGTGTTCTAGTATTTTGATCCAGTGATACTGAAGGAGCAGTGATATATTTCCAGGTCAGAATGGAGAATGGCTTGGAGGGGAACTTGCAGGTGGTGGTGTTCTCCGGCATCTGCTCCCCTTGTCTTTCTAGATGGTAGTGGTCATGCTTTGGAAGATATTTTTTGTTGAGTCCTTCGGCCCAAACAGATCCATTCCGACTAAAATATCTATCCACGCTAACCCCATTTCCCTGCACTTCGCCCGTATCCTTCTAAACTTTTCCTGTCCCTGTATTCCATGTTGCCCTAGGAGGTTTTCGTGAATGCGTAATGTGTCTTGTTAATGATATACACTGCTGCTACTGAGCATCGGTGTTGAAAGGAGTGAATGATTGTGGATGCGGTACCAGTCAAGTGGGCTGCTTTGCCGTGGATGGTGTCAAGCTTTGAATGTGGTTGGAACTGCACCCAACCAGGCAAGTGGTGTTCCATCACACTCTTAACTTGTATCTGGTGGATGGACAGGCTGTGGGGAGTTGGGAGGTGAGTTACTCACCACAGTATTGCTAGCCTCTGACCTGCAGTTGTAGCCACTGTATTTATATGGCTGGTCCAGTTGAGTTTCTGATAACCCACAGGATGCTAGTGCGGGATTCATTGATGGTAATGCCATTGAATGTTGGGGGTGATGTTTAGATTCTTTCTCGTCGGAGATGGTCATTTCCTGGCACTTGTGTGACACAAATGTGACTTGCCACTTGTCAGCCCAAGCCTGGATATCATGCAGGTCTTGCTAAATTTGGACATGGATTGTTTTAATACCTGAGGAGTCACAAATAGTGCTGAACATTGATGATTGCACAATGAACATCACTTCATCAAAAGGGTCAGGAGTGGGGAATGATGAGGATGAGTTGTTTTTGACATTGTCAGACCACTGACCATTGCTGTCAGTGTTCCTGTTCAGATAAACAACTGGCTGCCTTCAGTAAGACCCCAGTAAGATGGTAGTTAGGGCAGTGACATGCACCTCCTGCAGAATGTGGGGGCTCAGGGAGACTTCAGTCGTCACTGATGACTACACCTGTGGGAATTGCTCCCAGCTGCAGCTCCTGGGAGACTGTGTTAGGGAGCTGGATGCACTTGGGATCATTCGAGATGTTGAGTGCATCATAGATAACAGTTTTAGTGAAGTGATCACACCTAAGGTGCAGGCAGAGTGTAGGCCACTATGAAAGGCAAAGGTAGTAGGTAGAGAGTGCTGGAATCCCCTGTGGCCATTCCCCTCAAACAAGTATACCATTTTAGATACTGTTGGCGAGGGAATGATCGTTCAGGGGAAAGCTACAGTAGCCAGGTTGGTGGCACTAGACTGCCATTTCCCGCTGTGCTCCAGAGCGAAAGGTAAAGGACCTTAGTGATAGGAGACTTGATAGTTAAAGGGACGGACAGGATTCTGTGGCTGCAGACAGGAATCCAGGATGGTGTGTTGCTTCCCAGGTGCCAAGATCGAAGATGTCTTGGAACAGTTGCAGAATGTAATCAAGGGGGAGGGTGAGCAGCGAGAAGTCATTTGCATGTTGGCACAAATGACATAGGTAGAAATAGGGATGAGGTCCTGCGGAGTGACTATAGATTGCTAGGAAAAGGTTTAAAAACTAGGACCTCGATGGCAGTAATCTCTGATTACTTCCAGTGACATGTGCTAGTGACTGTACGAACAGGAAGATATGGCAGATGAATGCGTGGCTAAAGAATTGGTGCAGGTGGCAAGGGATTCAGATTCCCAGATCATTAGGATCTTTCCTGGGGCAGAGGTGACCTGTTCAAGATGGATAGGTTGCAACTGAACTGGAGGGGGACCAATATCCTGGTGGGTTGATTTTTTTTCTAATGCTACAAGGGTAGTGGGGGGATGAGATCCTCAAGTGCAGGGAGGTAAGTGTGAGGCTAGAAGGAGATACAGTAATCAGAAATAGCAAGTTGAAGAGACCAGTCAGGCTGGAACACAGTAGGGAGCGAGGAATGCCTGTTGGATTAAATTGCATCTATTTCAATGCAAGAGGGCTGACAGGTAAGGCCATTGAATTCATGGTGTGGATAGTTACGGAGACTCTGATATTATAGTCATTAGGGAAACATGGCTAAGGGAGGGACAGAACTGGCAGCTTAATGTGCCGGGGTACTGGCGCTTTAGGCAGGACAGAGGTGGAGGAAAGGGGGCGGGGAGTTGTATTTTTGATTAAGGGGAGTATCACAGCAGTAGTCAGAGATGAAATAACTGAGGGCTCATCCAGCGAGGCTTTGTGGGTGGAGCTAAGAAATAAGGGAATGGTGACATTATTGGGGTTGTACTATAGGCCCCCAAATAGTCGACAGGAATTAGAGGAACAGATATGCAGGGAGACTGGGGAGACTTGTAGGAGCAATAGTGCTGTCATAGGGTATTTTAATTTTTCTAACATAGAGTGGGACTGCTTAGGTAGGGTGGAATTTGTTAGATGTGTTCAGGAAAGATTCCTCAAGCAGTATATAGATCCTACTCGGGAAAGGGTAAAACACGACCTACTCTTGGGGAAATGAGGCAGAACAGGTGACTGAGGTGACAGTGGGGGAGCACTTTGGGACCAGTGACCATAATACTATTAATTTTAAAGTAGTTATGGAGAAAGACAAAACTGGTCCAAAGGTTCAAGTTCTAAACTGGGGCAAGGCGAATATTGATGGAATTAGAAAGGAGCTTGCAGCAGTTGATGGGCAAGAAGTTTCCTTGCAGACAAAGGGATCTCCAGCAAGTGGGAGACCTTTAAAAGTGTGATAGCTAGAGCTCAAGATCTTTATGTTCCTGTGAGGGTGAAGGGCAAGGTTGGCAAGAGTAGGGAACCCTGTGTGACAAGAGATGTTGAGGCTTTGACCAGAAAAAAGGAGGAAGCATGGATCAGGTAGAAGTGGCTAGGATCAAGGGAATCTCTGGAAGTATGTAGGGGATACAGGAGTTTACTGAAGAAGGAAATCAGGAGGGTGAAAAAGGGGCATGAAACAGCTTTGGCTGAGAAGATTAAGGTAACTCCAAAGAGATGCTTTAAGTATATTAAAAGAAAAAGAGTAACTAGAAAGAAAATAGGACCCCTCAAGGACCAAAGTGGACATATACATGTAGAACTGCAAGAGATGGGCGAGGTCCTTGATGATTATTTCTACTGTGTTTACCATGGAGAAAGACAAGATGTCTTGGGGAAGTTAGTGGCAATATCTTGGGGACAGTCGAAATCACAGTACAGGAGGAGTTGGAAGTATTACTTTTTATGAAGGTAGATAAACCACCTGGTCTAGATCAGATGTATCCAAGAACCCTGCAAGAGGCTAGAGAAGAAATTTGCGGGTCCCTGGCTGATATTTTTGCATCATCGTTACCTGTGGGTGAGGTCCTGGAAGGCTGGAGGGTAGTGAATGTTGTACCCTTACTCAAGAAGGGGTGCAAAGAAAAACCTGGGAATTATAGACCAGTAAACCTAACCTTTTGTAGTAGGTAGGTTATTTGAGAAGATTTTGAAGGATAAGATCTACGTGCATTGGGAAAACAGGGGTTGCTTAGGAGTAGTCAGCATGGCTTCATGTGTGGGAGATCATGCCTCTCAAATTTGAAGTAACCAGGAAGGTTGAGGACAGACTGGTAGATGTAGTCTATATGAATTTCAGTAAGGCCCTTGATAAGGTTCCACATGGTAGACTGCTCTAGAAGGTTGGATTGCATGGAATCCAGGGAGAGCTGGCAAATTGGATATACAACTGGATATACAATTGGCTTGGTGGGAAGAAGCAGAGAGTAAGAGTGAAAGGATGCTTGTCGGATTGGTGCTGGGCCCGTTGCTGTTTGTTTTCTAATTCAGTGATTTGGATGACAATGTACAAGGCGTGATTAGTAAGTTTGTGGATGACACTAAAGTGGGCAGTGTGGAAGGTTATCAGAAGTTGCAGCAGGATCTTGATCATCTGGGGAAGTGGGCCACGAAATGGCAAATGAAGATTAATATAGAGAGGTGTTGCATTTTGGAAAGTCAGATCAAGGTAGGAGTTTCATGGTGAATGGTAGGACCTTGAGGAGTGTAGTGGAACAGAGGGACCTTGGAGTTCAGATGAATGGTTCTCTGAAAATGGAGTCACAGGCAGACAGCAGTGAAGGCGGCTTTTGGCTCACTGGCCTTCATCAGTCAGAGCATTGAGTATTGAAGTTGTGAAGTTATGATGCAGTTGTATATGACATTGGTGAGGCCGCACTTGCAGCATTGTGTTCAGTTTAGGTCGCCTTGCTTAAACTGAAAAGAGTGCAGAAGAAATTTACAAGGATGTTGCCAGGACTCAAGGTACTCAGTTATAGGGAGAGGTTGGACAAACTTGGACTTTTTCTTTGGAGCGTAGAGACTGAGGGAGGATCTTATAGAAGTGTGTAAGATCATGATAAGCATGGATGGGGTGAATGGACTCTGACTTTTCCCAAGGTTGAGGAATCGAGGACTGCAGGGCATCAGTTTAAGGTAAGAGGGGGGAAAAAATACATGGAAACCTCAGGAGCAACTACTTTACACGGAGGGTGATATACATGTGGAATAAGCAGCCAGCAGAAGTGGTTGAGGCGGGCACATTAACAATGTTTAAAAGGCATTTGGACAAATACCTGGATAGGAAAGGTTTAGAAGGATTTGGACCAAGTGCAAGAAAATGGGATTACGGTGGATGGACATTTTGGCTGGCATGAGCCAGTTTGGGCTGAAAGGCCTGTTTCTGTGCTCTCTGTCTGACACTGAAGTGTACATCCCAATTCAATTTGTAGAAGCAAGTCTCCAACAGACAGCATGGAATTTGAGCCTGCTGTTGGCCAAGATATTTAAATCAAAAGTTATTTGTTGATGTGGCATGAAAATAATTGACTTGTACAACCTATTGTGAGACTGAATTGAGGTTCGTGATTTTGTTTTACAAGTTTTTTTTTGATATTTTTGAGGAAATGCTTTTGTTTTGAAAAAGCTTGGGAAGAAAAGCTGAAAAAGACTATCTTGACGTCATTGTGTAAGAAGTTGATTTTTTTTTTGAACTACAAACAATGATGTTTAGTCATTTGGCTGTTCCACAAGAAGTAAACACAGCTGAAACTAACTTAGAAGTTACAAGAGCGAAGTGCGCAAATGATTGTGCCTTGACATTTATTTGCAACAGGTAAGTTTGAATCAGAAATCTGATCCTCTCTCTTGGGAGAGTGATTGTGTGAACGTTGTCATAACATAAGAACATAAGAACTAGGAGCTTGATTAGGCCATCCAGCCCCTCGAGCCTGCCCAGCCGTTCAATAAGATCATGGCTGATCTTTTTGAAACTCAGCTCCACTTACCTGCCCGCTCACCATAACCCTTAATTCCTTTACTGTTCAAAAATTTATCTAGCCTTGCCTTAAAAACATTCAGTGAGGTAGCTTCAACCGCTTCACTGGGCAGGGAATTCCACAGATTCACACCCCTTTGGGGGAAGAAGTTCTTCCTGACCTCAGTCTTACATCTGCTTCCCTTTATTTTGAGGCTATGCCCCCAAGTCCTAGTTTCACCTGCTAGCGGAAACAACCTGCATGCCTCCACCTTATCTATTCCCTTCCTAATCTTATATGTTTCTATAAGATCTCCCCTCATTCTTCTGAATTCCAATGAGTATAATCCCAGTCTACTCAGTCTCTCCTCATAATCCAACGCTCTCAACTCTGGAATCAACCAAGTGAATCTCCTCTGCACCCCCTCAAGTGCTAGCATATCCCTTCTCAAGTAAGGAGACCAAACCTACATACCATACTCCAGGAGTGGCCTCACCAGGACCCTACACAGGTGCAGCATAGCCTCCTTTGTTTTTAAACTCCAACCCCGCAGCAATGGCAGACAAAATTCCATTTGCCTTTTTAATTACCTGCTGCACCTACAATCCCACCTTCAGCGATTCATGTACAAGGACACCCAAGTCCCTCTGCGCAGCAGCGTGCTGCAATTTTTTACCATTTAAAACATAGTCTATTTTGCTGTTATTCCTACCAAAATGGATGACCTCACACTTGTCAACATTGTAATCCATCTGCCAGACCTTTGCCCACTCACTTAGATTATTTATATCCCTCTGCAGACTTTGTGTCTTCTGCACACTTTGCTCTACCACTCACCTTAGTGTCATCTGCAAATTTTGACACACCACACTTAGTCCCCAACTCCAAATCATCTATGTAAATTGTAAATAATTGCGGTCCCAACACTGATCCCTGAGGCACACCACTAGCCACTGACCGCCAACCAGATAAACACCCATTTACCCCTACTCTTTGCTTTCTACTGGTCAACCAATCCTGTATCCATGCCAATACATTACCTGGAAGACCGTGCAACTTTATCTTATGTAGCAGCCTTTGGTGTGGCACCTTGTCAAATGCCTTCTGGAAATCCAGATACACTGCATCCACAGGTTCCCATTGTCCACCATGCAAGTAATGTCCTCAAAGAATTCCACCAAATTAGTTAAACATGACCCACCCTTCATGAACCTATGCTGGGTGTTCCCAATGGGAGAATTTGTATCCAGATGTCTTACTATTTCGTCCTAAATGATAGATTCAAGCATTTTCCCCACTACCGAAGTTAAGCTCAAAAACAAAGTTGCTGGAAAAACTCAGCAGGTCTGGCAGTATCTGTGGAGGAGAAAACAGAGTTAAAGTTTCGGGTCTGGTGGACAAAGGAGTTGCTAACGATCAGGGTGGGAGGGCGAGTAGTTGTTTATGGGGACTGTTAGTGACTAACAACAGGGGGTGTGTAGTGGCAGGCTTTGTTAGTCACTGACAGTCCCCATTAACAACTACTCACCCTCCCAGCCTGATCGTTAACAACTTGTTTGTCTGTCCAACTGTCTTTCTCTGTCTTTGGGCTCTTTCCTGTCGTTTACTCCCTACCCCACCCACCTCCCTATTTTCTGCATGTAAGCTGATGTTTTCCCAGCCACCATCAGTTCTGAGGAAGGGTCACCGGACCCGAAACATTAACTCTGTTTTCTCCTCCACAGATGCTGCCAGACTTGCTGAGCTTTTCCAGCAACTTTGTTTTTGTTCCTGATTTACAGCATCCGCAGTTCTTTTGGTTTTTACCGAAGTTAAGCTAACTGGCCTATAGTTACTTTTTGTCTACTTCGTTTTTTAAACAGTGGCGTCACATTGGCTGTTTTCCAATCTGCGGGAACCACCCCAGAGTCCAGTGAATTTTGGTACATAATTACTACTGCATTGCTATTTCCCCCATCACCTCTTTTAGTACCCTGGGATGCATTTCATCAAGGCCAGGAGACTTGTCTACCTTTAGCCCCGTTAGCTTGCCCAACACTGCCTCCTTAGCGATGATGATAGTTTCTAGATCCTCACCTGCTCTAACCTTCTTGCTATTAGTTTTCGCCATGTTATTTGTGTCTTCCACTGTGAAGACCATCACAAAATAACTGTTTAATGCCTCGGCTATTTCCTCATTCCCAGTTATTACATTGGCCTTCTCATCCTCTAAAGGACCAATGTTTACCTTCGACACCCTTTTATGATTTACATATTTATAGAAACTTTTGCTGCCTGTTTTTATATTTTGAGCTAGTTTACTCTCGTAATCTATCTCACTTTTCGTTATAACTTTTTTTGTGGCTTTCTGTTGGCCTTTAAAGATTTCCCAGTCTACTAGTTTCCCACTAATCTGCTTTTTTGTATGTGTTTTTTTTCAATCTGACACTTTCCTTTATTTCCTTAGACATCCATGGTTAACTATTTCTTCTCCTACAGTTCTTCCTTATCGCTGGAATATACTTCTGCTGAGCACTGTGAAAAATCGTTTTGAAAGTCCTCCACTGTTCCTCCATTGACCCACCATAAAGTTTTTGCTCCCGTTTTACCTTAGCTAACTCCTCCCTCATCCCATCATAGTCTCCTTTGTTTAAGAACAGGACATTGGTACTGGATTTAACCTTCTCACGCTCCATCTATATTTTAAATTCGACCATATTGTGATCGCTCCTTCCGAGAGGATCCCTAACTGTAAGATCATTAATTATTCCTGTCTCATTACACAGGACTAGATCCAGGATAGCTTGTTCCCTTGTAGGTTCCATTACATATTGTTCAAGGAAGTTAACGTGGATGCATTCTATGAACCCCTGCTCAAGGCTGCCATGACTGACCTGGTTTGACCAATCGATATGTAGATTAAAATCCTCCATGATAATTGCTGTACCATTTTTACATGCATTAGCTATTTGTGTGTTTATTGCCTGCCCCACCTCAATGTCATTATTTGGTGGCCTATAGACCACACCTATCAGTGACGACTTCTTCCTGCTATTCCTAATTTCCACCCAAATGGATTCATCGTTTTGTTCAGTAGAACCTATATCATCTCTCACAACTGCCCTGATATCATCCTTAAAAATCAAAGCAACACCACCTCCCTTACCTTCCTGTCTGTCCTTCCAAACAGTTTGATACCCCTGGATATTTAACTCCCAGTCATGACCATCCTGTAACCATGTCTCCGTAATGGCCACTAAATCATACCCATTTGCCATGATTTGTGCCGTCAACTCATCCACCTTGTTTCAAATTTTTTGAGCATTCAGATAAAGTGCCCTTATGCCAGTTTTTGCACCTTCTTTTTGGGTCCTATCACCTCCATTACTAACAGCTCTTGAGTTCTCCTTCCCTCTAACCTTTTTCCTAATTTTCAATGGAGTTGAAGCTTCCTTGTCACCTGCTAACCTGCTGCTTTGCCTTACATTAATAGTTATTCTCCCTCTACGGTCACTTGTCCCTTCTCCCCCTACTTACCAGTCTAAAGTCCTATTGACCGCCCTATTTACCCTTTTCACCAGAACACTGGACCCAGCCCTGTTCAGGTGAAGTCCATCCCAGCGGTATAGATCCCTCCTGTCCCCAAACTGACACCAGTGCCCCATGAAAAGGAAACCCTCTTTCCCACACCACTCTTTTAGCCACGTGTTTACTTCCCTGTTCATCGCCTCCCTATGCCAATTTGCCCGTGGCTCGGGCAGCAATCCAGAGATTATGACCCTTGAAGACCCGTTTTTTAATTTTGTTCCTAGTTTTTCATATTCCCAAAACAGATCTTTTTTCCTGTTCCTGCCTATATTGTTGGTATCTACGTGGACCACAACAACTGGATCCTCCCCCTCCCTCTCTAGTATCCTCTCAAGCTGGTCAGAGATGTCTCGCACCCTGGCACCGGGCAGGCAACACACCATGTGGGATTCTCTATCCTGCTCACAGAGGATACTGTCTGTCCCCCTGATAATGGAATCCCCTACAACTACAATCTGTCTTTTAGCTCCCCCCTCTTGAATGGCCTCCTAGACCATGGTGCCATCGTCAGTTGACTCATCCTTCCTGCAGCCCTGTTCCTCATCCACGCAGGGAGCAAGTGCCTCATGCCTGTGGGACAGTACGGCTCCTGTGATCCTGTCTGCAGGGTCCCTCTACCTGCCTCACTCGCAGTCACACCTGCAGTCCCTGCCCACCGATTGAATTAACATTTAATCTCCCAGGTGTGACTGCCTTCTGGAACACCGCATCCAGATATCTCTCCCCTTCCAGGATGTGCTGCAGTGTTTGAAGTTCGGATTCCAGCTCGTCAATTTTGAGCCGAAGCTCCTCAGATTTTCTTGTTTAAATTTAACACCAAATAGTTTGACTCTGGTTAAGTCTTGCCTTGAGAACTGACCCAGTGAATCACTGTCACTTGTTTTGTTTAGTTGATATGGGTGCAGTGCATGTACATGTGTTGTCTGCAATGTAATAATATGTATATCTCATGTTACAATGTGAGCCCAAATGACAATCCTAAATCGGTTGCCGACATAATCTCGAGTGTGCAAAGAATTATCTGACAAATGTTATTCTGCAATTGGACAAATTTAATGTTGGACCCTGGCCTGCAAATATTGGTTGCCCATTAATTTGTATTCTTGTAAACTTTCCTGCAAGAGGAAAAGCTTCAACAAAATGTGCCTTTATTTAACAGCTATTTTGATTACAAATTTAGGAATGTTCAGTGCTTTCACTTAGAGAATATGTTTTAATATTCTGCTCCATAGGACCTAGTTACAGTTATTAATAATCTGCGATTAAGGATTCTTCTGCTTAGTTGTGTTTTACAGGAATGCAGCTACAGCATTGTGGGGAAATACTGTACGTTGTGGTACCAGAGTATGAATAGGAGCTGAAAGAGAAAACTGCTTAGACCCACAGCTTTGCAATTCAACCAAAAAGAATTTGCCTGCAATTGAATTTTGTTTCATGACATATTTCTAATTCAAGCTTAAGACTAATTTTGTAGCTGTTATTTAAGTTTACTAATTATTCAGCATTTTTGAGAAAGGCCGAGCTACTTGCGTCTAACAACTATAATAGTCTTGCATTTCTGCTGCTCACTGGGTTTTAGTGCAGTTTGTTTGAAATCAGCAAAACCATCGGAATAAGAGATTGTGGAATCTTGTGTGTTAAGTTTCCATGATCTTTAGATTTCAGAAAAGATGGTGCTTGAATCGGGGACTTCCCACATAACTAGCTACGTCCCCAGCTTGAATTGGGAATTGTCTGATGGTTGTAATCATAAGACCATAAGACATAGGAGTGGAAATAAGGCCATTCGGCCCATCGAGTCCACTCCGCCATTTAATCATGGCTGATGGGCATTTCAACTCCACTTACTCGCACTCTCCGCGAAGCCCTTGATTCCTTGCGAGATCAAGAATTTATCAACCTCTGCCTCGAAGACCTTCAATGTCCCGGCCTCCACTCTCTGGCCGAAGAAACGTCTCCTCATTTCTGTTCTAAATTGACCCCTAATCATAATCATATGCAGACCTTCAAGGAGGCTTTCACTGTTAAGCTCATTACTATGAAAGCTAATAGTAATGTTTGAACTTTTAAGAAAAATTTCAGAAATTTAGCACTGTACCCCAGTAAACTAGCAAATGGTTATAGAATGTAGAAACATTGAATATAGGAGCAGGAGTAGGTCATTCAGCCCTTTGAGACTGCTCTCCCATTCAAAAATGACTGGTTCTATTTTATCAATGGTTCTGTTTAATTTTTAAGTCATTGGAGGTCGTTTCCAGTCAGGATAGCCACAAGTAATGAACTAGACATTTTGAATAAGGGTCTCTGGATTCAAAATGTTAACTCTGCCTTCTCTCCCCAGATAATGCCAGACCTGCTGAGCTTCTCCAGCAATTTTGGCTTTTGACTGATTAAAATTTTTATTTTTGTGGCAAATCCATATTTGGCTGAATTAATCATGTACTACCTTATCACCACCCTTATTATATCTGAATAATTTGAAAGCAGAAATCTTTTAAATACACAAAATGCTTTTTAACACTCTGCTCTGTTGCGTTCAACCTTATTGCAGATATTGCTTACTGTAATATGTGAATAAGTTTGAATAAAGACTTCAATGGAAATAAACACTTGTGCTGGTTTTGCAAGGTTCAGTTGTGATTTTTTCATCCCAATTTCAATTATAGATTCACCCTAAAGTGAGAACTCTACCTCCAGCTAATAAATCATTTCAAAACCTACATCCAGTTGGGAGGGAGTGTCAAACCTTTTGACAAATATTTCACTTGCCAGCATATTGAGATGATGAATAATTGTTATGGGTCCATTGGTCAGATACATGCTGTACATACACACAGATGATTCTGGCGATCACCAAGTGAAATATGACTTTATGCAGTGCTGAAGAAACACAAACAAAAAATGAAAGGAAGATGACAAATTGAGTAAAACTTAATGCTAAATTGGCATTTTTTCCTGCAGTTCAGTGCTTACATTGGCAGATATGTACAACTTGGATGGGCTGAAGAAAGTAGTCCTACATGTTCTGAAGAAGGATTATTGCAAGTTCTTTCACAAGGTAACATTCTGTTTTTTTTTTGTAGTGATGGTGCAGCAGACCATCATTTGCTGGAAGTGATCATTCATTTACGGTTTCAGATATATTAGTGCTGTTTTTTGTGTATTGTTGTATTTTGAGTTTTCCACGTTCATGCTGCTGTTCTGGTTAGGGGATATCGTCAATAATGGAATTAAAGAGATGAAAGACTTTGTTTTGAAGAGTTTACACTAACTACTTGTCTTTTGCAAGGCTTCTAAATTTTGATATTTGGCAGTTGGACTTCAATTTAAAAATGCATGGGCACAATAATTTTTGGGGTTGGGCTTCTTGAGGCTACAGACTGTGATGTGCCAACAACTCCATTTTTAAAATAAATGCTGTGTACCCTTGAGTTCAACTTCAAAATGTCCTATTTGATTGTAAACCATGTGGACTGTCTAAATAAGCTCCTGTTCTCTTCACTTAAACTCTTGTCATGATCAGTTTACAATTCCCTTCTTACCAATTGTCTCAATAAAGCCTTTTTCTGTATGTGTATGCATTCATAAGAATATACAGATATTGAAAGACTTTCTTGATCTAGAACTCAGTGCAATGCTTATTGTTCCCCACTGGCTAGTCAGCCAGTCAGCAATGTGCAGTGAAATTTAATCCTGGGATTAAATATTCTACCTGGTTTCATTTCAATCTTCTTTCTTTTGCACAGGCAACAGTTACATTCCTCAGAATTCCAGTGGGCTACTGCAAAGAAAATTTTAATTTACCTTTTTATTCGTTCCTGCTGATGCTAATTATAGCACCACTTATTTCTATCAGTCCTTTATTTTGTGTGAATCTCCTTCTGCCTCAAAATTCAGCTGCTGCCTCTCCTGTTTTTTCAATCAAGTTTTCAGTATCCTTGGAACTTGCTGAATTGAAATCCTCTGCAGTTAAATTACTTCCATTGCTGTGTGGCATGGTGGCTCAGTAGTTAGCACTGCTGCCTCACAGTGCCAGGGACCCAACTTCGATTCTACCCTCGTGTGCCTGTCTGTGTGGAGTTTGCATATTCTCCCTGTGTCTGTGTAGGTTTCCACCGGGTGCTCCAGTTTCCTTCCACAGCCCAAAGATGTGCGGGTTATGTGGATGGACCATGAAAAATTGCTCATAGCGTCCAGGGATGTGTAGGCTA
Organism: Ginglymostoma cirratum; assembly: GCA_024137785.1. Classification (NCBI taxonomy): domain Eukaryota; kingdom Metazoa; phylum Chordata; class Chondrichthyes; order Orectolobiformes; family Ginglymostomatidae; genus Ginglymostoma; species Ginglymostoma cirratum. The sequence goes on along the minus strand of JAHRHZ010000273.1, from coordinate 6,528,067 downwards.
GGTGAGTTAGCCATGGGAAATGCAGCGTTACAGGAATAGGGTGGGGTTGGGTTGCTCTGAGGGTCGGTATAGACTTGATGGGCCGAATGGCCTGTTTCCACACTGTAGGGCTTCTGTGATTGCTAGAAAACACCAAGGAAAATGGGAAAAGGCATTAGCAGTTCAGCTCCAAGCCTTCTGATTAGAACATGCGTTCTTAATGACAACTATGGCACACATCTCTTGTTGGCACAGTTGTTTTTGATAGTGCTCTGACTGTTAGGGTGCGTAACTAGTGCTTAATTGTGAGCTTGATGTGTGATCCTGCATTAATTGTATGCATCCGTTAAATAAAGGAATTCTTTATAAACCACAGCGTGTAACCAAATCTAACCTAAGTTTGAATTGTGTGGATTTCTTTTGTTTCTTGAAGTTTTCAAATTAATTTATTCTTTTTGAGTCACTACTGTGAATTTAGTTTCTAATTGTGGAAGTTTCTAATTACAGGTTAGAAGGAATAGGTATAGGATTGGTGTTAATGTTCCGTAAATCTGACTGTTGCATTGTTCTTTATTCGCTGAGGAATTTGCAAAGGCAGACATCCACTTCATTCTAAATTCTTCCCAAAACACATTAGGCGCAGTTCAGATTTCATCAAGTAAAGCTTTGTCCTCATCCCTAGGATGTGACTAGTCATGTTGCCAATGATCTTTTTTGGGGACCTTGACTTTTCACTACATTTATTAATGACTTGTATGGGCGAATGAATAGATGACTGTATATCCAAATTGACGGATTTGTACTATTAGGAGGCACAGCCAAAATAAAGGGTCTACGGATTAAGTGAGTGGACAGGACAGTGATAAATCATGTTCACAGGTTCAATGAATCATCCAGTCTGAATCCAAGAAAGGCAAATTAGAATACTTTTTTTAGTGTACAGAATGTGGGAATTGTAAAGGAACAAAGATTTGGATGTTAGTATTAGCCACTAAAAGTGAATGGGTACGTCCAAAGCTGATCAATGTAGCAAGTGGCCTTTATCTCAGTAAACTGGATTACAAAACTGAGGGAAGGTTGGGAAGACGGGTGGAATTATGCTCTAGTTGCACAGCACTTTGGTCCAATGCTATTTGTAATACTGTGTTCGATTTTCAGCACTGCTGTTGACAAAAGCATAAATTGGTCTTTAATAAGGTGAGGTCGCCATAGTCCCAGAGGATCATAGAGTACTCTCTCATTAGAGAGAGATGACTGGTGGTGGCTTAACCACAGCAGGGTCAGCATGCCTCAGGCATGGGATGGTGTTGAGAGGGGGGGGACCTTCATGGTAACTTCAGCTGGTGTGGGAATGACCTGAGCTATTGGCATCACTCTACATCACAAACCAGCTGTCCAGCCAACTGAACTAACTGACCCAATAGACGTGTTGTATTTGAACTACTAAGGGGTTCTTTTTCAGGATGGTGACCTGTAACTCCTGGAGTTCTATAGGGATTAGTTCTAAGACTGCAACTATTTACAAAATATATTAATGTCTTGGAGGAAGGAAGTGAATATCCAGTAACAAAATTTGCAGATGACACAAAAATAGATGGACAGGCAAGTTGCAACAGGAATACAAACAGCTTACAGAGATATTAAGAGGTTACCTAAGTGGGCAAAAAGTTGACAGAGTATAATGTGGGACAATGTGGAGTTGTTAAGTTTGGAAGGGAGAACATAAAAACAGAGGAAAACTGCCAAGATCAGCAACACAAAAGGATTCGGGATTACTTGTGCATGAAACACAGAAAACTAACACACAGGTGCAGCAGGTAATCCGGAAAGTGAATGGAATGTTGGCCCTTATTTCAAGAGGCTTAGCGTGTAAGAGTTGGGAAGTTTTATGGTAACTGTCATGGTGCTAGTGCGACTACATCTGGGGTACTGCGAGCAGTTGTGGTCCCCTTTATTGAAGGAAAGATTTAATTCCATTGGAGGCAGTTCAGAGAAGGTTCACTTGGATGATCCCTAGAATGGAGGGATTGTCTTGAGTAAAGGCGAAAACGGTTGGGATTCTACTCACCTGGCATTTAGAAAAATGAGTGCTGATCTCATTGAAGCATATAGAATTTTTAAGGGGTTTGACAGGGAAAATACTGAGTGGATGTTTCCCCTCATGGGACAGTTGAGGACTGGAGCACATAGTTGGAATAAAGACTTGGATTAGAAAGAATTTCTTCTCTGAATTGACTCGAACACTTTGTCGCAGAGTTATGGGGGTAGAGTCCTTGTGTATATTTAAGGCTGAAATAGATTCTTGATCGGTCAGGGAGTCAAGGGTTATAAGGAATGTGTGGGAAGGTGGACATGAGGCATGTCAGATCAGGGTGGCAGGTCAATTCTGGATGGAACTGGGGCCTGAGGATTACATGGAGGTAGCGTGCATTTGGCTGATATTCCCTTGAGTAGTGAAAATCGGGGGTAATTTCATAAATATGTTCTAAAAGGCTAAAAAAGATTCAGTATGATCGACATGGAGAAAGTACTTCCTGTGAGGGAAATGGAAAGCAAGGGGATGTTGAAATCTGATCTAAGCTGCGTAGGAGAGGAATGGAAAAGCTGCTTTTATAAAGGGAAGCAGGAAGCTGGGATTTTCTTTCCCTCCAATACCAGGAAAATTGGGATGTTGCAATACTGATTTTTTTGGCTTGGAGATATATCTCCAAGGTGTGGCAAGTAATTAAGATTCAGATCTGATTGAACGGTAAAACAGAATTGAGGCTGAATCACCTACTTCCTCTTAGTAACATTTGGACAAAATTGTGATTGGTGTTTACTTACATGTTCAGTTTCAGCTGTTACGTGTGCCTTCTTATTTAAATATTCTGAAAGATTAATTGGCCAAATTGTTGTTGGTAAAGTGAAATGAAGGTAAATTGAGGCAAATTGAAGACCAAACAGTTCTTGGAATCAATTTTATTTGAAATGAAACCTTTCATGAAAGCAGAGAAGATATCAATGATTTTCTTTTAAAAAATAGTTTTTTGTCAACAGGTATATATCTAGCTCGTCCAATCTCTAAACTGTATCCATCCAATATGTTTTAAATGGTGATCCACTTGCATGTTACAGTACTGTTGCTTTGGTTTCAGATATATAGCAGTTGACACCTTAATATCTTCTGGTAGTAGCTTCACAGTGCAGGCAAGAAGCTTTGCTTGTTTTCCAGCAACTGCAAGAAGTCCGTTTGTTGAAACACACACCTCGGGTGTTTAATAACCAGTACTTTATTGCCACCCTCCAGTCATGTTTGTTACACACCTGCTGAGGTTTCAAGGGGTCGGTTGTATAATGAACCAAGTGGTGACCTTCAATTCTTCAGAGATTTCAATACTGCTGACTGACTTGTTGCTGATTTATTGCTTTTTTTATTTCTAGAATTATTTTTGGAATTTTATTTGTACTTTAAAAACAGACTGTTTCTTTACAATTGTTACAATTGTGATTTTTTTTTTTGAACAACACCAGCGGATTTGAGTGAATAGTGACTACTGTTTGCACAGAATAAGTCTGTTTGATATTGTTGAGCAGAGAGCGGACGGCATGTTTTTGAGACCAGAGATGACACATTTGCCAAAAAAAAATCAAATTCGAGCTCAAACTTGATTTGCAGTAGAAATTGTAGCCTTAAAATATTTGTCTGTTTTGTTTAGATTTTGTTGAAATGTGTTATATTACCAGTGTACTCTTGGAGAGAGAGAGATATTTAATTTTAAATGCATTCTGTAAATGCAAACTGCCTTTTTTCCTTATTGATTTTCTTTCAATTAATTTATAGCCTGTTATTGGAATGCAGCAATCTATTCTGGAGTGCCTGCAGATATCTCATTCCGTTGGAATTGATGGTCTTTACAGTTCCTGTATGAGGTAAAATGATTAATTTGATGTGAATTTGCAGGTGCACAATACAACTTCCTTTTGGAAACAAAAATTGCTCTAAAATTGGATGTTTTCGCAGATGGATTACCAAATATTTTGTGAAATGCTGGTCTGGAAAGAATTTTGCCTGTCTTCCAGCAGAACTGCAGCAAGCCTGTTTGATGTCTGTAGTCCAGTCTTTAGTAAGTATTATCCATTAGCAGCGTCTCTCTCCTTATCTGGTTACAATAATATCTTTGTAAATTTAAAGGCTGCATAGAGGTTGCACTGTTCCCAGCCAGAATAGAGATTATTGTCTGTCATATCCGGAGACTGGTGTTAAATGACTGGGTTGATCTTATGCACATCATTTCTATCATGCCCTACGTTTTGCTGGAGGCTTTATTGAGAGACTTTTTCGTAGTTTTGATTAGGAGTACCTTTCTCTGCATTTATGGAAATTTCCTATGTAGTCTTTGTTGTTTAACAACATTTGACTGTTCTGAAATGAATCCTACCTCATCTCACAACAATACTATTGCTCATTTCAGATTTCAAAAGTTGATTGAGAATAGCAGTGTAGTGGGTAATTGACTAACACTGAACTTGTACCTGATTTTTCTTCTAAAGTATGAGAAGTAGAGGAGGTGATGGCCTAATGGTTTTATGTTTGGACCGTTAATCCAGAGACCCAGGTAATGTTCTCGCCATCCAGACTCAAATCTGGAATTGAGAGCCGCATGATGACTATGAAAGAATTGTCAGTTGTCAGGGGGGACAAAACCCATCTGGTTCACAAATGTCCTTTAGGGAAGGAAACTGCCATCCTTACCCTTGGTCTGGCCTACGTGTGACTCCAGACCCACAGCAATGTGGTTGACTCTTAACTGCTCTTTGGGCAATTAGGAATTGGCAATAAAAACTGGCTTAGCTAGTGATGACAACATCCCATGAAAGAATTTTAAGAGGTTATATATAAAGTAAGATCAAAAATGTTGATGCATTGAGCAGATTGGGCTATAAGAGAGAGAGTGTTAACTTTTCAGGTTGGTGACCTCTCATCTGTATTGTTTCTTATCCTCCCTACACAGATTCTGCCTCCGTTTTTGAGAATTTTCTGGTTTTGAATTTAGAATTCAGTATCTGCAATATATCTTGTCTCCCCCTTTACAAAAAAAAATTCTGGAAAAGCAACATTTGCCAGCTTAAACCATGAATTGAATGTTAAATACATTTTCTTCTCAGTAAAACTTTTTCTGTTTTGTTGACCGTCTTCAAATTGATTTAGATTCTAAGTTTAGTATTTCTGTAATCTGAATAGATAAGACTCTTCCCCATATCAGTTGAGAGAATTAGACCAGTCCAATGCTTGCTTTTGCTAGCTTGAGGCTGGAGTTTACCTACTCATTATTACAGGGGCATGAGACCCTTAATTATAGCTCTTTATCAGTCATTTGCCACAGAGTTTAAACAGTGCTTATCCTTGCCTTCAGCAAAATTTATACCCTTGTAACACCTAGATCCTCAATGATTTAACTTCTCTTAAAGATTCAGCATATGAAACACACCATTATTAATGGATGTAAAGGGAATAAAGTACCAAAGGAACAAATTCAGCCCACATGATTGTGCAAGCGTAGGATGCATGGGTTCAATTTCTTCTAGAAATGTCTGTTGTGAGGGGGAAGACAAATAGCACACAATCTTGTACCGGCTTCATTTGTAGTGCCAATGACATTTTAGCTAAAGTTCAGGACGACTGCAAGACATGCTTTGTTTGTGAAGTATAGAGAAAGGTGTGTGATTTGAGTGTGAATACAGTTGTTATGTAATTTGAAGTACTGCTGACTGAGCTCCGAATCAGATCTGATCAGTTTTCTGGGAACAGCCAATGGGACATTTTCCTTTTTAGTTCTGAAATTTACTGGAAGTCAGAAACTTGGAGTGTGAAAAGTGATGGCAAACAATGAGTGAGGGTCCACAGTAGCAATTGTTGTGGCTTTCCCAGGTTAGTAGTATCACTAATTCTTTTATCCCCCATATCCACTGATGGCCAGTTACTCAGTGTAGTGTTATGACAAAACCTGGAAGCATCAAGAATTGATTCTGAGATAGCAGCGTGGAGCTGGAGGAACACAGCAGGCCAGGCAGCGTCAAAGGAGCAGGAAATCTGGTGTTTCAGGTTGGGACCCTTCTTCAGAAATGGGGGAAGGGTAGGGGGCCCTGAAATAAATAGATAGGAGGGGTGGCGATGGGGAACGTAGGTGGGGTGATGGTAGGCAGTGGTGGGGATTGGTCAGTGAGGTGGGAGGAGTGGATAGATGGGAGTGAAGACGGACGGGTCAAGGAAGCAGGGATGAGAGGGAGGCTTGGCCATGGGTTGATGCCGGTGGGGTGGGGAGATTTTGAAGCTAGTAAAGTCCACATTGAGACCATTGGGTCTCCCCACCCCTGGCCCCATTCCCATGACCAACCCTCCCTCATCCCCGCCTCCTTGACCGGTCCGTCTTCTCTCCCACCTATCCGCTCCTCCCACCTCACTGACCAAACCCCACCATTGCCTACCTGCACTCACCTATCACCACCCCACCTACCTTCCCCAGCCCCACCCCTCCTCTCTCTCTTTATTTCAGAGCCCCCTACCCCTCCCCCATTTCTGAAGAAGGGTCCTGACCCAAGACATCAGCTTTCCTGTTCCTCTGATGCTACCTGGCCTGCTGTGTTCCTCCAGCTCCACACTGTGTTATCTCAGACTCCAGCATCAGCAGTTCTTACTATCTCAAGAATTGATTCCAGTGTGTTTATTTTGTAGTATTTGGCAATTATATTTTGGTTCTTTTTACTGTGATTTAAGTGAGACAATATTATGTAAAGCATGGCTACTTTGAATAACATTTCCTTCGTCTATTTTCTTTTTGGTTTGTATGGAATTGAGTGTCTGTGTTTTCCAAGCAATCAATTAATTGATTGATTTTTGCCTGTAGTTTTGAATTACTAACAGAAGGCAACATCAGGAAATGATATGAATGATGGTTTTAGCGAATCTTGTGCAGAGGTGACTTCTGTTTGAGTCCTTTATGTTGAAGTTTGAAAATATAGTTGAGGACAATCTCTAGCAGTGTTTCAACCTGCCTATGAAAAGCTTGTCTTTTCTACCCACTCGGCAGTGTGTCATTGAGTGGGCTTACTTTGTTAAGCTTTATTCTGGGTTATGTTTTTTAATGTCATTCACAGTTGAAATACAGTTTGCTATGCAGCTGGCATTGAAAAAGCATGTACTTGAGCAAAAAACTGCCAGATGCTATAATATCCTGATTTTCATTTGATATGCTCTTCTAACTATAAGACAAGGTTAACTCAGCCAGCAGCACAACCTCATGGATTTCTTCTCATGTGGTAATAGCTCTGAGCATGCTCCACAGGAGGCCCTTTTAATTGCTACTTGCAAATCTTAGTTTGAGAAGCCCCATCACGTGACCCCATTTTATTTATGGATCCTAAAGTATTATGTTAAAATGAGGTTGGGGTGGGCAATTTCCACATCAGGGAATGTGTGATGCAGTATACTGAGTCAGTTAGGTGCAGGTCATATAAGAGATAAAAGGTACTGCAGATGCTGGAGAATCCGAGATAACAAGCATGGGGCTGGATGAACACAGCAGGTCAAGCAGCATCATAGGAGCAGGAAAACTTGCCGTTTCGGGCCTAAACCCTTCATCAGAAATCTGATTTCTGATGAAGAGTTTAGGCCCGAAACGTCAAGTTTTGCTGCTTGACCTGCTGTGTTCATCCAGCCCTATGCTTGTTATCGCAGGTCAAATATAACTTGTGTTCAGTTTAGTTCGACAACTTCCTACTATTGTGGAGAAGTTGCCAGGTCAGGCTGGTAATCATTGGACTTGAATTGGTTCGGTATGTGCTTATGTCCCAGTCAAAGAGCTTCTACATGAGGCTACAGAGAGAAGGGTGGAGAAAGAAATCATGATGGATTAGACTGACAAGTCAACCATTGGGTTTATAAACCTGTTTAGAGCAGAGGACACAGTGGTTCCCAAGGGTTGCCCAGCTGAAGCAAGATGGCTCCTAGAGATTTTAGTTGTGGGCACAAATGTGAAAGGTATTTTGCTGAGCTGTTTATTGAGTGAGAGTTTGCACCCATGGTCCAGTCCCAATCCCAAGAAGTAATAAACATGTGGGGAGAAAGGGGGAACAGGGTTGGATGATAAACTATGATCATGGGTATGATTTAGTGGCCATTACAGAGACATGGTTACAGGATGGTCATGACTGGGAGTTAAATATCCAGGGGTATCAAACTGTTCGGAAGGACAGACAGGAAGGTAAGGGAGGTGGTGTTGCTCTGATTTTTAGGGATGACATCAGGGCGGTAGTGAGAGATGATATAGGTTCGACTGAACAAAATGTTGAATCCATTTAGATGGAGATTAGGAATAGCAGGGAGGAGAAGTCACTGATAGGTGTGGTCTATAGGCCACCAAATAATGACATTGAGGTGGGGCGGGCAATAAACACACAAATAGCTAATGCATGTAAAAATGGTACGGCAATTATCATGGAGGATTTTAATCTACATATCGATTGGTCAAACCAGGTCAGTTATGGCAGCCTGAGGAGGGGTTCATAGAATGCATCCATGATAATTTCCTTGAACAATATGTAATGGAACCTACAAGGGAACAAGCTATCCTGGATCTAGTCCTGTGTAATGAGACAGGAATAATTAATGATCTTACAGTTAGGGATCCTCTCGGAAGGAGCGATCACAATATGGTCGAATTTAAAATACAGATGGAGCGTGAGAAGGTTAAATCCAGTACCTATGTCCTGTGCTTAAACAAAGGAGACTATGAAGGAATGAGGAAGGAGTGAGCTAAGGTAGAATGGGAGCAAAAACTTTATGGTGGGTCAATGGAGGAACAGTGGAGGACTTTCAAAACGATTTTTCACAGTGCTCAGCAGAAGTATATTCCAGCGATAAGGAAGAACTGTAGGAAAAGAGAGAGCCAGCCATGGATGTCTAAGGCAATAAAGGAAAGTGTCAGATTGAAAAAAAACACATACATAAAAGCAGATTAGTGGGAAACTAGTAGACTGGGAAATCATTAAAACCAACAGAAAGCCACAAAAAAAGTTATAACGAAAAGTGAGATAGATTATGAGAGTAAACTAGCTCAAAATATAAAAACAGGCAGCAAAAGTTTCTATAAATATGTAAATCGTAAAAGAGTGTCGAAGGTAAACATTGGTCCTTGAGAGGATGAGAAGGCCAATTTAATAACTGGGAATGAGGAAATAGCCGAGACATTGAACAGTTATTTCGTGTCGGTCTTCACAGTGGAAGACACAAATAACATGCCGAAAACTAATGGCAAGAAGGTTATAGCAGGTGAGGACCTAGAAACTATCATTATCACTAAGAAGGCAGTGCTGGGCAAGCTAATGGGGCTAAAGGTAGACAAGCCTCCTGGCCCTGATGAAATGCATCCCGGGTACTAAAAGAGGTGATGGGAGAAATAGCAAATGCAGTAGTAATGTACCAAAATTCACTGGACTCTGGGGTGGTTCCCGCAGATTGGAAAACAGCCAATGTGACACCATTGTTTAAAAAAGGAAGTAGACAGAAAGCAGGTAACTATACGCCAGTTAGCTTAACTTCGGTAGTGGGGAAAATGCTTGAATCTATCATTAAGGAAGAAATAGCAAGACATTTGGATATAAATTGTCCCATTGGGAACACCCAGCATGGGTTCATGAAGGGTAGATCATGTTTAACTAATTTGGTGGAATTCTTTAAGGACATTACATGCATGGTGGACGATGGGGAACGTGTGGAAGTGGTGTATCTGGATTTCCAGAAGGCATTTGACAAGGTGCCACACCAAAGGCTGCTACATAAGATGAAGTTGCGCGGTATTACAGGTAATGTATTGGCATGGATAGCGGATTGGTTGACCAGTAGAAAGCAAAGAGTAGGGGTAAATGGGTGTTTATCTGGTTGGCGGTCAGTGGCTAGTGGTGTGCCTCAGGGATCAGTGTTGGGACCGCAATTATTTACAATTTACATAGATGATTTGGAGTTGGGGACTAAGTGTGGTGTGTCAAAATTTGCAGATGACACTAAGGTGAGTGGTAGAGCAAAGTGTGCAGAAGACACAAAGTCTGCAGAGGGATATAGATAATCTAAGTGAGTGGGCAAAGGTCTGGCAGATGGAGTACAATGTTGACAAGTGTGAGGTCATCCATTTTGGTAGGAATAACAGCAAAATGGACTATGTTTTAAATGGTAAAAAATTGCAGCATGCTGCTGCGCAGAGGGACTTGGGTGTCCTTGTACATGAATCGCTGAAGGTGGGATTGTAGGTGCAGCAGGTAATTAAAAAGGCAAATGGAATTTTGTCTGCCATTGCTCGAGGGATGGAGTTTAAAAACAAAGGAGGCTATGCTGCACCTGTATCGGGTCCTGGTGAGGCCACACCTGGAGTACTGTGTGCAGTTTTGGTCTCCTTACTTGAGAAGAGATATACGAGCACTGGAGGGGGTGCAGAAGAGAGTCATTCGGTTGATTCCAGAGTTGAGAGCGTTGGATTATGAGGAGAGACTGAGTAGACTGGGATTATACTCATTGGAATTCAGAAGAATGAGGAGAGATCTTATAGAAACATATAAGATTAGGAAGGGAATAGATAAAGTGGAGGCATGGAGGTTGTTTCTGCTAGCAGGTGAAACTAGGACTAGAGGGCATCGCCTCAAAATAAAGGGAAGCAGATGTAAGACTGAGGTCAGGAAGAACTTCTTCCCCCAAAGGGTTGTGAATCTGTGGAATTCCCTGCCCAGTGAAGCGGTTGAAGCTACCTCGCTGAATGTTTTTAAGGCAAGGCTAGATAAATTTTTGAATAGTAAAGGAATTGAGGGTTATGGTGAGCGGGCGGGTAAGTGGAGCTGAGTCTCAAAAAGATCAGTCTTGATCTTCTTAAATGGCAGGGCAGGTTCGAGGGGTCAGATGGCCTACTCCTGCTCCTAGTTCTTATGTTCTTATCATATTGAATGGTGGAACAGGCTCTAAGGGCTGAATGGCCTCTTCCTGCTCCTATTTTATGTTTCTAAAGATTTATGCTGTGAGTAGAATTGCAGGGATAGAAATTGGGACCAGGTCTATTAATAAATTTGTGACTTGTTCTTTTTCTTTGTTTAGAAATTTTGGAAAAGATTACGGATAGAATGTGAGGCTGTATTGATTGATTTATTTTCCTAGTTATTGACCAGTGAAATTTAATTGGGCTAAGAAGATTTTGTGTAGTGAATCTCAATAAAAGATAAACCCTAAAATGTTTGAAGCAGAGGGAATATTCTAATGATTGAGATAATCATACTCTGCTGTCTCTATCTGGGTGATGACTGACTTTGGCATTCAAGAATTCTATTCTAGCAAAAGATAGCAGCAACTGTTCAGATTGGTTAGTCTTCACGTCTAGTCTATTACAGGTTACCTTCAGATTGAAGGTAAATAGGGGAAATATTTACAGGCCACAAACTAAAAGACGAGTGTAAAATTTTGAACTAATCAAATTAAGAACTAAGTAACTAAATTAGAGATGCAATGTGTTGTAACTGCATGATGTAGGAGTGGCGGATCCCATTGGTTCATAGTGACCACATCTGTACTACTATTGGTTACTTATGTCATCTGGGCTGCAGAGGAACTTGGAATGAGAGAGGAAAGTTCCAGTTGTTGTGGTGCACATAGGTACCAGTGATATAGGTAGAAAAAGGGAAGAGGTTGTGCATCGAGGAGCTAAGTTACAAAACAGAACCAAGGAGGTAGTAATCTCTGGATTACTGCCTGAGCCACAAGCAAATTGGCACAGGTCAACAAGATTAAAGAGGTAAACATGTGGCTCAAAGATTGGTGTGGGAGAAACTGGTTCAAATTCATGGGACAGTGGCACCAGTACTGTGGAAGTAGGGAGCTGTTCCAATGGGATGGACTCTACCGCATCATGCTGGGACTAGAATCCTGACACGTTGCATAACTACGGCTGTGGATAGGACTTTAAATTAAAAAGTTGGGGATGGGTTCAGTTGCATGGAAAGTTATCAAAAAAGTTAAAGGGATGGGAGGGAGGACTTGGCAGAGGTTATTAAAGTTTCAAGAGCAAAAATAGGATAGAGTATGGAAAGGGTCCGGCTTGGCAGATAAGATGTCAACTGAGAAGGGGGGCAGTCAATGCAGGATGGAGGGTGTTGTACTTAAACGCATGCAGTATACACAACAAGGTAAATGAGCTTGTGCAGATTAAAATTGGCAAGTGAATGTTGTGGGTATCACACAAGGGGATCAGGGATGGGAACTAAATATCCAAGGGTACATGTACTATCAAAAGGATGCGCAGAGGGGTCAGGGTTGCCTTCTTTATAAGAAATGAAATTTAAATTGATAGCAAGAAGTGATATAGAGTTGGAAAGCATAGAATCTGTGTGGGTAGAGTTGAGGAACTGCAAAGGAAAACAGACCAGGTGCTGTGTAAATGACTTTCCCTCCATCACATAGTGAGAAGTGGGATGCTCGCCAATGATTGCCCAATGTTCAGCACCATTTGCAACTCCTCAGATCTTAAGGCAGTCCATGTTCAAATGCAACAAGATCTGGATCATATCCAGGCTTGGGCTGTCAAGTGGCAAGTAACATTCGCACCACACAAATTCCCAGCGTGACCATCTACAATAAGAAACCGTCTAACTACTGGCCCTTTATGTTCAATAGTGTTATCACCTCTGAATTTCCCCACTATCAACATCCTGGGGGTTACCATTGACTAGAAGCTGAACTGGACTTACCACTTGAACCACGGTAGCTACAAGATCATGGCTAAAGCAATGGTCCTAATACAAAACTCTGGGCTTTTTACGTGTACTTCACTTTTCTATTGTATCATTACTGTTTGCCTTCTCCCTCTTGATTTTGGTGCCCAACTTAATAACCTACTTGGATATCGGAAAATAAAGGTATTTTGTCAAATGACTTTGAAAAGATAAATATGCATCTTCTGGAGTATCTTTATTAACCCTTCCTGTAGCTTCATGAAACAAAACTGAGCTGATAAGATACCAGAGATAAAAGGTACTGCAGATGCTGGAGAATCCGAGATAACAAGCCAGCCCCATGCTTGATAAGATACCATTTGATTTCAACCTATTTCTGCTTGTATTTCTTAGTTAACTCATGCCTTTTGAGTGATAATTAATTTTGTCCTTGACAAGGCACTTCAGTAGATTTCCCACCACTGATTGTTTGACATGCCTAGAGATGCAAGATTTAGTCCCCACCTTTTCAAAAAGATGTAACATTTGCAAACTTCCAGTATCACGCCACGCTCTCGTGTGTACAGGATTGAAAGATTATGGTTGGTGTTTTGTTTCCCTTATCCAAGCCAGAATGCCTCCCATCAGGACCTTATTACATCTTGAGTAATGCCAAGTTAACTTCTGTCTATGGTATTTTTATTCTGTCCAATAAGTTAACCACCAGTAACCTAATTGAAAATTGTCCTTGACAATTACTTTGAGCAGTGCAAAGTATTCACTCGGTACTTCAGTCATGTTCTCTACCTCTACAGTATATCTTCCTTTTTTACTGTTTCTGATCAACCTCCCATTCCTTTCAAAGGAATCCTACTTCCTTGTATATTTGTCCTGGATTCTGGGTTTGTTTTTATACTTTGCACAAACAGTTCTCATACGCTGTCTGCCCTTGGTCCTTTTTCAGATTCTTGCTGCATGTCTGTATCTGCGTGGTTTTTGATTCAGCTTCTTTTTCTCTAATTTTATTTTTGTAACTATTCCCTGTATTTAGGGAGCTGTAGCTTTGGGTGACCTATTTCTACCTTCCCGCCCACCCCTCCACTTTATGGAAACGTGCTTGGTTTGAATCTGCTTTCAATCCCATCTTAAAGGCTTGGCATTGCTTGTTTGCTCTTCTCCTGATCAGTCTTTCTTTGCAGTCCACATGTGCCAGATTCATTTGTGAATTACTAAAATAGATTCTATTCTGGTGAAATATTTTCATTTTATCTTTTTTGTCATCTTTTTCATAACTATTTTAAATATAATTATATTTATAATCCATAATCCAGATATTCTCTCACTGCAACATGAGTTTATCTTGCTTTATTCCCCAGAACTAGATCTGTTACTGCTTTCTTCCTTGTTGGGCTAAATTATGTGATTTAAGGAAATGTGTTAGGAATTCTTGCCCATTTAAAAAAAAATTATTTAGTCCTATTTAGAGTTATTAAAGTTCTGTTATTTGCCAACACATTTCCTCTTCTATCTTCTTTTGTTTGGAGTTTAAAAGTAAACACCCAGCAATGAACAGCTCTTTTTCTGTTCCTTGTCTCTAACCGAATTGACTTGATCTTTTAACCTCTGTAATATGTCTGTGTAGCTCTGCAGTCTGTGGTCCATACTGTCGTCATCCATCCTTATTATGTAAGCAGTGCCTAAATGAGAAAATGTAATGTTCAGATGCAATATCACTTATCCTAGTATCCATTCATGCTGGGAGTTTGATTCTATTATTAAAGATATTAAATGTGAATGCCATGGATCTATAAAATACAAATTAAATGAAGGTTAAATATGTAGTTTATTTTTAAAACAGTGTTGATCACATTGGCCAGCAGTATACACAGATGACTGATTATGCATTCGACCTTCAGAATGTAGAAAATGTGGTTTCGGTGCTGATGGAGAGTGATCGTCTACTGTGGAACCTTCCTGAGGTGAAATGGGCAGAGCAAGCAATTGCCTTGACAAAAGAACTGCAAGACGAATGCATCAAGTTTATTGTGCCACACTTCCTTGAGACTGTACAAAGTAAAAGTCTCCTCCACCTATTAAAAGTAAGATTCACCTTTCATAGCTGTCGTGTATCACCAGTACTTTGTGAAGGATCTGATTATTGGTAAGAATCAGATTTGAAATGAAGAAGTCGCTTCTCTTTTGTTCACTGTTGTTTGCTGAGGTTAAGAAGGAGATTATAATCAGAAAAAAAATTTAAAATTTGCATAAATACAATGACTTGTGACATGGGGAAAGACAGCAGCGTACTGATAAGGTCAATGGACTACTAAACACAGGCCAGGCTATTTCAGTTAGTAAATCTGGGATATAATACTCATCCATGATGGTGACAATAAAAATACTGCATGCAGTATTCCAGGTGTAGCCTCACCAACGCCCTGTACAACTGTGACAAGACATCCTTGTTCCTGTACTCAACTCCAGCACTGCTAACTGCTTCATGGGAGAGAAAATTGGAAACGGACTTATTACATATTTTTGTAACTGAATAATGCTTGAACTAAATGTATTCCTGTGATCATTACTTTGAAGGGATGCAAGAATTGGGGAAACGTGCATTACTTTGCAGAGGGTAGGATGGTGCAATCTGTTCTGACAATCTTGTTGTTGCCCATGTCCATTAGCCATCACCTCCAACCCTCTGCCTGGTTTCTGAGCTTGAACCTGATCGTTCGTCAAGTCTGCCAATTTTGCAAATGGCAATGAGATTCTCACCCCATATCTCATCACCAATATTTTAATTTGCACCAAGTCCCATTTGCCCTTATCCTTAATGACCTGTGTTGGCTGCTGGTCAAGCATCTTTTTTTAAAAAAAAAGTTCTCAACCTTGTCTGGCATTTCCCATCATAGCTTACGCCCTACGAGGCTCTGAGAAAAGCTGCTCTCATCCAATTCTCGTCTCTTGCTCATCTTCTATTTAATTTTGTTCAAGTGTTGGTCGTTCTGCCTTAAACTTCAAAAGCGCTGGCCTGAACACTGATTTCCAGAGCAAACTTCTCCACCTCTTTAGCTCTCTTTCTCCTCCTTTAAAACTGTCTTTTAAAATCTATTATGGTTAAGCTATTGATTTTTGTATTTCTTTGTGCCAGCCTATGTGGCTGGTGTCCGGTTTTGTTGAGTATGCTCCTGTGAAGCAACGGAATATTTTACTGTGTTAAGTGATGGAGCGAATAGCCTATTTCTGTTCCTACTTTCTTTGTTTTATGTTTCTCTGTTAAAAGCTATAAGAAACATGTCTGTAATGATATCTTGGCAAAGTGGTCAGGCTGTTGCCTCCTCTGTGGTGTGTTCACACAGATCTGAGATGGACAAGGTTTATGCTGTAGTTCCTCTGAAGCAAGCAATTTGATTAGCACAGTGATTGACTTTACTGCCAGCAGTCTGAGGCAGGCTTTGGAGGGCTATCTATTCTTTGCAATGGCCCTGTTCTGATTTTATTATTGATGGGTGTTATATTGAACACAGTAGTGATACATACAGTGATAAATACAGGAAAATGCATTGATTTTGATTTACAGCTCAGATTCTGCTTTCAAAAATCTGACACCAGACATACTACCGTGCTGACAGCCAGATCTGATCTCTCTCTCTGGCATAGTGTGAAATGTTTGCATGTGCATGTTTTGGCAGCTAACAGATGGATACAGGACTCATGCAGACAAACTGCTCAACTTACTGTAGCAACTGTTTTACCTTGTATTTCACATTGGTATGAATAGAATGAAAATACAAGAATGCTCACACTCCAGTATATTCTGTTAAATGGGAAAGAATGAGAAATGCAGACAGAACACCTTTATATTTTAAAGACTGAAAAGAGAAACTAACAAAATGTTCTTAATCGTGGTAACAAAACAATCAATGGTGCAGAGTACATGAAGTTCTTTTTTTCTATTTATTTGTTGGGTGTGGGCATCGCTGGCTGGCCAGCATTTCTTGCCCATCTCTAGTTGCTCTTGAGAAGATGATGGTGAGCTGCCTTCTTGAACTGCTGCAGTCTACCTGCTTTGGGTTGACCCACAATGCCACTAGGATTTTGATCCAGCGACAGTGAAGGAACAGCAATATTTTTCCAAGTCAGGATGGTGAGTGGCTTGGAGGGGAACTTGAAGGTGGTGGTGTTCTCATATGTCTGCTGACTTTGTAGCATAACATGGAAGGATGTGCTTTTGCTGCCAAGATCCCTCCTGAAAGGAGTTGTCAATCTTTGCCTTGGCATTTTGGAGAAACACCATTTTCTAGGGAAATGCTTGGAAGTGCACAAGTGTCTAGCTATTCCCTCACACGCTATTGCTGTGTGAGAGGGTGTTGATTGTAGATTTGGGAGCAGGTAATCTCTTTACCTATTGGGCAGACAAGGTACAGGAAGGAAGGAAAAGGAAGAAAAATAATGGAAGCATTTTCTGACTCTTTTGCAAGCATTCAAGGTTTTTCTTCCACCAGAAGTACAAGCGACGGTTGCTAAAAATAAATCCTACTTAAAGTTTCACATGTCAAGGCTCAAAAGCTTGCGTATTTGTACTACAACTGCCTTTGATTTATTATTGACCTCTAATTCCATTACTGTGGGAGTGCTTTTAATAATTAGAGCTAAATTTAATGCAGTCCTTTCTGCGTGCAAATGTATATATAATGCAAGAGGTCTGGACCTACTTTAACCTCATGTGAAAAAGCTTGGTCTGGATGA
Organism: Ginglymostoma cirratum; assembly: GCA_024137785.1. Taxonomy (NCBI): domain Eukaryota; kingdom Metazoa; phylum Chordata; class Chondrichthyes; order Orectolobiformes; family Ginglymostomatidae; genus Ginglymostoma; species Ginglymostoma cirratum. The sequence continues at coordinate 6,510,616 of JAHRHZ010000273.1, read as the reverse complement.
TGGATATTCGTACTAAATGATAACAGTATGAAGTTGCTGATCTATTTTAAGATACATCTGTTGCATTGGCACAATCCATTATAGCTGTCATACACACCAGGCTACAAAAGCAGCTGTCTTGGAAAACAGGTTACCTGAGTTTCAAGAACCCTTTGGGGCTAAGTGCACTGGAAATGGAATATATGAGAGCATGCCTGGTAAATGTGTTCACTAATCTTCAAGTGACAAATAGGCTGCATATTTGGAGTATAAAAGTTAATTTCTTATGCTATTTGATGCATTTTTGTAAATAAATTAAACTTTTTTCCCATGATTATGGGAAGAAATTAAGTGGCCTTACAGTTTATTTTGAAAATGCCAGCTACTAAATAATTCTATTTTCCAGGCACAGAGAATGAGCAGAAGACCATATCTGGTGGAAAGGATTTTTGCAGCTATTGAACAAAACATTACAGTGACAGATGGTTGCTTGCAATTTATAGCAGTGGACCTGCTGAGGAGCCAGGTGGCTTACAAAGAGGTGGTAAGTATTTAATCATATAAACATCTACCCTTGAGTCTGTAGAAGAGGGTTTTGAATTGTTTATCTTCATGTATGGCAAGCATCAGCCATAAACACACACTTACCAAAACGGATTTGCCTATACTAGTCAATTTGTATGTTTGCATCTGCGTGACATACACACGCGTGCGTGCGTACACTTATCATCTTTCCAGTTTGCCCCCCACAGTGGTCGAGAACGCCCTCGACCGTGTCTCCCGCATTTCCCGCAACTCATCCCTCACACCCCGTCCCCGCAATAATAACCAAAAAAGAATCCCCCTCGTCCTCGCGTACCATCCCACCAACCTCCGGATCCAACGCATCATCCTCCAACACTTCCGCCATCTGCAATCCGACCCCACCACCAAAGACATTTTTCCCTCCCCACCCTTATCTGCCTTCCGGAGGGACCACTCCCTCTGCGACTCCCTTGTCCGCTCCACACTCCCCTCCAGCCCCACCACACCCGGCACTTTTCCCTGCAACCGCAGGAAGTGCTACACCTGCCCCCACACCTCCTCCCTCACCCCAATCCCAGGCCCCAAGAAGACTTTCCACATCAGGCAGATGTTCACCTGCACATCTGCCAATATGGTATACTGAATCCGCTGTACCCGTTGTGGCTTCCTCTACATCGGGGAAACCAAGCGAAGGCTTGGGGACCGCTTTGCAGAACACCTGCGCTCAGTTCGCAACAAACAACTGCACCTCCCAGTCGCGAACCATTTCAACTCCCCCCTCCCATTCCTCAGATGACATGTCCATCCTGGGCCTCCTGCAATGCCACAATGATGCCACCCGAAGGCTGCAGGAACAGCAAATCATATTCAGCCTGGGAACCCTGTAGCCCAATGGTATCAATGTGGATTTCACAAGCTTCAAAATCTCCCCTCCCCCAACCACATCCCAAAACCAGCCCAGCTCGTCCCCGCCTCCCTAACCTGTTCTTCCTCTCACCTATCTCTTTCCCCCCCCCCCCACCTCAAGCCTCACCCCCATCTCCTATCTACTAACCTCATCCTGCCCCCTTGACCTGTCCGTCCTCCCTGGACTGACGTATCTCCTCCCTGCCCCGCCACCTGCACTCACCTTTACTGGCTCCATCCCCGCCTCCTCGACTTGTCTGCCTCCTCTCCACCTATCCTCTCCTCTATCCATCTTCTATCCACCTTCCCATCTCTCCCTATTTATTTCAGAACCCTCTTCCCCCCTCCCATTTCTGACGAAGGGTCTAGGCCCGAAACGTCAAGCTTTCCTGCTCCTATGATGCTGCTTGACCTGCTGTGTTCATCCAGCTCCACACCTTGTTATCTTTCCAGTTTAGTTTCTTGTCCAACATCTCCCCAAAAGAGCGGCAAGATTAATTAGCTAAAGCAGTGGCTCTCATGCAGGTACTTCTGTTAGTGACCTAAATCGAGCGCTGCATATGTTTCCAAAGGTGTTGAGCTTGTGTCACCGGGGAATAGCTGTGTGTTGATGGTTAGTTGACTAAGAGACGCCGTCTGCATCGCTGAAAGGGCCAGTGCCTCTCAATTGGTCAAACTGGCGTTTATTTAAAATATCCGAGCTCACCAAGCGATAGCCCAGGCAGAGCAATTGAGAATCCCCGACTCGCTAGGGGCAGCAAGTGAGTGAGCAGGTTCCGAATGCAATATGATTTGGTTACTATAGTGATGTGCTTTACCAGCTCCTGATTCGTTCTTTTGCGCAGGGTTTTGTGAGTGAGATCTCGACCCTCTTTGACAAGCTCTGGATGTTTCTGGTTCAGTCTTTTTATGCAGTCCGTCACACGGAAGGCTGGAAGCTGATGAAACCTCAAGACCAAGAGCAAATCCAGGCAGGTCGGTAATGCCGGCAAACGGAGGATTTGGCGGGGGGGGCGGGGGCGCTTGGGAGAGAGACCGAGAGAAAGCGCAACGCTCCGTTTGCAGCTTCGTGTCGCCGACAAAAATGGGTTTTGTTATAGTCTGCGCGGTGCTCGTCTTTGTTCTTCATCCCCATGCAAGTGGAAGTGCGGGTCGTCTGTGCCCTGATTTTCTAGCTACATTTTGCAACCTTCAAACCAACGAGGTGCACAGCAGCACGGGCGACTCACCAGGAGCTGGCCAGTTTTCTTAAGATGAGGTTGACGTATTCATTTTTAAACATCAGTCATCTTTTTTACCTTTTCAGAATTCTGCAAGAAATGTGGGAGGAGGATAGTGGGGTGCAGTCTACTGAAGTGTAGTTGGAATAGTGTAATTTCTTGATTTGTAGTCTTTTTTAAAAATTATACTTTAATTTTTTTGTATTCCGTTTCACTTAGAGCGTTCGCAACTGATTTGGTACATTTTTAAAAATGCCATTTTATTAGAAAGACTAGGAGAACCTTAGGCAGGCGATGCTTCGTATCCATGACCTTGTGCCCTCAGATTAGGATTCTTGATTTATTTTGCAGACCGCTGTTGTGAAGTCAATTGCAGTCTTCCTGAGAATCTGGATTGTTACTTAACAATTCTGAGACATCTTGCTCCGATTGACGCCAGTACGTGTAGGATGAGGGTTTTTGTTCTAAATCGCTTGGTGAATGTTCTTCATTGTTGCTAAATCTGTTTATGCAATCGTGAATTAAACTTTTATTTGTGGGCTTAAAACTAGGGAGCAAGTGTAGCCCGAGGTTCTGACACGAGATCCCATCTTTTAATTTCGATTGATGAACGTTGGGGTAAGCGTCCTTGAACTGGGAGACTTGCTGGGCCATTTTTTAGAGGGCATTTAAGGGTCAACGTCATTGCTGTGGGTCTGGAGTCATATCTAGGCCAGGGATAAGGGCATTAATGAACCAGATTTATGGTCACCATTACTGAGGTTATATTTTTGAAAAAATAAAGTTTCATTACCTCACGTGTCCTCAGAGCATTGACTGTGGATAATTAAACCAGTGCTACCATCTCTCACAGTTAAACATGCGACAAGATAGATTTATGTAACTATGGCTTCAGTTAATGCAATCCTTTGTCAAAATTGACTGTGTATTTGCGAGAATCATGTCTATACACTCTGTGACTACCACCTCAAATTGATATCATGCAGTTGTAACCCTAGTGATATTATCACTGGACATGTTAATCCAGAGACCCAGGTCATGTTCTGGTTTGAATCCTGCCACTGCAGATGGTAGAAGTTGAATTCAATAAAAATCTGGAGTTAATGATGACCACGAATCTATTGTTGATTATTGGAAAAAATCCATCAGGTTCGCCAATGCCCTTTAGGGAAGGAAATGCTATCCTTACCTGGTTTGGCCTACATGTGACTCCAGACCCACAGCAAGGTGGTTGACTCTTAACTGTACTGAGGTAAAATAGGGGTGCGCAATAAATACTGGTCTATAGGGTGATGCCTTCATCCCATGAATGAATTTGAAAAAACCCTTCCTGCAGTTTAGCTACACTCCGGGTAAAGCCAAGTTTACACACACTCCCATCTGATATTTACTTTTTTAAAAAATCAGCCTCTTTCAGATGTCAGCTTGGAGCACATTCACCTTTTTTTTTCTAATACAACAGCATCTACAGAGAGAGAAACAACATTAACATTTTGTTAGAAATAGTATTACTGGACTCAATGTTAACTCTGTTTCTCTGTCCACAGATGCTGCCAGACACCTGAGTTTCTCCAACAATTTTGGTTGTTGTCACTGATTTCATTGCCTGTTTTAATGACTATGATTATTATAGACCAGGAATGGCTAATATTGTCAACCACCTTGCTCTCGTGAATCAATCACAGTGCCCTCAAATATTTCTGCTCTTTAAATGTGGAGACCTTCTTATGGCCAGCGTGAAAGTGGGAGTAAAAATTTAGAACGGTTATATTCCAACTATTCCAGTAAGATGGTTGAAGAATAAGTAGCACTTTTGAACTTAATGCTGATAGATATGTCTACAAATATAACATCTGCTTTGTGTTCAATCGGATAAGATAATGTGGTTTTTATTTAAGCATGACAACGCTCTTTTTTTTTTTTGTATGCTTTCTGTAACACTATCTGCAGGAGGAACTGCAGTCAACGATATGCAGTGACCTGTTTCCATGCCTCTTCCATCAGTTTCTGCTGAGTAGTACACAAGAGTTGCCTCTGTTGACCCTCTGTTTTTCCCCTCTATTTGCTGCTTCACTATTGTTATAAGTAGGAATATGGTGAAATGGAAGAGGAAAGAGCTGAATATATGGAAACTCTTGCACACTGGCATGCTGCACCACTACCCGAAAGCCAATCTATCAATTCTGATTTTAAAGTGCCAACCTATAATTCCTGGGAGGAGTGCATTGTAAAATAATTAATGGGCCATTATTTAGAAGCAGCCCAAAGTATCACCGAAAATCAGATTTGACACTGTAATTAATAATGTGACCATTTTAATTGAGGATAATTTACCAGTGTAGAAAATGTGGAACTGGCCACTTTTTTTGTCAGTGTCTTTATTCACTGAAGCATTGACAAAAGTGCTGGCATTAATCTGAAGCAATTCACAGGGTAACAAGCATGGGGCTGG
>JAHRHZ010000273.1:6474820-6505134 GCA_024137785.1 Ginglymostoma cirratum | reverse complement strand
GGGCCTAAACCCTTCATCAGAAATTTCTGATGAAGGGTTTAGGCCCGAAACGTCAAGTTTTCCTGCTCCTATGATGCTGCTTGACCTGCTGTGTTCATCCAGCCCCATGCTTGTTATCTCTGATTCTCCAGCATCTGCGGTACCTTTTATCTCAAATCACAGGGTAAGTGTTTTTAAAATTTTAAAATAGGATTGCAGCTCATTTATTAAATCCTCTGAATGTTTGATTATTGTACGGCATCTTGTTTTATAAGGAAATTGCATGTCACAACGTACTTGTCATGAAATGGAATGCATTAATAATTGAAGCAGGCTACAAGTCTGTAGAACAATTGAGTTCAAATTACATCAGATACCCTAAAAGCTCCAGTGGTATTCACTTTTTGATCCCAAAAAGATAATATAGGTTTGAACACAATTCAAGTGTATTTTTTATTTTAGATTTATACTTTCCATACTGTGTAGAAACAGGCCTTTCAGCCCAACCAGTCCACATCAACCCGGTAACCCTGCATTTCCCATTGCCAATCCACCTAATCTACATATCTTTGGACTGTGGGAGGACACCAGAAGGAGCCCACGCAGACACAGGGAGAATGTGCAAACTCCAGACAGACAGTCGCCCGAGGCTGGTACTGAACCCGGATCCCTGGTGCTGTCAGGCTGCAGTGCTGACTGCCCATTCAATCTTAACTCCAAGAAGCACAGATTACTTCTGGAATGCAATAACTGTTGTATTTGCTTGTTCTTTCTCCCCACCAACGTTGGCATCGATATTTTTCCCCCTTTTCTCCCCCACATTGGGTTTTGCTTTTCCCTATTGTTCAGTACTAGTATGAAAGATGCATAGTCCTTACATATGTTTTACAAAAATTGCAAGGTTACAGTAACCCATGAGTAATAGTTTTCTAATGTTTGCCCTGAGGAGATTTATGAAACACTAGAGAAGTAGAATTATTCTTACAGCAGAGAAGTTGACAAGTAATTTTATGGTCAAGATAATTAAGGAGCTCATAAACTAAGTAACGAGAGACTGTTTTCATTGGTAGTACGTGGGTTTCTGGGATAATTAGTAAAAGAATGGAGTTCAGGAGGGAAGTGAGAATGTTTTTAATGTAGTGAGTTGTGATCCAGAACCTGTTCCTTGAAAGGTGGAATCTAATATCTAAGAATTTTAAGAGAATTGGGTATATCATTTAAAAGGAAAGAAAATAGAAAACCATTGAAAAATTATAGCACAGAATGAGGCCATTGAATTCATTGTCCTGTGCTGATTGGATAAACTAGCCAAACATTCAAATTCCATTTTGCAGCATCTGGGTAATAACCTTGCAGTTTCCAGCACTTCAGGTGCAGGTCCAGACTCCTTTTTTAAAATAAGCTGAGAGTATCTGCTTCAACCATCGACTAGGCAGCAAACTCCAAAGACCCACCACCTTTTTGCATTAAAACATCTTTCCTATTATCTTCTCTAATCCTTCTATCAGCTGTCTTCAATCTGTGTGTACTGGTAATTGCTGTCTGTGTTGGGAAACAGGTCATCCCTCATTATTTTGTACACCACAACTGTCACCTCAGCTTCCTCTGCAAGGAAGACTATAGCCTATCCAATCTTTCCTCCTCTTGTAATTTTTGAGCCCTTCTTGACATTCTTGTAAATTTCTTCTGTACACACGCTCTAGAGCAACTGTCATTCCTGTAACGTATGACCTGAACTGTGCACAGAACTCCAGCTGTGATCTGATTAATATCTTGTATAGTTCAAGAATTACGTCCGTGCTTTCGCATTCAGTGAAGGATAGCATGTGCCTTTTTGCCAACATATCCATCTGTACTGCCACTGTCAGGGAACTCTGGACCTTTCCACTTACTCTTCCTTTCAATACCTCTGGTCTGATGTATATTCCCTTCCTTTTGTTGCTCTGCAGAAGCTGTGGAGGAACAAAAGATTATGGTGACTTAAACACATTTCACTGTATTTCATAAATACAAATGACAATAAGTTGCTATTCTACTCTATTCCTTTATTTACCGTCCCCAAATGCATAATCTTGCAGTCTCTAAATTCCATAAAATTACCATCTTCAAGTAACAGCTAATCCTATCTCTAATATTGATTGCAGTAATTTACCCACCACCAAAGTCAGACTAATCAGCCTATAATTAATTGACTTGTCCTTTGCACCCTTCTTGATTAATGGTACAGAACTGAGGAGAGACAGAGGCATGGGACTGATAGCTCTTTCCAAGTGCTGGCACAGAGATGACTGGCTGAATGGTAACCTTTAGTGCAAGAAAGATTCTACCAAACACTGATCTTAATATTGAGGAAGGCCCTGACAGAATTGAAGTGACCAAACTCTACCTGACATCTAAAGTTTAATTAAGCATTGAATTTAGTCTGATTTTTAATCATCATAATTGAGAGAAAAGGGAAAAGAAAATGATATAATGATCCCCAACATTAGATGTAAAAAATTTTGCCTGATGTTTTCGTTGAGTGACATTGGAAATCGACTAGGGCAGATGAGGATCATGTAACATAGTGTACCTTGACACCTGAAGGTTTACTGATAAAGGTACCATCACTTTAATATTTGAAATTTAATAGGAAGATTGGGTCAAGTAGTCTTGGGCCGCCGGTAATAAAAGGCGCATTAAGAATTGATCAGAAACGTGTTCACGTGAAGGCTAATTATCATATGTAATGGGCCCCTGTAAAGAGTAATATGGACTACAACTCTAGAATCATTAAAGAGCTAGTTGGTTACTACTTTGACATCAAGTTCTTTCTGGCCGCCTGAACTAATATGAACTAAATGGCTTCCTTCAAGTGATTGTGATTTAAGCTACAGTTTTTAAATTATTAAGTTACTAAAGGGGAGAACGCTAACGGAAGTAAAATGGCTAGATTGTGCTGAAGAAAGTATTGAGTGGTCTGGTATATAGAAATAACTTCCTCTACAATGTAGATTCAGGTAATAGCAAACTAAGCAAAATACTAAGAATGCTGAAGTGAAACACAAAATGTAATGTTCTGAGAAAGCGAGTCATATTGGACTCAATGCTAACTCTCTCTCCATCAATGCTGCCAGACCCACTGAGTTTCTCTAGCGTTTTGTTTTTATTACTGATAATAGCTAGCTGTTCGAGTTTGAGGAAAAGAAAAATTGCAAAGTACTGCATATTTAAGTGGAATTCATACTGTCAAGGGGAGTGTTACGAGATCTAGGAGATCTGGGTTATTGTCAGATTAGTTGTGTCCAAAGTCTTAGACATGATGGTGATTTTGTGTAGTTTTTTTTTGTTGGTTTGCTTCTGGAGTATTTTATCTTTTACTGCCACCTAACAGGCCCTTCAGTCAATGAGGCACTGCAGAGCAACGAGGTTTATCTCTAGAATTCGAGATTTGAGGAATTATGAAGCAATCTTGAAAGTAAATGAGTAAACAGAAACCATACGTTCAAGAATATCTGAGCAGGAGGCGCTGCTACAGACAAGATTGTGAGAGTATAGTATTGCTTTACACAAAGGGCAGTCAACTTGTGGAATAGATTGTCCCAGAAAAGGGCCCTGGCTCAAGGGGAAAATATGAGAGCTAGTATTAGGAGCAAACAATGTGGTGAAGTGGGCTGCAGAGCCTTAATCCAAATAAGTCTTGTGACTAGCAGTGGAATGACCTCATGTGAATGAGAATCAGTAACTCCAGCCATAAAGTCGTAAACTGTCTGCATCCAGATGGGGACCTCTCTCAATTGTCTCTCTAAGGAAATCCAGTTACAGTTGAATTTTCAGAAATGGTTTGTCTCCAAATCTCTCATTTTTGAATGTGGAGTGTTTCAGGTTATGTTAAAAACCTGATGAAACACAGAATTTGCCCAGTGGGTCTTCAACCTTTTCAGATCAATATTGAGAATCTAGAAATATTGGCTGGACAGGCTTCTGCTTCCAGATGTGGAACATTGTTCTGGCAACCAAGAATTTGTCAGTTGAAAATAAGGTACAAATCACTTCTTACAGTAACTTTCTGTATTTGTTTCTTTGAAGGATATAAGAAAATAGAGATAGTGCTATAAAATATTGACAACTTGAGTCATGTTTCTAAATAAAATAAAATACTGTTAACAATCAGCAACAAAACAGCTGTATTATAATATATGCACCATTATAGTTTTACAATTGAGCTTAATCCAAATTGTATTGAAGGCAGGTGACAACCTGTTCCTGATTGGTAGGCCCTATAAGAATCCTGTCTCCCTATGAAAATTTAATTTAAATAGTATATCATTCGGGGTGTTCACATGGTTCAAATCCACTGTGTTGACCTTACCAAATTAAATTCTTCAGATAAGTCCAGTAAACAATTTCATGAATTTCTCTTGTGTTCTGTATTTGTTTCCAATTCTTAAAAGGCTGATCTACTGACTGAATCCATTTAGTAAGTCTTTTGCATGTCAGCTATGCTATCAAATGGATATTCCATATTCCATCCTAACCATTAACCAAATCATTGCAGAAGACGTCATCTGTTTTGTAACATTGACATTGTAACAATGATTTCCATAAATGTGGTAGGGGAAGGAGTCAAGGGTCTGGTCCTGTTGAAGATTAGTGCCTTTTTTTAAATTTAAAAAAGCTCACTGATAAGTGGACCTGCATGTATTGGATGGAGAGCCTGGAATTCCAGAACTGTAGCTTTGAAGATTGAAAAATTAAGGTCCTATTGGCATTTTATTAATTTGACAGTATTTTTGCGCAAAAAGAAATAAATGGACTTGATCCTTCTGCTCCATCTAGCAGCCCTAATCATAGTTGAAAGGGACATAGGTCTTTTACCATTAAGCAATTCCTAAGGAACAAAAGACCTACATTCCCTTGAAAATCCTGGTAGGTATGCGATAGTAGAAACTGAAAGAACTGCAGATGCTGTAAATCAGGAACAAAAACAAAGTTGCTGGAAAAGCTCAGCAGGTCTGGCAGCATCTGTGAAGGGAAAAAACAGAGTTAACGTTTTGGGTCCGGTGACCCTTCCTCAGAACTGTTCTGAGGAAGGATCATCAGACCCAAAACGTTAACTCTGTTTTTTCCCTTCACAGATGCTGCCAGACCTGCTGAGCTTTTCCAGCAACTTCGTTTTTGTTCCTGAGGTATGTGATAGTGTTTAGCAGAACTGTTGACTAATTATAGCAAATAATCTCCTTCAATTAGTTTAAAATAGATTAGCTAGATATGTTTTCCAGAAAAAAATGTTCATGGGATGTGGGCATCGCTTGCTAGGCCAGCATTTATTGCCAATCCCAAATTGCCCAGAGGGCAGTTAGTCAGTCACGTTGCTGTGGGTCTGGAGTTACAAGTAGGTCAGACCAGGTGAGTTTGGCGGTTTCTTTGCCAAAGGATAATCGTGATCCAGATGGGTTTTTCTGACAATCAACAGTGATTTCATGGTCGTCATTTTTATTGAACTCAAACTTCACCATCTGCCACGGTGGGATTTGAACGCAGGTTCCCAAAACGTTATCTGGGCCTCTAGACTAATATTCTGGTAATAATAATCAATGCCTCCACAAGGAAAACCAAAGGGTGGAGCACTTTGGAGACCAGTCAAAAGTTAACTGTTTCTCCCAAAACACGGCTATATAAATAAGATATAGGCGATGTATAATATGTAGTATTCTAAAATGTTATCTTTGCACCAAATCTTCTGTTGCTGAAATCAATGGCCGATAATCCGCTGCTTTCTCATCAGTAAAGTGGCAAAGTGGTCCAGATTGAGAGCCTCCTGAGGGTATACATGTTAGGATATGTATATTCTTCCCGAATCTCTTTCTGAAGAGATTTCCCGTTGTTAACGGTCTAAAGCACATTCTGTTCTTCACCCCTGCCCTTTCCTGGTGGTACAGGCATCAAGGCATCTGTAAATATTTCCTGTGTATTCAGAATTTTTTTTTTCTCTCCAGTAAAAGCATCCAGTTGGAAATATTTTGTGTAATACTTAACCTATCACTGCTGCTTTCAACCATCTGTCAAAGTATCTATATCAACTTCAGAAACCTTTAAAGCCTGAATTTTTCTGTACCACTGCCAAACTAGCATACATGTGAGAATAAAAATACTGGATCTTTATTTAAATGCCAAAAAGTACTGGATGTATACTATTGCACTCACTTTTGGTATGTTTCTACTTAAAATTGTTTTGCAACAAAAGGGTGAGTTTGTTTGATAATGACAATGATATTGATGCCAGAAGTGGACATGTTTTGCTCTCAGCAATTTAGTATATAGTTAATTTGTATTGTCTTTTCAGCTGCACTTGACAAAGGTGATGATAGAAAGCTCAGCAAAAGACCAACTTTGACAAGCTCACAGGTAAGATGTCCACTTAATGTTGTACTTATCAGTAAAGCTGCTTTTTTTTGTATTGTTTGAATGTACAATTTCTAAGTTGGTCCTGAGATTATAATATCATGTACATTTGTAATTTAAAATATAAAGGATTAGTTTAGAACAATAGCTGTAATTCCAAATATGTAAACTCAATTTATAAAAATGTGCTCTTCTGGAAAAATACATATGCAAGATAGTGTAACACTTCTAAGGCAAGCTATACTTTAAATTTTCATCTCTTCACAGCAAAAGAAACGTCCTCTACTTGACCCTTCTCCATTTGATGTGGTAGAGCAAGTGTGTAGAAAGGGAAAAGTGCCGTCAATAAATACAGTTGTACCTAATAGTCAATTGACTGCTGCTTCAAAAATGAAGTCTGAAAGTTCAGTGCATACAGCAAATGGACGACTGTCAGCTGGTGCTTTGAGGAAAAGTGAAGCAAAAGGAAAGGACGTGAAAAAAGCAAATGACAAAATGCCAAAAAATGGGAAAGTCAATGAGAAAGGTACCATGACAAAGATGAAAACTCCTGCAAAAGCTAGACTGGAAACAAAGACGAAACCTGAGAGCACTGTCAGTAAGTTGAAAGTGTGTGCTGACAGTCTGGCATGTCAGACAGGTTCTACAGTGAGCAACAAAGACATCAATGGACAGGATGGCAAAGCAAACACAGGTGGACGACCCAAAATATGTCTCAGCTCTTCCAGCATTCAAGCAAAACAAGGGAAATCGTCAAAAAAAATCATTCAATCACAATCAGAATTGTCGCAGACAGAGAGAAATGGGAACAAGTGTCTCTCTGACAAGCCCGAACTTTTGAGCAAGGATGGTGCTGGAGGTACAAGTGGATACATTAGATTACAAGAGGGGAATGAGACGGATGAAATAAACTATTGTGATAAGAAAATGGCATTTGTCAGTAGTCCTACTGAAACTGCAGCACAGGAGCCTGCAAAGAGCTCAGTTGGCCAGAAGTCTGCAGGTTTGTTCCTGGTACAATAAGTTATTGTGTCTATCTTCCATATTTCTTTTCCACAAGTGCATTACTAGACTTCAAGATATTAGAATCTCATCTGCTGTGAACTGTTCTGCTCTGAATTGTATCGGCTGCATCCACTGAAAAGTACATGAGCGGGGTATGCCCCGTCCACTGCTTTACTTTCATTTTTTATTTCCTCCTGCACCCTCCTCCTCAATCCCATACAAAGTCTTTCACTCCAGTTGCTTCCTTCAAGAGTGTTGTCAAAATATGGAGAGCTGGAGTATTTACTACTTTTGAATTCATTCATGGGATGTGGGCATGGCTGGCTAGACCAGCATTTATTGCCAGTTCCTAAACCGCCCAGAGATCAGTTAAGAGTCAACACTTTTGCTGTGGTCTGGAGTTACATTTAGTGCAGACCAGGTAAGGATGACAGATTTCCTTCCCTGAAGGACATTGATGAACCAGATGGGTTTTTCCAACGATTAGCAATGGATTAATGGTCATCATTAGACTCTTAATCCCAGATTTTTATTAAATTCAAATTCCACCATCTCTGCTATGGCAGGATTCAAACCCAGGTCTCTGGATTAACAGTCCAGTGATAATACCAGTAGGCCATCGCCTTTCCTTAACTTCAGTTCTCATAAAAAATCCAAGGCCACTATTTATTTCCATTCCCTTTCACAAGGTCAGGAGCCAAAGTACTAGGTAGTGTTGAGATTAGAAATCTTTGCAGCATGTTGGGATATAAATCATCAGGTTTATCAGTGAGATTCTTTCTTCCTACAAGTACCATACATTTCTCCATCTGCCTTTGTAAAAATGTTTGCTAGTTAAAAACTGGTGTTTTTTTTTTTTTTTTTTGTTACATCCTTTCTTCCTTTCTTGTATGGTATCTTTGTTCTACAAATAAGTTTGATAATTTGACCAACTCCACATCTACATATAACTTGATTTATTTTACTGCTTTGTAGTTAGGTCAGCAAGTGTCACCAAAGCTGCAAAGACTCCTCCACCTGCATCAATGAAAACTGGTAGACCACTTTCTAATAGGTGAGCAGTATTTTTTTAATATGAGTGTAAATTAGTACTTTTAAAACTTCATTTCTTTCTCTCTTTCCCCTGCTTAAAGATATTGTTGTGAACTTGGAAGGTAGTTTTAAGAAGTTGTTGCTGTAAAGAAAATTGTAGCAGTTAATGGCATTATGGTTTTAGGAATCTTAGATGCTTTGAATCAAGTGTTACATCATAAGGACCGGCCAACAAAGCTGCATTCGTCAGACCATACTTGAATGCTACTGGAAAACAGAATTAAATGACTACAGCATGCTAACTGTAAAGATTAAAACAAAAGTCATTCTACAAATATTGGTTTATAGATGGGCAATAAATACTGTCCTAGTCAGCAGTGCTCTCATTCCGTGAAGTTGTTTTTAAAATGAGAAAAGACCTTTACATACCTAAATGCGGTCTAATAAAATGATCTTGTAAATTTTTTGTAGAGATGATGTTCTTTGCTGAATTGATGTTATTCTATTGACCAATGTTTAGACAACCATGGCTTTCATTCTGCAGTGGAAGTAAATTCCCACATTTTTGACTGATGTTACATTTGTCATTGTAAACCAATTTGGGTCATCAGAGAGACAACACAAGGTCCAATATAGATTAGAGTATCAGTTAAAAGTTGGCTCATTTGGCCAAAAAGACTGGATCTTTTTGTACTGTAAATATTTTTTACACACTTTTATGTCTATCCTGAGGCAAGTATTGACTGAATGCTAAGTGCAAACCGGATCAAGTTTGCAGTCCTCTATGCTAACCCATATAGTCACTAGAGGTATCTATAGCCCAAGGACTGTAGCGGCTCAAGAAGGCAGATCACCACCAATGTCCCCAGGGCAAGTAGGGATGGGTAGTAAATGCTGGCCTAGCCAGTGACAGCCACATCTGATGAATGAATATTAAAAGTAGCTGTATTTCATTGACTGTAATGGATTGCTGCCTTTATTATAGTGTGCTGTTAAAGACCTAAAACTGAATATAGAATTATCTCCACTGTGCCTCTCTTTTGATAGTGTGCCAAATAAACAGAGAGCACAAAATAGAGATGAAGGGTTGTCACAGGCCCACATGAAGAAAACATGGAATAGCAGCAGCAACTCATCTGTTCAGCACAGACCAAGGACTGCATCTGGGGCAGCTAAAGCTAAAGGTACAACTAACATCCCTTAGACATCTTTGATTCATTATTGCTAGCAGCAATTTCAAAATATTGTGTGCATGTCATGGCTTTTGTGGTGCCAACTTGATGATTATCTCATAAATTACTCATGAATGCTTCAAAATTGCAAAAGCTAGAATACCAGAGCAGGGATGTACTGCAGAGGCTGTATAAGGCTCTGGTCGGACTGCTTCCAGTATTCCAAGTGCAATTTTGACCCCCATATCTAAAGAAGGATTTGCTGGCCTTGGAGGGGTTCCAGAGAAGGTTCATAAGAATGATCCTGGGAATGAAGGGCTTGTCATATAATGAGGGGTTGAGGACTCTGGAGTTTAGAAGGATGAAGGGGGATCTGATTTGAAACTTGTAGAATACTGAGAGGCCTGGATATAGTAGATGTGGAGAAGATCTTTTCTCTAGTAAGAGAGACTAGGACCCGAGGGCACAGCCTCCGAGTGAAGGGATAACCCTTTAGAATTGCGACTGAGGAGGAATTTCTTCAGCTAGAGGGTGGTTAATCTCTGGAATTCATTGCAGCAGAAGGCTGTGGAGGCAAAGTCATTTAGTGTACTTAAGACAGAAATAGATAGGTCCTTGATTGGTAAGGGGAACAAAGGTTACAGTGAGAACACAGGAGAATGTCATTGAGAAAAGTATCAGCGACAATCGAATGGCATAATTCTGCTAGTATATCTTATGGAAATGAATGTAACACTTTTTTTTATTTAGAAAGGGGAGGAGACCAAAAAAAATGGGCCAGTTAGCTTAATGTCTGTTATTGGGAAAATGTTAGAGTCCATTTATAAAGAGTGTAATAAAGCAGTTATAAATATACAATATGATCAAGAATGTCTCTTCTAGGCTCTCTCCTTCATGAAATTATGCCTGACAAATTTACTAGAATTGTTGAGGAGGTAACAAACAGGCTAGATAAAGGAAAAACGTGGATTTAATATATTTGAACCTTCAGAAAGCATTTTGCAAGGTGCCACATATTAGGTGTTTAATAAAATAAGAGCTCATGGTGTTGGAGGTAATATATTAGCATGGATAAAAGATTTGCTAACTACTAGAAGATAGAGATTTGGGATAAGGGAAACATTTTCAGGATGGCTGCCTGTAACTAATGGTGTGCTGCAGGGATCAGTGTTGGTGCCACAATTATTGACAAACTAAATGATTTGGATGAGGAAGTGAATGTATTATGGCCATACGTGTGGGTGTCACAATAGGTGGAAAGGCAAGTGTTGAGGATGACAGTCTGCAGAGATATATAGACAGGTTAAGTGAGTGGGCAAAACTTGTCCTTTGGATTACAAGGTGGGGAAATGTGAGGTCATGCACTTTTGGCAGGAAGAATAGAGGATGTGAATATTATTCAAATTGAGAACTACTACTACAGAGAACAGGGGGATTTGGGCATCCTCATCTGTTAATCATGAAAAGCTAGCAACCAAGTTCATCAGGTAATAGAGAAGGCAAATTGAATGTTTGCCTTTATTTCCAAAGGAATGGAGTATAAAAGTAAGGGTCTTCTGCTAAGACTGTATAAACCACTAGTCATAACATAGCTCAAATGCTGTGTACAGTTTTGGACCCCTTATCTAAGAAAAAATGTACTGGTGTTGGAGGCAGTCCAGGCTGATATGGCATATAGAAGAATGAGAGGCATCTTTATTGAAACATACATGATTCTTAAAGAAGCTGACAAGATAAATTTGGAAAGATTGTTTCCTTTTGTGGGAGAGTCTGGTACCAGAGGGCATGAACTCGGAATAAAGGCTTGCATATTTAAGACCAGGGTGAGGAGGAATTACTTGAGGATTATGAAGCTGTGGAATTCAGGGGCTGTCGAGATTATAATAACTAATTATATTCAAGGTTGAGAGAGACTGTTTGTTTGCTTTTAATCGGTAAGAGAATTGAGGGTTATTGGGAAAAGGCAACAACCTGTAAAGTTGGGGATTATCAGATCAGCCATGATCTCATTGAATGACAGAGCAGAATCAATGGGGTGAATAGCCTATTTCAGCTCTTGTCTTATGGTTTTGCCTCTGTTTTGAAATAGAAGCTTTGGTAAAAGGTTTAACTAAGTTCTGTTTTGATTAGTGTTGTTGCCTCATTTGTTGCTTCGTTAACTCAGCCATAACATTCAATCTGGTGAAGAACATGGGCAATAGGTAACGTGGCCCTGAGGCCTACTACTTCATTCTGAGAAGGGAATGCATCTTCAGGCTGACCTTAAGGCTGTGGATTCTCAAAGATTCAGAACTGCTGAATAAAGAAATTTCTCCCTGTTTCTGTCTCCAATCACTGATCCCTCAACTTGAGACTTTGACTCTTAAGTTTTAGACTTTACAGCCAAACAAACAGCTTCTTGGAACTAATTCTTATCAGAGAATTCTATATATTTCAATGTGATCTGCTGTCATTCTTGAAAACTCCAAAGAATATAAGTCCACTCTACTAGCTGTTGGCTCCTCTTGGGAGTCCATCTAACGAGCATTTGTTGCACTGCTTCCAAGGTAAGCAAAACCTTGCTCTTGTGCTCCAGTTTCGTTACGCTAGCAGTACACGTGTTGTCAAATCCCTAAACTCCTGCTATATCTGCATGTTAACTTTGTGACTTGTATATCAAGACATCCAAATTTCTCTGTGTACCAACATTTACCAGTCTAACTTATTAAACAACGACTTCTTGTTTGCTAATGGTAGCAAACTATTTCATCAGAGTTTTTCTCCATTTAGAAATGCTTAACATTTAGTGTTTTTATTTGGGCTGTGGTAAATTTTGCACATCCCGTGCTTTCAAACTACAGCAGTTTTCTCTGGAGAAATTCCAATGAGTTAATAATATTGATTTAAGTACAGTTTTTATTCCTTTTAATATTTAATATCTTTTGGCAAGAATACACAAGCCAATAAAAACATTCTTCTGTGCTGTGCAGCATAATGAACTTCTTTTTAAAATTTGGTGAGTACTTTTCTCTAATATTTTTTGATTTAATTGTGGACCAAGTGCTGGGCATTACACTGCACAAGATTGAAAGCTGTGATGACATTCTTGGGCTGCACTGAGTTGTCGGTCTGTTACAACTGGCCTCAGCATTTGGTGCTGAGAAGGAAAAGATTATTGGTTTTGATTGTGATATGACCTATGAAACCAAAAACTAGGTGTACAAGATCATACTACACCAAGTGAGAACCATGAGTCAGTGGTAAAGCCACTGACCTAGTAATCCAGAGCCCCAGGCTAATGTTCTGGTGACGTGGGAAATCAGGAAGGCAAAGAGGAGATAACCTTCGCAGATTAGATTAAGGATAACCCAGAGAGATTCTACAAGTTCATTAAGAGCAAAAGAACAACTGGAGAGAAAGTAGGGCCCCTGAAAGATCAACGAAGTTGTCTTTGTGTTGAACCTCAGGAGATGGGACAGATATTAAATGAATATTTCATGTCCATTTTTAACTGAGAAAAAAGAAATGGAGGCTAGAGAGGTCAGAAACAAGTAGATATTTTGAAAACAGCTCTCTTTACAGAAGAGGAAATGCTGGAGGTCTTAAACATAAAAGTCAATAAAATTTCTGGGACGTGATCAAGTGTTTCCCATAATGTCCTGGGATGTTGCAGAGGAAATTGCAGGGCCCTTAGCAGAAACATCTGTATCATCTGTAACCATGGTGTGGTGCCAAAGGACTGGAGGGTGTGTAATGTTATGCATTTATTTAAGAAAGGCTATAAAGAGAAGCCTGTGAGCCTGACATCAGTGGTGGGTAGGTCATTGGAGGTGATTCTGAAGGATAGGATTTGTATGCATTTGGAGAGGCAAGGAATAGTAATCAGCATGGGAAATTGTGTGTCTCAAGCTTGATTGAGTTTTTTTTGAGCAAGTAACCAAAAAGGTTGTGGGCAGAGTGGTAAATGTTGTTTACTTGGACTTTAGTAAAGCCTCTGATAAGGTTCTGCATGGTAAACTAATTAGTAAAGTTAAATCACATAGGATTTGGGGTAAGCTTGCCAATTGGATGCAAAATTGGCTTTACAGTAGGAGACAGTGGTGGTGGAAGGTTGTTTTTTGGATAGATTATGACCAATTATGTTCCACAGGGATTGGTACTAGGTTCACGTTTGTTTGTCATTTATATAAACAATTTGGGTGAGAAATTAGGAGGCATGGTTAGTAAGTTTATGATTAACACCAATATTGGTGGTGTAGTGGACAGTGAAAAAGGTTATCTGAGTCTACAAGGAGAACTTGATCCAATTGTCAATGGGCTGAGGAATGGCAGATGGAGATTAGTTTGGATAAATGTGAGAGATTGTGTTTTGGTAAAACAAACAAGGGCAGGACTCATAAATGATTGGGTCTTGGGTAGTGTTGTAGTTCAGAGAGACCTAGGGGTTAAGGTATATAATTCATTGAAATCTGTGTCACAGGTAAACAGGGTGGTTAAGAAAGCATTTAGCATGCTTGCCTTCATTGCTCAAACTTTTGAGTAGAAGATTTGGGACTGTAATATTGAGTTTGTACAGGATGTTGGTGGGGTCTCTTCTGAAGTACTATGTGCAGTTCTGGTTGCCCTTTTATAGGAAGGATATTATTAAAACTGGAGTGTGTTCAGAAAAGATTTACCATGATGTTGCTGGGAATGGTTGGTTTGAGCTATCAAAACAGGCTGGGACTTTTTTCACTGGAATGTATGAGATTGAAGAATGGCCTTATAAATGTTTATAAAATCATAAGGGTCCTACGTAAGGTGAATAACGACAATCTTTTCCCTAGGGTAGGAGAGTTCAAAACTAGGAGAAAGATTTGAAAGGGTCACAAGGGGCAACCTTTTTTACACAGTGGTTAGTGTGTTGAATCTCCGACCAGAGGAAGTGGTGGATGCAGTTACAGTTACAATACTTAAAAGACATCCAAGTACATAAGTAGGAAAGATCTGGAGGGATAGGAGCCAAATGCAGGCAGATGGGACTAGTTTAGTTTGGGAACATTGTTGGTTTGGACTAGTTGAACCGAAGGGTCTGTTTACATGCTGTATGACTCTGCTTGAAACCCTGTGCAGCAGCAGAAAAATGTCTGAACTAAACTTAAATGAAATGTTAAAGAGCTTAACAAACAAAAATTTCTGAAGAAGGGTCTAGGCCCAAAATGTCAGCTTTCCTGCTCCTCTGCTGCTTGGCCTGCTGTGTTCATCTAGCTCTAACCTTGTTCTCTCAGATTCTCCAGTATCTGCAGTTCCTACTACCCCTTAACAAACACAAAACTTTGTTTAAAAAATTATAGTTGAATTTTTAAACAAATCTGTTTTTAAAATAGACAAACAAGAGGCTGGAAGAACACAGCAGCCCAGGCAGCATCTGGAGGAAAGGAGCAGTCAACGTTTTGAGTATTACCCTTCTTCAGGACTGGATGTGGGGGTTGGGGAAAGGGGTGGAGGCAAAATGGTGGTGATAGGTGGGCACTGGTGGTAGGTACAATCTGGTTGCTCGGTGGGAAGGATGAATCCAGTTGGTGGCTGGAAGAGAGGGTCAGAAGATGGAATGGAAGGCTGGAGGTTGAAATTGGAGAACTGTGTTGAGTCCTCTGGGCTGTAGGATACCCAGGCAGAAGATAAGGTGATGTTCCTCAAATTTGCATTCCGAGTCGTGGTAACACTGGAGGCGGTCAAGTATGTACATATTGGAGAGTGGGGTGGGACGGGGTGTTGAAATGGGCAGTGACTGGGAGGTTAGGTTGGCCGTTATGGACCAGGTGGAGATGCTTGGTGAATAACGACAATCTTTTCCCTAGGGTAGGAGGTAGGAGACTGACGTACAGAAGACCACATTGGGAGCACCGGATGCAATAAACTAGGTTGGAGGAGACGCAGATGAAGCTGTGTCTCACTTGGAAGGGCTGTTTAGGGCCTTGAATGGAGGCGAGGGAGGTGGTATGTGGGCAGATGCTGCATCTTGTATGGTTACGGGAAGGTATGGCACTGGTTGGAATAGTTGGTAGGGAGTTTGGCGTGAACTAAGGAGTTCGGAAGGGAATGATCTGTGCGGAAGGCAGAGAGGGGTGGGAAGTGGAAGATGTTCTGGGTGGTGGTGTCCAGTTGGAGTTGGCGGAAGTGTTTTGTGGATGATATTTTGGATGCAGAGCGGGTGGGATGAAAAGTGAGGACAAGGGGGACCCTATTTTATTATGTCTTGGGGGGTAGGGGTGGTTAAGAGCAGTGGAGCAGGGAATGGAAGAGGTGTGGTGGAGGGATGACAGGAGGGGAAAGAGCGTTGTTTGAAAAAAGCATCCACTCCTTAGTTTGCGCCACACTCCCAACCAACCACTCCAACCCGTCTGGTACCTTCCCCTGTAACTGTAAAAGATGCAACACCTGTCCACATACCACCTCCTTTGCCTCCATTCAGGGCCCTAAACAGCCCTTCCAAGTGAGACACAGCTTCACCTGCAACTTAATCTATTACATCTGGTGCTCCCAGTGTGGTCTCCTCTGTCAGGTGAGACCAAACATAGACTTGGTGACCATTTCACCAAGCATCTCCACCTGGTCTGTAACAGCCAACCTAACATCCCGATCAACTCCCTGCCCCACTCCTATTCCGACATGTCCATCCTCTGCCTCCTCCAGTGTTGCAGTGACTCAGAACACAAATTTGAAGAACAACACCATTATCTTCTGCAGGCACACCCTACAGCCTTGAGAACTCAACATTGAGTTCTTCAATTTCAAGTAAGTTTCCCTTCCAGCCCCACCTCTTCCATTCCATTCCATTCCACCTTCTGACCCTCCCTTCCAGCCACTAACCGGATTCATTCCTCCCATCTGCCAATCAGGTCGTAACTACCATCAATGTCCACCTATCACCACCATTCCACCTCCTCGCACCACCACCCCCACCCCCATTTTTATCTACAGCTTCCCCCTACCCCAACATCCAGTCCTGAAGAAGGGTAATACCGGAAACTGTGACTGCTCCTTTCCTCCAGATGCTGCCTGGCCTGCTGTGTTCTTCCAGCCTCCTGTTTGTCTACCTTGGATTCCACATCTGCAGTTTTTTGTCTCTAGCCTATTTTTTTAAAAATGGGCTTTACTGCACTAATCCATTCAGTCCGTTTTTAAAAAGAAAACAGAATGAGTATGCACAGTTGAACTTACATTTGGTATCAACAGAAATGTCTTACAATCAAAGAAAGTGGAAAAATCAAGAAAACCACTCTGCCTCTCCTGCTTTTCGTAATCTTCAAGATTTCCGAAAAGCCTTGCATCAGTCAGAATAACCTCAACCCTTCCTGATTATAATAACCTCTTGTTACACAACTGCAGTCCCTTTCCATAATGAAAATACTCCTGACCTGGAAAGCGATAAGAATGCGGACTTCAGTCACAAGTAGCTGGCAATCTTGAACATATTTAAAAAGAGGCTAGATAATCATGTGAAGGAGGAATGGAGTAAAAGCCTGTGCTGGTGGGGTTTGATGATGGATATGAGGAGGCTTGAGGGGAGTACAAATGTCCATGGCTTCTGTACTGAACATGCTATGAAGTTGTAAATTACATGAAATAATTCACAGGATCAGAGTCAGTGTACTAAAATTAAAATTCATAGTGACCTTTTACATCTAAGTTTACTGAACATGCAATTGATGCTACTTTTATGGTGCACCCTAAAGTATTTTTCTTTATTCATATTACAGATACTTAAATCTTTTCAGACTTATGATATTTTGTACAGTTTTTGATGATTTTAACCTTTTATTATTGTTCTAGATCCAAAAGGAGGAACAGTGGGTCTTGAAAAAACAGACCCTATTTCAAGCGATGCTTCAAAACAGCCTACCAAAGTTCCAAACTGTGAAGAAATAATGGCTAATGAAATCCTTACAAAGGCTAATAATTCTAAACCAGTAAAAGCAGCTGCCCTCTCCACAATAAAGACAAATACAAGGAGAATGACGCCACTTGGTGCCACAAGTCCACGGACACCTATTAATTCCAGTAAGGTTGCACTGAAAGAGAAAAGTGCATCTCTACCCAATGTTAGAAAGCCATCGACTAAATTGCTTCCAGTCAAAGCAAGTTCCAGCCTAAAAAGATCTGCCTCTAGTTGTCATGACAAGGCGGCTTCAAATTCTCCATGCCATGACGTGAAAAGTGGAACAGAGATAAGTGATCAAATGGGGCCAAATAATTGGTCACTGCTCTGCCAGAATGTAGAAATACCAACTGCTTTACAAGACAGCAGCTTGGCAAAAGGAGACCACATTTTGACATGTGGACATTCGCAACAAATCATTACCTCCAGCAACCTGTCTAACCATGTTAAAAAAGTAAATCATTGTACATCAGAAAAAGTACAAACAGCTTTAGATATGACTTCTGCAGCTAATTCTGAAGCTCATACAGTACAAAAGCCATCTAAAGACATTGAACTGAAGACCGAACATTATAAAGCTCAAGATCATTCTTCAACTGCAAATAAAGAATCCCAAAGAACTGAATCTTCTGAACCGAAGCTATCGATTTTCAATGGCTGTGAGAAAACAAAGGAAGTTCCTCTTCAAAGAGAGACTAATTTTGCTGAAGAAATTAAAGCTGGCCATCCTTTTAGAGGTGGGGATCATGAAGAATGGTCTCTTCTAAATAAAGGTATATTTGAACTAAACAATACAACAATTTTGACTCGCTCATTTGACCAAACCGGTGATGCTGCAAAATATAGCTTAAAACAAGATGAAAAACCAGTACCGTCGGATTCGCCTAAAGAAGTAGTTGAGTCAGGAATCCCAGAAAATCATGAACGTTCAGAAACTCACCTAGTGGAATCTTGGAACTTGGGCACAGAAGGCTACCCAGCATCAGATGCATCTTTCCCAAAGCAAAGCCCAGACACAGACACTGGAAGTGCAACGACATCATCTGATGATATAAAACCTAATTCAGAAGACTATGATGCCGGAGGTTCCCAGGATGATGATGGATCAAATGAGAGAGGCATTTCCAAGTGCAGTACAGTTGTATGCCATGACTTCCTTGGGAGAAGTAGCAGTGATACCAGCACGCCTGAAGAGCTTAAGGAGTATGACAGTGGATTAAGAGTAGAAGTAAAAGTGAAAGGTATGGAGCCACATGGGAAGATAAGAGGTGCTAATACAAGAGAATCACTAATTAATCACTGTCCAAAAATATCTCCAGGCATTAAAGCAGTGGAAAGAGGTAGTGAAGAAAATGCTGTGCCTGATGGCGATAAATTAGATCCTGCCTCAGATCTTTTGTCTTCATGTGAAGTGACTGAAGAAGATAAGTCAGAAATTGAGAATGCAGAGGAAATTTTCCCTTCCCTTGCTGCTGCTGCTCCACCTCCACCACCTACACCCCCTCCTGACCAGGGCATTTACCATTTTCAGGGCATTGACAACCTGGCTTTTGAAGACGT
The DNA here is from genome assembly GCA_024137785.1 of Ginglymostoma cirratum. NCBI lineage: Eukaryota > Metazoa > Chordata > Chondrichthyes > Orectolobiformes > Ginglymostomatidae > Ginglymostoma > Ginglymostoma cirratum. Next base: position 6,486,102 of record JAHRHZ010000273.1, on the reverse strand, counting down.
TACAGAAAATGAGACTGATGTAACAAACTTTTCTTCAGCTGCAAATTTTAAACGTTCTGTTCTGTTGTCTGTGGATGAATGTGAGGAGTTGGGTTCTGACGAAGGAGAAGCTGGAAGTCCTCTTGCCTGCTCTTTTGATTCTCTTACTCCCTCAGATGTATTTGATGGTGGTTCCCATGACAGTGGTCACCAACGTTATGGCAGAACTTATTACTCGCGGTACTCACTGGAAATTGATGATGATTTTTTGGTGTATAGCCACCTTCAAGAGAAGGCCAAAAAACAAACAAAGGAGCCCAGTGCTTCACCATCTGCAGATGAAACTAACATGGTAGCTAATAATGCACTGCCACACGTTGTTTCAACGGAAATAGAAGAGACAAAACAAATAGGTATTGAACCTGCTGCACCCCGTCAATGTGATGAACCTCTTAATGGAGGAGAAAATAAGCATGAAGGCAGTGACCGGATGGAAGGTAACATGCTTGAAAACCAATCTGAGGATAACATGTTGCCTGAAAAAAATAATATCCAGCCTGCAGGTGATGGTGGTGGTGGTGACAGACCTCAAGAAAGACCGTGCCATTTGCATCTCTGCCAGAAAGGATATTCTGGTGTACACAGTGATGACATTGCTACAAATGAGCATTTAGCTAACATGGAAAAAGAGCATGGGCAAGCTTACTACTCCACAATCAATGAGCAAACTAATAATACTTTGCCAACAGGTAATGTATATTGTAACTAACCTTTGATATCAACAGAAACCACTTGGTCTGAAGACGGCACTCAATCTTCTGTGTCAAATTGCCAAAATGTAGAGCAGTAACAGTAAGACCATATCACTTTAGTTTGTGGAACTGTTGGAATGTAGTTTTCAAGGTACAAAGGGTAGGAGGAGTACACCCTGTATTGTTTAAATGTGAACATGTACACTTCTTCCAGTAATTGTTAGCATGAATGCTATGGGAATTTAGTTAATTCATATTTAATTACAATTTCTTGAAAGAAAAGAGAACCTGCACTTCAGATCTTCTGGCCATTTTTTATGTATGACATTAAAGATCATTTAGCCAAAACCATGTATTTTATATGTGTAATATCGTTTAATGTGTTAAAACAGATGTTGGTCAGTCTACCTTGGAGATAAGTTGCATGTTGAACTTATGGAACTAGGCATGCAAGATCAAACTAACACGGTCCTTCAAGCAGTTGGAATGCCAAAGTATTAGATTTTAGGAGTTAGTTGCAAAGACTGATTTGCAAGTGTGTTTTCACACTTGTCAAACAAGTTGAAGTGGTTTGGTCTCTGGGCATTGGGAAAATGTCACCTTTGCCAATTGATGAGTGAACCTAAACTACATTTGCACTGAAATGTTAATAGCAGTACTTGTGTACAGTTCTGTAAATGAAAATTAATTAGATTTGAGGTAACTGTCCAGCAAAATGTATTATGAATACTGTATGTTTTGTCTAGGATGTAATTAAAATTTTGTGCTCGTGTTCCTAATAAGTTAAAGTCTGCCAAATGTATTTCAATGATTGTTTAATTATTGGCTGTCTGGTTGCTTAGCAATGACAATTAAGATTTTTTGCTGAGGTTTTTTTCGCTTGATGAATGGTTGATCTTTTAACTGGTTTACTAACCTAATAAACTGCATCAGATTTTCTTGACCTCCTTTACTTAATTTTTAAAAAAATTAACATCTGTAGCACTGTACTGAACAACAAATCAGATCAAGCCGTTACACAAAACATTAGCACATGGCCTCTAACGTCTGCAGTTAGAATGACAATTGAGGTTTAAACCACTTTAAATCCACAAATTAATTTTTTTATCAATTAGTCTGGGCTAAATCATGAGGACACTTTTAAAATTTATCCATGACCAGTAAATGTTCCACAAGTAATTTGGAGTAACTTAAGGGCCATGGACATGGGCCCTAGTGCAGCTCCTCATCTTGATGTACCTTGCTATCTCAGGACCTGAGAGGTTACAGCATTATCCATAAATTACATAATGTCCTGTTAACTTTCATTTTACTGGAATCAGATGCTCCAGAATTATCATAGAACATAAATTGTGAAAAATACTCTTAGCAAAGGTAGGAATCTACTAATTTTAAACCAATGAGTGCCTATATGAAAATGAGAACCAATTTCAGATGAATACATAGAACACTTGTATGATGTTTTTCAACATTGCCGGTTTGTTTCTGGATAATCTAATTGGATACGTAACATTAATTTTACTTTAAGCATTCCCCTTTTGGCCATGTGCCTTTGTTGTTTCATCTTTTAACCTGTAATTTCTATCCTGCTCCTGCCCTTGAGTCTATCAGAAACTGTTTTAGAATTTTTTTGATCATTATTGCATTCAGTCTATTAATCAAAATACTTCCAAAGTAGTCTAGTGTGCAGCACCCCCGTTTTGAAGGTTTTCAATATCAGAATATTTACAATGTTTAGTATTATGAATTGTTTCAGGAAACTTAGCTGATTGTGACAGATCACAAAGCTGCACATTTGATCGTCGCCCTTCAAAAACCCTTTCTCCCATATACGAGATGGAAATAATAGAAGATGTGGATCGGAGTTCAGAGGTAGAGGTGAGCCACGTGCACCAAGAAGAAAATGAACACTTTGCAAAAAGAGACTGGATACTACTTAAGCAGCTTCTTGGAGATCAGGATCTAAATTGTGGCATTGTTAACTGTCTACCTGAAGATATCAACCTAGCAAAGTATCTGATCAACCAAACACTCTTCCTTTCTAGAGATGCCTGTAGGACTCCAGGTAGAATTGCAGTTGAAAAAGAGGCTTGGTATAAATGGACTGAATTGCTGTCTCCTTCAGACGACTCCACAGCTAGCATTACAGTGGCCAGCTTTTCCCCAGAAGAATCCGTATCTCCGCAGGGGGAATGGACAATTGTGGAACTGGAAACCCACCACTAGCATACCTACTAAATTGTGTACATTGGAGTGCAAGATGAAGTTAATCCATATGTCACATGGTCCTCTCCATTTTCTGTAGCTTAACAACGGAGTCTTATTGTGTCACCTTTGGCTGCAGCAGTAGATAATAAATTGTATACTTGACATTGTTACAGAATTACCGTTTGGGGGTTTATGTGAAGGAGTCTGGCAAAGAGGATAAACATGAGATGTATGTTCTGATGCTCTACCTTAAATTTGGGACTCGAGCAAAAGAAAAATGTTTGTAAAATTATTAGTTTGTCTAAAACTGAGACTTATTTTCACTTTCTTAGTAAAATTTCAGAAAACTTAAATGATTTGATTGCTTTGAAGAACCATTTTTTTAAAAAAAATCAGAATAGGTAGTGATAGAGATAACGTTCAAATCCCAAGATGTAGGAATTTTCTTAACTGTTTGGATAGAAAACCCTCTTTTGGAATTGAGGACTGCAAGTTTTTTTAAAAATCTTTTTTGAGGTTATATGACCATGGGACCAGAATCTTATCTAGTTTTAGTTTTATCCTTTTCTCAATAAAACAAATTACAGGATACATGGTACCTTCCTGCTGGCTGTTTAAAATGAAGTGATTTTTCTTAGTCCAACTTCGGAATTTTCTATCGTCACAAGTATAATTTGATATATTCAGTTGACTCAACATGAACTAGACATACATGAAATGAGTCCATGAGAAGATAAAATCTCAATAGTCGTTGTGCAAATGTTTATTTGAGAGCCCTTTAAATAGCACTGATTATTCTGCATCCTGTAAATTCAAAGATGGTCATAATTTTGTTACCATATGCTTTTTTGATCTGATTGAAAGCTACGAGAAGAACTGGATGGAAAATTAATAGAATATTAGAAAATTATGCTTTTGATGAGGGTGTAGCTTTAAGTTTTTATACAGCTGATAACAAGTTTACCTTTCCTGTGGCTGTGTGGAATCAACTCCATTTTGATTTAGAAACCCCTAGTGTCATCTTTTAAATGAGATCTCGAGTAAACTCGTGGGCAGGATGCGCCTTCTAGGAACGACATTTGGGACTATCCTTGAAATCCTCTGGTTTAATCATGTGATACAGTCAGCTTCTCCCACTTTGATCTGATCTGTGAAATGACCTCACTTGGAAATGCTTGATTATTTATGTGCAGTTAGAGAAAGCTTTCTCATTTTCCCAGAGCTTATTATCCATGAGTTTGAAAAATGCAATCTTCCCACTTGTATGCCAATGCAAAAAAAACTAGTTTTAGTGCAGAGATCCAACTTTTAAACTGTAAAAGTTAGATTGCCGTTTTAGACTTGCAAGTGTGAGTGAATGAATAATAACTCAATTCTGATGCTCATTATTCAATATCACATTTTGAACAAAACACGAACAGAATTATGCTGCATGCTGTTGTTCGTGCTATGCTGTAAAGGAAAACTGTATCCTACAATACAAATTAATAGTTGTGCTAAGTCAGTATTTTAATCTGAGGTGCTAGTGATTCAAAAGCTGCTTAACCACTTATTCTGAAATGCATTGCCTTCATAAATTGATTGCACACTTTTAGTTCCTTATTTCCATGTTTTGAAAAGACAGAAGTGTCATCTGCAAAATTATTCTAACTGTAGATTATTACAGTAACTTCAAATAAGTATTGGAAAAAGTTCTCATTTGAAAAATTTTCACCCATTCCCTTTTCTGTTTTCTGTACATAATTCCTAAAGTGACAGGTGTGGAAAACTTGAAATGTAAGAAATATGAGAATTTTTCAAGATGACTTTAATCAATGTCGTTCCCCCGCCCCAAACCACCCAATAAGCAATCGATGCTGTGCTCTTCCTTAAGAGTATTCCAGAGCCCTTCAGCAAAGTGATGAAAAATCATAGCCGAGAACCTGCATTGCACCACCCACGATACCTTAGGCTGCTTTACTGTGTTGAAAGTTTTGTGTTGAAATACATTGTTTTTGCATGATGTTATTGTGAAAATGCCTAGTAATATCATGTTAAATGTTTGTTTTGGGAAAATTAATCATGCATTTTAAATGTAGTGTTTTATGAAGGGCTGGAATTTGATATTTTTTTCAGTACGGTGACAGACTCATAAGACCATAAGTTATAGGAGTAGGCTTAGGCCATTCAGCCCACTGAATCGGCGCCACTGTTCAATCATGGCTGATGTGCTTTTCAACCCCATTTTGCTGCCTTCTGTAACCCTTAGGTTCTTCATTGGTAAAGGACTAGTCTATCTATCTTAAATACACTCAGTGACATGACCTCCACAGCTTGCTGTGGTGCTGATGAAGAATATCGCTATTCTTTTAAAGGGGAGTGGGGTGGGGTGTTCTGTTCTGTAGAAGCATTAAATTTACTAAACATCAGTTAAACAGCTCTTCCATGAAGCATCTAGGACTTTCACCATAAATTAAAGTACTTTAATATACTGCAAAAACAGGTGTCTATCATAAACTGATAGCTCAGTGGCTTCAGATCTCCTGTACATAGTTCTTAAAGACAACATGTGTGATAAGTGTACTCATGACTTGGTTTACAATTATTTCACCTCATAAATAAAAGATGCTCTGGATCCTTGAATGCACCTATCAAAATGTTTGGCAGGAAGTTCTATAAAAGTTACACCTGAAAATTTGGATGAAGGCTTTTTATGTGTCTAATATAACTTGTATAACTATTGTAACTTTGCATTTTAAGATTTCATAAACTGATTTCAAGCCTTGTACCTTATTTCCTTTTGTATTTTTGTGATACATTATTGTTCATGTAAAGTGAACATAATTACACAATGATTTCCTTTTATGTTAGAAGGCCAAATGTAGTTTTCTAGTTGTATAAACTTGAACGTAAGTACAGTTGAGTTCCCATTTTATCCTGTCATTCTTAAATTACCACTTTCATATTTATGATGGATATTGCCTTTTTAAACTGGGTTCATGTTGTTTCCAGCATGACAAGTTGTCATAGTCAGTTTGCATTGAGTGGATGTAGAAATTTTATAATGGAAAACATTTTGGTAAATGCGGGGAAAAAATTAATGGAAATTAACAGCCTTGTTTGCCTCTTCACAGTCTCACTTTTTTTTGCGTAGCAGTTGCAGTTTAGTAAATACAATACCTCAAATGTGTTCTTTCCTCTATTAATTCTGAGTGTCCCCTAGTGAGGAAAGTGTGTGTGCAAAATTAGAAAGGGTAAGATCAGACTCCACTTAATGCAGAGCTGACCAGTCTGTTGATAGTTGCTGGCTAGGTAAAAACATGAAAAATCACCAAATGTATATGATACCTTACAACAACATGAGATGGTGCTGTTAGGAGGAGGAAAATTGTAGCATGAGGTAATTTATGATTTAAACAGGTGAGCAGTGGAAAAGCAAGTATACCTCAACTGCAGTACTTAAGGCTTTGAAATGAGTTATTTATTTGTACTGCTTTTAAATTGAATTGAATGTGATGCTTTTAAAATGTAGATGATGTTTGACTTCAGATCCGATGGGTGTTTAGCACATATCTTAGTAATTATGTAGATTTTTCAAGCAAACATAATTTTCAATAAATTTGTTTTAGTGACATTGTCTTGCATGATTTTGATCTACTATCAGTGATCTTTAGCAGATGCCATTTTACTTTGTTCTCTTAAAATAGTGGTCAGCTTTGAAAGTGACCGAACACTGTACTTCTGGATATGTACTGAAACAATTTTTGTTAGGTAAATAAGGCAATTTTAGGAATTGAATCATTCACGCTAATACATTTTGTATCATAATTTCATGTCATTGAAGCATATTTGGCATAGATATGAAATGTCATGAAACATTTTTTGTGAAATGCAAAGTAGCATGGATTTACTTCCTCTCCTGCTCACTATTTATTCAAATGGGTAGAAGTTTATTGTGGTAGTGTCCCTGCCTCTGGGTCAGGAGGCCTGGGTTCAAGTCCCATTTACTCCAGAGCTGTGATAATAACATGTCTGAGTAAGTTGTTTTATTTAGTTTATTGTTGGAAATGCTCAGCTGATCAGGCAGCATCTACGGAAAGCGAAATAGTAATGTTCCAAGTTGAACTGGGAAATGTGAGAAATATATTAGATTTTGACTAAGAATGGGACAGGACAAAGAAAGAGCTGTGATTGCGCGGAGAGTAATGACAAGAATTAGTCTTCCAGGGTCAAGAGGAATAATGATGACGTAAAGAAACAAAGAAAAAGGTTTGATTAGTACAGATGGGTTGTCTGTCTGAAAACAAAAATAAGAAAAATAGTGAATCTCGCAAAGAAAAGGAAACCAATTTTTATTTTGAAGGGGATTAGTGTGTTTTACTATCTGAAGTTGTTGAAATGTTTCTGGAAGAGTAAGTGCCTAATGGAAAGATTATCTGCTGTTCCTTTAGCCTGTGTGACGGTGCTGTAGACTGAGGATGGAGAAGGTAGAGAGTTAAAATGACAGGCTGACAGAAACTGAATATTTAAGGAAACAACATTTTGGAGTGACAGGAATCTACGTAAAAAATGAGTGGCTGTCTTTGAGAGATGTTGCAAGTTAAGAAAGCCAAGATGTAGAAGCAGTCTGGGTAGCGATGAGAAACGATGACAGTGTGAAGTCACTTGAAGTGGTATACATTCACTAATAGTAATCACATAGTAGAATGGAGTATAAAGGAGGAAATAATGGGATCTTGTCAGAAAGTTGAAGTGATAGTTATGGGTATTTCAAGCCGCATAGATTGGAAAAATCAGATCTGGTTAAGCCTAGATGAGAAATTCACAATGTTTATGGAATAGTTTCTCAAAACATCACATTCTGAAGCCTGCCACTGAGCACACTAGATATTTTCTAATCGACCTTGTTATGACACAGCTCTGAAGTAGGTAGAACTTGAAACTGGGCCTCTGGCTTAGAGGTAGGGACACTGCCACTGTGTCACAAGAGCCTCACTGCAATAAGCAGGCTATACCATGCCTGGAACTGTATGAGATTGGATCAATTAATGATGTCCTGGTAAAGGTTGTGATCAAATTACCTAGGTACCAAAGGTAGCAATGATCATAAATATAATTGAAGTTTGCATACATTTGCGGAAGAGAACAGTGAATCCAAGACCAATATAGCTTAAGGGTAATTTGAAAATGGTGCAGACTTAAATGGCCTATACCTGGTCCTAATTCATATGTTCATATATAAGCTTATGCTTGGGGACAATCATTAGTGGATCACTCCCAGTGTAGAGACCGCACTGTAGAAAAATAAGGATAATAAATTTAAAAAGTAAAAGCAAATTGCTGCATAATTTGGAAAGGAGTGTTTGGGATGTTGGATGGTGAGGAGAGAGGAGATAAAAGGGTATGTGTCACATCTCTTTTGTTTGCTGAACTCTCATGAGAAGGGATGACTGAGGAAGAGTGGACCGTGGTACGATGGAGGAACTGGTTCCTTCAGCGATTGAAAGGGGAGATGAGGGGAAGGTGTGTTTGGTGGTGGCATTACATTGGAGCTGATGTTAATGGGGAGGGGAATTACAAATTGAATAGGGAGGCGGGTGGGGTCTGCTGGAATGCAAAGACTAGGGGAACCCTCTTGCTCTGAGACAGGGGGCAAGGGGTGGTGTGTGGTTGAGGGGCATGCCATCCACTGTGGGAGTTGAGGGAAATGTGATCCTTGGCCGAGGGAGAAGAAAGACATCATCGAAACAAATGGGATAAAGAGGATTTGACCAAAGGGAATGGTTCCTCTCAGAGTTTTGGGTGAGGAAGTGTAAAGGTATGAGCTTGCTAACTCTCAAAGTTATCTACTTATCAAATTACTCTCAATGTAATCTGGAGTGCATGTATTATACATTTAAAACAAAACCTCTCGGACTGTAACAAAATATTCACTTTCATGTTACTTCCTATTGTCCTGGATGCTGGTCTTGCTGCACCCCACTCAATTGCTTGATGATTGCACACTGGTCTGACAGAATTCATCTGAGGAATCAAACTCTGAGATAAGCAGACCAGTTTGCTTGACCTAGACCTTTAACGACGATAATTCAAATAGATGAATATACGATGGAAGATTAGAAGCACAAAACATTTCATGAATGGACAGTCAAGCTGGCTTCAGAACAGTTTTTAATGATAAATTTGGTGCACATTTAAACATGCTCTACCAGTAAGCATTGAAGTATCAGCTATTACTGTATCAATGTTGCAGCATCTGTACTTTCAGCCATGTTCTAGTCTAGTAGCTAGCCCTTCATTGGTACACCGTAAGATGTAGGAGCAGAGTCTGTTCTTCCATTCAGTGAGATCATGGGCTTATCTGATAATACTCAACTCTACTTTCCTGTCGTTTCCCCATAACCCTTGTTATTTCCTTTACTGATTTTGAAAAAGTCTTTCACAGCCTTGAATATACTTAATCACCCTGGTTCAACAGCCCTGTGTGATGAAGACTTCCCCAGACTCTCAATCCTTGAAGAAAAAATTCCTCCTCTGTCTCTCTCGTAAAGGGAAACAACCTCTCCACATCTGCCCTGTCAACCCCCTAAGAATTTGCTAAGTTTCAATAAGGTTGACTCTCATCCTTTTAAACTCTGAGCAGAGGACCAATGCATTAAACCTCTCTTCATAAGACAGACATTCCGTACCCAGGATCAGCATACTGAACCTCCATTGGACTGTCTCCAATGCAAATATATATCTCCTAAGGTAAGGGGTCCTAAAGCTGTTCAGTATTTCAGCTGTGCTCTGACTACTGCCTTGTGTAGACTTAGTAAAACTTCCCTACTTTTATACCACTCTATTCCCTTTGAAATAAAAGCCAATATTCCACTTGTCTTCCCTATTGCCTGCTGAATGTATGCTAGCTTTTTCTTCTGTGCTGCTGCTTTCGCCATTTAAATAACAAGCCCCTCTTCCTACTGAAGTGCATAACCTGTTTTATCCCAGCATATTCCATATGCTAAGTTTTTGCCCATTCGCATTACTATGTATGTCTACATCCCTCTGTAGACTCTTTGGGGAGGATGACACACTTTTCTGTCATTCGCAAACATAGTATAGTAAATTAATTTTCCTCATCCAAGTCAATAGTGTATTGTAAATATATCTGGATCTAGCATTCATTCCTGTGGCACATCATTAGTTGGAGGTTACCATCCTGAAAATGACTCCCTTATCCCCACACACTCAGTTAGCCAATCTTCTATCCTTTCTAATATTCTACTTCTAACACCATGTGGTCTCATCTTGAGCAGCCTAACGTGTGTTACTTATCACCTGAAAATCCAAATATTTAACGTCTACTGCTTCCCCTTTATATAGAGACAAAAAAAAACTGCAGATGCTTAAATCCAAGGTAGACAAACAGGAGGCTGGAAGAACACAGCAGGCCAGGCAGCATCTGGAGGAAGGGAGCAGTCAACATGTTGGGTACTACCCTTCTTCAGGACTGGATGTGGGGGTTGGGGGTTGCAGATAAAAGGGGGGGGGGGTGGTGTGGAGGCAGAATGGTGGTGATAGGTGGACACTGGTAGCAGGTACGACCTGCTTGGTCAACGGGAGGGATGGTCAGAAGGTGCAATTGAAAGCTGGAGGTGGGGCTGGAAGGGAAGCCTGGGGATGGGTGGGAAGGTTATTTGAAATTGGAAAACTCAATGTTGAGTCCTCCGGGCTGAGTTCCCCAGGCGGAAGATAAGGTGGTGTTCTTCAAATTTGCGTTCCAAGTCCCTACAATGCTGGAGAAGGCAGAGGACAGACATGTTGGGCGTGGGGGTGGGTTGGGGACGGAGAGTGGGGTGGGGAGTTGAAATGGGCTGTGACAGGAAGGTTAGGTTGGCTGTTACAGACTAGGTGGAGATGCTTGGCGAAACAGTCATGTAGTCTACGTTTGGTCTTACCAACATAGAGATCACATTGGGAGCACTAGATGCAATAGACTAGGTTGGAGGAGATGCAGCTGAAGCTCCGTCTCACTTGGAAGGGCTGTTTAGGGCCCTGAATGCAGGCGAGGGAGGTAGTGCGTGGGCAGTTGTTGCATATTTTATGGTTACAGGGGAAGGTATGGAGTGGTTGCTGGGGAGTGTGGTGCAAACTAAGGAGTGGTGAAGGGAATGGTCCTTGTGGAAGGCAGAGAGGGGTTGGGAGTGGAAGATGTTCCTGGTGGTGGGGTCTAATTGGAGTTGGGGGAAGTGTTTGAGGATGATCTGTTGAATGTGGAGGTGGAAAGTGAGAACAAGAGGGACCCTAGATAACAAGCATGGGGCTGGATGAACACAGCAGGTCAAGCAGCATCATAGTTTTCCTGCTCCTATGATGCTGCTT
>JAHRHZ010000273.1:6442001-6474420 GCA_024137785.1 Ginglymostoma cirratum | reverse complement strand
AAGCAGCATCATAGGAGCAGGAAAACTATGATGCTGCTTGACCTGCTGTGTTCATCCAGCCCCATGCTTGTTATCTCGGAATATCCAGCATCTGTGGTACCTTTTATCTCTGATACAAGAGGGACCCTATATTGCTTATGTTTGGAGGGGGAGTGGTAGTTCAGAACTGTGGAGCGGGGGAGGCACGATGGAGGGCTGTCTGGATGATGGGTGTAGGGGAAAGGAAGAGGGGCAAGGAGAAAAGAGTGTTTGAAAAAGATGGACATCCAGGATGTTTGGGAGTGGAACATCTCGTCAGAACAGATGTGAGGAGACGGAGGAATTGGGGGAAAAAAGGATGGAGTTTTTGCAGGATACAGGTGGGAGGAGGTGTAGTCTAGATAGCTATGGGAGTCCGTGGGTTTACAGTAAATGGCGACCTGTAACTTGACGCCAGAAATAGAAACGGAGAGGTCAAGAAAGGGGAGAGAGGTGTCTGAGATAGACTAAGTGGATTTGAGGGCGGAGTGGAAGTGTGTTATTTTGGCAGTCTTCCAATCTTGTGTAATTCTCCCAGAATCAAAGCATGCTTGAAAGATTACAAGTGCATCCACTACCTCTGCAGCTACTTCTTTTAATATCCTGGGATACATTCCTTTTATATCCAGGGCATGTATTGGTCTTTAGCGTCATTTATTTCCTTCGTACTTTTTTCTCAACTGATAGCTATTGCTTTATTTCTCCTTTTGCCCCGTTAATTGGTAATATTTGATGATAATTTTAAGATCATCTGGTTCAATCCTTTACTTTTTCTTGAGAAATGCTTCTGCAGATAAATTAACTAACCTTTGTATTAGGAACTGGGGCTGTGGTCGCCATGCTTGTGCACATATGAGCCCTACAACACCACTGCCTTTTCTCTTCTCAGCATCTGCTTGCCAGCCTCAACCGCCGCCCAAATCCAAAACAATCTTCTTAGCTTTTCAAGAGATAACAAGGTGTAGAGCTGGATGAACACAGCAGGCCAAGCAGATTCAGAGGAGCAGGAAGGCTGATGTTTCGGGTCTAGACCCTTCTTCAGCCTACTTGACGCTTATTTCCCCCTCTTACAAAGTTATTCGTGAGCAAGTACCTACGGGACATGGTCATGCCTTGTCTACGTATCTCTGTATTGAAGTTTCCTTTTTCGCTTATTATTTTGTTGGGGGGTTTTTTTGCTGGTAGGCCCATTATTCATTTGTCGAAATTCCCCGGCACTGTTTTTGAGAAGTAGAGGAGCAAACCGTGCAAGATTAAGCGCTCAAACGGTGAACACGTCATCTATGACTAAGTTGTCCTTTTTTTGCGATGATCGTTATCAGCGAGGCAGAGGTTTTTGCTCTTTAAAGAGATCATGAGTGAACGGTCTGCGAAATATAATTCTAATGATCTCCAAGAAAAATGGTATTCTGGCCGTTTTATGCCCGGTTGGGTGACGTCACAACCGAGGGGGTGTCATGGCGACGGGCGGCGCAGTTGTTGTAAGCAGCTCACTTCAGGTGCGGGTGGGTTTGGGTGTATGGTCACTGTCAGGTTCCCCCCCGCCGCAACACATCATCATCCACCGAAACCCAGCTCCAAGCACTTGAATTCCCACAGCACAGCTAATGGAATGAGGCGAAGGGTGGGTTTTACACTCTGCCATCACAGGAGGTGCCAGGCTCCATGCGTGCCCCGTGGCTGGGCCCAGGCGCACCTTGGTAGCTGGTGAGCCCTCACTTCACTTACAGCATTGGTGTCCATGTGGAGGGTACAATCACCCGCCTCTAATAAATAAGACTGCGACGTTAAACACAGTGGTGCAAGTCTGCCTATCAAACATTTACTGTAGAAGTGGGATTGAAAATCTTTCTGTACAGAAACCTCAATTTAAAATTTTTAAAGGGTATTTTGTATCGTTGGCTAAGTCTTTACGGGGTGTTTTTTAGCAATGCATTTTATTTTCATGATGGCCATTAGCGGCCTGAGGCCCTGAGGCAACCCTATTTGTCTTAATGTGCATTATAAACATGTACCATGTTTGCATTGTTCAATCTGACCTATGCCAATAACAATCATGTTACATCAGTTACTGTGCTACTCTGAATTTAAAGAAAGAGAAAAATATTAAGAATTAGACCACTTTATTAAGCCTGATTTGTCTTAGATTTATTTACAAATAAAATAAAGCAATGGGCCCTGAGAATGTAAATTTTAGTACTGAAAATTTGTATTCCAGAACTAAACATGCTCCTAGCCAAGCTGTTCAATCAGAAGTACAAAACTGCCCAGGTATCTCCTGTCAAAAGAAACCAGGTTAAATCAAGTCCACTGAATTGCCACCCAATCATCAGTCTGCTCTAAATCATGAGTAAAATGATGTAAATATATCAACAGTGACATTTTCAGCATTTAGTTTAGGTTTACCAGGGTTGCAACTCCATACTGCATTTCAGTCTTGTGTAGCTCCAATAACACTCTTTAGTTTGATGTAATCCAAAACAAGTAACCCATTCGACTCACACTGACCACCGATTTTAAATATTCAATCCCTCAACAGCACAGTGCAGTAGCAGCAGTGTTTACCACCTACAAGGTAGACTGCTGCAATCTGCAAAGGTTCCTTCAGTCATATCTGTCAAACCTGTGACCTCGACTGCCTTAAGGGTCAAGGAAAAAGAGCAGCAGATACATTGCAAAATCTTCCTCCAGATCACACACTGTCCTGACAGATCTGATGTCTGAAATGTAGCACCCTCAGGACCAAGATCATGCTGGATTTCAGATTTTCTTTGATTTTGGATTACCTTCAATTAGATTGGAGGATGAACTCGTTTTTTGCTATCATAAAGGTTCATGCTTTTTATACCTACCTTGCAGCATTTGATGGACTTCTGCAGTTAATTCAGGTACATCAGCTATTATTGGCAGTCTTAATCGCAGACTTTTAGTTTAGTTTTTTTGCATTAGCTAACCATATTTTTGTACAAATGCTTCAAATTACTTTGCACTAGTATGATAATGAATTTAAAAAGTGTTAATATTTACATTTATAACAAGTGTTTCATTGTTCGACAAAACTTTGGGTGGATTATTTTGATTTTCACTCATTGATAAATGCAGTAATTTGCTTTTTGTTTTTTTTCTAGCATCATGAAGTGATTTCTTCTTTGTCTAATCAGCAGCAGCGAATTAGGTTCTCTGATTCTGTGATATATGGATCAATCATTTTCCCACTTTCTGGTACAAATAACAACTGATAGTTTATTGTATATCTATGGAAATATGTTAGTAGTTCCTATTAAAAAGGACAGTATACACATTTCCATTGTGTGCTGGTGTAACAGCCCACGGTATTGACAGTAGACAGTATTCCATCATACTGTTGACTTGTGCTTTGTAGATGGTAGCAGACTTCATGGAGTCAAGAGGTGAATTACTTGCCAAAAAAGTGTGTGAACTGTCCTTGCTGTGATGATAATGTGGGAATGCAAAGAGAAGCCGTTTGGATATTTTCTAATCAATCTGTTCAGAGATACTAATACCTCTGGAGTGTGGAACTTGAACTTAGGCTCCCTGGCTCAGAGGTAAGGGCATCATGGTTGCACCACAAAGCCCCTTAAGAGAAGCCCTTTTTAAAAGGCATATCTATTTTCTAATCAACTTTTTCAGAGGTGCTATGACACATCTCTGGAGCAGCTGGAGCTTGAATCCAGGTGACCTGGCTCAGAGGCTGGGACACTACCACTGTGGCACAAGAACTCTTGAGAGAAGGGTTTTTTTTAATACCTAGATGTACTATCACACACAACTGAGCAATGTTCCCATCACCAAAATCACTATAACTCTTTAAATTATTTTTTCCTTCTTAAACTAGTAACTGCCACCAGAAAAGATACCCGTGTAAGCAATTAAATATTTATACGAAAAGCTCACGAGAGAAGCCATTTACTACAATTAGATGGATAGGAACCAAGTGAATGCAGTTCCATTCAGCTAGATGATGGTGAAGAGACATTGGAGGAGGCTGGTGTTGTCAAATGTGTCAAAGGTTGCAAAGAGGTATTGAAGGGGGAGGAGGAATAGTCTACTTTCGTTTTAGTCACAAAGGATAACATTTGTAATTTTGTTAAGAACGGTTTTGATAAAGAGCAGGGACGGAGAGCTGAATAAAGGGGAATTTGAAATTCTGAAATTTCAGGAAAGGTGGTGTATGTTAGGGAGTTGACAACATGTTCGAGGACTGGGACGTGCTTATTAGGAACGGTGAAGAGGCTGGGACTTTTTTCTCCAAACAAAAATACCTAGCAGAATGAGAGGTGAATTGGTGGGGTAATTGTACAGAAAATGATTTCACTTGTTAGCCATTCAAAAAAAATCAAGATTACAAACGTAGCATAGCCACCAATAATTCTAATAGGGAATTCAGAAAATTGTTTTAACCAAAGAGTGGCAAGAATATGAAATTTGTTACAAAGTGTTGAGTCAAATAGCACAAATGAATTAAAGGAGAAGCTAGACAAACATGTAAGAGAAAAAGGAACCGAAGGATAGCTGTTACTGTATAACGAAACAGGGTTGGAGGAGATTGTGGTGGAACAGAAATACCAGCAAAGATCAGCCGGGCCAAAGTGGCCTGTTTCTATTCTGTACTTTTTGCTTCTTCTGCAGATTACTTTAAATCTGTGCCATCTTCTTCTCAAACAGGTGGGAACGGGTTTTCAGATGCCTCATGATTTTGAAAACTTTATCAAATCACTGAGCCTTCCCTGCTGCAAGGAAAACAGTCCTACCTTCTCCAATCTGTCTTCCTAATATTTTTCATTCTGGAATCATTCTTGTAAACTTCTTCTGCACTTTCTCTGATGCACTCACATCCTTCCTAAGCATGGTACCCAGAAAGGTACATAATTATCCAGCCAGGTCTAACCAGTGTCTTATACAAATTCAGCATAACTTCCTCGGTCTTGTATTCTACTCCCCTATGTACACCTATGCCTCTCTGCTCCTGCACATCCTTGAGGAGTAGGAGAAACCAAAAGAACTGCCGATGCTGTAAATCAGGAACAAAAACAAAGTTGCTGGAAAAGCTCAGCAGGTCTGGCAGCATCTGTGAAAGAAAAAACAGAGTTAACATTTCGGGTCCGGTGACCCTTCGCCAGAACTCCTGAGGGTCACCGAAACATTAACTCTGTTTTTTTAATTCACAGATGCTGCCAGACCTGCTGAGCTTTCGAGTAGTACCCTTCATTTATACTGTCAATGTTCTTTCTGCAAAAGTATCATCTCACCCTTCTCTACACTGACCTTCACCTGCCATTCCACCAACTTATAAATGTCTTTTTGAGTTCTACACTACTCTCCTTATAATTTAGAATGTTTCAAATTTGTCTACAAATTTTTAAATTGCTCCCTGTACACCACGTTCTTGATCATTAATATATATCATGAAAAGCAAGGGTACCAATACGGATCCCAGGGGAACTCCCCACAGCATACCTTTCTCCGGCCCAATAAACATTCATTAACAATTACTATCCGTTTCCTATCATAGCCATTTGGTATTCATGCTGCTACTGTTCTTTTTAATTCATGAGCTCTAAATTTCTTCACAAGTCTGTGGTGTGGCATTGTAGAGCAAACAACCTTACTCTATCTTTCCAGTCACACATTCACCTGGGACATCAAAGTTTATAAGAAATAAGTAAGATGGAGTTAAAACCACAATAAGATCAGCATGATTTTGCTCAAGGGGCCAAATAGTCTACTTCTATTACTTAAGATTCTCAGGGTTTTCACTTGATGACACATGGTCTATAACAAAATACAAAATAAATATTTAGTATCAACAGTTACTCAGCTGATACTACTTCTGTTTAACTAGGAAAGAAAGAAAGTCAGTAAAATAGTCCATAATTATGATTCTAAACAATGATTTAGTGGTTCTTGCAAAGTATTTCTGTTATTTTGTTTTTGCAGTTTTTGGGAGCATTGGAGTTTTGTGTTATTAATCAAACATATTGTAATATTCTTAGGTATTGCTTTTATTGTAATGGACATCGAAGATTTCTGCAACAGTTCTCAAGAAACAAAGCTGATGGGGCAAATTGAACAATTTGTTCACATTCATCGCAACAGTTTTTTGCTTTTGGCTGCTGCCCTTTATGGTGTGAAAGAATGGGAAATACTATTTAAAATTCAACAAAGGTATTTAATGGTAAATTGACTGGCCATATTTAAAAACTGTACCAATTACATATGAATTTTAACAAGTTATTCAAAATCTCAAATTTCTCTGAAGAAATAAAATATTTCAACATAAAAGAAAGCTTATTTCGAAGGTAGCAAGAACTGCAGATGCTGGAGTCTGAGACAATACAGTGTGGAGTTGAAGGAACACAGCAGGCCAGGCAGCATCTGAGGAGAAGGAAAGTTGATGTTTCAGGTTGAGACCCTTCTTCAGAAATGTGGAGGGGGAAGGGAGCTGGGAAATAAATAGAGGAGGGGTGGGGCAGGGGAAGATAGCTGCGATGGTCATAGGTGAATGCAGGTAGGGAGTGGTGGGGAAGAGGGTGGGAGAGAAGATGGACAGGTTGTCGTTTGTCACACACAGAGTGCAGATGCTCTACGAAATGGTCTCCAAGTATACGCTTGGTCTCACAGACGTAGAGGTGGCCACATTGGGAGCAGTGGATATAGTAGACCAAGTTGGCAGCTGTACAGGTGAAGCCCTGTCTGATAGGAAAGGTTTGCTTTGGGCCTTGAATGGACGTGAAGGGAGAGGTGTAGGGGCAGGTGTAGCACTTCCTGCAGTTGCAGAGAAAGGTGCTGGGTGTGGTGGGGTTGGAGGAGAGTGTGGAGCACACGAGGGAATCGCAGAGTGAGCGGTCGCTATGAAAGGCAGATGGGGTGGGGAGGGAAGTACCTCTTTGGTTGTGGGGTCAGATTGTAGGTGGCGGAAGTGGTGGATATGGAGGTTGGTGGGGTGATTATGTGAGGACAAGGGGGATTCTGTCTTTATTTTTGTTGGGGTGAGGGGGTTTGAGGGCAGAAGTGCAGGAAATGCAAGAGATGCAGTTGAGGGCATTTTTAATCACTGGAGGGAGAATGTTGTGGTCCTTGAAATAAGACATCTGGCATGTCCGGGAGTGGAATGCTCCATCTTGGGAGCAGATGCAGTGGAGGCAGAGGAATTGGGAGTAAGGGATCGCATTCTTGCAAGAGGGTGGGTGAGAGGAGGTGTAGTCCAGGTAGCTGTGGGAGTCTGTGGGCTTGAAACAGATGTCAGTTTCCAGAGATGGAGACGGAGAGGTCCAGGAAGGAGAGGGAGGTATCAGAGATGGTCCTGGTGAATTTGAGGTTGGGGTGAAAGCTGTTAAAGTTGATGAACTGTTCAAACTCCTTGTGGAAGCACAAGGCAGTGCCGATACAGTCATCAATGTAACGGAGCAATATTAAGAATTTATAGTGACGGTTAACTTCAATCCAAAGCCTTTGAAGAAAGTAGTATATAGTTCTGAAGCCAGTGTATTTTCAGAAAAAAAATTTCCTGGAAGTGGAAATGAAAACTGTTCTTCCATAGCATGCAGATTATTGCCAGATGATGTGGTTAACAAATTACATTTCTGGTATGTTTTCCTTTCGTTTTTACTGATTAGACCCCACTTAGAGTGCTGTGCGCAGATCTGAGCACCACACCTTAGGAAGGATGTACCGGCCTTGGAGGGAGTACAATGTAGGTTTACAAGAATGATACATGGACTTCAAGAGTTACGTTTGAGGAGAGATTATACAAAGTAGGCCTTCTCTAGAAGTTAGAAGGTAAAGGGGAGATCTGATTGAAATCTTCAAGACATTAGCCACAAATCAGCCACAATCTCATTAAATTGTGGAACTGGCTCCAGGGGCTGAATGGCCTACTCCTGTTCCTATGATAATCTTCCAAGTCTCCGTGTGCCACACTGCATACCCATAACCCCACCCCATGCCAAAATAGGTCCTCCCATCTCCCACCACCAACCCAGAGTAATTGATGGATACACAGTGTATCGTGAAATCAGCACGTCTGGCATGTACCTGGAATGCCAGATTTTTGCTTGTTGCTCAGTATTGAGTTCTGTTGACTGAGAAGTATACAGAAAGAAAAACCTGAAGTGGAGTAGAGATTACTTATAAAGTGCAGTCATTACAATATGGGCAAACAAAATAATCAATTTGCACTTGAGGTTTCTGCAAACCATGAAAGACTGACCAGGTGATCTGGTTTTGGTGATAGTGATTGCAGAAGGAAGGGTGGCCAGGGTGACTCTCTGCTCTTCCAATAGTATCATGAGGTATTTTACATGAGACGGGGTCTCTATTCAACATTTCAGTCGAATGATGCACTTCCAACAATGTATTGATTCCCCATTCCGAATGCTATCATTTTGAAGCTGGTGAAGTCAATATTGAGGCCATTGGCCTGTATGCTAGGTTCTGCCACCTTCAATCAGACCCCACCGTCAAAAAGATATTTCCTTCCCCACCCCCGTCTGCTTTTCACAGGGACTGTTCATTCCATGACTTCCTCATCAGCTCTAAACTCCCCACCAACTTCTCCATCACACCCAGTTCCTTTCCCTGCAACCGCAAGAGGTGCAACACCTGCCACTACACCTCCCCTCTCAACTCTGTCCAAGGCCCCAAACAATCCTTCCAGATTAGGCAGAGATTCACCTGCACTTCATCCAACCTGATCTATTGTATCCATTGCTCCTGATGTGGTCTCCTCTATATCGGGGGAGACCAAACACAAAGCATCTGTGCTCTGCACGCACCAACCAACCCAACCTTGTGGTTGCCATCCATTTTAATTCCCCTGGTGACACGTCCACCCTTGGCCTCCTACACTGTCAGAGTGAGGCCAAACGTAAACTGGAGGAACAACACCTGATTTTCTGTGTTGGGAGATAACAGCCCAATGGCCTCAATATTGACTTCACCAGCTTCAAAATCCCTCCACCCCCTCATCCCATGTCCAGCCCTCCCCCTCCTTCTCTCCTCCCTGATCTGACCTAACCTATCCATCTTCCTACTCACCTATCCATTCCACCCTTCCCAGGGACCAATCACAATAAACTCCTACCTACATCCATCTATCACTATCCCGCCTACCCTTCCCCCAGGCTCACCCACCTCCATTTACTTCTGGGCTCCCCTCCCGAGTCCTGACGAAGGGTTTCGGCTCGAAATATTGACTTTCCTGTTCCTCGGAGGCTGTCTGACCTGCTGTGCTTTTGCAGCTTCACATCTATTGACTCTCACTTCCAGCATCTGCAGTCCTTACTTTCTCTATGTTACAGTACTGTACTCCTTCAGAAAAACATGCACTGAGTTTTTCAGTCACTTATGTCCATTACAGCTATAATTGAGCATATTGTCTTCAAAGTATGCATTAGCTCATAAGAACAATGTTACTGAGAAATTAATTCTTGTATAAAAAATTGTTTTGCTGTTAAGTAATCTAACTTTGTACTCTGTCTCTTTTGTTTCACTTGATTAACACAAACCAATCTAAGGCAGTTCAGAAACTTTTTTTTTTTGCAGGTTTTTAGGTAGTAATCTGAGAATCATCCCTGCACACAATTCTGGTGATATGGTCAAGAGTATGCTGACTATAGCCAAGGTAGGTATATCTCTTAACATTTAAGATTTCATAAAACATTTGAATGTTGTATCTGATATAAGGCGATTACTTTTACTCAGGATCAATAGAATTGTTAGGACAATGATTTGCTAACAGTAAGAATGGAATTTTAATTTCCACAACTATCTAAGCATTTACTGATGAGGATATCCACTTCAATGACAGTAATAGCATGATACATAAATGATCAGTAATTCAAATACTCATTCCTTATGAAGGTTACATGTAAACCACATGTGGACAGTGTTCGTGACCGCATCGCCATGATCAGAGCTCAGATCATAGAACATAGTCCTGTGTGGCAGATGCTTCACAAGCGACAGCTGAATGATGTGTAAAGTGAGCAATTATGAATGTGATGTTATTACTGCGCAGTGCTTTGTGGTCTGTAAAACTATTTAGAACTATTTTCAGTGAATTAACTTTTCAATTTATAAATGTGTTTGTTGTTAATATGTTTTGTTTGAAAGTCTTCAATAAAATTTTCTGGACATAGCATTTTTTAAAAATCTCAAACAATGCTTCCTTTAGTAATTTGATACTCTTCAATCAGTTGAAACACTATCATTTTAAACAAGTGGTATAATCGGCTGAATCTTAATTTTTTTTTAAGAAGTGTAAGGTGTGAGTTTCTTTGGTAACACATTTGCCATGAGGACTATAGCACAATTTATTGCCATGTTTTACGAGATGTGCTTTACTAACGACCTATCCCACCATATGCCATTGCTCACATCCAATTCTATCTCCATCTTACCATGGATTATTCCAGGAACAACTTGATACTCCCTGGATGTCAGCCCAAAGACTGGTAGCCATTGTGCCTGTGCCATTTTTTAAAAGCTTGTTGTGAACCTGGACAAGAACTGTCAGACCAAAACTGCCTGCTTTGTGGGCAGGGATCTGGAGGTCCTGATGGGACATGCTGTTCCCTCAAGACCAGGCGAGAAGGGCACAACCCCAGACAATGCCATCCCTGGTCAGAGGTTGCCATGCCTGTCAGTGTAGTCTCAGCCATCTGGAGGGGTGTCAATGATCTACTCAACTTCGCCAGTTTAAGTGCCACCATCTTCTCTCTGAAACCTCACACTCATCTCTGTTACTGTACCCACTTCCAACCAAGGCCCATGCTCTATACTCTCACTATTGCCTGCAACGTTTTCTCCATTTACTATCAATCCCACCTCCAACAGCATTACCATGGCATGTTCTTCTGTAGTGCCTACTCACCCACTCAGGACACCTTCCCTCCTGCCACAAGACAGCTGTGCCATATATTTTCATTTCCCATAATACCTACCTTTCTCTCATTCAAGGAGGAAAATAGTCCAGAATAGGGCAGAAAAAGGCATGAGTTGTAGGCTGCCTGACATCTGACTCCTCACGCCTTGTGTGGAGACCAACTTGACTCTGAGCATCCTGAGCAGCTGACTGACAGAGTCCAAGTCTCTGATAGTATCAGAGGTTACCCTTGATTTACCAAGCCTTCACACTGGGGGAGGGTGACAGTAAATTTCCCCTCACTGAGTACAGCTGACAACCAAGAAGCTTCCTGACTTTGTTCTGCACTAATTGCCAAAGCAACACAGGGTAATTTGAGTGTAGCATATTTGGCTAAGGGGTAAAGCATGAAAAGACAATGCAAAGCAGGGATGCTATGAGCATCCAAAATACTCACAGACAGCAACAGCCCACGGAGATAAAAAGAAATTGCTGGAGAAACTCAGCAGATTTGGCAGCCTACGTGGAGAGAAAGGAGAGTTGAATGTTTTGAGTCTAGTGACCCTTCTTCAGCAGTGATTGTAGCTAACACTATGTGGTATATATGCCAAAGACAGGGGAGGGGTGTGTCTATATATGTGGAAGGAGTAAGCCTCGAGGTGGAGATAGAACCCAGAGAGAGAGATCATCAGACGCCATTTCCACCACCTCCAGCAAGATGCCATCACCAGACACATATTCCCCTCCCCTCCCTTGTCCGCCTTCCGCAGGGACCGTTCCCTCTGGGACACCCTGGCCCATACTTCCTTCACACCCAACACCTCCCCACAGCCCTAAGGCACCTTCCCCTGTAACCGGCGAAGGTGCAACACCTGCGCATTTACCTCCTCCCTCTCCAGTATCCAAGGGCCCAAACATACCTTCCAGCTGAAGCAACACTTCACCTGCACTTCCAAGAATCTAGTCTACTGCATTCGCTGCTCACAATGTGGTCTCCTTTACATTGGGGAAACGAAGCGTAGACTTGGTGACTGCTTCGCAGAACATCTACGTTCTGCTCGCAAAAAAGACCCTGAACTACCTGTTGCCTGCCACTTCAATGCACCACCCTGTTCACTGGCCAACACCTCTGTCTCCAACTTGCTACTGTGTTCCAGTGAAGCCCAGCACAAGCTGGAGGAACCACACCTCATTTTCTGCTTGGGGACCCTACAGCCCTCCGGACTCAATATTGAGTTCAATAATTTTAGGGCCTAAACTCTCCCATGTCCCAGCGCCCCACCCCACACACCAGGCCTTGTTACCACATAGCCTGCCACTACACACCCTCTGTTGTTAGTCACTAACGGTCCCCATTAACAACAATTCACCCTCCCAGCCTGATCGTTAGCAACTCCTTTGTCTGTCCAACTGTCTTTCTCTCTGTTTGGGCTGTTTTCTATAATTTACTCCCTACCCCACCCTGCTCCCTATTTTCTGCATATAAACTGACGATTTCCCAGCCTCCGTCAGTTCTGAGGAAGGGTCACCGGACCGAAACATTAACTCTGTTTTCTCCTCCACAGATGCTGCCAGACCTGCTGAGCTTTTCCAGCAACTTTGTTTTTGTTCCAGAGAGAGAGAATGAGTTTTGGGCAGACAATGGGATGAATGATAGTACGCAAAGTAGAATGAAAAGCTGATAATGAGAACATAAGGAAGTGAAAATAAGTTGCCTGTGCTGAAAGCAATCCATGTCATAGCAGGGCCTGGGGTGTTGGCGGGGGTAGGAAAAGAACATGGAAGGTATTCAGGTTCTAAAACTCTCAGGACTCTCCACCTCTTCCTGGAGCAAAGGCCTGAACTGTCCCCAGCCACCACCATCCTCCTCCGCTTGGCCAAGCTCGTCCTCACCCTGAACAATTTCTCTTTTGACTCCTCTCAAAGAACAAAGAACAAAGAAAACTTACAGCCCAGGAACAGGCCCTTCGGCCCTCCAAGCCTGTGCCGATCCAAATCCACTGTCTAAACCTATCGCCCAATTCCTAAGGATCTGTATCCCTCTGCTCCCCACCTACTCATGCATCTGTCCAGACGCACCTTAAATGAATCTACCGTGCCTGCCTCTACTACCTCTGCTGGCAACGCGTTCCAGGCACCTACCACCCTCTGTGTAAAGTACTTTCCACGTGTATCCCCCTTAAACTTTTCTCCTCTCACCTTGAACGCGTGACCCCTCATTATTGAATCCCTCACCCTGGGAAAAAGCTTATCTCTATCAACCCTGTCTATACCCTTCATGATTTTGAAGACCTCAATCAGGTCCCCCCTCAATCTCCTTTTTTCTAATGAAAACAATCCTAACCTACTCAACGTCTCTTCATAGCTAGCACCTTCCATACCAGGCAACATCCTCGTAAACCTTCTCTGTACCCTCTCCAAAGCTTCCACATCCTTTTGGTAATGTGGCGACCAGAACTGTACGCAGTACTCCAAATGCGGCCGAACCAAAGTCTTGTACAATTTTAACATGACCTGCCAGCTCTTATACTCAATACCCTGTCCGATGAAGGCAAGCATACCATATGCCTTCTTGACCACTCTATCCACCTGTGCAGCCACCTTCAGGGTACAATGGACCTGAACTCCCAGATCTCTCTGCTCATCAACTTTTCCCAAGGCTCTTCCGTTTACAGTATAGTTCGCTCTAGAATTAGACCTCCCAAAATGCATCACCTCACACTTGCCCGGATTGAACTCCATCTGCCACTTCTCCGCCCAACTCTCCAGTCTATCTATATTCTCCTGTATTCTTTGACAATCCCCTATGCTTTCTGCTACTCCCCCAAAGTTCGTGTCATCTCCCTCTCGTTTTCTTCAGGTCAGAAGTGTGGCCATGGGTACATACGTGGGCCCCAGTCATGCCTGTCGCTTCACGAAGTACATGGAACATGCCTTGTTCCAGCCCCTCTTCTGGCCCCCACCCACAACTCTTTCTCTGATATATCAATGGTATCGGTGCTGCTTCCCTCTCTCATCCGAAATTGGAAAAGTTCATCGATTTCACTTCCAATTTCCATCTGGCCATCAGTTTCACCTGGTCTATCTCTGACTCCTCCCTTCCCTTCCTGACATCTGTTTCCATTTCTGGAGATAAACTGGCCACTAATATCCACCAACTTCCACAGCTACCTGGACTATACGTCTCCGCACCCCGCATCCTGTAGAGACTCCATTCCATTCTCCCAGTTCCTCCATCTCCGTCGCATAGGTTCTGATGAAGCTAACTTTGACAAGGGAGCCTCTGAAATGTCCACCTTCTTCCCCAACCGAGCATTCCCTAGCACCGTTGTTGACAGGGCTCTCAATAGGGTCCGATCCATCACCTGCACTTCCACCCTCACCCACTTCTTCCCTCCTGCAACAACAGTAGGTTTCCCCTTGTCCTTACCTACCATCCCACCAGCATCCACATCCAGAAGATCATCAGACACCATTTCCGTCACCTCCAGGAAATGCCACTACCAGGCACATATTCCCCTCCCCTCCCTTGTCTGCCTTCCACAGGGACCGTTCCCTCTGGGACACCCTGGTCCACTCTTCCTTCACTCAACACTAGCCCACCACAGACCTACTGCAACTTCCCCTGCAACCGCTGAAGGTGTAACATGTGCCCATTTACCTCCTCCCTCCTCAATATCCAAGGACTCTGATGAAGGATCCAGGCCCGAAACGTCAAGCTTTCCTGCTCCTATGATGCTGCTTGGCCTGCTGTGTTCATCCAGCTCCACACCTTGTTATCTCGGATTCTCCAGCATCTGCAGTACCTATTATCTTTCTCCCACTCAAACATATCTTCCTGGTGAAGCAGCACTTTACCTGCACTTCACACAATCTAGTCTACTGCATTTGCTGCTCACAACGTGGTCTTCTCTACATTGGGGAAATGAAGTGTAGACTATGTGACTGCTTTGCAAAACACCTACATTCTGCCTGCAAAAAAGACCCTGAGCTCTCATTTGCCTACCACTATAACACACCATCCTGTTCCCTGGCTAATATTTCTGTCTCAGCCTTGCTGCAGTATTCCAGCGAAGCTCAGCGCAAGCTGGAAGAACAACACCTCGTTTTCCGCTTGGGAACCCTGCAACCCTCCAGACTCTCTATTGAGTTCAATAATTTTAGGGGCTAAACCTTCCTATGTCCTAGCCCTCGACACCACACACCAGGCTTTGTTATCAAATAGTCTGCCATTACACAGTACCTATTGTTAGCCACTAACAGTCTCCATTCACCTTGTTATCCATTCCTTTGATTGTCCAACTGTTCTCTCTCTTTGGGCTCTATCCCCAACTATTGTTTACTCCTTACCCCCTCCCCCCACCCTATCTTCTGTATATTAACTGACATTTTCCTAGCCACCATCAGTTCTGAGGAAGGGTCATCAAATCCAAAAAGCTAACTCTCTCTTCAAGATGCTGCCAGACCTGCTGAACATTTCTGGCAACTTCTGTTTTTGTTTCTAAAATTATTGAGCTCAACACTAAGTCCTGAAAGCTGCAGGGTACCCAAGCGGAAAATGAGATGCTGTTATGTCAGCCTATGTGGAGCCTTGCTGGAGCACTCGAACAGAAATGTTGGCCAGCGAACATGGTGGTGTGTTAAAGTTGCAAGCAACTGAAAGCTCACAGTAATTCTTGCAGACAGAACAAAAGTGTTCTGCAAAACAGTCAGTTATTCAATTGTCTTTCACCTCCTTGCTGTAGAGGAGATCACATTGTGAGCAGTGAACACAGTAGACTGGATTGAGTGAAGTGCAGGTAAATTGCTGCTTCACCTGAAGGGTGTGTCTGGAGCTTTGGATAGTGAGAAGGGAGGAAGTAAATAGGGAAGTGTTATAGAGATAACAGGAACTGCAGATGCTGGAGAATCCAAGATAACAAGGTGTAGAGCTGGATGAACACAGCAGGCCAAGCAGCATCATAGGAGCAGGAAAGCTTGACGTTTCGGGCATGATTGCACAGGGAGATGTTGTGGGAGGATGTTGGGAATGGAGGAAGAGGGGACTGGGATGTCCCAGAAGAAACAGTCCCTGTGGAATGCTGACAAGGGAGGGGAATGGGTGTCTGGTGGTGACATCTCACTGGTGGCAAAAATGGTGGCTTATGATCCTTTGGATCCCCTGGTCCTCACGTTTCACTCCACCAACACCTGCATCCAATCAGTGTTGAGGGAGAGAAATGGTGAAGGCAGAAGTGCATGAAATGGATCAGACATGACTAAGGGCCCTATCAACAATGGTGGCAGGGAATCCTGGGTTGAGGAAAAAGGTGGACATTTCTGAGGCGACCAGCAGAAGGTGGCATCAGAACATATGCAATGGAGACTAGGAAAATGGAATGGAGTCTTTACAGGAAGCAGGGTGTGAGGATGTTTAGTAATGTCTCTGTGGGAGTCAGTGGGTTTGTCGTGGATGTTAGTGGGCCAATCTCCAGAAAGGGAAACAGAGATGTCAAGGAAGGGGAGTAGTCAGAGATAGACCAGATGAAGGTGACAGCAAGGTGAAAATTATAAGCAAAATTGATAAATTTTTCCAATTCTGAACAAGTGGAGGAAGCAGCACCAATGTCATTGATATACTGGAGAAAGAGTTGCGGGGAGAGATTAACGTAGGATTGCAATAAGAGATGTTCCATGTACGCTACAATGGGACTGGCCCACGATGTTACCTGTGGCTACTTTTTTAATGTGAGAGGAGTTAAAGGAGAAGTTGCTCAAAGAGAGGACAAGCTTGGTCAGGCAGATGAGGGTGGTATAGGGTAGGGCCAGTTCAGGCCTTCTTTCCTGGAAGAAGTGGAAGGCCCTAAGACCATAGTGGTGGAGGATGGACGTGGTGAAGAGGAGGCAGCTGATGCCCACAAATTGGAAACTTTGAAACTCACAAAGCATCAGAAGCATCGTGGATGTCCAGTCCCTCCCCATTTACAAGGGGAAAAAACAGAGTCAAGGTAGGAAGGAGATTGTTTTTGCTCCATGGAACCTATGGTTCTGCCTGGACAGTCCTGTTTGTGGATTTTGGGAGGAAGATAGAAGCAGACTGTACGGGTTTGGGGGACTGTGAGCTTGGATGAGGTTATGCTCCGGGTGAGATATGAGGATGTGACTGAGACCTGATGCTCAACCCCCACAATGTAGAGATCAATAAGCTAGACAACAACAGCACCATCCATGATGGCAGACTTGTTTACAAAGTCAGGGTTGGATCCGAGAGCATGGAGTGCAGTCAGTTCAGAGGGAAATAGGTCTGAATGAATGAGGTGGGGAGGGGCAGAGAAATTAAGGCGACCGAATATCTCCTGCTCAACCTAGTATGGATTGGGTTTAGGCCCGAAACGTCAAGTTTTCCTGCTCCTATGATGCTGCTTGACCTGCTGTGCTCATCCAGCCCCATGCTTGTTATCTTGGATTTTCAGAATTTTACATTTTTAATCTCATCCAGGTCAAAGGCCAAGAATCCTGTCCTAAGCAACTCAACTCGTGACTCCTTACATTCTGTCCACCATCTGCAAGGACTGTGATAGAACACTTCCCATTTGCCTGGACATGTACAGTTCCAACAACGTTCAAGAAGCTTGACAAAATCCAGGACAAAGCAACTTGCTTTGTCTGGCACCAAAGCCATGAACATTCCCTCCCTCCATCACTGGTCGATCTGTATCAGCAGCATGTACCATCTACAACTTACACTGCAGAAATTCACCAAAGATTCATAAGACAGCACCTTCTAAACCCATAACTTCCATCTAAAAGGACAAGAGTAGCAGACAAATGGGAACTCCACCACCTGCAAGTTGCCCGCCAAGCCACAAACTTATATTGCCATTCCTTGTGTGTCACTGGATCCAAATTCTAGAATTCCCTCCATAACTGCGTTAAGAGTCTATTTACAGCACATGGACTGCAGTGGTTCAAGAAAGCAGCTTCTCAAGAGCAACTAGGATGAGCAATAAATGCTGGCCCAGCTAGCGACACCCACATCCTATAAATGAAAATAAAAACAGCCACACCAGGAGCTTCATCCCAGGATGCTCCAGATACGACCTTCTCCATCTACCCTCTTGCCTGTGACTCCATTACATCTGGAAGCTCAGGCTGAGGAGGGTGAAAATGCAGCTGTGAGGGAGACTGTCAACCCAAAGTCCTCAAAGTATACCTGCCAGTCTTCAAAATAACCAGGGTATACCATTCAGCAGGCTACCTCCATTTCAGCTGCTGATGTTGGGCCCGCAACTAGATGTAATAGGAGGCAGTGTGAGCAGAAAACCTTCCAAGAGCACATCAGTATTCAATTGTCATGTGTAAACTGCTCTTTGCGAATATAAGTTCACTTGCACTGTTCTAGCATTCATTATGGGATTGCCACCCAGTCCTTGTGACTGTAAACCTTGCCATAGGTGTGACACAATTGCTCAGTTCGTCCTAGGTATCTTCTATCCTGGCTGTCAGCTATTTGCAGATAGCTGCACCTAGACTCGTAGATCCTGTTCCTCCCTCTGCAGGCTCTATAGCAGCCATTGGCAGCCCTTGTGCAGATGCTGCTGTCTGCACTGTCTTCTGAGGTGGTTTCTTTGCAGAGACAGGACTGCAAGAAGAACTGTTTGTTTGATCTCTACCATTCTTTTTAAAGCTGCAACAGATCTGTGAGAGCAGTAGATAAACTGCACAATCTTATAAAGGGACACTTTACTCCTGATAGTCTTCGGCCTGATTCTCCAGGTTATATGCTCACAGAAAGTAGTGTCACACCTGGGCAAGGCTTCAAAATATGTGTTCTATTTCATATTTCTCTGTGTGTTGAGAAAATGGCATCTTGCTAACAATCTCACAGGAGCTAAAAGGATGTACTACCTTTTTTATTCATAGGATGTGGGAATCACTGTGGGTCAGCATTTGTTGCCTATCCCTAGTTGGTGGATTATCCTTGCAGAGCGAAGGCAAAGATGCAGTTTTGAAGAAATGTCTGTGTTTTCCATCTCTCTCTCTCGCGGGTCTCAGAGTGAGCAGTTTATGATTAAATGTCCTGATGTGGAAAGGGACCACCGTGATGGACCACATGTAGCCACTGGTCTGGGAGGTGGAGGAACAGGAGGATCCGAGAGACTGTGATCACGAGCCAGGGGCTGCCTCAGGATGTTCGCAGGGAATAAGAGGGTGGGGGGAGGCACGGGGGGCACAGATAGCAGATGGGGGGCATAGGGGTACAGGGAGTAGGGGTGGGGATCAGGAGGGAGAGTCACGGGGTGAGGGGGCACAGGGAGTTGGGTTAGGAGGCACGGGGTGAGGGGCACGAGGGGGTGGACGTAGGGGGGCATCGGGGATGAGGGGGCATGGGTGGGGGGGAAGATGCACTGTGCAGGCTGGAAGGTGGGTGGGGAGGGGAGGAGCGGGGAGGGGAAGGGAGGCACACAGCCTGGGGAGGTGGGGGTGGTGCAGGCTGGGGAGGGAGGCACTGCCTGGATGGAGAGGTGCAGGCTGGTGAGGGTAGCACAGTCTAGAGTGGAGGAAGCATGTGCACTCTGGAGAGATGGGGAGAGTGCAGCCTCGAGGTGAGGGGTGCAGTCTGCCTGGGAGCTTATTTGCTCATACTAAAGTACCAGTGCCTCAGCCGTGCATGCTATCTTTTCCCTCCCCTGTCTCAGTTACCTCCTGTGTCCTCACCTCCATATCCCAAGTAAGTAAGTATCCAGTTCCTCTTTCCAATCTTTTCGAGTGTCTATCATCAATATCCCCTTACCACTCCCCACTAAATTTCCTAATTTCTCAACTCTTTCTTAGAACATTCTTTCTTGAGATGTCGGCATTGTTGCCAACACCAGTGTTTGTTGCTTGTCCCTCATCACTCCCGAATTGAGTGGCTTGCTTAATAAAAACCGAAAGAACTGCAGATGCTGTAAATCAGGAACAAAAACAAAGTTACTGCAAAAGCTCAGCAGATCCGGCACCATCAATGACGGAAAAAACAGAGTTAATGTTTCGGGTCCAGTGACCCTTCCTCAGAACTGATGGTGGCTGGGAAAATGTCTGTTTATATGCAGAAAAAAGGGGAGGTGGATGGGGTAGGGAGTAAATGTTAGGATTGAGCCTAAAGAGAGAGAAGAGCAGTTGGACAGACAAAGAGTTGATAACAATCAGGCTGGGAGGGTAAACAGTTGTTAATGGAGACTATTAGTGACTAATAACAGGTAGTGCGTAATAGCAGGCTATGTGGTAACAGGGCCTGGTGTGTGGGGTGGGGGACTGGGACATGGGAGAGTTTAGGCCCTAAAATTATTGAACTCAATATTGAGTCCGGAAGGCTGCAGGGTCCCCAAGTGGAAAATGAGGTGTTGTTCTTCTAGCTTGCGTTGAGCTTCACTAGAACACTGCAGCAAGCCAGAGACATTTCGGTCAGGAAACAGGGTGGTGCGTTAAAGTGGCATGCAACAGCTAGTTCAGGATCTTTTTTGCAAGCAGAACGTAGATGTGCAGGGAAGTGCAGGTGAAGTGTTGCTTCACCTGGAAGGTATGTTTGGCCCCTTGGATACTGGCGAGGGAGCCGTTTACAGCACAGTCACCACAGACTAGCTTTCAGTTCCAGATTTTAATAACTTAATTTAAACTGCGTCAACTGTTCTAGTGGGGTTTGAACCTATGCCCGAGAGCATTAACCTGGGTCTTGAGTGATGTTAACCTCAGATAGTACAAAATGAGGCTATTCAGCCCATTGTGTCCATGCTGATTACATTGGTTTCCAGTGCTTGCCCATAGTGTAACAAGCTGGTTTGGCTGCAACTGGAATATGACCACTATGTCACTGTACTGATGCCCCTCGGTGTCATGTTCATCAGTTTTCATTCGTGTACTGATATCACGCAGATCTGCTTGTCATACCACCTCCACTGCCTTCACACCATTGCTAAATTATCCAACGTTTCATCCTGGATAAGCAGTGATTTCTCCCAAAGTATTTTGCACAATTGAAGCCATTGTTTTGAGTTTCCACTCCAAACTCCCATTTCCTAGCTCCCGACTCCAGCCCTCTTCCTGGCAATAGTCTGATTAAGTTGATCTGTTCACAACCATGGTGTCAGATTTGACCTCAAGATGAGCTTCTGACTTCAATCACCAAAACTGCCTATTTTCACCTGTCTGTCTGGAATGATAAATCAGTCTGGTGATGACCATGTAACCACTGTTGATTTTTTGGGAAACCCTTTTGGTTTGCTGCTGTCCTTTTAGGGGAGAAAGTTCACCATTCATATCTGGTCTGGCCTAAGTTTGACTCCAGAACCTCAGCAACAAGTTTGATTGTTAACTGCCCTTTGAAATAGCAGAGTAAGCTGCTCAGTTCTTAGACAATTAAGGATGGCATAAAATGCTGGCCTTGTCCACAACAAATGAAAAAATAAGAATGAATTGCTTATTTTAACCCTGTCTCAATTTATGTGCTGCTGAGATCCTCATTTATGCTCATTGCTATCTCAAGACTTGAATACATGGAAACAAGACCCTTCGGTCCAACTCGTGCATGCTGGCCAGATGTCCTAAAT
This sequence comes from Ginglymostoma cirratum, assembly GCA_024137785.1. Taxonomy (NCBI): domain Eukaryota; kingdom Metazoa; phylum Chordata; class Chondrichthyes; order Orectolobiformes; family Ginglymostomatidae; genus Ginglymostoma; species Ginglymostoma cirratum. The sequence goes on along the minus strand of JAHRHZ010000273.1, from coordinate 6,452,949 downwards.
TATCTACTCCCATTTGGCAGCATTTGGCCCACATCCCTCTAAAGCCTTACTATTCATGTATCCATCCAGATGCCTTTTAAATGTTGTAACTGTATCAACGTCCTTCACTTCCTCCGGCCGCTCAGGCACCACCCTCTGCATGAAAAAGTTGCCACTTAGGTCCCTTTTAAATCTTACCCCTATCACTGTAAACCTATGCCCTCTAGGTTTGGACTCCCTACCCTGGGGAGAAAAACCTTGATTATTCATGTCCGTCATGATTTTATAAACTTCTTAAGGTTACCCCTCAGCCTCCGATTCTCCAGGGAAAAATCTAGCCTATTCAACCTCTCTCTACTGCTTAAACCCTCCTTGTAAATCTTTACTGAATCCTTTCAAGTTTCACAATGTCTTTCCTCTTGCAGGGAGACCAGAATTGAATGCAGTATTAAGCTTAACACAGACATAGGTCTGCAGTGTTCTATCCTCTACAACCTTGAGAGCAACCAAAACCTTGCTGTCCATGTCTCAGTTTGCAGCAAGACCTTGTGCTCACTGACATGCACTGACTCTCAGTCAAACAACAAATTCTGATACCTTGCCTTTCCCTGACACACTGTTTCCACCCCACACCCCTGAGACACATGCAGTCTCCTGATTCTCGTCCCTGGTGCATTCCTAATCATCATTGCTCCACCACTAGTAGTAGGAATTCTGTGGCCAGGCTCCAAGTTCTGGAATAGGTTTTCAATCCTGAAAGGCCATGTTTCATAATATTGTGGGTATTGCGTAGGGTATTTTAAAATAAAGCAAAGAACTGCAGATGCTACAAATCTGAAACAAAAGTCTGAAATGAAACTGAGTAGGTCAGAACTCTAGCCTGGAAATGTCGCCTCTGTTTTTCACTCTATGGATAATGCCAGTCCTGCTGAGTTTCACCAGCAACTTCTGTTTTTGATCCTGGCGATTTTGTAATTTAAATGGCATTATATAAATAGTTGTGTATTGGACAGACCCACTGTGAAAGGAGACATCCTATTGTCACATTCAGGGCAGAATGCAAGAATACCAAATCTCAAAACGATGTAAACAGAACTGTAAGAAGGTGATGATTGAATGGCAAGGGGACTCTCTTTGGTAGAGGCTTTGCCATACAGAATGCATCAGGAAACAGCGAACTGCCAATCTTCTGTTTAAATTCAGACCAGGCAAATCAAATTTGATTGTTTAAGGCATTGCTGTGGAGATTGCACCAGAGAATGGCCGTTTCTTTGTTCAAAAAGGCATGAAGTCTGGACTTGGCCTGTGTGTGAATATATGTATTTCCTGTCTTGTATAAATGAGCCACTCTGCAGGTCTGACTAAAATCTTAGGATACATGTTAGTGTAGTTCTTAGCACAGGCAGTATCAATTGTTATTATCTTTCAAACTTGGTATTTTTGCAATTTTGTCCTGATGAGTACAAGAGAAAAAGCTTGAACTGCACACCTCTTCTTTTTTCAGCAACGTTAATGAATTGTTGTTGAAATAAGAATAAAACAACCACAGAACTATATAGTTAATGGCAGGACCCTGAACAGCATTGATGTACAGAGGGATCTTGCAGTTCAAGTCCACAGCTCGCTGAAAGTGGTCATGCAAGTAGATAGGGTGGTAAGGAAGACATATGGCATGCTTGCCTTTATTGGTCAGGGAACTGAGTACAAGAGTTAGGATATTGCACCTTTATAAGACTTTGGTTAAGCCGTAGTTAGAGTACTGCATTCAGTTCTGGTTGCTACATTACAGGAAGAGTGTGGAGCTCTGGAGAAGGTGCAGGAGAGGTTTACCAGGATGCTACCTGGATTACAGGGTATCAGCTACAAGGAGGGGGTAGTCTCTAGAGCGGCAGAGGCTGAGGGGAGACTTGATAGAAGTCTGTTAATTTGACATGTATAAATGGGGTTGATGGTCAGAATCTTTTTTCCAAAATTGAAATGTCTAATACTAAGGGGTATGTATTTAAGGTGAGAGGGGGAAAGTGCAAAAGAGGCATGAGGATCAAGTTTTTTACACAGAGTGGTCGGAGTCTGGAATGCACCGCTAGGGGTAGTGTTGGAGGCAGATACCATAGGGGTGTTTAAAGGATTTTTAGATAAGCACATAAATATACAAGAAATGGACGGCTATGGACCAAGGGCAGGCAGAATAGATTGGTTTAACGTGGCATCATGTTTGGCACAGCATTGTGGGCCAAATGGCCTATTCCTGTGCTGTATTGTTCTATGTTTTATATATGTTCTGTTTACCTTAAAGCCTGACAATAAACCTTCCTTGCAGATTAGTAATTTGGACTTCATGTAAAGTGGCCCAAGAAAGTGCCCATGTGGCTTGCCTTGGCATGATGCAGCGGCCACAAGGCACCACCTTATGGCAAGAAAGTGATCTCACCAACTAAAGATTAACAACTTAGCTTGACAGCACCAGTCTGTTTTATGAACTCTCCCCTAATTAACTCGTAAGACATTACTATTCTCAATAGAGATAAAAGGTACTGCAGATGCTGGAGAATCCGAGATAACAAGCATGGGGCTGGATGAACACAGCAGGTCAAGCAGCATCATAGGAGCAGGAAAACTTGACGTTTCGGGCCTAAACCCTTCATCAGAAATGGGGGAGGGGAAGAGGGTTCTGAAATAAATAGGGAGAGGGGGGAGGCGGATAGAGGATGGATAGAGGAGAGGATAGGTGGAGAGGAGGCAGACAAGTCGAAGAGGCGGGGATGGAGCCAGTAAAGGTGAGTGTAGGTAGTGGGGTAGGGAGGAGATAGGTCAGTCCAGGGAGGACGGATTTTTGCCCTCGTTTCTAAGTGTACAAGCATGGGCTGATTGAAAACAGTTAATATTCTGCCTGGTGCAAACACCTGAAGGGATAGGCTACTTGGTAAGGTCCACCAGTCTTTGGGCCTACGTAGCTGGCATCAGACTGGTCCTGAAATTCATATCCCACGTTACTTATTTATGTGGCAAGTAGATTTTTTTTGACTTGATGGCAGCATCCTGTCAGTGGAGAATACCACTTGTGTGCTACTGAGTAGTAACAGCATGAAATGGCTAAATACAAAGATTGCTCAAATCTTTAAGGCACTGTGTCCTTTTACAGTAAACAGGTGGATTGGGAAATTCTTAGGCCTAGAGGTGGCAGTCTTGGGACCAGTCATGAGTTTACATGATATATGATGAGCAATGTTCTGACTGAGGTAGCTGCTGTTATGCGATGTTCTGCAATTAAAATGCAATGTCGAAACATGTAGCAACTGAGTAATGCTCTCAGAGTCCTACTAGTTTATAATTGAATTTTAAATATAGGACACATAACTTGGACTTTTCAGTAGTTATGGGAGGGAATCTGTCCATGTTTGCTGTCCTTACTCTTTTAAAGCAATTTCAGAGTCCACACAAGTGCAGTTAAACACAGAAATATGTTACTGGTATTGCTGTTAAAATTCCTTTCATGGGAAAGTAAAATAAAATTCATGTCTCAGAGATCACTGTGTGAACCTTTTCTTCAAAGTCTATGGTGAGCCCTGTCACTTTGCTGCCAACCAAAAAGTCTGGGCCTACAAATTTTCTGAGTAAATTCATCAATAATTGTTAAAGATATTTTTCTTTCCTGTCTCTATCATTTGATTAGGATAGTACCCAATGCCTACATATGAAACAGGATATTTAAGAAGTTTTATGTGGCTCTTTTATTTACAAACATCATATCATTATTAATTCTTAACTACCTGTAGGTGTTCATTGTACTCATTAGGCAATCAAGCTGAAAATTCTTTTCAAACCTTAAATAAATTTGTATACTATGACCTCTTCTGTGTAGTCTCTTTCCAGAATTTCAGTACAAGTATCTCATGAAAATATCTGAAATTATCCTCCATAAAGACTGATTTGAAGAGGAGCATTCGAAGTGAATCCCTCTAGTTGTGACTAGAAGATTAGAAATTACATTCACATAATTTTCACATAGCTCCCTAAAGAAACTATGAAGCTTCACTGGCCACATTTTTATCTTCTGCTCTGGACTTCATCTTTGGTTCAACCAGCTCCTCTATTCGTGCCTGTACACTTTCCATTACGTCAAAAGTGTAGAGAGCTGACTGTAGAACCTGAAACAATATCAGTTAAAAGAGATGAAATGATGTACATTTAAGGGAATGTAAGATGCCAACTTCAAAACAGTAATGAATATTTTTATGTTCAATCAGCAAGACATTTACCTCCAACTGCATGGCTGTGGTCATTTTGGGTAACTTTTTACCACCAACTGTCAACGAACATTGCATTTCACGATCAGGGGTATCTGTAATCAATAAAGTGAAACAGAATAATATGCCTTTCACTTGCCTACGTAGCTTTTCTGCTTCCATAAAATCTTTTTATTGATAGCTTAGTTTAATTAATTTCACTATTCCATAGTTTCCAATGCACCCTTCACCCTGTGATGAGTCAAAAAGGCTGGAGTTCCATTCATTGTTTACAAAAAACAGTGGTTTTGGAGAATCAGCAAATTTGGCTGCACTCACCAAATGGAGAAGGCACTTCACCTGCTTTTTATTGTCAGAGTGTCAAATGGGATAAAGTACGATCTCCATTCAAGATAATAACATAAAACACATTGGTTATGAAAATACAGTTAAATATCAAGATTCCACTTGAAGAACCTACCTTTGATTTTCTGGTTCTGTCTTTTGTTTCTCATCTCTGCTTCATAATGAGCCCTAGACATATTCAAAGCAGTGCGCAGTGGCTTCAGGAAGCTATCAATCCAGAAAAGATTAGTCCATAATCCAGTCTGCAAAAGGTTAAAAAATGTATAAATTGTTTGGCAGAATCAAGAATTTAATCCATCATGGAGACAGTAAATTGATTATAAGATATTAATTTTTCATTTTTGATTACTGGAGACTAGAAATTCTGCTTAGCTGCTCCAAGTTCAGCAAAGCAGGACTTCTAACCTGCTAAACTGCTCTGGCAATGACAATGTCTTAAATCTCAAGGCTGTCTGTAAAAATGATGTGGACAGCACAGTCATAATGTCACATCCAAGGTACCCCACCACCAAAGACATTTTTCCCTCCCCACCCTTGTCTGCATTCCGGAGCGACCATTCCCTCCGTGACTCCCTTGTCCGCTCCACACTCCCCTCCAGCCCCACCACACCCGGCACTTTTCCCTGCAACCGCAGGAAGTGCTCCATCTGCCCCCACACCTCCTCCCTTACCCCAATCCCAGGCCCCAAGAAGACTTTCCACATCAAGCAGATGTTCACCTGCACATCTGCCAATGTGGTATACTGCATCCGCTGTACCCGTTGTGGCCGCCTCTACATCGGGGAAACCAAGCGGAGGCTTGGGGACCGCTTTGCAGAACACCTGCGCTCAGTTCGCAACAAACAACTGCACCTCCCAGTCGTGAACCATTTCAACTCCCCCTCCCATTCCTCAGACAACATGTCCATCCTGGGCCTCCTGCAATGCCACAATGATGCCACCCGAAGGCTGCAGGAACAGCAAATCATATTCAGCCTGGGAACCCTGCAGCCCAATGGTATCAATGTGGATTTCACAAGCTTCAAAATCTCCCCTCCCCCAACCGCATCCCAAAACCAGCCCAGCTCGTCCCCACCTCCCTAACCTGTTCTTCCTCTCACCTATCCCCTCCTCCCACCTCAAGCCCCACCCCCATCTCCCATCTACTAACCTCATCCCGCCCCCTTGACCTGTCTGTCCTCCCTGGACTGACCTATCTTCTCCCTACCCCCCACCTACACTCACCTTTACTGGCTCCATCCCTGCCTCTTTGACCTGTCTGCCTCCTCTCCACCTATTCTCTCCTCTATCCATCTTCTATCTGCCTCCCCCTCTCTCCCTATTTATTTCAGAACCCTCTTCCCCTCCCCCATTTCTGATGAAGGGTCTAGGCCCGAAACGTCAAGCTTTCCTGCTCCTATGATGCTGCTTGGCCTGCTGTGTTCATCCAGCTCCACACCTTGTTATCTTGGATTCTCCAGCATCTGCAGTACCTATTATCTCTCACATCCAACTTACCCACCTGGCAAATGAGCCGGAATATTCGTATAGCACCTTGCTACTCTAGATTTACTGCTTTCCCACTGGCAATTTGTGTTGGGAAATGATGGTATGGGTCCTGATTACATCATATGTACTGCAACCAACAGATGTTCTTTAGAATCTCTTCTCGTTAAGGACACTAAAATATGAAGCCAGGTAAATTAAGTTGAGGTACGTATCAATCTCCAGGAAGTGCTCACTAATAAAACTTAAGTCACATATGAAAACTGCATAAATACAATAGGTTTATTTCCTTATTGAAATACTCACTTGATTCTCCCACTCATTATCCCTAATCACAAGGTACCTTAGAAGATTCAGCGATGCCATGATCCTAAATCAAAAAAGGAATAAATAAAACGCTGAAAAGTCATGCTTATCAGTACCCAGCTTAAGATCTTTACTTTCAACGACAAACAAGAAATTGTTTATTATTTTAAAGAATCAAATAAATTACACATTCTTATTTTACTTACTTGATAATCAAAAAAGGTGGGCTCTATCAATGATTCAATAAGTTTCCAGTAAGTAGCTACACAGCTACAGGAATACAACAAATCAGTATCCCTGGATTACAGATGGAAATATCAGCCAGGATGTCTGCTCCTACCCTATTGTAATTCCACCTAAAATTGTGCATTCTGATGGCAAGATTAGGCTTTGTTCTGATGATTTCCCCATTGCTAATTAATATCATCATGGCTCAAATCTACAGAATGGTGTCAACTAATTGAAACACAAGTGAATTCTGGTGCCTTGGAACCTGTAAACTCAACTAACAGTTAAAAACAGGGGGTGTGGTTTGAGAAAATAATAACAATGGATAACGAAAAGCAGTGCTCCCTCTAAATGTTTTTGGGAGTGCACAGGCGTTTTGGTACTGTATATACACATAGCCCCTTTAAATATTTTTGTGCAGCCATACACCAGCAGTAATATTTTGAAGGATTACTTCCTGGAAAGTCTTGCTGTGCTACATGGCTGCGCAGCTTAAATGTAACATTGCAGAAAAATTAATATAGATATCTCTTACTTGTTTAGCAGTACACACCTCATTTTAATTGCTCTGTGAAGCAACGCTGCATCATTGCCAACAAGAGGCCAAGCTGGGTAACCAAGCTGCTTCCAAGTAATGGCTGACACTGCAGTCAGCCAGGTGTTATAACAGCAGTTCTGTGATCCTTGCATCTTGGAGGCAAGAACCTGGCGTACATTCTAAACCCACTTATTGTGATAAAATGCAGAATGAGTACTTGTCATAAGAAATCACAGGCTGAGCCAGGGTTTTAGTGCTAATTCACTACTACTTGTTTAACCCGGACCCTAAATCAAAAGTATTGAAACCTACCTATCAGAGTTTTGAAGCAAGTCTGTTTCTGCTCCTTCAGGAAGTGAAAGGACTGAATGAAGTAGAGGAATCAACTGTGGACCTGAGAACCACACGTTTTTATTGCCAGGCTGAAAGCAAAAATTAAAGATTAAAACATATAAAGAAGCAGAACTTTAAAAAGTGGAAGGGTATAAAGAAGGCAAATATTTAGATATCTACAGTAAACATTAGGTTACACTTCAGCTTGGCCACTAGTTGTTTAGAAAAATATGACACATCATCTGGAATATTTAAGCATCAACTTGAAAAGGTGTCTTTGGTTATAAAGCAGTTGTCATTAAGTCAAAACAATGCAAAACTGGCTTCATCAGGTGGTGTTGCAATCAAAACAAATCTCAGGAGTGACTGACTTAATTGTAGGTATGCTGTTATATCATTGCTGTGAAATGGAGAAACTGCTCTGCAGCATTTTTGCAAGTCTGCAGCATGAAGGCTAAATGTAAAAGTAAAATGACAGAAAGCACACTTGTATTGGCCCGGATTTCACAGTTATGATGAGAATGTAACTGTTAGAATTTGCCAACACTACAACTGTGAAACCAACAGCAACTTTTGGCATTAGCACACTCTCAGTAAAATGTAAAAAACTATAAGTTGCTACGAATGATTTCCTGTGAATCCACAGGGTGCAAAGTTAAGCGCCCACAGATATGGAAATCTTTAGAAATCTCTTGAAATGACATGAACTTCTATATTTTATGCCCTGTTTCTGCAAAATTTCCCAAAATGTTATATGTTGTTGAGTGAGGCATAATGGGGTATTTTTATGGATACTAAACTATATTTTTCTAATTTACTTCTCTGAAGATGAATAACTACTCTGTTTTATGGAATGTCAAATTTCTCCATTATATTAAAGATGTTATAGAATTTTGACAATGAAAAATGCTCATTTTTTATATATATTTCAGCTTCTACATTCATGCAATTTGTGTGTTCCAATATTCGTTTTGATCTCTATAAAATTATTAGAAAGTGAGAAAAAAGTAGAACATTTTATTTTCTGATTTTTGATTTTGAGAATATTTCAATTTGATTGGCTGTTCAGCCAGCTTTATGGTATTATTGTTGATTGATGCCTGGAATCTTCTTAAGTTGGTGCCTGTGAAATAACTCTACAGAGGCTGATATCCCATCACCAAATCACTCTTTATGTACACATGAACAGCCCTATACCTTAGTAATGCCTCTTCAGAGTCAGCTATCAGAGTGCTAGAATCTCTGACACTGTCAGCCAGGGCTCCCTGATCAGACCAGCACCAATCAGGGAACTCATATTCTAAGAGGTCCAGCTGGCTGGCTGCATTACAATCACTGTAGCCAGAATCAAACGAACAAGCAAGAATCAATGCAAACCAGACTGCCAGATCTTTGTGCGCAGCTTTCTGAGAGAGTGTGCTGTCACTTCACCACCGACTACATAATCTAGGCTATTTTGTCCATTGAAATAAAATAAAGGTAAAAATTGTACTTAAAATTCACTTTCAATATGACTAAGCTTTTAAAAAAATAAATTTAATAAGTATGCAGAAGAGATGTGTTTCAGTGAAATCACAGATTCATTCTTTTATTTTGGTGTTATATTTGTGTGTATGGTAGCATGCACCTTCTATTGTATAATGTACCTGACCTCTCTGAAGAAGAATTCATTCTTTGCTTATATTTCATGCATTAGGTTAGGACTGGCAAATAAATCAGAAAACTGACTAAAAAGAGTCAAGGCTATTGCTAGTGAAACTTTATAAAACCTGCAGCACTTCCAAACACATACATAGGTACATACCAACATTTACAGGTATTACAATATTTCTAGGTTTATTGACATGCTTACCTTCAATGCTAGGTCAATCTGATTTTTAAGATTTTGTATAACATAACCTTGTACCCCAGCATGTTGGCTAGTTTTAAACAGGCACCTAAAATATATATATAAAACATAAAAATAGCGTCACAGTTCCAGTCACATCAAGCTAACTTCACTCTTATTTCTTTAGAATCAGTCTCATTCTTGGACACATGCATCTCCATCAAGGAAGGTCATTTCAATACCTCACACTACCGCAAGCCTACAGATAACCTTACGATGCTGCAAATCTATAGCTTCCACCCTAAATATATTAAAAAAGCCAGCCCCTACGGTCAAGCCATACACATACAAAGAATCTGCTCAGAAGAGGAGGAACACGACAGACACCTGAAGGTGTTGAAGAAAGCCCTCTTAAGAATGGGATATGATGCTCAACCTCAATGATTGCCAGTTCCGATGGGCCACCGTGAAAAACTATAATAACCTCTTCAGAAGACAGACACAGTACACAACCAATAGGGCACCTTTCGTCATCCAGTACTTTCCCGGAGTGGAGAAACCGCACCATGTTCTTCACAGCCTTCAACACATCATCTATGACAATGAGCACTTCGCCCAGATCTTCCCTACATTTCCACTTCTCGCCTTCAAACAAAAGCCAGAACTTAAACAGACCATTGTTTGAAGCAAACTACCCAGCCTCCAGGACAACATCTACCACAACACCACACAACCCTGACATGGCAACCTCCGCAAAAAGTATCAGATCATCGACACAGACACTACCGTTACACGTGGGAACACCACCCACCAAGTGCACAGCAGATACTCATGTGACTCGGCCAACGTTGTCTATCTCACACACTACAGGCAAGGATGCCCCGGGCATGGTATATTGGAGAAACAACGCAGACACTACAATAACGAACGAGTAGACACTGCGCAACAAGCGCCAGACAAGGGTGTTCCCTCCCACTGGGGGAGCACTTCAGTAGTCAAGGGCATTCAGCCTTGGATCTTCAGGTAAACGTCCTCCAAGGCAGACTTCGGGATACACAACAACACAGAGTCACTGAGAAGAGGTGTATAGCCAAGTTCGGTACCCATGAGGATAGCCTCAACCGTGCTCTTGGGTTCATGTTGCACTACACACTATTGCACACACATGCACCTCGTCCATCCCACACCCGCGCGTGCACACACACACACACAGACACACACACACTTTTGCGCGCACACACACACACTCTCTCCACCAACACACACACAGACACACTCTCTCCACCAATACATACACACAGACACACACTCTCTCTCTCTCCACCACCCCCACACACACATACACTCCCTCTCTCCACCCCCTCCCATGCACACACACTCCCTCTCTGTCCACCACCCCATGCCACACACACTCCCAGTCTCTCTCCACCATGCCACACACTCTTACTCTCTCTCTCCACCACCCCACACCCACCCACCCACACACACACACACACACACACTTTTCGCCCATCACCAGCCCCACACACACTCTCTACCATCACCACACACACACTTTCCACCAACACAAACATACACTCACTCTCCACCAACACACACGCACACTCTGCACCAACACACACCACGCACACTCTGCACCAACACACACCACGCACACTC
>JAHRHZ010000273.1:6410990-6430129 GCA_024137785.1 Ginglymostoma cirratum | reverse complement strand
GTGGAAGAATGTTGCAGGTTGCAGGGAGACTTGGATAAACTGCAGAAATGGGCTGAAAGGTGGCAAATGGAGTTCAATGCAGATAAATGTGGGGTGATTCACTCCGGGAAGAATAATAGGAAGGCAGAATACTGGGTCAATGGAAAGATTCTTGGTAGTGTGGATGTGCAGAGGGATCTTGGTGTCCAGGTACATAGATCCCTGAAAGTTGCCACCCAGGTTGATAGTGCTGTTAAGAAGGCATACGGTGTGTTAGGTTTCATTGGTAGAGGGATTGAGTTTCGGAGCCGTGATGTCATGCTGCAACTGTACAAAACGCTAGTGCGGCCTCACTTGGAATATTGTGTACAGTTCTGGTCGCCCCATTACAGGAAGGATGTGGAAGCATTGGAAAAGGTGCAGAGGAGATTTACCAGGATGTTGCCTGGTCTGGAGCGAAGGTCTTATGAGGAAAGGCTGAGGGACTTGGGTCTGTTCTCATTGGAGAGAAGAAGGCTAAGAGGAAATTTAATAGAGACATACAAAATGATCAGAGGATTAGATAAGGTGGACAGTGAGAGTCTTTTTCCCAGGATGATGACGTCGGCTAGTACGAGGGGGCATAGCTGCAAATTGAGGGGTGATAGATTTAAGACAGATGTCGGAGGCAGGTTCTTTACTCAGAGAGTGGTAAGGGCGTGGAATGCCCTGCCTGCCAATGTGGTTAACTCAGCCACATTACGGGCATTTAAACAGTCCTTGGACAAGCATATGGATGATGATGGGATAGTGTCGGGGTTGGGCTTAGATTAGTTCACAGGTCAGCGCAACATCGAGGGCCGAAGGGCCTGTTCTGCGCTGTATTGTTCTATGTTCTATGTTCTAAATTCAATGAGGCATCTCTACGCTGCCACTGAAAAGGCATTTCAATTCATCAATTAAACTCCAGTTTCAGCAGGCAGCCCATCTGCCTCCCAGATGGTTTTGTCTTTAAAACAGGAGAAGGAAAGAAAACAATTGGAAAAAGGAGTCAGGCATCTCCCTTGATTTAGGCTATTACATTGGAAAGTTTGTTTTATTACACAGGTTTTAATCATATTATTAATCAGTGCAATAATTCTCCAGATATTTAAACTTACTTGCTAATCAGTGCAGCGATATATTCCATATTTACCAGAAGCAGGTATCCAGGACTGCAAAACAGAGATTTCAATTTAAAAAACTAAAACTGATCATTTTAATCATTCACAGGTGATTCCACGCAAATTACAATGCCCAGAAATTGCAAAAATGTCAATTAAAACCAAAAGGACTGCAGATACTGTAAACTGGAAACAAAAAGAGAAACTGCTGGAAAAGTTCAGCAGGTCTGGCAGCATCTGCGGACAGAAATCAGAGTTAACATTTTGGGTCGTGTGATTGTTCCTCAGAATTTGGAGTTCTGAGTAAGAGTCACTTGGCCCGAAATGTTAACTCTTATTTCTTTCCACAGATGCTGCCAGACCTGTTTAGTGTTTCCAGCAATTTCTTTAAAATGTCAATTGTTTGTTTTCTGTGTTACCTGACACTGATTTCCAAAATTTGAATGTAAAATCATAAATAAACTTTTTTTTGCATTTGCACTCTATAGCAGAGTGATTGCAATATTGTTACGAGCCCCTAATCTTGTTGATATCTCTATCTAGTTAAGTGATACGATAGAACAATTGGATCACCGCAAAAGTGAGAAGATCCTTTTTGATAAATTTGCATTTTTGTTTTCTGCTATGGTTTTGGTCATGGCTAGCATTGCCAGCTGACAAATGTGACTTTCCTAACCCCTGCCATGGCTTGTGATGCACTAGCCAACAACTTCCGTATCAATTTCCAGCCAAGTGTTCCATTTTCCAGTCTGCTGTTTTCTCAGTCGACAGCAAATCAGCTAGTGGTACACATTTATCATAAATTATTAACTCTATGTAATTTTCCACCCCCAGTCCAATTAATTTTCCTTTGCAAATGTTCTAAAGATGAGTCATACTGGACTCCAAATGTTAACTCTGTTTCTCTCTCTACACATGCTGTGAAACCTGCTGAGTTCCTCCAGTATTTTTTGGTTTATCTTTAATTATATTTTGTCCTAGCATGAAGCTGCTGACCTCTTAAAGGGGAACAGCTACCCTGTGGTAATATTCCTTGACTTAGAATGTTATTCACACATCAAGTTTTGAAAATGTATAATACTAGATTCATTTTTGACAGTTGATCTCAACCAAGCAGTACTCGAATATTCAGGTGCTTAGTGAATAAGTTGCTGAACCACTGGGAAGGTTCCTTTGATTGTACAACTGCTGACGGAAACTAGTAAAAACTTGAAATCTGTTAGCAACATAAATTTTTACCTGAGTATCTATTATCTTCTGTGCTTTAAATATTTGATTCTGTTTCTTGACATGATTCAACTTACTTAAGTATTAGTAAGATCACAATAATAATTGGACCATTTCAAATTTGGGTTTTTAAGCTAGGACTGTGTGAAAACACAGCAAATGACTTTGCACTGTAAAATACAGGAACATAAAATATTCTATTCTGAAGAAGGGTCACTGGACCCAAAATGATAGACCATAAGACCTAGGAGCAGAAATTAGGCCATTCAGCCCATCCAGTCTGCTCCAGCATTCAATTGTGGCTGATAAGTTTCTCAACCCCAGTCTCCCACTTTCTCCCTGTAACCCTTGATCCCCTTGACAATCAAGAACCTATCTATCTCAGCCTTAAATATACTTAGTGAATTGGCCTCCACAGCCTTCTGTGGCAGTGAACTGACACTGCATTCTTTCCACAGATGCTGCCAGACCTGCTGGAATTCTCTAGCAATTTCTATTTTTATGTAAAATATTCTATGGTGCCTCATATAGATTAAGAACACAATAAGCAGAAGAATGAATAAAATTATCTGCATGAATCATTGTTCAAAAACAAAAATGAATTTGAGGAAGGTTTGGAAAGCAAGGGAAGAAGTTCCAAGTTGCTGGGGTGGGACTGAGAGCAGGAACATGGCAGAATTGGTTTGAGTTCCAGAGATAGCAAGAGTTATAATGATCTGAATTTTGCATCTATTCTTGGAATGCTATGCAAAATAATGGCCCTTCATTTTTACATACCTGTATATAGCTGGAAATTGATCAATGCCAATATGCTGAACAAATAAAAGATATGCCAAGCTTGCCAGAGAATCTGTAGGATATTTCACATCTTCCTTCAGAGGGTCAATCTCTTGCAATGTCTTTCTGGACCGTAGCAACTGATGAGCCATTAACACAGGAAGCGACTCACCCATTGCTATTAGGTAAACCTACAGAAAAGAATAGCACTATTTAAGCAACTACAAACTTCTCTGCCAAACTGATAAAATGTATGGTCAAGGAATGTCATCAAAATTCCAAGGTGGGAATGATGCCAAGTAAGTGGTTAAATGTTTAGGGTAGATTTGGGTGGATGAGGGTTATCGACTCCAGTAGGAAGGGTGCGAATATCATGTCCAGTAACGGAGAAGAGGAAGTATTGTGTCTGGAGGAGACAGCAAGGCTGTTGGGTCTTTGAGCGAGTAGGTGGGGTAGAGTGTGTTGGCTATTAAGTCAGGGGTCCAGTAGGTGTAAAAGGTCTGGGGGTTTTGGGGATAGTTATCCACGAGTTAGAGTAGGTTTTTAATACCTATCTCTTCCTGGCTGACTATCATCTTAACTGAAGCGGAACCCTTGAAAATCTCCAATTTAAATGGTTTTTTTGGAGCTTTCCAGGTACAAGAGAATTGCCTATCAGAAATCTTCAATTTCCCAGGCAATTCCATTCGAGTCAGCTATATAGGAATTGTGCATCGCTAAATCCCCTATCTACGCTGCAAAAATAATTAATCTGGCCGTTGGAAAATCATAACCAGTGCTTTAGGTATTGTCTTGCCAATATCGTGTACAGGTGTGCCAAAGATTCCCAACTTTTATAAGTTCTGAGGAAGGGTCACCGGACCCGAAACACTTTTTTTCTACACAGATGCTGCCAGATAAGCTGAGCTTTTCCAGCAACTTTGTTTTTGTTCCCAACTTTTATACTATTTCCACCTTGCAATAAATGCCAAATGTCTTTTCCTAGTTATTTGCTGTAATAGCATATTAACTTTTTGCGTACAAGAGTATCCAAATCTCTCTGTACCACAGCATTCTGTACCATTGTCTTTCACCATTTTAATAATATTTTGTTTTGTCATTCTTCTGACCAAAGTGGACAACCTATCATTTTCCCACAATAATATTCTATCAGCCAAATCTTTGTCCACTCATTTAACCCAGCCACATCCCTTTTGTGATAAACATATATTATCATTTTTTGAATTTACACTTCAAAATAGAAAACAAATGTTTTTGTTTCAGTTCTGTAATGGTAGTTCTGAAGAAAAAAGGTCAGCAAGTCATTTGCACAATGACTTAAGTGCATCAGTTCTAAGAAATCGATCGCAATCAAATGCCTATGAGAACCAGGTCATGTTAATGGGCAAATGTTTACATTGTTGAGCTTATGACTGGTAGAGTAAACATGCCACAAAGTTATTATGTTTAGTTTCAATTTCAAAACAGAAGTTCTGAAGTGTTCAGTTCATGGGATGCCATTGACTCAGAAGTGGTTTCTAGTGTGGAGTTTCCAAGCCAATGGAGCTTGGATTTTCAAGTTGTTTGAACTGAAAAATGTCTAGGGCATCAAAATTGCAAGCGATTCATGCCAGCTGACCTGGAAATCGTCTCCACAGTCCAAGAAAAAGAATCTGGGTAAAATTGGTTAAGTAAACATTTTAAAAAGTTGAGATAGGAGTGATATTTCTCAGAGATTTGGTCTCTGTAACAGTCATGGGAAAAAGAATTGAAAAATTGTCATGTTTTTGATCTTCTGAACTGTTTTCAATAAATAGTTGAGGCTTTTTGTGTCATAAATTATGGCCTGTTGTTAATGAGAATTTGTGTGGTATTGTGTGAAGATGTTTCATAACTAACCAGGTTATTAAACAACTGCAAAAATTAAACATATGATGTATCAAGCCAGGTTTCATTCTTGGACGGACTTATCCAGCATTAACATCAACTGGAATAACACTTTGCAGACTCTTGGGCTGTATTTTTTTATCCTAGCATGGGACAAACCTGTGTTGGGCAAATAGATAAGAAGGCCGATAAGTCCCACATGTGAAAGTCCCACCTCTACTTCTTTTTCCAGCAACTTGAAGCAAAAACTTAACATTTCACAAGCTTACAAGGAATTTTGGAAGGTTACAATTAATGCTTCCACTATCTCTGTACCTACTTCTTTTTAGGAACCAGATTGCAGGCTGTCAGATCTCATTAATTTTCCTAGTTTTTTTTCCTCTAGTGATCTTGATCGTTTAAGTTCTTATCTCCCTTTCCCCCTTGATTTTCTACTGTTCGTCAGACGTCTTCTATAATGAAGATACTTGATACAAAACACCTGTTCTAATTCTCTGCCATTCTTTTGATTTCCATCACTAATCCTCCAGTCTTGTCCTCTAAGTGACCAAAGTTTACTTCAATTTTTCCAATCCTTCATATATTTGCAGAAATTCTTACTTTTTCTAAAATTTATTGCTAATATACTCTCATTGTAATTTCTCTCAACATTTTATTATTCCAGTTCTGAGGAAGGGTCACCGTACCCGAAACATTAACTGTTTTCTCCTTCACAGAAGCTGCCAGACCTGCTGAGCTTTTCCAGCAACTTTGTTTTTGTTTCTGACTTACAGCATCCACAGTTCTTTCAGGTTTATTTTTATTATCCTTGTCTACTTCTAAAATTTTCCTAGTCTTCTGACCTTTTACTAATCTCTGCAGCATTGAATGTCTTTTCTTTCAACCTGATATTATTTTTCAATTCCTTAATAAGTCATGGATGCTTCATCCTTATCAAAGAGGCTTTCTTTCTCAATGGAATATATCAAGTAATAAAATTGATTGATTTATTGTTAAGTGCACCAAAATACAGGGAAGAGCTTTGTTAACAAGCAGTGCAGGCAGATCATAGTAAGTAAGGATGTACTGATCAAAGACTTATACAAAGGCACACAGGTTACAATGCACACAGGTGTGCACTAGGTGAGATCAACGTCAGCAAGATCAGCATTATTTAAGGCTAGATAGTCCATTCAGTCTGATAATGGCCGGGAAGAAGCTGTTCTCGAATCTGCTGGTGTGTGTGTTCAGGCTTCTTTATCTTCTGCCCAACAGAAGAGGCTATGGGAGATCATTACCAGGGGGCAATGGGTCTTTGATGATGTTGGCAGACTTTCTGCGGCAGTGAGCTGTGTAAATGGAGTCCATGGATGGAAGAGCAAGCCATTTTTCTGATGAAGGGTTTAGGCCCGAAACGTCAAGTTTTCCTGCTCCTATGATGCTGCTTGACCTGCTGTGTTCATCCAGCCCCATGCTTGTTATCTCGGATTCTCCAGCATCTGCAGTACCTTTTATCCATGGATGGAAGGTTGGCTTCCGTGATGGTTTGGGCTGTGCACACCACCTTCTGTAGTTTCTTACGGTCCTGGGCAGAGCAGTTGCCATACCAGGCCGTTATGCATCCGGACAGTATGCTTTCAATGGTGCATTCGTAGAAGCTGGTCAAGATCCTTACGGACATGCCAAATTTCCTGAGGAAGAAGAGGTGTTGTTGCACTTTCTTGACCGTCGCATCTACATGGGAAGCCTAGGACAGGTTGTAGGTTATCGTCGTGCCGAGGAACTTGATGCTCTTCACCCTCAGTTTCAGTTCCATTGTCGTTGATGGGGGCATGCTCTCCTCCTTTCTTTCTGGAGTCAATGATCAGTTCTTTAGTTTTGCCGACGTTGACAGAGAGGTTGTCCTCACTGCACCACGTCACCAAGCCCTCTATCTACCTTCAGTATTTTGACTCATTGTTAAATATCCATCCTACTATGGTGGTGTTGTCAGCAAACTTGTAGATGGCATTGATTTGGAATTTGGCAACGCAGTTGTGGGTGTACAGGAAGTACAGTTGGGGGCTGAGGATGCATCCTTGGAGGACTCCACTGTTGAGTGTTATTGTGGAGGAGGTGCAGTTATGTATCTTCACGGATTGCAGTTTGTAGGTCAGAAAACTGAGGGTCCAGTTGCAGAGGGTGGAGCTGAGACCAAGATCATGGAGGTTTGAGGTCAGTCTGGAGCGGATAATGGTGTTGATGGCGGAGATGTAGTCAATGAGCAGGAATCTGACGTGGGTGTCTTTGTTGTCGAGATGTTCCCAGGATTGAGTGCAAGGCTAAGAATGTGGCATCCACTGTGTACCTGTTACGTCAGTAGGCAAATTGTAGGGGATTGAGGCAGGCTGGGGGACTTTAGTTGATGTGGGCCATGGCCAGCCACTCGAAGCACTTCATGATTACTGAGGTCAGAGCTATTGGGCGGCAATCATTAAGGCACATCGCAGGATGATGGTAGTCTTCTTGAAGCAGATGGGGACTTCGTCTTGTGGGAAGGAGAGGTTGAAGGTATCAGCGAATACTTCCACACAGTTGATCTGCACAGTATCCGAGTGCTCAGCCGGGGAGACTGTCCGGGCCTGTCGCTTTCCTTGGGTTGACTCCCAGGAAGACTGATCTGATGTCTGCAGATGTGACCAAGGGAACAGGTGTGTCCGGGGCTGTCAGGGCTGGTGTCACTGCGCCGCTGGCATTCTGCTCAAACCCAGCATAGAAAGGACATCAGGGAGGGATGTGTCTTTGACGCCTATCTTGCTCTGCTTCATTTTGCATAATGTAATGTTGCTTAGGCCTTGCCATTGGCGGTGAGAGTCTGTTTGGTAGATTTAGGCCTCTGATTTGATCCGGTACTGCCTCTTGACAGCCCTGATGGTTTTGCGGCGGTCATATCTGGATGTCCTGTATTAGTCTGGGTCATCCAACTTGAATGCCGCATGTCTGATCTTCAGTATGGAGTAGTATCTCATAGGATTTGTTTTCTTGCTGTATGAGTCTTTGGTCCAACTAGTCCATGCTGACCATGTTCTCAAACTAACCCCTCACCTCCTATGCTCCAGTGAAGAATGTCCCAGCCCATCCAGCCTACTTTTATAACTCAAACCCTCCATTCCTGGCAAAATCCTGGTAAATCTTTTCTGAACCCAGTTTAATAATATCCTTCCTATAACAGGGCAACCAGAACTGCACACAGTACTCCAGAAGAGGCCTCATCAATGCCCTGTACGAACTCAACATGACCTCCCAACTCCTATAGTCAAAGGTCTGAGCAATGAAGGTAAGCATGCTGAATGTCTTCTTAATCACCCTGTCTGCCTATGATGCAAATTTCAAAGAATTATGTACTGGAACTGCTAGGTCTCTACCACACTACCCGGGGCCCTACCATTAATTATACAAGTGCTGCCTTTGTTTGTTTTACCAAAATACAATAACTCACATTTATCCAAATGAAAAACCTTCATCTGCCAATCCTCAGCCCAATGACCCAAATGATCAAGATCTCTTTGTAATCTTAAATAATATTCTTTACTGTTCACAACACCACCGATTTTAGAGTCACAAGCAAACTTACTAAGCATGCCTCCTATATCATCATCCAAATCATTCATTTAAATGACAGAAAAATGTAGACCCAGTACCAAACACCACTGGTCACAGGCCTTCAATTTGAAAACCAACACTCCACCGCCACCTTTAGAGAAGGAATTGGTGGAGGATGATCTCAGGGAAGGGAGTTTTGAATTTCTATATCAAGTTGCTATTAAAAAGGAAGAGGTGTTGTGAGTCTTAAAAGGTATTAAGGTAGGTAAGTCCCTGCGTCTGATGGGATCTATCCCAGAATATTAAGGGAGGCGAGAGAGTAAATTGACAGACATCTTTGTATCCTCTTTAGCCAGAGGTGTGGTCCCAGAGGACTGGAGAATAGCCAATGTTGACGCATTGTTTAAGAAGGGTAACAGGGATAATCCTGGAAATTACAGGCCTGTGAGCCTCATGTCAGTGGTAAGATTCTCAGGGACAAGATCTATACATATTTAGAAGCAAATGCACTTGTTAGCAATAGACAACATGGTTTTGTGTAGGGAAGGTCGTGCCTCACTAACCTGATCAAGTTTTTTGTGGTGGTGACAAAAATGATTGATGAGGGAAAAGCGGCTGATGTTGTGTACATGGACTTCAGTAAATAACTTATGGCAGGCTGGTACAAAAGGTGAAGTCACATGGTATCAGAGGTGAGCCGGCAAGATGGATACAGAACTGGCTTAGTCATTGGAGACAGAAGGTAGCGGTGGAGGGATACTTTTCAGAATGGAGGGTTGTGACTGGTGGTGTTCTACAGGGATCAGTGCTGGGACCTCTGCTGTTTGTGGTCTACATAAATGATTTGGAAGGAAACGTGGCTGGTCAAATTACTAAGTTTGCAGACGATACAAAGATTGGTGGAGTTGCAGATAGTGAGGAGGATTGTCAGAGGATACAGCAGGATGTAGATCAGGTGAAGGCATGGGCAGAAAAATGCCAGATGGACTTTAATCGAGACAAATGTGAGGTGATGCATTTTGGAAGGTCAAGTACAGGCGAGAATTATACAGTGAGTGGCAGAACCCTTAGGAGTATTGATATGCAGAGGGATCTAGATGTGCAGGTCACAGATCACTGAAAGTGGCAGTTCAGGCAGATAAGGTAGTGAAAAAGGCCTATGGCATGCTTGCCTTCATTGGAAGAAGCACTGAGTATAAGGATAGGCTAGTTTTATGGTGCAGCTTTATAAAATGTTAATATGGCCACACCTGGAATATTGCGTACAGTTCCGATCATCACACTACCAGAAGGATGTGGATGCTTCAGAGAGAGTACAGAACAGGTTTACCAGAATTTTACCTGGTATGGGGAATTTTACCTATGAAGAATGATTGGATAGACTGGGTTTGTTTTCATCAGAATGCAGGAGGTTGAGGGGCAACCTGATAGAAGTTTATAACATTGTGAATAACATGGACAGAGGGGAAAGTATGAGGTTTTTTCCCCCAGGGTGGCGGGGTCGATTACTAGGGGACACAGGTTCAAGGTGCTGGGATGGGGGTGAAATTTAAGAGAAGTGCGAGGCAAGTTTTTCATACAAAAGGGTGGTGAGTGCCTGGAATGCACTGCCAGAGGTGGTGGTGGAAGTAGACAATAGCAGCATTAAAGAAACACCTGGACAAATACATGAATAGGAAGGGAATAGAGGGATACAGATTCTGTGAGTGAAGACAGTTTTAGTATGGAAGGGAAGAATGTGTTCGCACAGGCTTGGAGGGCCAAATGGCCTGTTCTTGTGCTCTATTTTCCTTTGTTCACCTTCTGTCTCCCACTATAAGGCCAATTTTGTATCCATTGGCAAGCCCACCCGGAATCCCATGTATCTAACTTTACTAGTTAGTTTACCATGCAGAACCTTCAAGGACTTTAGTAAAGCCTAAGTAAACAACATCCACTGCTCTGCCCTCCTCAAACTTTTTGGTTACTTCCTCAAGAAGACTCAATCAAGTTTGTCCAGACATGATTTCCTTTGCACAAAACCATGCTGACTATCCCTAATCATTCCTTGCCTCTCCAAACGCATGTAAAAGCTATCTTTCAGAATCACTTCCAATAACGTACTCACCACAATCTCCTTATAGGTCCATTACTGCCTATCTAACATCTTAACTTTTACCTCATTTTCCCAATCTACTTTAGCCAACTCTGTCTTCATATCTTTGTAATTCTTTCCAGAACTAGAAATCATAGCTAAAATTAAGCTATCACTCATTTAAGATAGAGTTGAGGAAATTTCTCTCAGAGGGTTGGAATTTGCTTCTTCAAAAAGCAATGGATGCAGAATCTTTAAAAATTTTTAAGGCAGAGGTAGATAGATTCTTGATTACCAACAAGAAAAATTATTGGGGTATGCAGGAATATAGAGCTGAAGTTAAAATCAGATCGGCCATGCTCAAGAGCCGAGTGGCTGTAGTGTTGTGCTTAAAAAAAGTCTCCAAACCAGACTATTAGGGGTTAATGGTTAAGCATTAATTGGACACAACATTGAGCAACTGAAGCAAAAATGGGAAAATAGGCCTAGTGTAAAAAATAGCCTGTTTTGGCTGGATGGTATCTGTATAAACTTGTTTGTCTGAAGGAAACATAAATTTATATAACTAACATGGAGCCACCTGCAGATGTTTTCAACTTGTTTTCTGCACAATGCAATATCTGGAAAAGTACGAGAAGTACTATGAAATGGTGATATAGCACATAACCAGAATTGTATGAATATCAAGGACTTTGTCCCATTCATTGAACTTTTCCCACTGGGCCGGCTTCAAGACACTGCGGGCCATGGACATTCATCATCGGACTGGGGTTTGTGAAACCAGTACCATGGAATCTGAGATAGAGCTCAAAGTGCCAGCGTCCATAGTCCCTGGCATGAAGACAAAGCCGTGGGTATAAAGTAGTTTAAGCTAATAGATTTGCTTACTAATTAGTATATGTATTAAGTAGATTAAACTAATAAAATTAGCTATATATGGAAGTGCATGTGTCTTCTTGTAATCACTTTGATCAGACCTTAAAGAACCCATTATGTACTTTCAGCCTAACAACACATTGGCCTACTCTTGTTCATAATTATCTGACAATAAATTCAAACACGAATTTCTCTGATCAAACTGAATATCAAAGTCTACCGTATTCTGAATGTCACTGTCTACCGTGTTATAATCGCTATTCCTGACAGGATATCATACTTCTGTGATAATTAATTATTCCAGTCTCATTATAGATTACCAGATCTAAAATGTGCATCCCCTGATTGGCTCCACAATGTATGGTTCCAAGAACTGCCCCGAACACATTTTATGAATTTCCTCAAGTCCACCATTACCAATTTGATTTAGATCATCTGAAATTTGAAATCACCTACAGTTATTCAAGAACTTTTCATAAGGTTAATCTTCATTTTAATCTTTCACGTCAAAATCATTTTTCTGTATTGTACTAATCTCACCCTATTACCCATTTCCATTTCCTTTCTTCTCAACCTTTTGCGATGTTAAATAACTTTGAATATTCAACCATCATCAATATACAACGATGAATCTGTGATAGCTTTTATATAAACCTAGCTACTTCTGGTTTGTGCCATCAATTTGTGCATTTTGCCTTAAATGCTGTGTGCACTTTCCAAATTTCCCTTCATAGGCAAAATTAGCTCAGGGGTAGCATGAGGGGAGATACGAGAGAAGCCAAAAATTGATACAAATTCAGGGCCAAGGTAGAGGGAACCTTAGAGACAGTCTAATTGGGTGGGCTAGCTGAAGGGAGTGAAGAAGCAAAGCTATTTGATTATATGATTTTGAACATTATGGCAAAGAAGTCCACAAATGCAATCCAAGGAATCTTTCAATGCAATCTCGTTTCACAATTGCTATTAGAGCAATCACATGATTGTATTGATCCACTTAAATGCAGTATGTAACCCATTATATAAATGCAAGATAAAAATCTTAAATTGGACATGTACCAATTTGTAAAAAATGCTGTGATTTAATAACATAAATTGTTTAGTTGAGAGCTAATTTACTCAGAATGTAGGAAATAAACATGTAGAATACAGATGCACTATCAAAGCAACAGACTAAAACTTTACTAGTAAGGTGATAAAATGATGTAGTCAGATCAGTCTTACCACAATTTCAGCAGCAAAAGTTTTCAATGAGTTGTTCTCAATCTCTTCAGTTAATGGACATAACGGTGCTGTCAGCAGTGGGTATTCCAAACTTTTCATGCAACTATATCAATTGTAAATACATCAATTAGGTGGCATTCATTAATTTGTTTGACAAAAGCCCTTAGTCAACAACATGCTGATCAATGAAATGAAAATTAAGTACCTACAATTTCAGTAGTTCATCCTTCAGCTCATTACAGGAAGGGTTTCCCTCAGATTCTGTTGCGTCACTCACTTCATCCACAAATGGTTTAATAAAAGAGGTTACAGCCATGCAACACTTGCAAAGTTCATAGTCATCCTGCTCACATTGTTCATTAGTATAAGGTACAGGTAGTTTGGAGAGTTGGCTATGAATGGTTGCAAGAGACAACCCCACAGAATATGCCTTTTTATGTTTCATCTTTAACAGCACTGGGAAAAAAATTAAGAAATTAAATCCAAGAGATCAAGTAAAACCTCTTTAAAATGACATTTTATTACAAGAAAAGCAAAAATACAAAATATTAATTAATCTAAAATTCCACACTTGCAGAATACCAGATCACATCTAAAACCAAAGTCAGTTTGTGACTTAACAAAAAGTAGTCAAGCCAGACATTGCTTAAGGAATATGTTTAATTAAAGGCAAATTGGTCTTTTAAGAAAGACTTGACATTTTCCTTTGATTACAAGTAATGGTTAGCTTGGAATTAGGTCTTGAAAATTTATATTACATCATAGGTACATCATAGAATCTTATTAATACATTTAGAATAAAAGTTAAGATTTCTAAAGGTCCTGAAACAAGATGAATTCTGCCTTCCCAAGCATTCTGATTGGTTCTTTAAAGACAGCTCAATTAAATAAACAATACAACAGAATTATATGTAAGGCTTTGTTTTTGCAGAGGCCACTTGAAGCAAGAACTGGGGTAGACAGCAGGTGATTTTCTGCCACTGGCTGGTGTGTCATTTTTAGGAGGGCCAGATTGCTACATTTCAGTGGCAGGAGTCAGGAGAGTGCAAGCCAGGGAGCAGCTGGGAAATTAAGTTTGAGTATAAAATACTTGCCTCGTGAATAGGTGGAGCGAAGGCTGAGCAGGAGCAAATGCTGGGTAAGTGAACTAATATATTCAGGCACTGGCTAAACCCAAAACACTACACATGTAGTGTCTCCCACCCATGCTCCTCCTCTAACAAACAAAAGAGACTGTGTGGAGGGTCGGTAAGGTATTCTTCTCTTCTCTTTCTTTCTCTTTATCTCTTTCGGCAACTGAGAGATGAGGGGATGGAAGCTAGGGCAGTTGCATGCTCCTCTTGTAGGATGTGGGAGGTAAGGGTCACCACTAGTGTCCCGGCTGACTTCACCTGCGAGAAGTGCACCCAACTCTAGCTCCTCACAGACCACGTTAGGGAACTGAAGCTGGAGTTGGATGAACTCCGGATCATTTGCGAGGCTGAGGGGGCGATAGAGAGGAGTTATAGGGAGATAGTCATACCTAAGTTACAGGATAAAGGTAGCTGGATGACTGTCAGGAGAGGGAAAGGAAATAGGCAGACAGTGCAGGGATCCCCTATGGCCGTTCCCGTCAATAATAAGTATATCACTTTGGATACTGTTGAGAGGGATGACCTACCAGGGGAAAGCCATAGCGGCCAGGTCTCTGGCACTGAGCCTGGCTCTGTGGCTCAGAAGGGAAGGGGGAGAATAGGAGAGCGATAGAGCTAGGAGATTCAATGGTTAGGGGAACAGACAGGAGATTCTACGGTTGCAAACGAGACTCCCGGATGGCATGTTGCCTCCCGGGTGCCAGGGCCAGGGATGTCTCGGACCGAGTCTACAGGATTCTTAAGGGGGGGAGGGTGAGCAGCCAGAAGTTGTGGTACACATCGGTACCAATGACATAACTAGGAAAGGGGATGAGGACCTGAAAAGTGAATATAGGGAGTTAGGTTGGAAGCTAAATGGCAAGACGAGCAGAGTAGTAATCTCAGGATTACTACCGATGCCATGGGCTAGTGAGGCTAGGAATACAGAGCAAGTGCAGCTGAACACGTGACTACAGAGCTGGTGTAGGAGGGAGGACTTCAGATATGTGAACCGATGGGTTACCTTCTGGGGAAGGTGGGACCTGTGCAAGAAGGATGGGAGCACCTGAACTGCTCGAGCTGTTCAGGAGGGTTAAAACCAGTTTGTCAGGGGGATGCTACGGATCAGAGGATGGGGTAGCTGGGGTCCAGGCAGATACAGCATGCAGAGAGTCTGTGAGGAAGGATAGACAGTTGATAGGGCAAAGTTGTTGTCAGTGTGACAGGTTGAAGTGTGTCTATTTTGACGCAAGAAGTGTCAGGAATAAGGGTGATGCACTTAGAGCATGGATCAGTACTTGGAGCTACGATGTTGTGGCCATTACGGAGACTTGAATATCACAGGGACAGGAATGGTTGTTGGATGTTCCGGGGCTTAGAAGTTTCAAAAGAAATAGGGAGGGAAGTAAAAGAGGTGGGGGAGTGGCATTGCTAATCAGGGATAGTATCACAGCTGCAGAAAGGGAGGTCGTGCAGGAGGGTTTCTCTACTGAGTCAGTATGGGTGGACGTCAGAAACAGGAAAGGAGCAGTCACTTTATTGGGAGTTTTCTGTAGACCCCCCAATAGCAACAGAGACACTGAGGAACTGATTGGGAGGCAGATTTTGGAAAGGTGCAGAACTAATAGGGTTGTTGTCAAGAGTGACTTCAACTTCCCTAATATTGACTGGAACCTCCTAAGTGCAAATAGTTTGGATGGAGCAGATTTTGTCAGCTGTGTCCAGGAAGGATTTCTTGGGTCATCAAACAGGTTGATGTTAGGAAGGAGGATACACTAGAAATTTTGAAAAACATGAGGATAGGTAAGTCCCCTACGCCAGACAGGATATACCTATGGTTACTATGGTTACTATGGGAAGTGAGGGAAGAGATTGCAGTGCCTTTGGCAATGATCTTTGCTTCCTCATTGTCCACTGGAGTAGTACCAGATGATTGGAAGGTGGTAAATGTTATTCCCTTGTTCAAGAAAGAGAATAGGGATAACCCTGGGAATTACAGGCCAGTCAGTCTTACTGCTGTAGTGGGCAAATTATAGGAAAGGATTCTGAGAGACAGTATTTATGATTATTTGGAAAAGCATACTTTGATTAGAGATAGTCAGTGTGGCTTTGTGAGGGGCAGGTCATGCCTCACAAGCCTGATTGAATTATTTGAGGATGTGACAAAACACATTGATGAAGGTAGAGCAGTGGATGTGGTGTATACGGATTTTAGCAAGGCGTTTAATAAGGTTCCCCATAGTAGGCTCATTTAGAAAGTAAGGAGGCATGGGATTCAGGGAAATTTGTCTGTCTGGATACAGAATTAGCTGTCCAATAGAAGGCAGAGGGTGGTAGTAGATAGAAAGTATTCAGCCTGGAGCTCGTTTACCAGTGGCATTCTGCAGGGATCTGGGACTTCTGCTCTCTGTGATTTTTATAAATGACTTGGATGAGGAAGTGGAAGCGTGGGTCAGTAAGTTTGCCAATGACACAAAGATTGGTGGAGTTGTGGATAGTATGGAGGGCTGTTGTAGGTTGCAACGGGACATTGACAGATTGCAGAGCTGGGTAAAGAAGTGGCAGATGGAATTCAACCCGGAAAAGTGTGATGTGATTCATTTTGGAAGGTCGAATTTGAGTGCAGAATACAAGATTAATGGCAGGATTCTTGGCAGTGTGGAGGAACAGAGGGATCTTGGAGTCCACATCCACAGATCCCTCAAAGTTGCCACCCAAGTTGATAGGGTTGTTAAGAAGGTGTATGGTTTCCATTAGCAGGGGGATTGAATTTAAGAGCCGCGAGGTTACGCTGCAGCTCTATAAAACTCTGGTTAGACCACACTTGGAATTATGTGTTCAGTTCTGGCCACCTCATTATTGGAACGATGTGGAAGCTTTAGAAAGGGTGCAGAGAAGATTTACCAGGATGCTGCCTAGACTGGAGGGCAGGTCTTATGCGGAAAGGTTGAGGGAGCTAGGGTTTTTCTCATTGGAGCGAAGAAGGATGAGAGGTGACTTGATAGAGGTGTACAAGATGATGAGATGCATAGATAGAGTGGATAGCCAGCGACTTTTCTCAGAGCGGAAATGGCTATCACGAGGGGGTATAATTTTAAGATGACTGGAGGAAGGTATAGGGGAGATGTCAGAGACAGGTTCATTACACAGAGAGTGGTGGGTGCATGGAATGCACTGCCAGCGGTGACAGTAGAGTCAGATACATTAGGGACATTTAAGCAACTCTTGGATAGGCACATGGACGATAGTAAAATGAACAGTATGCAGGTTAGTTTGATCTTAGCGTAGGATAATAGGTCAGCACAACATCATGGGCCGAATCGCCTGTACTGTGCTGTACTGTTCTATGTTCTAGAACCGTGAATCATTTTTACTTGGATAAGTGTGCCTTATGGGCATAAGTTGATCAATCGAGTCAAGATTAATGACACAGTAACTGATCCCAACCCAGGGTTGTGACCCTATTTGAGCTTACCCCATAATGCAAAGACTCTGCTTACAATCTCTGGTGCTGTGATAGATATTTGATTCTATCTATTCTACATACATTTGATTCTACATTGCATTGAAATAAACCATGCAATAGTTTTCTATAAAATCCTTATATTTACAAACTATTTCAAATTACCTCTCTGAAGTGGCTGCAAAAGCAATAGGATTGTTTTGGCGATGTTATTTCCAACAGACTCCTCTATCTGTTCAAGTAAACCCACTAGAAGCTCCTTTGGGTTACTTATCTATAAGGAAAACACATCAGATTGTGAAGCAAATTTATCTCAATTTCAGATAAGTTAATACAATTTCCAGAATAAAATTTAAAAGTTCGAGGCTTTTTTTTAATAATGTAAACCGTTAATGTCATATCTGTTGTATTTGTCAAATGCTCCTTGTTTGGCATGATTGAATCATGCTTTGAGGTAGCTGCTCAATAGAATTTTCATCCCACAATGTCCCTGTCACTGCATTAACTGTACATTGCAGTTAGACAGAGCTTCATAACCTCCAACACCTGCCACTTAATCAGTAATGCATTCTGATGGAAACCCAATTTGACCTGACTTCCTGGGAAAGCCATGGATCTCCTCAAAAATTTAAAAATCTTGACAAAACAAAGTTTCCTATAAAATGAACATACAAGCAGTTGAATTAGGAACAGGTGTAGGCCATTTGACCACAAAGATCTCCTGACTGTGGTCTCAATCTACTCACCCAACCGCCCCTAATGTTTGATTCCTTTTTCTTTATTTCATCGAGAATCTAAATCTACCTCAGCCTTAAAAATATTCAATAAGCCTGTCTTCACTGAGCCCAGGGGAAGAGAATGCCACAAGTTTATGACCCTCAAAGAAATGCCATTTTCATTTATATAGCATCTTTCACAGTTCAGGGCAGCCGAAATTGCTTCAAACCCAATGAAGTATAGTCACTCTTATCGAGTGGGAAACGTGGCAGCTAATTTTGTGCATAGCAATCTCGCACAAACAAGCAACATGACAGTGGCCAGATACTCTGCATAAGCGATGTTGCTTGAAAGATTAAAAACTGATCAGGACTTTGGGTAAAATTCTACTGTTCTTGTTTAAATTAGTGCCTTACTGTCTTTTTACATTCAGCTGAATGGGGGCTTGAACCCAAAGGTTTCTCACTCAGAAGCAAGAGTGCTACAACTGAGTCAGGGTTTTAAAATGTTATTTCAGCTAACCTAGAAACTTAAGACTGAAGCTTGTTCCACAAGCTCTACTCCAATCATTTACCTCAAATCGAGGTTTACTTCAACCGTTTATTGAAGGGCTAGTGCACTGTCAGGTGATCATTTTTGTTGATTTAACATTAAGTCTTAGAGCAGTTGAGATGGTAGTTAGGGCATTGGCATGCTCTTCCTGCAGAATGCTGGAGCTCAGGGAGACTTCCATCGTCCCTAATGACTACACCGGTGGGAAGTGCCCCCAGCTGCAGCTACTGGGAGGTTGTGTTAGGGAGCTGGAGCTGGATGCACTCAGGAGTATCCAAGATGCTGAGTGCATCAGAGATAACAGTTTTGGTGAGGTGGTCACACCTAAGGTGCAGGCAGAGAGTAGGCCACCAGGAAAGGCAAAGGGAGTAGGCAGAGAGTGCAAGAATCCCCTGGGGCCATTTCCCTCGAAACAAGTATATACTGGATACTGAGACAACAAGATGTAGAGCTGGATGAACACAGCAGGCCAAGCAGCATCAGAGGAGCAGGAAAGCTGACGTTTCGGGCCTAGACCCTTCTTCAGAAATTCATTTCATTTTCTGAATATGTTCTGGTGGGACTACAGCTAC
>JAHRHZ010000273.1:6392418-6410590 GCA_024137785.1 Ginglymostoma cirratum | reverse complement strand
CTCCCTATTTATTTCAGAACCCCCTTCCCCTTCCCTATTTCTGACGAAGGGTCTAGGGCCGAAACGTCAGCTTTCCTGCTCCTCTGATGCTGCTTAGCCTGCTGTGTTCATCCAGCTCTACACCGTATTATCTCAGCTTCTCCAGCATCTGCAGTTCCTACTATCTCTATGCTGGATACTGTTGTGGGGGTGGGGGTGGTGGTGGTGGTGGTGGAAATGACTGATCAGGGAAAGCAACAGTAGCCAGGTTGGTGGCACTGTGACTGGCTCTGGGGCATAGCAGGAAAGGGTAAAGCTAAACAGGACATAAGTGACAGGAGATTTGATAATTAGGGGGACCAAAAGAAGATTCTGTGGACGCAAACGGGAATCCAGGGTGGTGCACTGCTTCCCCGGTGCCAGGGTCCAGGATGTCTCACAGCAGCTGCAGAACATTCTTGGGGAGGCGGGGTAGGTGAGCAGCCAGAAGTCATTGTACACATTGGCACAAATGACAAAGGTAGAAACAGGAACAAGGTGCTGCGAAGTGATTATAAAGATCTAGGAAAAAAGTTTAAAAACTAGGACCTTGACAGTGGTAATCTCCGGATTACTTCCTGTGGCACGTGCTAGAGGCGGTAAGAACAGGAGGATACGGTAGATGAATGAGTGGCTAAAGAATTGGTGCAGGGGGCAGGGATTCAGATTCCCAGATCGTTGGGATCTTTTCTGGGGCAGAGGTGACTTGTTCAGGAGAGGCGTTTTGAACCTGAACTGGAGGGGGACGAATATCCTGGCAGGCAGATTTGCTAGTACTGCAAGGGAGGGTTTAAACTAGATTGGCAGTGGGGTTGGATCCTCGAGTGCAGGCAGGCAAGTGTGAGGCTGGAAGGAGATACAGTAGTCAGAAATAGCAAGCTGAAGAGACAGGTCAAGCTGGAACATGACAGGGAGCAAGGAATGCCCGTGGGATTAAACTGCATCTATTTCAAAGCAAAAGGGCTGACAGGTAAGGCCGATGAACTCAGGGCGTGGATAGGTATGTGGGACTCTGATATTATAGCCATCACAGAAACATGGCTAAGGGAGGAGCAGGACTGGCAGCTTAATGTGCCAGGCTACAGATGCTTTAGATGGGACAGAGGGAGAGGAAAGAGTGGAGGGGGGTTGCATTTTTGATTGGGGGGGGTATCACAGCTGTAGTCAGAGATGAAATAACTGAGGAATCATCTGGTGAAGCTTTGTGGGTGGAGCTAAGAAATAAGAAGGCGATGGTGACGCTGTTGGGGTTGTATTATAGGCCCCCAAATGGTCAACAGGAATTAGAGGAACATGCAAGGAGATTAGGGAGACTGCAGAAGCAATAGGGTTGTCATAGTCGGGTATTTAAATTTTCCTAACATAGACTGGGATTGCCAAAGTGTTAAGGGCTTAGATGGGGTGGAATATGTTAAATATGTTCAGGGAAGTTTCCTCAAGCAGTATATAGAGGGTCCTACTTGGGAAGGGGCAAAACTCAATCTACACTTGGGAAATAGGGCAGGACAGGTGACTGAGGTGTCAGTAGGGGAGCACTTTGGGACCAGTGACCATAGTTCTATTAATTTTGAAACAGTTATGGAGAAAGACGAAACTTGTCTACTGGTTCAAGTTCTAAACTGGGGATTGGCAAATTTTGATGGAATTAGACAGGAGCTTGCAGGGGTTGATTGGAGTAGTTTGTTTGCAGGCAAAGGGACCTCTGGAAAGTAGGCGGCTTTTAAAAATGTGATAGCTAGAGTTCAAGTTCTTTATGTTCCTGTGAGGGTGAAGGGCAAAGTTGGCAGGAGTAGGGAACCCTGGATGATAAGAGATATTGAGGCTTTGACCAGAAAAAAGTAGGCATAACTCAGGCACAGGCAGCTGGGATCAAGGGAATTCCTGGAAGTTTATAGGGGATATAGGAGTTTACTGAAGGAGGAAATCAAGAGGGCAAAAAGGCAGCATGAGATAGCTTTGGCTGAGAAGATCAGGGTAAATCCAAAGAGATTCTTCAAGTATGTTAAAGGAAAAAGAACGACCAGCAAGAGAATCAGAACCTTCAAGGACCAAAGTGGACATGTAATTGTGGAACTGCAGGAGATGGGCGAAGTCTTGAATGAATACTTCTCCTGTGTGTTTACCGTGGAGAAAGACATGAAGACTTGGGAACTGGGGCAAGTTTGTGGCAATATCTTGGAGACAGTCCACATCATAATAGGGGAGGTGTTGGAAGTATTAGGACGCATGAAGGTGGATAAATCTCCTGGTCCTGACCAGATATATCCAAGACACCCCGCACGAGGCTAGAGAAGAAATTGCAGGAACATATTTGCATCATCGTTAGCCAAAGGTGAGATCCCAGAAGACTGGAAGGTAGCGAATGTTGTGCCCTTATTCAAGAAGGGCTGCAGAGAAAAACCTGGGAATTATAGGTCTGTGAGCTTAACACCTGTGGTAGGTATGTTACTTGAGAAGATTCTGAGAGATAAGATAGATATGCATTTGGAAAAACAGCGTTTGGTTAGGAGTAGTCAGCATGGCTTCTTGCTTGGGAGATCATGCCTCACAAATTTGTTAGAGTTCGTTGATGAAGTGCCCAGGAAAGTTGATGAGGGCAGGGCAGTAGACGTAGTTTATGTAGATTTCATTAAGACTTTTCATAAGTTTTCGCATGGTAGGCTGCTCTGGAAGGTTAGATCACACAGAATCCAGGGAGAATTGGCAAACTGGATTCACAATTGGCTTGATGTTAGGAAGCAGAGAGTAACAGTGGAAGGATGCTTGTTGCACTGGAGCCCTGTGACTAGTGGTCTACCTCAGGGGTCAGTGCTGGGCCTATTGCTGTTTGTTATCTATATCAATGACTTGGATGAGAATGTATAAGGCATGATTAGTAACTTTCTGGATGACACTAAAACAGGCAGTATCCTGGCCAGTGAGGAATTTTATCAGAAATTGCAGCGGGATCTTGATCAACTGGGGAAGTGGGCCAAGAAATGACAAATGGAGTTTCATATAGTGTCAGGTGTTGCATTTTGGAAAGTCAAATCAAGGAAGGAGTTTCATGGTGAATGGTAGGGCCTTAAGGACTGTAGTGGAACAGACTGATCTTGGAGTTCAGGTGTACGGTTGTCTGAAAATGGAGTCGTGGGTAGACAGGGAAGTAAAGAAGGCTTTTGGCACACTGGCCTTCATTAGTCAAGGCACTGAGTATAGAAGTTGGGAAGTTATGATGCAGTTATACAGGATGTTGGTGAGGATGCACTTGGAGTATTGTGTTCAGTTTTGGTCACTCACGTATAGGAAGGATGTTATTAAACTGGAAACAGTGCAGATGAAATTTACAAGGATGTTGCCAGGACTCAAGGGACTCAGTTATAGGGACAGGTTGGAGGAGCCTAGGCTTTTTTCTTTACAGCGTAGGAGACTGAGGGGGGAATCTTATAGAAGTGTATAAGATCATGAGAGGCACGGATAGGCTGAATGCACTGTCTTTTTTCTCAGGGTTGGGGAATTGAGGACTAGAGGACATCAGTTTAAAGGTAAGAAGGGAAAGAACACATGGGGACCTGAGGGGCAACTTTTTTTTTTACACAGAGGGTGGTATGCATATGGAATGAGCTGCCAGCTGAAGTGGTTGAAGCGGATACATTAGCAACATTTCAAAGGCATTCGGATGAATAGATGGATAGGAAAGATTGAGAAGATTATGGGCCAAGTGCAGGGAATTGGGGTTAGCGCGGATGGACATTTTCGTCGGCATGGACCAGTTTGGGCCGAAGGGCCTGTCTCCATGCTGTAGGACTCTATGACTCTCTAAGTCTATATTCCCTTCACTTATTCCATGTGAAAGATTTCTTGGCACCTTTTGTAGAAGGGTTAAATAATCCCAGTGCCTGAGTTAACAATTTTCTCTTGATCAGCAATAGACCATAAGATATAGGAGCAGAATTGGGCCATTTGGCCTATCAAGTCTGTTCCATCATTTGATCATGGCTGACATTTTTCTCAGCCTCATTCTCCTACCTTCTCCTTGTAACTCTTGATCCCTCTACTAATCAAGAACCTATCTTAAACACACTCAACAATTTGGCCTCCAAAGTCTTCCGCAGCAATGAGTTCAACAGATTAACTACTCTCTGGCTGATGAAATTCCTTGTCATTTCAGGTATGAGTTCTAAAGCTTCATCCCTTCACTCTGAGGCTGTGTCCTCTGTTTCAAGTCTCTCCTACTTGTTGAAATATCTTCTCCACGTCCACTCTGTCCAGGCATCTCACAAGTCCATAAATGAGATGCCCCTCATCCTTCTAAACGCCATAGAATGCAGATCCAGAGTCCTCAACTGCTCTTCATATGACAAACCCTTCATCCTCAGGATCATTCTTGTAAACCTTCTATGGAGCCCCTCCAATGCCAGCAGCACATCCTTCTTAAGATACGGGGCTCAAAACTGCTCACAATATTCCAAATACGGGCTCAGCTGTACATCTCTGTTTTTGTGTTCTTGCCCTCTCGAAATGAATGGCAACATTGCATTTGCCTTCTGAACTGCCAAATGAATCTGCACGTTAGCCATAAAAGAATCCTGAACAAGTCCCTTTGTCATAGTGTCATACAGCATGGAAATAGGTCCTTTGGTTCAACTCATCCACAACAACCAAACTAAACTAGTCCCACTTGCCTGCATATGGCCCATATCCCTCTAAGCCTTTTCTATTCATGTACCTGTCCAAATGTTTTTAAAATGTTGCAACTGTACCTGCATCTACCACTTCCTCTGGCAGTTCATTCCACATACGAACCACCCTGTGCAAAAAAGTTGCCCCTCAGATCCCTTTTTAATCTTTCTCCTCTAACCTTATAAATATGCCACCTAGTTTTGAACTCCCCCATCATAGGGAAAAAACCTTTGCTATTCGCTGTATCTATGCCCCTCATGATTTTATAAACCTCTATAAGGTTACCCTTCAACCTCCTATGCTTCAGTGAAAACCGTCCCAGCCCATCAAGCCTCTCCTTATAACTCAAAGCCTCCAGTTCCAATAACATCATTGTAAATCTCTTCTGAACCCTATCCAATTTAATAGTATCCTTCCTATAGCAGGGCATTCAGAACTGTACACAGCACTCCAAAAGTGGCCTCACCAATATCCTGCACAACCTCAACATGATATCCCAACTCCTATACTTAATGGTCTGAGCTATGAACGCAAGCATGCTAAGCACCTTCTTAACCACCCTGACTCCTGTGACTCATCAAAGTTTGTGCTTCAGAGTTCTGAATTTCCCTGTTTAGAAAATAGTCTACGCCTCCAATCTTCCTACCAAAGTGCATGACCTCACATTTTCCCACATTGTATTCCATCTGCCACTTCTTTGCCTACTCTCCTAACCTGTCCAAGTCCTTCTGCAGCCTCCCCGCTTACTCAACACTACCTGCGTCGCCACCTGTCTTTGTGTCATCTGCAAACTTAGCAACAATGCTCAGTTCCTCCATCCAGATTGTTCATGTATAACACAAATAGTTATGATCCAACTACTGACCCCGTGGAAATCCATTAATCACCAGCTGCAATCCTGAAAAAGACCTATTTATCCCACTCTGTCTTCTTCCCGTCAGCCAAGCCTCTATCCATGCCAGTACCCTGCCCCTAACACCATGGGCTCTTACCTTATTTAGCACCTTCCTGTGTGATACCTTGTCAAAGGCTTCCGAAAATCCAAATAGATTACATCAACTGGCTCTCCTTTGTTTAACTTTCTCATTACCTCCTCAAAGAATTATAACTAATTTGTCAGGCATGACCTCCCCTTGACGAAGCCGAGCTGACTCAGCCCTCTTTAATGACGCCCTTCCTCACCTTTAATGATGGACTCTAAAATCTTACCAACGACCCAGGTCGAGCTAACCAGCCTATAGTTTCCAGTATTCTGCCTCCCTCCCTTCTTAAACATGGGTGTTACATTAGAGATAAAAGGTACTGCAGATGCTGGAGAATCTGAGATAACAAGCATGGGGCTGGATGAACACAGCAGGTCAAGCAGCATCATAGGAGCAGGAAAACTTGACGTTTCGGGCCTAAACCCTTCACATTAGCCATTTTCCAGTCCTCTGACACCCTCCCTGACTTCAGCAATTACTGAAAGATCACCACCAATGCTTACACAATCTCCTCAGCCATCTCCTTCAGAACTCTGGGGTGCAGTCCATTTGGTCCACGTCACTTACCCATCTTAAGACCTTTCAGCTTCCCCAATACTTTCTCCTTAGTGATGGCCACTACACTTACATCTACCCCTGACTCTCTTGAGGTTTTGGTATGTTACTAGGATTTTCCACAGTGAAAATTGATGCAAAGTACCCATTCAGATTCTCCACCATTTCTTTGCTCCCCATTACCACTTCTCTAACCTCATTTTCCAGTCATCCAATGTCCACTTTTACTTCTTAGATATCTAAACAAACTCTTGCAATCTTCTTTTATGTTACTAGCTAGCTTACCCTCATACTTCATCTTTTCCCCTCTCTTGCTTTTTTTAGTTATCCCCTGCTGATTTCTAAAGGTTTCCCAATCCTCCGGATTCGCACTGATCTTCACTACACTGCATGCTTCCAAGACAGTGTAAATAGTTGTTCACCCACTTATTGTTAATCTTGAACCCTGTATTGTGCAAATTGGCTAGCACCTGTGTCTACATAATAACTAATTGCGCTTCAAAATATTTAATTGATTGTAAAGGGCTTCAGATATCTTAATGTGGAAGGTATTTGTTCTTAAAATACAAGAAGCCTGGCAGTCTGATATATGGATATTTCCCTAGTACACTCACTTACCTGTACTACATGGTTGAGTATTTTCAAGCAGTTTTCCTTGTTCTCAGTTTCTTGTTGATCTTTCAAAGCACAACTGACAATAGGACCAACAACATTCCAGCCCATGCAGATAACAAAGTCCTGTAAGATATTAAATGAGGGCGAGGTTAAAAAAACAGAAGATAAAATGGTACATCAAATTGGTCCGACAGTTAAAGATATTGATTTCTTCACAAAACATTTGCTAATAAGGGTGAAGTTTGTCCTGGTATGGAGCAGTTGCGACAACATCAGCACAATGGCTAATTGGACCTTTTAAAAAATATAATGGCTGTAACTACAGCCATACTTGTCTGAAAATGCCCGATCTCGTCTTATCTTGGAAGCTAAGCAGACTCAGGCCTGGTTAGTTCCTGGATAGGAGACCACCTGGGAATACCAAGTGCTTTAGGGTTTTGGAGCTGCACGGTGGCTTAGCGGTTAGCACTGCTGCCTCACAGTGCCAGGAACTCTGGTTCGATTCCACCCTCGGGCAACTGTCTGTGTGGGGTTTGCACATTCTCCCTGTATCTGTATGGGTTTCCTCAAGGTAATAGCAACCACAACATGATTTAACTTTACATTATAATTTTAATTATAATCCCTCTATTCAAGACAGGAGGAAAGCATATAACAGCAAACCACCGGCCTGTTAGCCTGAAATCTGTCACAGAAGAGATGTTATAATCAATCATGAATGAGTTTACACCTGAACACTTTGAAAATCTCAAAGTAATCAGGAAGGACCAGCATAGTTTCATCAAAGTAAAATCAAGCTTAACCAATGTGTTGGACCTCTTTGAAGCTGTAAAAGCCACACATGTTCAATACGTGGATTTCCAGAAGGCATTTGATAAGATGCCACAAGTGCAGAAAATAAAAGCTTATGGTGTAGGGGGTAGCACATGAACATGGATGAAAGATTGGGTGGCTGGCAGAAAACAGACAGTATATACAAAATGGGTCTTTTTCTGATTGGTAGGGTGTGACATGTCAAGTTCCACAGTAACCTTTTACAATTTAGATCAATGGCTTAGATGGGGAGTGAAGGCATAGCAGCTAAAGTCACAGATGACACCAAAATGAAGAAGAAAATATGTTGAGGGGGAGACATAAGGAGGTTGCAGACAGCTATGAATATGTTGAGATAATGGGCAAAAATCTGGTGTATGGAAGTATAATGTAGAAAATGAAAAGTTGTTTAGCAAGAAAAAGGAGAATATTACTTAAATAATCTTCAGCTGGAAGTGCCAAGTGGGTGATCCATCCTGCCCTCCTCTAGAAGTCACCAGCAACACAGATGCCAATCTTCAGGCAGTTTGAATCACTGCATTTGATATGAAAAAACAGTCGGATACACTGGAAACTACAAAGGCTATGGGGCCTGGCAGTGTCAAAGGCTTGTGCTCCAGAACTTGCCACTCCCCTATCCAAGCAATTACGGAACAGCGACGACAAAATTGCCCAGTTATGTCCTATACACAATATGCAAGACAAATCCAACCCAGCCAATTACCACCCTAGTCTAGTCTCAATCATCAACAAAGTGACGGAAGGTATCATCAACAGGGCTATCAAGTATCACTTACTTAGCAAATATCTGCTCACTAATTGCTTTGTTTGGATTCCACCAGGGCCACTGAGCTCCTTGACTTTGTTGCAGTCTTGGTCCAAACATGGACAAAAGCAATGAATTCCAGAAGTGAAAGTAACTGCCCTTGACATTAAGGCTGCATTTAACCAAGCATGGCATCAAGGAGCTCTAGCAGAACTGGAGTCAATGGGAATCGGGGGAAAATTTCCTGCTGGTTGGATTCAAACCTACCACAAAGGAAAATGGTTATGGTGGGTGGGGGTCAGTCGTCTCAGCTCCAGGACATCTCTGCAGAAGTTCCTTAGGGTAGTGTCCATCCTAAGCTGAATTGATGACTCTCCTTCCATCACAAGGTCAGAAGTGGGGATGTTCGCTGATGATTGCACAACATTCAGCAACATCTGCGATTCCTCCAGTGTTAAAACTATCCATGCACAAATGCAAGAAGATTTGGACAATTTCTAGGCTTGGGCTGACAAATGGCAAGTAACATTCACACCACATAAATAACGAAAATGAATTTGAGATTCAACGGGATCACCATCACTGAATCCCCCACTATCAACATCCTGGGGGGTACCATTGACCAGAAAATGCAATGGACTAGCATACATGTATTGTGGCCACTGGAGCAGGTCAGGAAGTAGGAATCTTGCAGTGAGTAATTCACATCTTGACTCCCCAAAGCCTGTCCACCATCTACAAGGCCCAAATCAGGAGTGTGATGGAATACTCCCCACTTACCTAGATGAGTGCAGCTTCAACGACACTCAAGAAGTGTGATACCATTCAGAATCAAAGCAACCTGCTTGATTGGCACCACACCCACAAACATTCAGTCCATCATAGATACTCAGTAGCAGCAGTGTTCATCATCTATAAGATGCACTGCTGAAATTCACCAGGCTCCTAAGAGAGAAGCTTCTGAACGCATGACCACTTCCATCAAGAAGAACAAGGACAGTAGAAACATCACCAACTGCAAGTTCCCCTCCAAAGCACTCAGAATCCAAACTTGGAAATACATCACCGTTCCTTCAGTGTACCCGGATCAAAATCCTGGAACACCATTCCTAGTGGTATTGTGGGTTTACTTTCACCAAATGGACTGCAGCACTTCAAGAAGACAGATCACCATTACCTTTAAGGGACGGGCAATAAATGCTGGCTCAGCCAATGACACCCACATCCCATGAGTGAATTAAACAAAAAAATAGATTTAGGTATTCTAGTGCATAAGTCACAAAAGGTTAAAATGTAATCAAGAAGGTTAATAGGATGCTACCCTCTATCGCAAGAGGAAATTAACATAAAAGTAAGGATGTCATGTTTCAGTCAGACAGGGCATTGTCTGGCCACATCTTAAATATTGTGCAGTTTTGGTCTCCTTATAAAGGAAAGAAAGGAATACTTCGGAGACAGTTCAGGGGAGGTTTACTAGATTGACACATGGAACGAATGGGTTGACTTAT
The DNA here is from genome assembly GCA_024137785.1 of Ginglymostoma cirratum. NCBI lineage: Eukaryota > Metazoa > Chordata > Chondrichthyes > Orectolobiformes > Ginglymostomatidae > Ginglymostoma > Ginglymostoma cirratum. Next base: position 6,400,670 of record JAHRHZ010000273.1, on the reverse strand, counting down.
GAGGAAAGGTTAGACAGGCTAAGGCTTCTATCCAAGAACTTGGAAGCGCAAGGGGTAACTTGACTGAAGTGCATAAAAGTTTTAACGATCTTCACAAGGTATTAGATGTTTGGATCAGTCCGGAAATAGGGGACACTGTTTTAAAATTAGGGGTCAACACTTTGAGAACAGAGATGATGAGAGTGTTTTTCTCTCAGAGGGTTGACAGACATTAGAACTCAGCCTCAGAAAAGAGTGGGCACAGATCACTGAATATTTTTAGGACTAAGATAGATGGATTCTTGTTGGGACAGATGGGAATATGGAATTTAAAACACAAACAGGTGTTATTAATTGGCAGAGCAGACTCAAGGGGTCTTCTGTTCTTATTTTGTTTTTCATAAGTATGATTAAAAAGTTGTATGCTTCATTTTCAACTCAAAATCACAAGGTTGTGCATGCGGGTCATATTCAATGTCTTCTTAAATACATTCTTAGCTGTAATTTCAGTGTAGTTGTGAAGAATTTTTACGTTGTTGGTGGTATTGCTTTGTAGAGAAGTTAAATTGAGCAATATCATTAAAATACAAATTGACTCCACCGTTATCTACTGCTATTTAAAAAGACCTCTCCATGAAGAGACTGCTGTACTTCAATATTTAATCCCAAAATAAAACGATCTATAATATGCAATAGAAGAACTGTCATAATGACACATTTTGATATCCTTGTTTGTTGCTTCTGAAATATTGATACTGCGTGAGAATACTTGACATAGAAGTCCAAAGCTTCAAAGCAAGATGTTTGTCCAAATTGCTCACCCAGTTACTTTTTGACAGTTGAGATAAATGAATAGTATATTTATAAAGACAGATTAGACATGTTACAAAATAATAATAGAACCTTGTTTTTCTCATCTTGCAGAATTTCCAAAAGTCTAGTTGCGCGCCCTTCTTCCAGGCATTGGCAGGCTGCTGACTGAAAAACGCTGTGATCTTCTTCTTTAAATTCTGTTTCAGGTAGGCCACGCTAAAACGAGCAAAATAACATTTTCATTCCACATAAAGTGCAAAACAACTTCAGACAATTTTAACTGATACCACCTAAAGTAAAACATCTGCATACAACTACACTCAAAGAATATAAATGTTATCAGACGAAAAGATAGAGAGGACTATTAATCCAGAGTGCTGGGTAATGTTCTGGGGACATGGGTTCGAATCCTGCCGTGGCAGATGGTGGAATTCGAATTCAATAAAAATCTGGAATTAAGAGTCTAATGACCCCATGAAACTATTGTCGATTGTTAGAAAAACCCATCTGGTTCACTTTAGGAAAGTGAACCTTTAGGAAAGTGAACCTTTCCCTTTAGGAAAGAAAATTTCCATTCTTACTTGGTCTGAACTACATGTCACTCCAGACTCACAGCAATGTGGTTGACTCATAACTTATCTCCGGGATGGGCAGTAAATGCTGGCCTAGCCAGTGATGGCCTTATCCCATGAATGAATTAAAAAAAAGGAGCAGAATAGGAATTTTGTCATGGCTGGTACGTTTCTCAACCCCATTCTCCTGCCTTCTCCTTGCAACGTATGATCCCCTTACCAATTAAGGACCTATCAATGACTTGGCCTCCACAGCCTTCTGTTGCAATGAGTTCCACAGATTCACCACCCACTGGCTGAAGAAATTTCTCCTCATCTCAGTCTTAAAGAATTGTCCCTTCACTCTGAGACTGTGCCTTCAGGTCCTAAACTCTTCTACTAGTGGAAACATCTTCTCCATATCCATCCTATCCAAGCCTCTAAGTTTTCGTATGTTTTAACAAGAGCCCCTCATCCTTCTAAACTCCATCGAGTACAGTCCCAGAGTCCTCAACCGCTCCTCATATGATAAGCTCATCAATCTGGAATCATTCTTGTAAACATCCTCTGGACTCTCTCCAACACCAGCACATCCTTCCTTAGAATACAGGGCCAATACAGGGCCCAAAACTGCTGATATTATTATTCATTACTGGTATACATTTCATTCCTAGAAACTAGGTTTGAAGCCAGTAACAATAATATCAAAATAATTAGATTTCCTTCATGCTTCCTGCTGTAGTCAGTGACTATAATAGATCAGCTTCTATTACCCGAAAAAAAATCCTGCAGTTCAGTTTCAAAAGTTAGACCTTTCATTAGTTACATTTGCAAATATTAATATTGCATAACAAGATGAAATACTAATCCACAGGCAAAATTAAATCATGCTTTTGTCATTTGTCTGTTTGACAAACAGCTGGATTTTTCTGCAGTCTGATTTTGAAACAACGGGGTAAATTCCTAGAAAACAAAGACAGGCCTTCTAACTGGCTCCCTTTGGCCTACACCCATTCCCATGGCCACCTACGTCTGCTTCCAGGATCAGCGAGCCCAACTTCAACCCTCAGTCGCATCTCCTGAATCAAAAGTTTTTGTTACTTTTTTAATCTAAGGTTATTCTGGCAAGTTGGGAAATTTCCTGGTTCAAAATTTGGTCCCAAGTGTCAGCTAAGATGGAATGTCTACATTAATTGCTGTATAAAACAGTACTTGAAGGGTCTGAGATCTAGCTGGAAAATGTTTCAAATTTGGCAACATTTAGGATTGTTAAACAAAAAAATGTTATGGATTAGTACTTGTAGAATTGCTGTATCATCTCTCTAAAATGTAATTGTGCCTTTGTATCAAATATGAATCATAACATAATGAAAGGATCATAAAAACTGCCAGTACTTACACATCGTTCAATTACTCCTTCCAGTTTTTCTAAAGCCATTTGCTACTACTTTCCACTAACAGTTAGAACTGGAAGATAAAAGAAAAACACAGGCTTTGAGTTTGAAGAAGGCAAGCACACGGAAACCACTCCACGACTGCATTATCTCTGACCATTTTGTAACTATTTTAAGAGTTATTCCTCCAATGGTTCAGTTAATAAATCAACTACACATTTTGGAATTGTGCCACTGACCACGAATGACTCAGAAATTCAAAATAATCTACATAAATTCATTTTTGATTTCGACAATAGTCTGGGCATAAATTGACTGACACCTAAACTGGGAAGTATGAAAACTCAGGGTTCCCACTCACATTTACATCAGTTTTAATTTCACACCCCAGTGAAAGGGGTCCCTTAAATTACAAATGCCTGCCTTATCCCAAACAGAAGTATAATTTTAAAGATCCGCAATATAAACTTTTTCTCACACTTAAGAGTGGCTGTTTTATATTACCCTGCATTATATTCCACTTTGTGCACAAATCAACTTGCAAACAGACTCATGAACAGAACCCATTTGCAACACGGGAACTGTCTGTATATCTAAAAAGGTACAAGTGAGAAGTGTGATGGAATACTTCCCACTTGCAGCTAATTGCAGCTCAAATAACACTCAACAAGCTCAACAACATCCAGGACAAAGCAGCCCGTTTGAGTGGCATCACATCCACAGTCACTCCCTCCACCCCCAACATTCATTAGCAGCAGTGTGCACCATCTATAAGATACACCAAAAAATTCACCAAGACCCCTTAGACTGCACTTCCAAACCCATGGCCATTACCAGGTAGAAGGACAAGGGAAGCTGGTGTGTGGGAACAGTGCCTCTCACCAATTCCCCTCAAAGCTACTCACCATTCAAACTTGGAAATATGTCATTGTTCTTTCAGTGTCTGAGTCAAAATCCTGGAACTCCCTCCCTAACAGTATTGTGGGCGCACCCACACTAAGTGGACTGCAGCAGTTCAAAAAGGCTGCTCACCATCACCTTTTCAAATGGGGTTAGGCAATAAATGTGGCCCAGTCAATGGTGAAACAACCCTTTCTTTCGTTCCCATTGCTACCCCAGGTTTTGGTGGGAAAATTAAACAGTAATGACACTTCTATTGACAAGCAGAGGGGATTTGATTCTCTTATTGGAGAGTCATTACCCTGCACTCATTTGGCCTACATGTCACTTGCCATGTATGCACGTGGAATTAGGTGAGCATAGAGGTATAAGTAGCTGCAACATATCACAACTCTCAGATGGTTAATGACCACTTGGGTGAAATTTTCAAGGGCATTGAGTTAGTTCCAGGAAATGCTCAATGTCTTCAGAAAAGCTGAGGCAGGTTTTTTTTTTGACAATTTCTCAGCCAGTCATGCAAAAAATTTTCTATTCGCAAAATAAAAAGACTCGAGGATGGCTTGCATGTAATCCATTACATTCCTATCAAGAGATGGATACTAAAACCTTGGGCTTTGCCCACAGGCAACATTCAGGTTGTTCATCAGAAATCAAAACAAATACATGTTGAAATCACTTGCATGTGTTTGAAATGACACACAACTCAAACACATAGCATAGCTTGCCATTAGCCCTTCTGAAAATCAAAACTTTCCAGATTGAAAGGTTACAAAAGCAAAGAAAGCTTAGAAAATTTGAATAGCCAAGCTGAATCCTTCTAGTTTTTAAGCTTTGGAGGAAGGCAAGAATGGGAAGGAAAGCAAAATGAAAAGGATGAGTAAGGCAACACTGGAAAGAAAGAAGGGCCTTCTTCTGGTTGGGGATTTGAAAAGAGATCTTGTTTTCTGGTTTGGGCTTGTTTTTTTTCCATGCAGGGCCTGCAATTTTGTGTATGAGTTTCAACTTTGTGTGTTGGACATTAAAATTCTGCAAAATTATTTATCCCACTTTGGTTTTGATGCAACACCAAACTATACTGTACAGGTACATTTTTGGGCAGAGCAGGAGTGCTATTCTGTGTGTACCTGTTTCACAGTATATATTGAACTGATCAGGCAAGAAAACTTCCCACCATAGTACTTCTTCACATAAATGAGCAAGACAACAGAAATCAAAAGTTTAGCTTGCAATATTTATTATTTACAGTCAAAAACTCTTCATATATTCAGCTTTGCTTCATTTGTCGCACAGACTGCACGTCCAAACAGTGCAATTCTGCCACACAAGTAGCTTTCTCTACCTGCCAATATGGAGACAATCTCCTGCCTTATCACAATTTTCGATAATGCTGAAATGAATCATCGAATTCCTAGTGTGGAAGAAGCAAGTCATTCAGCCCATTGAGTCCACACCAAATCTCCGAAAAGCATCCCACCCAAACCCACTCCACCCCCTACACTATCCTTGTAACCCTGCATTTCCCATGGCTAATCTACACAACCTCCTCATCCCTGGACACTATTGGCAATTTAGCATGTCCAATCCACCTAATCGGAACATCTTTGGAATGTGGGAGGAAACCGGAACAACCAGAGAAACCCACACAAACACAGGGAGAATGTGCAAATTCCACACAGACAGTCGTCCAAGCGTGGAATTGAAGCTGTGAGGCAGCAGTGCTAACCACTGAGCCACTGTACGCCCAATTGCATATGGCGAAGTTTTTTGTATGCTACTCTTCATAAAGGAGGATTTTATTGTGCGTTTAAGATAGTAGAATTTTCTTATTTAGTGAAACAGCATATCATTGGTGATATTTGATTCTGGCTCAATGACTTAGGGTGGCTGTACAGTTGCTACAGTCTAGCCTCTTTGCAGTAGATAATATAGACATGAATTGAAAGGCTTAAATTTTAAAAAATACGGTAGCATAGTTACTGGAAGTGTTTGTCAAATTTGTTCAGTTCAGTGTACCTTTGATGATCCCCATGGTCTCTTTGGACTTTGATAAAGTTGATTTAAACATGAATGCACCTACTTGTCATTCAATGCCATTCCTGAATATTTTGGAAATCAAAGTGCACTTATCAACTGGCATGACCAACCTACTCTCAAACTAACTTATTTTTTTCAATATTGATTGGTGCATATTGCACTCAGTTTCCTATACCACAATGCATTACACCTTGAAGCATGGCAGCATTGATTCTAATGACTGGAAGGAGCTTTCCACCAATTGCTATGTTGGGCAGCACACTGACTAAGTGGTTAGCACTACTACTTCATAATGCCAAGGACCCAGGTTCAATTCCAGCCTCAAGTGACTGTGTGGAGTTAGCACATTTTTCCCATGTCTCAATGTGGACTCATAGGCCGAACAGCCTTCTTCCGCACTGCAGGAGATTTTATGAATCATTCAAAATGGCAACAACTGGTCCATCAAACTACATAATACTTTATGTTCAAATGCCTTAATGATGAGGAAGATTGGTGGTAGAAGAAGGGGGGGGAGAAAAACAACACAAATCCTGCACTCCAAATCTCATCATTTCAGGAGCACAAGGGGCAAAATGCCCAAAAGTCAAGAACTTTCTTGCTTGTTTACTTGAAAAAAATCTTGTGATCTTGAGTAGATGTTATCCTTGAATTGGAGGCCAGCCAACAATATCCAATCACACTACTGCAATAAAGACCGAAAGAACTTCAGATGCTGTAAATCAGGAACAAAAACAGAAGTTGCTGGAAAAGCTCAGCAGGTCTGGCAGCATCTGTGAAGAAAAAAATCAAAATTAAGTTTTGGGTCTGGAGACCCTTCCTCAGAACTGATGGTAGCTGGGAAAACACCGGTTTATAGGCAGAAAATAGGGAGGGGGATGGGGTAGGGAGTAAACAGAAGGAGAAAGGATACAGCCCAAAGAAAGAGAAGAGCAGCTGGATAGGCAAAGGAGTTGACAACGATCGGGCTAGGTGAATAGCTGTTAATGACTAACAAACAGGTAGTGTGAAATGACAGGCTATGTGATAAGAAGGCCTGGTGTGTGGGATAGGGATAACAAGGCGTGGGGCTGGATGAACACAGCAGGCCAAGCAGCATCATAGGAGCAGGAAAATTTGACGTTTCGGGCCTAGACCCTTCATCAGAAAATGTGGGATAGGGAGCCAGGCCATGGGAGACTTTAGGCCCTAAAATTATTGAACTCAATATTGAGTCTGGAGGACTGCATAGTCCCCAGGAGGAATTGTGTTGAGCCTCGCTGGAACACTGCAGCAAGCCAGAGACAGATGGTGGCCAGGGAACAGGGTGGTGTATTAAAGTGGCAGGCAACTGGAAGGAAGGGTCCCAACCCGAAATGTCAGCTTTCCTGCTGCTCTGATGCTGCCTAACCTGTATTCCTCCAGCTCCACACTGTGTTATCTCTGACTCCAGCATTTGCAGTTTTTACTATCTCTAACTGGAAGATTTGGGTATTTTTTGCTAGCAGAACGCAGACGTTTCTGCGATTGCAATTTCTGGCATAGTAGCTTCAGGTACATAATTAAATAGTCAATTGAGTTCTATAAATGCCAGAATCATGTAGAGAACCAGACATGAAGGACACTTTGACCGTTTGAAAGTCTACCCATCATTTTGGCAATTATACCCGAGAACGCCAAAGTGATGGGGCAAAAGGTTTTTTTTATTAAATTGCTAAATCGTTGGCAATAAAAAAGATGCATGATAAAAACTTGCCAACAGTTAGTTTACATTCATTAGAACACATTTCCCTCCACTATATCTTCTGGATCTTGAGTGGAAAGTTGGAATCACTTCGGTATTGTCACAGTCTTAGGTGTGAGACTTTGAATGAGAGTGTTGCACATCGCAAACACGCAGGACGGGTTACAACCAGGGGCGAGTTGCACTTTTTTGCCAATTCATGTGAGAATAGACTTCAACAGTGGATGGATTTACCATTGCAATAAGGTTGCGCATGACATCAGCAAGCAATCTAACTCCCCTCCAATCCACTCAGCCCAAATAATAAAAAATCCATTTCCCACTCGTAACAGCTGAAGATTCAGACGGATCCTTTCCCCGCTCTGCTCATGTCTGACCGGCTAAGACACACGTGCCAACCGTTGACGGTTGGGTTTAAACGGCATCGTACCATCCCCTCCCCCAACCTCGCGCTCCTATCCCGCTTACCTTCCCGACGCAGCTGCGTAATATCCCCTTCAGCAGGCGCACTTTCAGGACGCAATCCTACGTGAGAATGGGGCCGGATTTCCTTTAGATCACGTGATACTGTATGGCCACGCCTCCCAAGGCCCCAACTATCAAAACTCTTAAGTTGTCTGCCAAGACATATATCTGTGTATTTAAAAATCTGCGCCGTGGAGCAAAAAAAAAATCAGGTTTGTTTTGCAAATGGCAGCATACCGCAATTGCTGGAAACCTGATTAAAATAAACAGAAAATGTTGGATAAGAGATAAAAGGTACTGCAGATGCTGGAGAATCCGAGATAACAAGCATGGGGCTGGATGAACACAGCAGGTCAAGCAGCATCATAGGAGCAGGAAAACTTGACGTTTCGG
>JAHRHZ010000273.1:6380383-6392018 GCA_024137785.1 Ginglymostoma cirratum | reverse complement strand
TAAAGCAAATGCCTGATTGGCACTGCATTCATCACCTTGAAATCTGCTTCCTCCAACAATGATGTATAGTCAACAGCAATGTGTAACAGATATAAATTGACTGCAGCAACTCACTAAACCTGCTGGGACACTTTTCAAAATCTTGAGCACTGCCATCTAGAAGAATAAGGGCAACAGATGCATGGGAAGGCCACCTGCACAAGTTCTCTTTCAAGTCTCAGACCATCCTGATTTGAAAACTATTGTGCTATTCCTTCACTGTCACTGGATCAAAATTCTGAAACCCCTTCCTTCAAAATCAAGAGCCATCTGGACAGAGCAGGTAGGAAAAGATGTTCCCAATAGAGGAACGATTGAGAACTAGAAAGCACAGAAGGCGAATGACTAATGAATTTCAGTAATGGTGTGATGCAGCTATATAGGCTGTCTGTCCTAAAATTTGGCAGATCCTATCGACTGGCAAATCTTTCAGCTGATCACGACAAGCAAGATACTGATATGCCCAACCAGTCCATGTATGCAAAACCTGCAACATTGTGTCCAACATTAGACTTATGCATTGGGCAACATTTGCTGGACAACTGTGAGTTTACGAGGAATTACGCTGACAAACAATTCAGGAATGTCGCCTTGGGTGACTGTCTGAGTGTAGTCTCCTTGTTCTCCCCATGTCTGTGTCGATTTCCTCCAGGTGCTCTAGTTTCCTCCCACAGTCCAAAGATGTGCCGGCTAGGTGAATTGGCCAGGCTAAATTGCCTGTAGTGTCCAGGTATGTCAGGCTAGTTGGATTAGCTGTGGGGAAATACAGGGTTATAGGGATAGGGTACAGGGGTGGGTTTGGGTGGGATGCTGTTAGAAGGGTCAGTGTGGACCCAATGGCCTACTTCCACACTGTAAGGATTCTGTGATTGTCTGTCACTCTTACAGTAGGGTGCAGTTGTGTATGCAGGATATATTAATATAAGACCCTGTTCTTTGCAGACAGAATACGTATATGCACTGTGCCTGTTTCTCGGCACGGTGGCTCAGTGGTTAGCACTGCTGCCTCACAGTTCCAGGGACCTGTGTTCGATTCCACCCTCGGGTGACTGTCTGTGTGGAATTTGCACATTCTCCCTGTGTCTGCATGGGTTTCCTCTGGGTGCTCTGGATTTCTCCCACAGTCCAAAGATGTGCAGGCTAGGTGAATTGGCCAGGCTAAATTGCCTGTAGTGTTCAGGGATGTGTAGATTAGGTGGGTTGGGGGGGAGGGGGGGTTGCTGTGAGGGTCAGTGTGGACTTGTTGTGCCAAAAGACCTGTTTCCACAGTGTAGGGATTCAATGAAAATAGGTGATAGCAATTCACTGGTTCATTTCATAGGACAATGCCCTGATCAATTCAAGTCAACCTGTCCTGTTAAAATTTAAACAGTCCCAGCAGTTAATTGTCAATCATCGATCTCCCCGAGTCCCCTTGCCAATCAACCAGTATTTTCCGCTCATGCAGTAAAAATATTGGTTTTCCTTGAATTGGCATTTTTTGCAAATTGTACTTGAGTACAATACAAAAACTTTGACAAGATATCTTGTTTTCAGTAATACCCAATTGTATGTCAGGATTGATATATTTGAATTAAAGGTGTACTTGTAACCCTATTTGAAAATGTTTTCAATTCCTATATCAAAATAATTTATGTTTACAATCAAAATATGTAATGGGGTTGTTCTGAAAACATCTGGAAGTTGTTACATGTAAGAGATGACAATGTTAAATTGTAGCAGATTGAGGACTTCCCTCATGATTCAAGGAATAAGTTGTTTGCCCTCAAAATTGCAGTGACTGTATTGCGGAATAGACAGTCTTATTGTGAAGTAGTTTGAGACATCTTGGCATATGATAAGTTTTTTTTTTCATCTATATTGCTCATTTATATCTAATATGCAGTAGTTTTATTTTAGGCTCTATCAGCTACAAGTACAACAAACTAAATTTCTACACTTATTTATGCCAGCATATTTCCAGCATTTCAATGAATTAAAACCTTTTAATATTTCCTCACTTCTTTTCTTAGAAAACAAATGAAAAATAAACAAATTCAGTTCATAGGGTAAGCAATTAATATTAGAAGCAAATAAATTATTGACCTTACAACATCAATATACTTTATCTAATACAGTAATGAACTGTAAAAGATGCCAGGTATTTTGTTGTTAACTCCATTATCATTGACTAATTAATAGAAGTGTTAAATTAAAAGGATAACATGAGTTAATAGGTTTATTTGCATAGCACTCTGTCTTAGATTATGTCCCAGAAATACAGCCAGAATACATAAACTCATTGTATGTTTCACTATAACTTGATGTTTCTTTGGTATGTGGTCTTGAACTGTTTTAGGAAGCTAGCCATAGGCTATAAAACTGTGTACTAGCCAGTCCCTAGTAATGATTAGTGTCTTAGGAAAGATCTAGCAGCTGCTAGATTTTCTTCTTGTATAACGAGATTCAATTTTCATACTGTGATTGCTTCTTTGTTCCCAATAATAAATTATTTTCCTGTATTCTGAACATACTTTGTTTATAATTTTTGTTAATGTGAATTATACTGATATATAAACTTTATTGACTGCTTATTCGCAGTTTGACAGCATGACATAATCCTTTTGTTCCTAAGGAGATCATTGGTAATTCGAATGGAAAACTAGTGCACACAGGCTTTAGCTGAGTTTTTTAATGCATTTTATTTCAAACAAACATACATTCTTGTCTAAAACCTAAACATTTTTAACATCAGTTAAATAGAAGTCATACATGTAACACTTCATATGTATCTCTTTTGACCCAGGCTTCAGTGCTTTTAAATAATGTGAATGCTTTCAAGATATCATCAATAAATATTGTGCCTAGAAAAAAAAATCTCCAACAGACATGTGCTGGCAACAAATAACAAACATATCTTGCTACTTTTTACTCACCTTTGGCTTTGAGTTGGAGTTGGTTTTAATTCTGACTGGAATCCGAGTGACAAGAACATAGAACAATACAGCGCAGAACAGGCCCTTCGGCCCTCGATGTTGCGCCGACCTGTGAACTAATCTAAGCCCATCCCCCTACACTATCCCATCATCATCCATATGCTTATCCAAGGACTGTTTAAATGCCCCTAATGTGGTTGAGTTAACTACATTGGCAGGCAGGGCATTCCACGCCCGTACCACTCTGAGTAAAGAACCTGCCTCTGACATCTGTCTTAAATCTATCACCCCTCAATTTGCAGCTATGCCCCCTCGTACTAGCCGACGTCATCATCCTGGGAAAAAGACTCTCACTGTCCACCCTATCTAATCCTCTGATCATTTTGTATGTCTCTATTAAATCCCCTCTTACCTTTCTTCTCTCCAACGAGAACAACCCAAGTCCCTCAGCCTTTCCTCATAAGACCTTCGCTCCAGACCAGGCAACATCCTGGTAAATCTCCTCTGCACCTTTTCCAATGCTTCCACATCCTTCCTGTAATGGGGCGACCAGAACTGTACGCAATATTCCAAATGAGGCCGCACTAGCGTTTTGTACAGTTGCAGCATGACATCACGGCTCCGGAACTCAATCCCTCTACCAATGAAACCTAACACACCGTATGCCTTCTTAACAGCACTATCAACCTGGGTGGCAACTTTCAGGGATCTAAGTACCTGGACACCAAGATCTCTCTGCACATCCACACCACCAAGAATCTTTCCATTGACCCAGTATTCTGCCTTCCTATTACTCTTCCCAAAGTGCATCGCCCCACATTTATCTGCATTGAACTCCATTTGCCACCTTTCAGCCCAATTCTGCAGTTTATCCAAGTCTCCCTGCAACCTGCAACATTCTTCCACACTGTCCACCACTCCACCGACTTTAGTGTCATCTGCAAACTTACTAACCCATCCACCTATGTCTGCGTCCAAGTCATTTATAAAAATGACAAACAGCAGTGGTCCCAAAACAGATCCCTGTGGCACACCACTAGTAACCGGACTCCAGGCTGAATATTTTCCATTAACCACCACTCTTTGCCTTCTTTCAGAAAGCCAGTTTCTAATCCAAACTGCTAAATCTCCCTCAATCCCATGCCTCTGCATTTTCTCCAATAGCCTACCATGTGGAACCTTATCAAAGGCTTTACTGAAGTCCATGTACACCACATCAACTGCCCTACCCTCATCCACATGCTTGGTCACCTTCTCAAAAAAACTCAATGAGGTTTGTGAGACACGACCTGCCCTTGACGAATCCATGTTGACTATCTCCAATCAAATTGTTGCTTGCTAGATGATTATAAATCCTATCTCTTATAATCCTTTCCAAAACTTTTCCTACAACAGATGTAAGGCTCACTGGTCTATAATTACCTGGGTCATCTCTACTGCCCTTCTTGAACAAGGGCACAACATTTGCAATCCTCCAGTCCTCTGGTACTAAACCTGTAGACAATGACGACTCAAAGATCAAGGCCAAAGGCTCCGCCATCTCCTCCCTAGCTTCCCAGAGAATCCTCGGAAAAATCCCATCCGGCCCAGGGGATTTATCTACCTTCACACCTTCTAGGATTGATAACACCTCCTCCTTACTAACCTCAATCAGGACAACGTCCTGATAACACAGCTCCTTGAAATGCTGAGAGATAGCAAGAACTGCAGATGCTAGAGTCAGATATAAGTGTGGAGCTGGAGGAACACAGCAGGCCAGGTAGTATCAGAGGATTAGTAAAGTTCAGAAGAAAGGGTCGCGACCCAAAACGTCAACTTTCCTGCTCCTCTGATGCTGCCTGTCCTACTGTGTTCCTCCAGCTCCATACTTTGTTATCCCTGAAATGCTATCTCTCGTCCAATCCTTTGATTGGCTATCTCTTCTCCGAATTTTTACTACTGCACCAGCTTCCCCAAGTGGACAGGTGATTGAGATTTCACTTGTGTAATGATAATGATTCCCTGTTTTTCTAATTGGGTATCGTAAACCACACAATATTCTTGGAGAATCTGTATGTGCTTGAAACCAGATTCTAAGAGGTGTTCAAAACAAAAGACAATAGTGCTTCTGAAGAAGGGTCTAGGCCCAAAACGTCAGCTTTCCTGCTCTCCTATGCTGCTTGGCCTGCTGTGTTTATCCAGCTCTATACCTTGTTATCTCAATGCTTCTTCTCCTTGATTTCCCTTCCTATGGAAAACCAACTTCACTTTTTTGAAAGGTTGTTCGGACCAAGCAGTAAGCTAAATCTGCCAGGCATGTGCTCTAGTTTTTTTTTGTCACATTTTCCTGACATCCAACTTGTTTGGTGATTTTGGTAAGATGGGAGTCTGAGTATTAATGAATTGAGCTATTGAGCATTAGTTGTTTAGCAATCAACAGTCACTGTCAATTGTCAACTTGCTGCTGGCTCAAGAGAACCACCTGTCCTGCCGACCTTAGTATATTTTCTTAATGAACTACTTAATTAATTTATCACACTTCTGAAATTAATTGTTTCCTCTCTTTTATATATTTTATCATCACCAATTCTTGTACCATTTTAACACGCAGGAATAGAATAAAAATCAACAATTTACCAGATACTCACCAAGCAGCTAGAATTTTCCCATCTAGTAGAATAAGAACCAATTAAAATTTGACAGGACTCTACTTCCAATTGCTCTGTTTTATCATCTATCTTTTGCTTGTTCTTCTAACTAATACTGATTGCCACCAGGTCTTCTTTTCATTCACTCTCTGATAGGTAGAGTTCTAAATATCCTAAATGTTCTTTACTTGCCTAATTTTAATTCCCATTTTTCTACCTCACCCTGAATTGAGTAATTTGTGCAGAAACTAATCTCTCTTTTTCCATGGATTGAGTGATCTATTGCTATATAAATCACTGTCACACATCAACATTGACCGGGTCCTGGAAGCTTTACTGGCTCAGAATGGTGAATTGAACAGGTAGATGATGGCCACTAAATGCTCAATGCAAAAGAAATGGTTGAGAATTTGAGATAACAAGGTGTAGAATTTGTCTGTCTTCTCTCCCATTCTCATTTCTGGGCTGGGTTAAAGATTCCATTGAATTGATCCACACTTATACACAAAGTACTGCAGTGGTTGCCAATGCCTTTTGCAGTACAGCTGACCATGAGCTTCTCCCACCCTCACCAGTTGCCATCATAGAACATAGAACAGTACAGTACAGTCCAGGCCCTTCGGCCCACGATGTTGTGCCGAACTTTTACCCTAAAGCTATGGTCTATCTAACCTCTACCCCTACCTTATACTATCATCCATATGCCTATCAAATGGCCACTTAAATGCCCCTAATGAGGCCGACTCCACTACCCTCTCCAGCAAGGCATTCCCCACCCCTACCACTCTGAGTAAAGAATCTACCTCTGACATCTCCACTATATCTACCTCCACTCACTTAAACTATATCTCCTCATAATAGCTACCTCCACCGTAGGAAAAAGTCTCCGGCTATCCAATCTATCTATACTGCTGATCATTTTGTACACCTCTATCAAGTTACCTCTCATCCTTTGTCGTTCTAAAGAGAAAAGCCCTAGCTCTCTCAACCTTTCCTCGTAAGACCTTCCCTCCATTTCAGGCAACATCCTGGTAAATCTCCTCTGCACCTTTTCCAACACTTCCACATCTTTCCTGTAATGAGGTGACCAGAACTGGACACAATACTCCAGATGTGACCGAACCAGGCTTTTGTACAGCTGGAGCATAACTTCACGGCTCTTGAACTCAATCCCTCTATTAATGAAAGCTAACACACCATACGCCTTCTTAACAACTCTATCCACTTGGTTGGCAGCTTTCAGGGAACTGTGGACATGAACCCCAAGATCCCTCTGCTCCTCCACACTGCCAAGAATCTTTTCGTTAACCCTGTATTCTGCTTTCAAATTTGTCCTTCGAAAATGAATCACCTCACACTTTTCAGGGTTAAACTCCATCTGCCACTTCTCAGCCCAGCTCTGCATCCTATCAATGTCCCTTTGTAACCTTGAACAGCCCTCCGCACTATCCACAACTCGACCCTGCGTCGTATTGTCCGGGAACTTACTAATCCACTCTTCCACTCCTACATCCAAATCATTTACAAAAATCACAAATAGAAGAGGACCCAGAACAGATTCTTGTGGTACACCACTCGTAACTGAGCACCATGTTGAATATTTTCCATCCACTACCACCCTTTGTTTTCTAAGGGTCAGCCAATTCTGAATCCAATCTGCCACATTTCCCCCATCCCATGCCTCCTTACTTTCTGCATGAGCCTACCATGAGGAACCTTATCAAATGCCTTACTTAAATCCATGTATACCGCATCCACTGCTCTGCCTTCATCAACGTGTTTGGTCACCTCTTCAAAGAATTCAATAAGGTTTATCAGGCATGATCTACCCCTCACAAATCCATGCTGACTATCACGAATCAAAACCATGCCTATCCAAGTGATCATAAATCCTATTTATGATCAGAGCCCTTTCTAATAATTTGCCCACCACTGAAGTAAGACTAACTGGCCTGTAATTTCTGGGGTTCTCCCTATTCCCTTTTTTTGAACAAGGGAATGACGTTTGCCACTCTCCAATCTTTCGGCACTATACCCGTGGACAGTGAGGATGAAAAGATCATCGCCAAAGGCCCTGTGATCTCTTCCCTTGCTTCCCATAGAATCCTTGGATAAGTCTCATCGGGCCTGGGGGACTTATCTATCTTGCTGGAGG
Organism: Ginglymostoma cirratum; assembly: GCA_024137785.1. Classification (NCBI taxonomy): domain Eukaryota; kingdom Metazoa; phylum Chordata; class Chondrichthyes; order Orectolobiformes; family Ginglymostomatidae; genus Ginglymostoma; species Ginglymostoma cirratum. The sequence continues at coordinate 6,384,282 of JAHRHZ010000273.1, read as the reverse complement.
TGGCGGAAATGGCGTCTGATGATCTTCTGGATGTGGATGCTGGTGGGATGGTAGGTGAGGATAAGGGGAACCCTATTGCTGTTGCGGGAGGGAAGAGAAGGGGTGAGGGCAGAAATGCGGGAAATGGGTCAGACCCAATTGAAATGCCACCACCAGACATATTCCCCTCCCCTCCCTTGTCCGCCTTCCACAGGGACCGTTCCCTCCGGGTCACCCTGGTCCACGCTTCCTTCACCCCCAACACCTCCCCACAGCCCTACAGCACCTTCCCCCTGTAACCGGCGAAGGTGCAACACCTGCGCATTTACCTCCTCCCTCCCCAGTATCCAAGGGCCCAAACATACCTTCCAGATGAAGCAACACTTCACCTGCACTTCTCAGAATCCAGTCTACTGCATCCGCTGCTCACAATGTGGTCTCCTTTACATTGGGGAAACGAAGCGTAGACTTGGCGACTGCTTCGCAGAACATTTACGTTCTGCTCGCAAAAAAGACCCTGAACTACCTGTTGCCTGCCACTTCAATGCACCACCCTGTTCACTGGCCAACATCTCTGTCTCAGGCTTGCTACAGTGTTCCAGTGAAGCCCAACACAAGTTGGAGGAACCACACCTCATTTTCCGCCTGGGGACCCTACAGCCCTCCGGACTCAATATTGAGTTCAATAATTTTAGGGCCTAAACTCCCCCATGTCCCAGCGCCCCACCCCACACACCAGGCCCTGTTACCAAATAGGCTGCCACTACACACCCCCTGTTGTTAATCACTAACAATCCCCATTAACAACTACTCACCCTCCCAGCCTGATTGTTAGCAACTCCTTTGTCCAACTGTCTTTCTCTCTCTTTGGGCTCTGTCCTATCGTTTACTCCCAACCCCACTCACCTCCCTATTTTCTGCATATAAACTGACGTTTTCCCAGCCACTGTCAGTTCTGAGGAAGGGTCACCGGACCTGAAACATTAACTCTGTTTTCTCCTTCACAGATGCTGCCAGACTTGCTGAGCTTTTCCAGCAAGTTTTGTTTTTTTTTTCCACCTCCTCTAGCCTACCAGCTTGTTTCACACTGTTCTCCCCTACAACTAGGTCTCTCTGTTGTGAATACTGAAGAAAAGTATTCATTTAAGGACCTCTCCTATCTCTTTAGGGTCCATGCACAAATTCCCTTTACAGTCCTTGATTGGCCCTACCCTTTCTCTGGTCATTCTCTTATTCCTCACGTAATGTGTAAAATGCCTTGGGGATTTCCTTGATCCTATCTGTCAAGGTTTTCTCATGCCCCCTTATAGCTCTCCTAAGCCCTTTCTTCAGTTCCTTCCTGGCCGACTTGTATCCCTCTGGAGCCTTTTCTGATCCTTGTTTCCTAAACCTTATATAAGCATCCTTCTTCCTCTTAACTAGTCGCTCGACCTCTCTCGACCGCACCTTCCCTGTCTGCTAGGGACAAACATATTGAGCACACGCAGTATGCATTCCTTAAACAATCTCCACATTTCTACAGTGCTCTTCCCTGACAGCATCTGTTCCCATTTTATGTTACTCAGTTCTTGCCTAACAGAATTATAATTACCCTTCCCCTAATTATAAACCTTACCCCGCTGTATGTACCTATCCTTTTCCATGACTATTGTAAACGTAACAGAGTTACGATCGCTACCGCCAAAATGCTCTCCTACCAACAGGTCTGATACTTGGCCCGGTTCATTGCCAAGCACCAAATCTCCTCGTGTTGGTCTATCTACATACTGTGTCAGGAATCCTTCCTGAATGCACTGGACAAAATCCGCTCCATCTAAACTATTACAACTGAAGTTTCCAATCAATATTTGGAAAGTTGAAGTCACCCATGACTACAACTCTGACTTCTGCACCTTTCCAGTGTCTACCTCCCAATCCGCTCCTCCACTTCTCTGCAACTATTAGAGGGTCTGTTTTTTAAAAAAAAAACCCGAAGTGACTGCTCCTTTCTTGTTTCTGACCTCAACCCAAACTGACTCCGTAGACATATCATTCTCGAACTGCCTTTTAGTAGCTGCTATACTAGCCTTGACTAGCAATGCCACTCCCCTACCTCTTACCACCCTCCCCATTTCTTTTAGAGCATCTAAATCCTGGAATTTCCAACAACCATGCCTCTCCCTGAGTTACCCAAGTTTCTGTAATGGCCACAACACTGTAGTTCCAAGTACTGACCCATGCTCTAAGTTCATCTGCCTTATTTGTGATACTTCTAGCATTGGAGTATACACACTTCAAACCATCCCTGTGTCCACAATTACGCTCCATCGATCGCATTACTTTATTAACAACCTCACTCCTTGTTGCGTCTGTTGGAAGGCTGAATACCTCTGAATTACATATCCGGTTCCCCACCCCCTGCCGATCTAGTTTAAACCATCTCGTATAGTTCGAGCAAACCTCCCTCCCAGGATATTTGTGCCTTTCTGGTTCAGGTGCAACGTGTCCTTACTGCACAGATCCCACCTTCCCCAGAATGTGCTCCAATTATCCACGTAATGGAAGCCCTCCCTCCTACACCAGCCCTGTAGCCATGTGTTTAGCTGCACTCTCTCCCTATTTCTTACCTTGTTATCACTTGGCACTGGTAGTAATCCAGAGATAACTACCCTGTTTGTCCTGGACATCAACGTCCAACCTAACTTCCTGTACTCGTTTCAATGCACCCCAGTTGCATTGAAAAAATTTAGAGACTGATAATCAACCTTTTTAGCATTCACACAACAACACGTTATAGTCTAACAGGTTCATTTGAAAACACAAGCTTTCAGAAGCTTGTGTTTTCAAATAAACCTGTTGGACTATAACCTGGTCAGAGATAGTAAGAATTGCCGATGCTGGATTCGGAGATAAGATTGTGGAGCTGGAGGAACATCGCAGGCCAGGCAGCATCAGAGGAGCAGGAAAATTGACATTTCAGGTTGGGATTTCTGAAGAAGGGTCCTGACCCAAAACATCAACTTTCCTGCTGCTCTTATGCTGCCTTGCCGGTTGTGTTCCTCTAACTCCACATTGGACTAGAACCTGGTGTTGTGATTTCTGACCTTGTCCACCCCAGTCCAACACCAGCACCTACACATCATTTTTAGCATTACGAGTGCACTTTCCATATCCAGAGAGTCTTGGTGTGGAACTTGAACTTGCAGCTTCTAGCCCAGAAGAAGTGACGCTACCGCTGTGCCACAAGATCTCCTGACAACTGAGATTAACAACTCAATCTCAATATAACAAGCATGGGGCTGGATGAACACAGCAGGTCAAGCAGCATCATAGGAGCAGGAAAACTTGACGTTTCGGGCCTAAACCCTTCATCAGAAATGGGGGAGGGGATGAGGGTTCTGAAATAAATAGGGAGAGAGGGGGAGGCGGATAGAGGATGGATGCAAAAATGCCATCCCCTATTCCTAATTCCTTCGCCTCCGCCGCATCTGCTCCCAGGATGATACATTCCACTCCCGTACATCTCAAATATCCTCATTCTTCAAGGACCGCAACTTCCCCCCTACAGTGGTCGAGAACGCCCTCGACCGTGTCTCCTGCATTTCCCGGAACACATCCCTCACGCCCTGTCCCCGCAATAATAACCAAAAAAGAATCCCCCTCGTCCTCACATATCACCCCACCAACCTCCAGATCCAACGCATCATCCTCCAACACTTCCACCATCTGCAATCCGACCCCACCACCAAAGACATCTTTCCCTCCCCACCCTTATCTGCCTTCCGGAGGGACCACTCCCTCCGCGACTCCCTTGTCCGCTCCACACTCCCCTCCAGCCCCACCACACCCAGCACTTTTCCTTGTAACCGCAGGAAGTGCTACACCTGCCCCCACACCTCCTCCCTCATCCCAATCCCAGGCCCCAAGAAGACTTTCCACAT
>JAHRHZ010000273.1:6357158-6379983 GCA_024137785.1 Ginglymostoma cirratum | reverse complement strand
TGTAATCTCGGATTCTCCAGCATCTGCAGTACCTTTTATCTCTGACTCAATCTCAATGTTGGTTTTTCGGAGCTTTCCCCCTTCGTCACGCTTCGAAAGCTTATGATTTCAAATAAACTAGTTGTCGTCTGACTTCTGACCTTGTCCACCCCTGTCCAACACCAGCACCTCCACACCAAGGTAGGTTTTGACTGAGAATAATACCAAGCATTCCGAAGAACTCGTGTTGGACTCAAAACGTCGACTTTTTCTCTCTCCGCAGGTGCTGCCAGATCTGCTGAGTTTCTGCAGCATTCTCTGTTTATTTGGAAAAAAGCCGATTTTTCAAATAATATGAACGATAAATTTAAACTCCATGATCAGAAATAACTGAAGACATTATTTAAGTAGAATGAACGGAAAAAATTTAAATATTGAACTGGCAATAATCGCGCCTCTGCTGGTTGTACGATCGGGACTTGTCGATTGCCGTATGGCTGCAACTAGGGGTCAAAGTTCGGTTGGTACCATCATGGCGTCGGAGCCGAGGCGAAACCCGGGTGGGATACGCTTAAGGAGCCGACGGCGAGAGGGCTCGAGCGGGGTCAGTGTTAACAGTAAGATGGGAGTCTCGGACATTGAAGGGACCTTCAAAAGGTGAGAGAATCTGACTGCGGGCCGGAAGTTTGTAATCGTTGCGTTGTTAATTCTGTTAGGGACTTATGGGATGGAAGCGGACAGGGAGATGGAGGAAGAGGAATCTCAAAAGTATATGCATGTCCCTGTGTAACATCAGTCAGTGTCTAGAGGTGGCGGGGCTTCCGTGCCTGAACTGCCCTGTCTGTTCTTGTCTCCCCGTCCCCCGTGGTGGTTGGGTTGGTTAATCCAGTCTCTTATAGTATTTGGTATAAGGCAGTTCAGGTATGTTAGGGTGCGACTTTAAAAAGGCACTAAATTTTTAAAAAAACGAAACAACTACGAATGCTGGAAAGCGCAACTCGGCGCAGACTGGAAGAACGTCCTCATTTCCGCTTGAGGACTCTACAATCTTCGGGACTCAATATTGAGTTCAACAATTTTAGGGCTTGAGACACCGTCCCATGTGCTTACCCCAACCACACACCAGGCCTTGTTATCACATAGTCGGCTATTGCAGATTGTCTGTCGTTTGCCGCTAATTGTCCACTGATAGCTATGAATTCTCCCAGGCTGATCATTATCCATTCCTTTGTCGGTTTGTCTGTTCTTTGTCTTTGGATTCTGCCCACCTATCCTTTACTCCTTACCCCCTTTCCCCCACCATATCCTCTGCATAAAAGCCAACCTTTCCTAGCTACCATCAGCCCTGAGGAAGGGTCACTGAACCTGAAACGTTAACTTAGATTTCTCTCCAGGAATGCTGCCAGATCTGTTGAACCTTTCCAGCAATTTTCTATTTTTCTTTAGAAAGACACTAACCTGTTAATGTTTGCCCCGTCTGTTTTGATTTGTTGTGCTTTTTGCTCCGGGGAGTTACAGCCAAGATGTAACGAGAAAAGTAACACTGGTATCATCATTGAGATAAACTGTGCTGCTCGTCTATAAACCATTTCCAGTTTGTTTACTAAATAGATTTGGTCAAACTGTTTTAATGTAGGAAAAGGCTATTTAATTATTTTCAATGGCAGTGGTGAAATGTAACAGATTACCCATGGACATGGAGGTGAAACCGAACACCAGTTCGCTGTTTTAAAAGAAAAAACTGAATTTCCAGCTCTACACCTTGTTATCTAAGAATGGAGGGCTAGTAGTTCTAGAATGTTGGCAGGAAAGTGTGGAAAGATTGGAACAGTAGGCTAGGTGAACCAATAGTTGCTTCAATATTACTGTGCAACTGACATTTCTTTCCTGACCCCCTTCCAAACATCATAAATACAGTGGGAAAACATTGGAGATGGTACATTGTTTCATTAGGGTCTTATGGGGATGGGAGTATTGCCAGTAGTTTGGTGTCTTATAGCTGCAAAATTGAACGTTGGCAGATGACTCTAAACTACTCACTTTCAGTTAGTCGCAACCCTCTTTCTAAGTGTCTAATTGTTGCTGCCGTTAGTTCAAATCTGGCTTACTTTGAAGAATAGAGACCTGCAGATACTGGAGAGACTAAATCTGTACACCATCCTCAGGGTAAATGCACAAAGCAGGAAATAAATCAATATTGTCCTGAAATAAGTCATTTGACTTGTCCTAACATGGTTCTCCTTTTGCCATAAATTTTGCACCTATAGAAAAGCTGCATTGCAAGAGGCTTTGAGGAAGAAACGTGAATGTGAGGCAAAAGCCGTTCGTGTTGTTGAACAACTGCTTGAAATAAATGTCACAGAAGAATTTCTGTTGGATTGTGTAAGTGGGCCTTCTTTGAGGCTACTGTACTGATGGAGTTTTGTTCTTGGTATTTCTAAAAATGAAGTGTTGCAAATATCATTCTGAATGTGTAACATCTTCCTTCATTTCTTCGGTTATATTTGGAATCTGAGAGTATCCAGTGAGTGTAATATATACAGGGTGTTCCAAATCACATCACAGCCAGTGTAGTCGTTGCTGTTTATATAGAAAGAAGGAGCTACAAGTTTAGAAGAGTCCATGATGGCAACTAAGTAGCATAGCATCATATTGCTTAGAGGCTGTTGATTCAACTGTGCCTATGTACCAACTTTGTAAAGAATTATCTAATTAGCCCCATTACATCCCTTTGCATGTGGTCCAAAATTCACCCTCTTCCATCATCTTGCCATTGTCAAGTTGTCAGGTTGGAGACTGTTTCTGCTAATCTGACCCATAAAAGAAATCAAAAGGTATTTTTCCTATTGAGTTTTCATTTGAAACAATTTGCAATATTGGTCTTCTGTCACACTGCAAAATTGTTTCTCTTCTTAAACCTAATACATGATCCATGGCTGGCTTTGAAATTTGCAGTGACTAATTTTTTTATTTGCTTCTTTAAGGGCAAGGTTTTGGATAAATTTAGTGAGAATCTCAGTCCATTCTTGTGATTCTCATTGACTTGCTTTACAACTTCATTTTGCTGCTGTGGGTCACATGCTTGGCTTTAATTTGATGGTCTCTTTCTTCTTGGGAATCTGACTGAGCTGTGTAGATATTGTAGTGATCCCAGCTGCCTGATAAAACTGGATCATTCAGATCCCAGAGTGAAATCTGGTTTGAAAATCTAAGTCTTAGTTCTGTAACTTGTTTTTTTTAAAAATTTATTCATGGGACAAGGGCATCGCTGGCTAGGCAGCATTCATTGCCCATCCCTAATAGGCCAGAGGGCATTTCAGAGTCAACCACATTGTGGTGGGTCTGGAGTCACATGTAGACCAGACCAGGTAAGCATGGCAGTTTCCTTCCCTAAAGGAAATTAGTGAACCAGATGGGTTTTCCCCAGACAAATCGACATTGGATTCATGGTCATCATTAGATTCTTAATTCTAGATATTTTTTATTGCATTCAAATTCCACCATCTGCTGAGGTGGAATTTGAACCTTGGTGCCCAGAACATTATCTGGGTCTCTGGAATAACAGTCCAGCGATAATACCACTAGGCCATTGCCTCCTTCCCTGGTTACCATGATTGTCAATAGCTAATCATATTCACAAGAGACCACCTAAGTACTTTCAACAAAAGAACATCAAGGTTTATTATGCATTGTTATGGGATCAACTTGGCAAATTCATAAGAGGACTTCAAGAAAACAAAATAACGATAATTTATTTCACGAACACCTATAGACAGGGAGATTTAACACCGTGCAGTTTAAAGCTCACTGTGGTGGGTCACAGAACACCTTTAATCTTTATGCAGGTTACAGCATGCATGGTATAATTTCCGCACTCCAATCTCAATGTGTTCCATGTTATTTTTGTTTGCACAGTCTTTCATAAGGATTATCTGTTATTCTATGCAAGGCCTCTGACACTGTGGCTTCTAGCTAGTAACCTTGATAGTCTGAATGCCTTGTTTGTTATTAATGTAATTCCCACATGCTGTGCTTAGTACTGACTATATGGCTAAAGCTTTATTCCTCAACTGCCTTCAATGCAAATAAAAATATTTTCCACTATAAAATAATTATTTGAAACCTTATTAATCAAGACATTGAATATAAGAGTGAGGAGGTGATGATTGAGCTATATATAACATTGGTTAGACCACAGCTGGAGTACTGTATGCAGTTCTGGTTGCCACACTACAGAAAGGAGGCGATTGCGGAAGAGATTTACTAGTTAGCTGGAGTGATTCAACTATGAAGAAAAACTAGGTAGGCTGGAGTGTTTTCCTTGCAATAGAGAGGCTGAGGGGGTTCTGATTTGAGGTGTAAAATTTCTGAAGGCATAGATAAGGTAGATTGGGGGGGTGGGTGAGGGGGGGGAAGAAACATCTCCCCTTAGCAGGGGGCTCAATAACCAAGAGCCACCGTTTTTAAGGTGAGGAACAGGAAGTTTTGAGGGGATTTGAGGAATTTTTTTTCACCCAGAGGGCTGTCTGGCACTCACTGGAAGGTTGGTAGAGATGGGAAACTAAGTTTTTATAAATATTAGTACATCACAAACCATTACAATATCTTCCAATGGTCTCTAATGTTTTCTGATATCTTGAATTCAAGAAAACTTTCCTAATTATTTGCCTACTCTACAGTCTGGTTTCATATTCACAGCACAATTCAAACTGTTTCTCCTTGATGTCCTGTTTCCCTATTAGCAAATATGTTGGTAATCATGACAGCATATATTGTCATACAGATGCAAAAGCCACACAACTGTCTTTGGTGTGTTATTCTATGAATCAATGAATTAATAAGTTTGCATAAGACCAAGTTTGACTTTGGCAGCCAGCAGATGCAAAGAAGAAAGAAAGAGAATTTTTTCTTTTGGCCAAAGGTCAGTTTGTGGTCAAATTACATCCAAGATGTATATTTTTTTAAAAAAAAATAAAGTGAGGACTTCATGGCCCAAAGTCAGGGGTTGTAGTTTACACAAGACAAACTATTATTGGGTCAGACCATAGCATAGTGGTAATATCGCTGGAAAGGTAAGCTCTAGGCTTAAACTAATACTGGTTCAAATTTGTCCACGGCACCTGGTGGAATTTAATTTCATTGAATAAATCAGGAATTGAAAGGTAGTCTTAGGAAAAGTGACCAATCATCATAGATTGTAAAAACCCATCTGAAATAACTCCACAAAGGCCTGTATCCCATCACCAACTCATCCTTTATTTACATGTGCATAGTACATAACACTGAGCCAGCTCCAAGAGCAAGCAGAACCCTTGACACACCTGTTTATATCCATCAGCCAAGACTCTCTGAATGGGCTGTTAACCTGGTCCAATCACGGAGCTCATTCTGTGAGATCCACCTGGCTAACATTGTTCAACCAATACATCATCTGGACCACAAATACCACTTGGGGAAGGAAATCGACTGTCATTACTTATTTTGGCTTACATGTAACTCTAGATCCACAGCAAATGTGATTGGCTTTAACTTCCCTCTGGACATCAGTTACAGGCATTGCCAGTAGTGTCCACATACCATTAAAGAAAAAAGATAGATAAAACTGGAGCGTCTGTATATATGTGGAATATATAAATGCTATTCTTTTATAATTTGGGAGATAACTTTTTCCAGGGCAAGTGGCAAACTGGTGTTTAGTAATTTTATGATTTTTTTTAATGATGCATTTGCAAACATGTGTAACTTCGCCTCTTTATGTTCTAATTTAGATACAGTTTATTACTGTAGTCCATTATAAGGATATTGTGGAAGAGCGTTCCATAATTAAACAGTGTGGCTATCCTATTTGTCAAAATAAACTGGAGAATGTAAGTCTGTTATGTTTATTTGTATTAATTCAGTTATTTGTGAAAGTAAATGATAAGTAGTGTCACACCAGGTGAAGATGGGCAAATCAGCTTCTGACTTTGCAAACTCCCTGCTTGGCCGCAACAAATATTAGTGTCTTCCAGCATGAAACCAAATTGTTCTTCAGTTAAAATGTAATCAACTAATTTCTACTGCACCAATAAGAAGCCTGTTGTAATGTTTCTTTGAGTGAAAGAGCAATTTCATTACTTGCTAACCATAAGAAATAATAAAATGCAAACTCAGGCAAAGGGCTTTCATCTAGTATCTTTCACCCATGACAAAGTTGAAAGGGAACAATTGCCCACTACAAAAAGGACAATAAAAGAATACAAATGTCTTTTAGGTGTCTTTGCTTGTTAGGATAGATGTGCATACTGCTAGTTCGCAGTCAATAGCTCCAGTTTAAAAGGTATAAAGTATTTTTTTCATTTTAACCAAAACAGTATCATATACTTTTTCAACACAGGAAGAGATCATTTGGTCCAGCATCCAGGAACTACCCATATTTGGTACTTCTCCCCATTCCCCTAAGGCCTGCAAATATTCTGACCTCCCCCACCCCCTCCCAGTGTATATATCCAATTTCATTTTGAACGTTATTATTAAATCTGATTCACAATACCCTTTTAGGCAGTGCATTCTTAATAGCTCACTGCATTTTCAAAAAGAAAATTCTTATTTTCCTTTTTGGTTACTGATCCCATTTCTTGTGGAAATGGTTTCACCTTATTTTCCCGATCAAAAATTTTCATAATTTTGAACTGTTGTATTCTATCTTCTGTTAATTTCTCTCTCCTAAGGTGAATAGTTGCATCTTCTCTGTTCCTGTAGAGTAATACAGCATGGAAACAGACCCTTCGGTCCAACATGCCTGCACCAACCAGACACCCCACTCTAACATCGTCCCATTTGCCAACATTTGGCCCATATCCCTCTAAACCTTTCCTATTCGTATACCTGCCCAGCTGCCTTTTAAAAGTTGTAATTGTACCCGACTCCACCACTTCCTCTGGCAACTCATTCCATGCAGGCACCATCCTCTGTGTGAAGAAGTTACCCTTCAAGTCCTTTTAAATCTTTCCGCTCTCACCTTAACCTATGTGCTCTTGTTTTGGACTCACCCACTCTAGGGTCTATCCATGCCCCTCATGACCTATTAAACCTCTATACGGTCACCCCTCAGCCTCTGACGCTCAAGGGGGGAAACCCCAGCCCATTCTCGCTCTCTGGCACCCTCCAGTCACATCAGAGGATCTCATCCCTGGACCACTCTATTTCAGAGTGCAAGTGCTTTTTGTTTTATTTTCTGAGATTGAAGATATTTTTCTTTACTTATCCATGATTTGTTACATAAAAGACCAGTTGAATGTTTGAGCAGGGATGCGTTGTTGCAGCTATACAGGGCCTTGTTGAGGCCACACCTAGAATATTGTGTACAGTTTTGGTCTCCTTTTCTGAGGAAGGATGCTGTTGCTCTTGAGGGAATGCGGCGAAGGTTTACCAGGCTGATTCCTGAGATGGCGGGACTGACATATGAGGGGAGATTGACTAGGTTAGGATTGTTTTCACTAGAGCTCAGACGACTGAGGGGGTGATCTTACGGAGACTTAGAAAATTCTAACAGGACTAGACAGGTTAGATGCAGGGAGGATGTTCCCAATGGTGGGTGTGTGTCCAGAACAAGGGTCACAGTCTTAGGATTCAGGTTAGACCGTTTAAGACAGAGATGAGAAGACATTTCTTCGCCCAAAGAGTGGTGAGCCTGAGAAATTCATTACCACAGAAAGTAGTTGATGTCAAAACATTGAATGTATTCAGGAGGCAGCTAGATATAGCACTTGGGGGCAAATGGGATCAAAGGTTATGGGCAGAAAGCAGGATTAGGCTGTTGAGTTGAATGATCCATGATCATGATGAATGGCAAAGCAGGCTCAAAGGGCCAAATGGCCTCCTCCTGTTCCCATCTTCTATGTTACAACTTTTGCTTGACAACAAATCTGATGTAATTTGACCAACAGGCAAGAAAAATAAATCTTTAGCTCAGTATTATTTCATACGTCACCTGGAGAAACCCTTCCAATGCCCATTCAGTTCATATTGCATCTGAGACCACTCTGTTTTGCTGGTCCCATTTGACGTGAATAGAAATACTGCAAGTGGCCTATCACAGGCCTTGCAACATGCATCATTGAGGAAAACATCAGGTGACTGGAATGCTGTGATCAATATCTACCTATTTTATACCATTTTATTCCCCTGCAGTGGGAGGACAGCAATGAACAAAGAGTGTGCCCAAATGGTGGTTCTTTGTCTATTGTTGCCTAACAATACCCGCCTTGTCTCAAACGCATCAGTAGCTTACTGTGTTTTGGTTCAAAGAGCAGCACTTGCATTTTGCTCTAATGTGTGTAACAAAGGAAATTAAGGATTGTATTATGTCAAAGGAGGAGACATATAAAATTGCAAAAAGGTGGTAAGCCTTAGGATAGGGAGCATTTTAGAATTCATCAGGGGAGGACCAGGATACAAAAAGAGAGAGACTGTAGAATATAGACACAGTAATCATAGCTCGAATCCTAGCTGTTCACAATACAATAATAGTTTGGCTGAGGAAATTAAATTTAATATCTCCAAATTTGCAGATGGCACAAATCTGGGCGGGAGGGTGGCCTATAAGGAGGATGCAGAGAAGCTTCTGTGAGATTTAGTCAAGCAGAGTGCATGGAAAATGCAATATAATATACATTAATGTGAGCTTATCTACTTTTGTAGCTAAAACAGGAAGGCATGTTATTATTTGGCTATAAATTGATAGGCAGGAACAAACATCAAGACCTGGGGGTCATATAATCATACAGTCAGGAGAGGCCCTTTGGCCCATCAGGCCATCGAGTCAGTTCCACTAAAACTATACTAAATCTACTAGTCTCACTTTCCAGCAGTGGGCCCTTAGCCTTGAACGTTATGAGCATTATGGATTCTGCAAAGGCTACCGGCCCTGACAACATTCCGGCAATAGTACTGAAGACTTGTGCTCCAGAACTTGCCGCTTCCCTAGTCAAGCTGTTCTAGTACAGTTACAACACTGGTATCTACCCGACAATGTGGAAAATTGCCCAAGTATGTCGTGCACACAAAAAGCAGGACAAATCTAACCGGGTCAATTACTGCCCATCAGTCTCCTCTTGATCATCAGTAAAGTGATGGAAGGTGTCATCAACAGTGCTATCAAGCAGCACCTGCTCAGAAATAACCTGTTCAGTAATGCCCAGTTTGGGTTCAGCCAGGCCATTCTGCTCCTGATCTCATTACAGCCTTGGTTCAAACATGGACAAAAGAGCTGAATTCCATAGGTAAGGTGAGAGTGTCAGCCCTTGATATCAAGGCTGCGTTCGACCTAGTGTGGCATCAAGGGGCCCTGGCAAAACTGAAGTCAGTGGATATCAGCGGACAAACTCTCCGGTGGTTGGAGTCATACCTGACACATAGCAAGATGGTTGTGGTTATGGGAGGTCAGTAATCCTAGCTCCAGGACATCTCTGCCGGAATTCCTCAGAGTAGAGTCCTAGGCCCAAGCATCTTCAGCTGCTTCATCAATGACCTTCCCTCCATCATTAGGTCAGAATTGGGGATGTTCACCGATGACTGCACAATGTTCAGCACCGTTTGTGACTGCTCAGATACTGAAACAGTCCATGTTCACATGCAACAAGATCTGGATAATATGCAGGCTTGAGCTGACCAGTGGCAAGTGACATTCATGCCACGCAAATGTCAGACTATGACCATCACCAATAAGAGACAATCTGACCCCTGCCCCTTGACATTCAGTGGTGTCACCATCACTGAATTCCCCCACTGTCAACATCCTGGGGGTTACCATTGACCAGAAACTCAACTGGACTCACCACATTAACAGAGTGGCCAGAAGCTGGGAATACTGCGGCGAGTAACTCACCTCCTGACTCCTCAAAGCCTGTCTGCCATCTACAAGTCAGGAGTGTGATGGAATACTCCACACTTCCCTGGATGAGTACAACCCCAGTAACACTCAAGAAGCTTGACACCATCCAGGACAAAGCAGCCAGCTTGATTGGCACTACATCTACAAACATTCACTCCCTCCACCACCACCACTCAGTCGCAGCAGTGTGTACTATCTACAAGATGCACTGCAGAAAGTCACCAAAGATCTTCAGACAGCACCTTCCAAGCCCACGACCACTTCCATCTAGAAGGACAAGGGCAGCAGATATATGGGAATACCTTCACCTCCAAGTCACTCACCATCCTGACTTGGAAATATATCGCTGTTCCTTCACTGTCGCTGGGTCAAAAACCTGCAATTCCCTCCCTAATAGCATTGTGGCTCAACCCACAGCAGGAGGACTGCAGCTGTTCAAGAAGGCAGCTCACCACCACCTTCTCAAGGGCAACTAGGGATGGGCAAGAAATGCTGGCCAGCCAGCAATGCCCACATCCCACAAATGAATTTTAAAAAAAACAAAAAAATTTTTGGGTGCTTGCTCAAGTACTTTTTTAAAGGTTATGAAATTTCCCCCCTCAACTACCCATCCAAGCAGTGCATTCCAGACCCCACCACCCTCAGGATGAAAACATTTTTCCTCAATTCCCTTTCAAACACCGGATACTGAAAAGGCTCGGGGTACTGACAATATTCCGGCAGCAGTACCAAAGTCTTGTGCTCCAGAACTTGCCATGCTCCTACCCAAGCTCTTCCAGTACAGGTACAACACTGGCATCTACCTGACAATATGGAAAATTGTCCAGGTATGTCCTGTACGTAAAAAGTAAGGCAAATCCAACCCAGGCAGTTACTGCTCCATCAGTCTATTCTCGATCAGTAACGTGATGGAAGGTGTCATCAACGATGCCATCCAGCAACACCTTACTCAGCAAATGCTTGTTCAGTGACGCTCAGTTTGGGTTCCGCCAGGTCCGCTCAGCTCCTGATCTCATGACAGCCTTGGTTCAAACATGGACAAAAGAGTTGGATTTCAGAGGTGCGGTGAGAGTGACGGCCGTTGACATCAAGGCTACATTTGACTTAAGTTTGGCATCAAGGAGCCCTAGCAAAAATGGAATCGATGGGTATCGGGGGCAAACTCTCCAGTGGTTGAAATCACATTGGCACGTAGGAAGATGGGTTGTGGTTGTTAGAGGTCAGTCATCTCAGCTCCAGAACATCTCTACAAGAGTTCATTAGGGTGGTGTTCTAGGCCTAGCCATCTTCAACTGTTTCAATGATCTTCCCTCCATCATCAGGTCAGACGTGAGGATATTCGCTGATGATTGCACAATGTTCACCATGTGTGACTCCTGAGATACTGAAGCAGTTCATGTTAAAATGCAACAAGATCTGGGCAATATCCAAGCTTAAACTTACAAGTGGAAAGTAACATTTGCGCGCACACACATGCCAGTCTGTGACCATCGCCAATAAGAGACAAAATAACCACTGCCCCTTTACATTCAATGGTGTTACCATCGCTGAATACCCCACTATCAACATCCTGAGGGTTACCATTGATCAGAAACTCAACTGGACTCAACACATAAACACAGTGGCCACAACAGCAGGTCAGAGGCTAGGAATACTGCAGAAAGTAACTCGCCTCCTGACTCCGCTAAACCTGTCCACCATCTACAAGACACAAGTCAGGACTGTGATGGAATACTCCCCCTTGCCTAGATGAGTGCAGCTCCGACAACACTGAAGAAGCTTGACACAAAGCAGCCCACTTGATTGGAGCAACATCTCCAAGCATTCACTGACGCTCAGTGGCAGCCGTGTGTACTATCTATAAGATGCACTGCAGAAATTCACCAAAGGTCCTCAGACAGCACCTTTGAAACCCATGACCATTTCCATCTAGAAGGACAAGGGTAGCAGATACATGGGAACACCATCACCTATAAGTTCCCCTCCAAACCACTCACCATCCTGACTTGGAAATATGTTGCCATTCCTTCACTGTCATTGGATCAAAATCCTGAAATTCCCTCCCCAAGAGCATTGTGGGTCAACCTACAGCACATGGACTGCTGCAGTTCAAGAAGGCAGCTCACTACCACCTTCTCAAGGGCAACTAGGGATGGGTAATAAATGCTGGCCAGCCAGCAACACCCACATCCCACAGATGAATTTCAAAAAAAAATCTAACCTTCACCTTATAATTGTTACTTTGTTACTGCCCTTCTGACTGAGGGGAAAGAGCTTATTTCTATGCACCCTGTCCATGCCAGTCATAAATTTATGCATCTCTGTTAGGTCTCCTTCAATCTTTATTACATAGAACTGTACAACACAATACAGGCCCTTTGGCTCACGATGTTGTGGTGAACTTTTACCCTAAACCTAAGGTCTATCTAACCTCCACCCCTACCTTATACTATCATCAATATGCCTACCTAATAGCCGCTTAAATGCCCCTAACGAAGCCAACTCCACTACCCTCTCCGGCAATGCATTCCACACCCCTACCACTCTCTGAGTAAAGAACCTATCTCTGACGTCTCCCCTATATCTACCTCCACTCACTTTAAAACTATGCCCCCTCATAATAGCTGCCTTCACCCTAGGAAAAAGCCTTTGGCTATCCACTCTATCTATACCTCTGATCATTTTGTACACCTCTATCAAGTTTACTGCTCCAAAGAAAACAGTCCAAACTAATCCAGCCTCCATTCGTTGTTAATAGACGTAGACATGCAGGGGCAGCAAAGTACATCAGTGCTTGGTAGATCAGCAAAGTAGATCAGTGCTTGGGCCTCAGCATGTTTTTTATTTGTTCATGGGATGTGAGTCCCACTGGTTGGGCCAGTTTTTATTGCTCATTACTAAATGACTGGAGGGCAGTTAAGAGTCAACCATTTTGCTGTTGTCCTGGAACCATGTAGGCCAAACCAAATAAACATGGCAAATTTTCTTCTCTACAGGATATTAGTGAACCAGATGGTCTTTTATAGCAATTAACAGTAGTTACTTTGTTGCCATTAGGCTAGCTTTACTCCGGATTTTTTGTTGAATTCCATTTCATCATCTGTCCTGGTGGAATTGAAACTCATGTTCCCAGACCATTCACCTGAGGTTCTGGATTATTAGTCTGGTGACTGAGATGACATAGAAACATGGACCACAGTTTGGGGACAAGTTAACTTTGGACTGAGAGCAAATGGAATTTCCTTACTTGGAGGATAGTGAGTCTTTGGAATTTTCAATCTTAGAAAGCTGTGCAAGACCGAGGTTGATAGATTTTCAAATCCCAATGACAGTCGTAGCATTATGACTATGACGAATAACATAAAGGGCTATGAGAAAGTGTGGGATTATGGCATTGAGTTTTTTGATCAGCCATGATCTAGAGTGACAGGCCAAGCTTGCAGGAGTGACTGGCCTCCTCCTATGTTCCAAAGTATAGTCATTCTTGTCTGGAACATGACAAAATGGTTTCTGTGAGCAGACTCCAGTTTACTGAAGACTTGACAGCCGAAATGATACAGTCATTATTTAACTTGCGTCCACTTGACCTATTTAATATGGCTCTTGTTGTGTTCAACTGCTGAGCCATTTGGCAGTCCTATCACTGATTATGGTCTAACCTATGATTTGATTCTTTTTATAGGTACCTAAACAGCAATATAAAATATCTACCCACACTAATCGAGTTTATGACATCACTGAAAGAAAGGTAAGAACTTTTTCAAAGATTTTTTAGTTGATTTGAAATAATTTGTGTGTTGAGAGAATTTTTTTTGAATATCCCTAGGTTTATACGTATTAGTTGGATTTGCAACTTTTGTTTACACTATGCTGGAATCAAAACTACATGGAAATTTTTCTAGCACTGTTTAACATATTGCTGCTCTCAAAAGTAAAAATTATGACAATACTGCAAACAACTCCAAAAGGATCAAATTAGATGTTGTCGTTATGCTTGCAGACCTAAGAAAGCTAATTGTAATAATATATTAGACATGTTGCTGATATATGAATAGCACACGAGTACTATTACCACTACCTAGCATTTCAGTTGTTAGTTGGATAATTATCCAGAAATCGGCTTAAAACGCGAATAACTGTGCTCAAATTCTTAATGAGAATTTGAATTAGGTCTTAAATAATCTATATATATATTATGTTTTTAAAAAAATGTTGTGGTCTGTAATTTCCTTTAGTGATAGAAGTTACTTGTCTTTTTTATGTATTTTAATCTATATGTGATTCCAATCCCAGTCTTAACGTCTCTTTGAAAGGCAGGTTGGATGGGTACTAATTGCTAATAGGAACTGGAACTAATCCACAAGTATTCAAGTTATGTTTTGTTTAGAAGCATATTCAGTTTATGACTGACATTCTTAAAAGGCTGCAGTAAAGATTTAGGTTGTTCAACACTGTGAAATTCTTCATTTAATATTATTTGTCTGTTTCAAAGCTGGCCCAGTCAATCATTGCAGTAAAAGCTTTTGCTTTCAATCTTTTTTTTTGTAATTCGATAGAACAGAGGTTAGAAAGAATGATTATGTTGCCTTGCACAAGTCCAAAAGATATAGACTGTAAAGTTGAATAGTCTAGAGAAAAAAAAATGCCTGTTAACTATTCCTATTATTCTACAGTGGACGATCTTTCAATTATGGTTGGACCCATTTATCAAATTTATCACTTGCCCATAATTGTGTAAATTTTTTGGATGATGGAATAAAAGATGACAACCCCTTCTGAATAACTTCTAAAATTTGAAAAATTTTAGAGTGGTGCAGCTTGGCTTACTCTTTACCATTCACTGACTGTAAGTAAAAAGTGCTAGCTATTGATTCTGGTTTAGGCTCTGCAGCTGTCAGCAGTCCAATAATGTACTTGATTTTGGACAAGGTACAA
Organism: Ginglymostoma cirratum; assembly: GCA_024137785.1. NCBI lineage: Eukaryota > Metazoa > Chordata > Chondrichthyes > Orectolobiformes > Ginglymostomatidae > Ginglymostoma > Ginglymostoma cirratum. The sequence continues at coordinate 6,365,195 of JAHRHZ010000273.1, read as the reverse complement.
GCTGAGATTTAGTGTCTGTTATGTCATGTCATGTTATGTTAAATTATGATCATGGGGACCTGGGGAAGGGCACATCTTAAAAGAAAAATGTCCTAAAGTTTAAAAAAGGTCTACTCATATATTTACATTGAAGAAAAGATAATTTCTAGAAATACAAACACTAATTAAAATCAATTATTTTAAGTGTTTTTGCAGCAATTTTTGTTACAAAGCTTCCAAATATTTAGAAGCACAGATTCCAAAGAGCCCATTATGGTCACGGGATCAAGGAAGGTGAAGTATTTGTTCTAAATTTATGATTTGTTCTTGCAATATGAATTGTTTTCATTGATCTTTCAATGCTAATTATAAGGAAGTGTAACAATGGCATTATAATTAATTTGCATTTTAAATTTAGCTTTTTCTCAAAATAATTGTGAATCTTTAAAACCTTTTTCACCCAAGACATAATATGGGTGTCTCACTGAGGCTCCGGTTATCTCCGTGCTCTTTTTCCTTTTGGTTGAAATCCATCCTTAACTGAGGGAATGAAAGCCTCTTCTAAGATAGGTTTGGGCAATCATCCAATTAATGGAGAGATTCAAGTTTAATTGATGGGAGAAATTGGAAAAATCTGTGTGAATTTTAATGTATGGAAAATCATATCTTCTGTTTTATAGATCTTCAGTGTGCTGGTTGTTAAAGGAACAAAGGTATGCACAATGTTTTAATTGATGTTTTGTGAAGTACAATACTAATTTTGTTCTTAGCACATAATAAATTTGAGGGAACCTCTGGGAAATGATCTGTATGTTATGCACATTCTCCAGTCAAGTTATGTGATAGTGAATTATCAACCAGTAACGTATCTCCATACTGACTAAATGATACGATGAAAATACTTCGCAAAAGCAATTTGTATTGACTATCTTTTAAAATTCGTCAATGCCAGTGAAATATGCTGCTGCCTATTTTCAGGAGATTTGGGCTTTGATCTTGTATTTAATTCCCTGAAGATGCCTTAATGCCACAAGTGTGATAGATAAAATTGGAATGTGTTTATGTTAATTTGATAGAAAAGTAATTTTTAAATTTTTAGGAAAGTACTAAGACCTTTTAACGAGACCAGTGCTTACAATAATTTACCAGGAGATGGCGCATTTGTCTATATATATATATTTAGCTAAAGATAAACTTCCCATTTTTCCATTTTGTAAAGGCTGTGTGTATGGGCAGTGTCATGTTAGGTGAAGATCGTCTTGTGCACGTGCAGAAACACAGCATCACAATTATTACAGTTATTGTTACACCTGATCAGAAGCAGCACTTCCATTCAAAGTCTCTCAATTGTTCTTTATCTCCCTCATGTGCTCTTGCACACAAAGTGAGTGGACTAAATTAAAACGAAGTAGGAGGAAAAGATAGAATCACAGAATTTTACAGCAGAGAAAGAGGCCATTGACCTGTTGTGTCTGTACTAGCTACCAAAAGAGCTTTCCAGCTGTCAGTAATACACTCCGGCCCTCACGATGCCTTGAATGCATTGGCAGACAGCCCAAGCTCCTTATCCTACCAGGGGCAATATAAAGAACTCGGATCTTAGCTTTTTTTTTAATCGGCCTGCTCAGATATTATTAGACATCTCTGAAGCAGGTAGGATGTGAACCCAGGACTCCTGGTCCAGAGTTAGGGACCACTGTAGTCTGATAGCACAAGAATTCAGCTCTTAGATCATTTTCTAATCAACCCATTCAGAGATTTTTACACAAATGTAGCCGTAAAAGAGGGGCAGGCAGTCATAAACTATGACCTCTGCTGCCTTGACCTGTGGGTGGCTGCTTTAACCAGGAGAAACCCAGCCCTTTTCTTTTAAATCACGTATTTAGATGTGGGAGCAGGTGGGATTTGAACTTGGGCGCACACTCCAGGGTGGAGAACCACCACTGTACCATAAAAGCCCAAGAGATTGGCTTTTTTTTTCAAACAACCTCCACCCAAATCACCCATGATACCTCAAAATTGCTATTTTAACAAACACTGCCAAACACAGGTGAATACAGCAATAACAAAAAAAAATAGAGAAAAAGGGAAGAGGCTAAATTAAAATGGAGTTAGAGGGGGAAATAATGCACTCCAAATCCATGGTGTCCACCTCTGAAATGGATAGTTTTATTTTTAGCAAAATATACAGACAAATGCACCATCTCATGGTCAACTTTTGTAAGCAGTAGTTTCTTTAAAGATCTCAGCACTTTTTTAAAAGTTAAAAATGATATTTCTACTAAATGATGAATATGTACACATTGTGATTTTATTTCTCACATTTGTGACATTCAGGCAGCTTCAGGGAATTAAATACAAGATCAAAGCCCAAATCTCCTGAAAAAAGTTGGCAGAATAGACCTTAACCCTAACCCAATATGGAATTTTCAGCTGTGCTGCAGAAACGGCTGTCTGGTTATTGGAAAATCCAGGCCACTCACATATCCAAAACATTCAGTCTGTTTATTTAAAGCAGTGGCTAATGTTAAATTTCTAATATTATCACAACATAAGTGCAACCAGAGTTTTTTAATGGCTCTCAGCGTGAAACTAATTATCTGTCATTGTTTATAATACTTTATCCTTGACTTGTAGAGGTAGCGCTGGTGAAGAAGTGCAGCTTCAAAGTTCAAGCATCCATGTGTCAGATATTGATAATCCTCTCTTTTCAGAAGATCAGGATGTGTCTGCCACCTCAAGTGAAAGCAATAGCAGTGGTGACTCTGACCAAGAGTTTGTTTCCAACATAATTTTGGGAAAAAAGTGTAGTTTAAAAGCTTCAACACAGAAACCGCTCAAAAAAAAGCAACCAGATACAAAACCTAAGAAAATAGTACCAGTGCCAAAACATTCAGAAATGGATTATAAAGTAGACAATGTTGTACAAAAGTTGAAGAAATGCCATTTTAAGAACACTGAGACATCAAGTTCTAGGCCATCCCAAAGTGGAAAAAGTGAACAATCAATTTTTGCGCCAGAAGAAAAGTACTCCCTAACATCAGAGCAAAACTTGACTCTGATGACAACATTGAAAGAAAATGAAAACATCGTGGGAATTAAAAACTTTACAATGCAGTGCTTAAGTAAGAAGGGTGCTGCATCACTGAAGATGCTGGTAGCAAAATCAAAACTGTTGAGCCATTCTAGTTCAGGTGTTGACCTGTCAGGTAAAAATAATGTGCTAGAATTGCTAAGACAAACACTAAATGAATGGAGGACAGAAGAAACGTCAAGATTTCTTTATGGTTCCAATTCAAAGTACACAAAACAGTCACCAAAATGGCCAAGTCCAACATCTTGTGTAACTGAGCAAGAAGAACTTGATGAAGATGACTTGGACAGTCTGGAAGTGGTTGAAATTACCAACCCTACTGAAAATGCTGGAGACAATGACTTGACCAAAGGTGTACAAGTTGGAAGGTCAGAAACCACTGCAAGACCTTTACCAAATTTTGAACAACTAAAACAGGAATCTGAATTTCTTCATCTGAAGGTCAGAGAGTTTTATAAGGGGCAGTATGTGTTGCCTGAGGACATTGAACGTAATTGTGATGAAAATTATCAATCTGTAAATTATGCGCAGGTAAGTCATGCACTCTAACATATAGTTTTTAAGTAACATTATTGAATGATATAGCATGAAATCATGCTCAATATCAGAGAATGACTTTCTATAACTTGGGTTAAAATATTTGCTATATTCTTGTGCAGCAGCCTTATTGAAGGTTTTGTAACTTTTAATTTTATGGCTTTAGGGACTTCTTTAACAATATTAAGGATATAAGAGGATGAGTAGAAGTGATAAATCTGGTAACTACTTGCAATCATCTTGATTACTGCCATTGTTATGTTTTTGGAGTAGTTCAATCTAAGCTGGTAGTTAAAGATGACTGTTATCGGATGCCACAGTCGTATTTCCCTTTTTCTCCTGTACGTTACTGCCCTCCTCAACTCCACTTGCATTTTCAGTCCTCATTGGGCCACAGTTCCACAATACCACTTTAATCTGAATCCAAAGTGAGCACTTTGACCATAGAGGGTGTGATAGACTAGCTTTAAAACTACCCTGAATTGACATGTACAAACATTTTCAGCAAGGATCTCTAGATAATTAGTGGGAAGAAGAACTGGTCTTCTTTTCTCCTTCCTGACCAGAGGGTCTGAGGTTAAGAGAAAAGTATTTGCTGTGACCACAATTGAAATCAGGTTAAAAAGATAAAAGGCGCCATAGTCTTACAGCACCCTAGGGCTACTCTGTGGTTTGAGAGAAATGACTGGTGGTGGTGGTTTAACCTGAGTATTACCTCACCTTAAGTGAGGGGTGAGGTTGAGGAGGAAAGTCCTTAATGGAAGCCTCAGCCATTGGAAGAATTAAACCCACGCTGACGATTTGACTCTGCATTGCAAATCAGCTGCCTAGCCAACTGAGTTAATCAACCCCTGAAATTAGGCAGTACTGAAGGTCAAGCATCAGACCTAAAATCTTGCTTTTTTCTGTTTGACCACAGGAGATACGATCCATACATTGAGAACAAAAGGACTGATTTTTCTGATTTTTGTAGCCAATTTTTCAAATTCCCTACCCCTAATCCTATACTTCAAAATCTTATTTATAGGCGATTCTTCTCAATTTAAAGTTGAACACAAAGATTAGAACCTAAAATTTGCACACAGCCCTGGAAAAAGAAAACAAACTAAAAATACATTTAAACCCAACAGTTGGCTGGACGGCTGGTGATGCAAAGTGATGCCAGTGGATTCAATTCCCGCACCAGCTGGGGTTACCATGAAGCACTCTCCTTCTTGACCTCTCCCCTTGCCTGAGGTACGGTGACCTTTGGGTTAAACCAAGACCGGTTGTGTTTCTAATGCAACAGCAGATGTATGGTCTGGTCTGGTTTGACTATAGTGACTTTACCTTTTACTTATTTTGCTTGGCCAAGGAAGGACTGCAACATGGGTGCTTTAAATCAGGTGCTTAAGTAAGTAGAGAAGAATAAGTATACCGTGTGCAAAACAGTTAGTGATGTGTAACAGTCCTGAAGAAGGGTAATACCCGAAACGTTGACTGCTCCTTTCCTCCAGGTGCTGCCTGGCCTGCTGTGTTCTTCCAGCCTCCTGTTTGTCTACCTTTGATTCCAGCATCTGCAGTTTTTTTTTGTCTCTAATGATGTGTCGACTCTTTATTTTTGTGTTTTTTAAAGATCTTTCTGTTTATAGGTTTGTATATTTTAATACTTACTGAAAAGTTGATTCAAACTCCCGTGACTAATTATTTTGAAAAATACAAATCAGTAAGTGACTTACAGTTGTTCCTCTGTAAAGGGTTCTGTTTCTGACGACACCTACAAATGATGAAATTCGTGAATGCAGAGTTCACTAAAGATACAAATTACAAATAGGTTTGAAAATCACAGATACCCAAGTTTGCCCATGGACGTTGAATTTTGTTGCTACTTTTTGACACGGATAGGCAAATTCATGAGTCATGATCTCGTGGATATAGAGAATTTACCGTACTCCAGTAATGACCAGAGTTTCCGATGATGTTTTCCTTCCATGTCAGTATTGGGGCATGTATTGCTAATTATCTTCACTTCATAATAACTTGTCTATTGTGGCATGAATCCTAGATCCTCTAGTGCAGCCTTTACCATGATTTTATCTACTACAGTGGGTACCTCAATCTGTTCTATTCCTGCCTGTTCCATTCCCCTGTCATGTTTGATCAGCTGATTCTGAATTTCTTATCCCAGTCTGTGCGGCTACATGTTAAAATGTTAAAATCATTTAACACTTTTGCTTGGGCTCCTACTTCCTTGCTACTAGTCTTGACATTGCCTGGCAATCTCATAACCCTGCCTGCCATCAAATCGCATTGAGTTATCTCCGAGATGAATTGGTGAACCTTCTCTTTAACATTATTTGTTCATTCTTCCTCTTCTGTATGACTGTGTAAATCTACTGTGTTTACTTTCTCCAACCCAATTACTACTGATTGTTGCTTCTTATGTGCCTCATCTCCCTATGGTATCTATTTGAATGCTGTTTGTTCCCTTCTAATGTGCTTTAATCTTTATCACTACTGCCTGTAGTGGTAGTCTAGCAGTTTCTACTTATTCCTTAATTACTGCCTTGTGCTATACATGCCCCCACCCAACATGATGTACCCGCTTTAACTCCAAGCTACCAACTGGTCTCGTACTGCTAGTTGGGTGGTAATGCCAGTTAGTGGATTGGAATGCTTCTTCTGCGAGATGTGGGAGACCAGGAAGAAGTCAAATGTCCCTGAAAACTATGTCTGCAGGAAGTTCCTCTCAGTTCCTCTCAGACTGCATGGGTCAGTTGGAGAAGCAACTGGACTCACTGAGGAGCATGTAGGAGGCATAAAGCTTTATAGATAGATGATTCAGGGATGTGGTCACACCAAAAGTTCAGCCAGATAAATTGGTGACTGTCAGGAAAGGGAAGGTGGGCAGTGCAGGAGTCCCCTGTGGCTATTTCCCTATCAAATGAGTATTCTGTTTTGGATACTGTGGCAGAGCAATGGCCTCTCGGGTAGGGGGGTAGCAACAACAACAGCCAGCTCAGTAGCGCCGCAGTTGGTTGTTGTACATTAGGGAATGTTAAAGTGTAGGTGATCGATAGCGATAGGGAACTCTAGCGTCAGGAGCACTCATTAGCGTTTCTGTGGCTGCGAGCGAGACTCCAGGATGGTATGTTGCCTCCCTAGTGCCAGGGTCAGGTATGTCTCTGAGCAGGCACAGGACATTCTGAAAGGGTAGACTGAGGAGCCAGAGGTGATAGTACTAATATGGACTAACGCCTTTGGCAGGAAGAGAGATAAGGTCTTGCAAAGTGAATTTGGGGAGTTAGAAAAGCAGGACCTCTAGGGTTGTAATCTTGGGATTACTCCCTGTGCCATGTGCCAGTAATGCCAGAAACAGGAAGATATAGCAGTTGAATACTTGACTAAAGAACTGATGCAGGAAGAAGGGCTTCAGATGTGTGAATCGTCAGGATTCTAAGGCAGGTGTGACTAATTCAAGGTGTATAAAAGGTAAAACAGATGAGTTTAGAACCTGGATTAACACATGGAACTACAATTTGATAGCCATTACAGAAACTTGGTTGTGAGAAGGTTGGGACTGGCAGCTCAACTTCCAGGGTTTAGATGTTTCAGTTGTGATGGAGAGGGAGGTGAAAGATATGAAGGTGTTGCATTACTCATTAAGGAGAATGTCACAGCTGCACTAAGAGAGGTCATATTGGAGAGCTTGTCCAACGAGGCCAAATGGGTAGAATTTAAGAATAAGAAAGGTATGATCTCTGTGATGAGGTCATAATATGTCTCCCAATAGCCAGCGGGAGATAGAGGAATGGATATGTAAGCAGATCATGGAAAGATATAAAAATGGCAGCATTGTTATAGTGGGTGATTTTAACATCCCCAATATTGACTGGAACTCCATTAGTGCTAGGGGCTTAGATGGGGGAGACGTTGTTAGGTGCATCTTGGAGGGTTTCTTGAAACATATGTAGATATTCCAACGAGGGAAGGGGCTGGCACTAGACCTTGTAATGGGGGATGAGCCTGGCCAGATGATCAAAGTTTCACTGGGGGAGCATTTTGGGATGGCTTCAGACAGAAATGCAAACCAAACGTTTTGCCTTCAATAGGACCTTTTGCTTTCAAAATCTGTATGAATAATTGATATCTCTAATGGAGTTTTACAACCACCTTTCTCACAATTGTTAGCTTCAGCTTTTTTGTGCAAATGATAGTCACCGAGGCTCCAGCAAACACTCCAAATGAGTCATCTGTTGTTCATTGTTTACTTTTCTAATTCTGGCCTTGAAGATAAATACAGATTAACTTTTAGAGATAGCAGGAACTGCAGATGCTAGAGGATCTGAGATAACAAGGTGTAGAGCTGGATGAACACAGCAGGCCAAGCAGCATCAGAGGAGTAGGAAAGCTGACGTTTCGGGCCTAGACCCTTCTTCAGAAATTCA
>JAHRHZ010000273.1:6331372-6356758 GCA_024137785.1 Ginglymostoma cirratum | reverse complement strand
TGAATTTCTGAAGAAGGGTCTAGGCCCGAAACGTCAGCTTTCCTACTCCTCTGATGCTGCTTGGCCTGCTGTGTTCATCCAGCCCTACACCTTGTTAGCTCAGATTAACTTTTAATTGTAATGATCTTCGGGCTTGTTTGAACTGCATTTATATCAGAGTTATGCTTTCCAGTTTCTCCATCAGATGCCCCCATTTATCTACATTCATATACACTTCTAAAGCTAAAAGTTATATTCTGAAACATACAAGTTATGAACTAAATGTTTGCAACAACTGTTCCTATTTGTAGTACAATAACACATTTGACTGTAACAGATTTTTCTGATGTCAAACACCGAATCCTAATTTTGAGGAGGCTCAAATATTGAGTAATAGGAATAAGTATCTGTAAAAACTTTGAAGATAGTGTTCCTTCTGTAGGCTTTTTTCATTTGTTCCATTTATCTAGGATTAATTTGAGCTCCCTTTCCAAAGATACAAGGGAATGTATGAATTACTATATTGCCAAACCTTCAGCCTTATAATTGTTGAATTAACTTGGTGTAAAGAGTATCTTTATTTGGAATTTAGGGAAATGAAGGGGAGGATCCAGTTCTTCCACTGTTGGATTTTGCTGCACAGCAACAGATCCGCAAACAGATTGTGCTGGATAGACTTCGCAAAGTGTAAGTATAATTATATTAGCAGGTGATTATCATTAGCCACCTAGATCCTGTGATCTCCTTGGTTTTTCTTCTCAGTTAGCAGTTACTATAAATAACTTTCAAGCTGATTTCTAATCTTGTATTCTTGGCCAATTAATTTTTGGAAGAAAAATGATATAGCAAGGGTCGTAGTAATGAAAATACAAAAGTAAATGACACTTGAAACATTTTTGTCTCTTCAGCTTTCCATTTGAGTTTGCATGTTTAAATTTTCAAGGTGAAATTCCATCACTCGACTGGTGTTTTCATAGGGACATTGTACAATATGGTAGCATTTATATGTACTAGTATAAGTATGCATATTTATGTCATTTAATAAAACATTTTATACAAAGAGAATGAAAAGGATAGAGAGCCCTTTGTTTATTGTTTCAGATTTTTCTGCTTCCAATTTATTTTCAATCAAAAAATGGTTGTCTTCCGAATGTGTTGATCTTAAACAGATCTTTTCCTGCAACAGATGTTAACTTTTAAATTTTGTTTTTTTTTGTCTTAACTCTCCTGGAATTCCTAGTTTTTCCTCTGTGCAAAACACAATAACTTGGAATTGCTGCTTGTTTGTTCTGATTTTTTGACTAATTAGGCAGAAGTTAGCATAATTGACTCAAACAATAATGAAATTTTACACATCTTTCTCCAATCAAGTTACATTGCAGAATGGGGGTCTTTGGTCAGCTCAGTTGGCTGGATGCAGTGCAGAGTGACACCAACAGCATAGGTTCAATTTCTGTACCAGCTGAGATTACCATGAAAGCCCAGCCATCTCAACTTTGTTCCTTGCTTGAACCATGCTGAACTTCAGGTTAAACTCACCACCAGTTGGGTCTGTAATGAGAGAGCAGTCATATAGTCTTCTGTGACTATGACAACTTGACTTGTTTTAACATTGCAGAAATATGAATCACATTCAGTTTTACTGTTCTAGTTTAAATTGACATTACATTAGAAGCAAAACCTGACTGCAAGGCTGGTCATAGGCCAGGACAAGTTAATCTCCATTGGAAGTTACCAGTATTCTAGCATTTGCATGCCTTTGAGTAGGCTCTAAAAAGTAAGTTCATCCTTTTGATGGAAGACCACGAATAAAACTTTTAAAAGTACTTTTATTTCAAATCACTGCAACACCCAATATATCTAGGAAATTGGATTCTTAAATTTTAAGACTCTTTAGTCATTTAAATTTGGATTGTTTGCCAGTGGTGAATATAGTAAAAGTGGTTGTTTCTTTTGTGATAAACTCGTTTTCAACTGTATTCATGAAACAATACATGGTTACCATTCTTAAATTATACCACCATTTTTTAAAATATCTATAAAGCATGTTTGAAAACAAATTAACTTCTATCACACCATCTAATTGCACTAGTTAATAGACAATTTTGCATCTATTGATTGAGATTTGAGCAGAAACATTGAAGAGAACACAATTTTTTGACAGTTTCACCCAAAGTGGAAATTACCCCAGTGTAACGCTCAAATTTAAAATGAAGTATGACTTTCCCAGCAACCAACTGAAATCATTAGAAAATATTTCACATTTTAAGACACTTACTTTGACAAGAAACTAAAGTCGACATCAACTAAACATTACTTAGTGAGCAAGAAATGCATTAAGCTACAGAAATGGTATTGTCCCCATTAACCCAACCAAAAGCCCCATGCCTTGCTTATATGTGACTCCATACTCTCACATATGTAGCTTTCTGATAAAGTCTAGAAGTGCTCCCAGCAATTTTTAATGGGCTCTCTTTTTCTGCCTCACCCAGAAGATTGTCTGGAGTACTTTCAAAAGTAAATCCCCTCCCAACACAATCAGATGGACTTACTCTTTAAATCTTCACTTGCCTCTTCAAACCGGGAATCTAAACTTATTAGAACACTGCTTGGTGGTTAACACAAAAACGGTCCTTTTTTTTCCCCCCCCCCCGTTTGGCATGGAAACACCGGTTTTTGCTCAGTTTTCCCAAATCTCTCTGCCTGACTGACACTTTGAGTGTCAGTGCAGCGAGATCAGCTGTCTCCTCTTTATATCCAGGGTTTAAAGCCTGCACCTTTACTTTCAATGAGTTTTGACCCAAACCACCTCTTTTTTCCAAAGGAAGTCTAAAAAGATGATAAAATGAGAGAAAATAAATTGAGGGCAAACTAGCAAGGAATATAAAAATTGACAATGAGAGTTCCTTTCTTTATGCATGTAAAAAGGAAAAGGCAGTTTGAAGTGAACATAGACCCCTAAAAAGATGAACTTGGGGAAACCGGTTTGGAACATGCAAGTAGCAGAGGAGTTAAACAGATATATCACATCCGTCTTTATAGCTGAAGATACTTTGAACATAGCATTAACATTGAAGAATACAAGGAGGAAGTATTAGTAGTATTAGACAAATTAATGGGGCTAAAGGCAGAAAAGTCCCCAGGCCCTGATGGCTTGCAAACTACGATCTTAAATGGTAGCTACAGAGATTGGTTGTAATTTTCCAAAATTATTAACTTCTGGAGAAGCACGAGAGGATTAGAAAATTCCTAGTGTGACGCCCATATTCAAAAAGGGAGGGAGGCAAAAAGCAGCTAACAATAAGCTTATTAGCCTAACGTCTATTGTTGGAAAGGTATTGAAATCAATAATTTAAGAAAGTAAAAACAGAACATTTGGAAAATCATCACCTAATCAAGCAGAGTCAGCATGGCTTCAGGAAAGGGAAATTGTGTCTGACTAACTCTTATTAGAGTTTTTTGAGGAAGTCTCGACCAGAGGAATTAGAGGGGAACCAGTAGGTGTGCTATATTTGGACTCTAAGAAGATGTTTGATAAGGTACCTCACAATAGGTCAAGTCATAAGATAAAAGCCCACAGTATTAGAGGTGGTATATTGGAATGGATAAAGAATTGGCTAATGGACAGGAAACAGCAAGTAGGAATAAAAGTTGTTTTTCAGGTAAGTAACCTGTAACCAGTGGGGTTCCACAGATCAGTGCTGGAACTGGAACTGTTTACAATATATATTGATGACTTGGAGGAAGGAAGCGAATGTACTCGAGCGAAATTTGCAGATGAAAGAGATGGAAAGACAGGTTGCAGAGGGATACAAACAGTTTACAGAGAGATCTTGATAGGTTAAGTAAGTGGGCAAAAAGTTGGCAAACGGACAACAATGTGTAGAAATATGAAGTTGTTCATTTTGGAAGGAAGAACAAAATACTGGGAACTAGTTAAATGGAGAAAATAGCAGAAAGCTAACACAAAGGGACTTGGGGTACTTGGGAAACGCAAAGAATACTCTCAGGTGTAACAGTGTGGAGCTGGAGGATTGGAGCAGGAAAGTTGACGTTTCGGGTCGGGACCCTTCTTCAGAAATGGGGGAGGGGGAAGGCAGCTCTGAAATAAATAGAGAAGGGGGTGGGGCTGTGAAAGTTAGGTGGGATGGTGATAGGCGAGTGCAGGTAGGCAGTGGTGGGGATTGGTCAGTGAGGTGGGAGGAGAGGATAGGTGGGAGAGAAGATGGACAGGTTGTGTCAGATCAAGGAGGTGGGGATGAGAGGGAGGGTTGGCCATGGGATGAGGCCGGGGGTGGGGAGATTTTGAAACTGGTAAAGTCCACATCGAGACCATTGGGTTGTAGGCTGTCAAGGCGGAATATGAGCTGCCTCAAGGTAAGGAGTTCCAAATGTGGAATCTTGATCAGTAGGGGAATCAAGAGTTATGGGGAAAAAGCAGGAAAGTAGATGTGAGGAATGTGGGATCAGCCATGAGTCTATTAAATGGTGGAGCAGGCTTGAGTGATTAAATGACCTACTCCTGTTCCTATTTCTTATGGTCTTATCGTCGTCTGTGACAACCAGGTCACAAAGATTTTGTGTCAGGTAAGATTTTTTAGGTTTTCGCTCTTCTCCAAACTATTTTATTTCACCTTGAATTAACGAAGTTAGTTTAAAATATAACTGCCTTATAATGTTCAGAGATCATAACAATAATTAACTGTCTTACTCTCTCATCATTCCTTTAGTCTGAATGTAGTAACCAACAGCAGCTGCTTGTATTTTTTTTGATGATAGTACTTGTAGATTCTTTTAGGGTGACAATGCACAAAGCAATGCAATGTGCTCAGCAAACCACATCCTGGAAAGAAATTAAATTCTAATATTCAAAGTTAGCTTTCTTTTCAGTTGCCTGCATTCAGTCACAACCAGAAAATGCCCAAAACTGAACAGGAAATAATTGAAATGAACATTTATTAATTTTGCAGCATTCCCAGACAGATTGAAGTTGGTCACAATTTTGAAATAACTGGGAGAACGTTGATGTTCCTGTTTTTGTTTAAAGTGGATGGCCTGGCCAAAGTTTTGCATATCCATCCCAAAGTAGAAGAATGTCATGTGCTACAGTAAAATAAGCTTCATTAATCTGATCTCCCAAACAGAACAGTCAAAGGATTTGACAATTGTGTAAAATTAATTGTTTTTCATTTCTAGTTTACCGGAGTTATTGGGACCACTACAACTTGGCATGTCTGATGTATCCTGCGAACTAAATTCTCTTCTAAAAACATTCAGGTTAGTGATTCACATCACAAATTGTATGTGTGCTTGCATCTCCATGCATTAAGCAGGGGCCTCTTTGATTTTGACCCCACAACTCCTCATTTTCATCAGTTCCATACACACCATCTCCCAGCTGTCATTGACTATAATCTTTTCCCTCTCCTGTCATGCTTCCCTCTCCTGTGTGCAAACACATGGATACATATCCTTGAAGTCATCACAAGATGACTGGTAATTAGGAAAACTGTTTGACTTCCTGTTAGTTCTTGCTCCCAACAGTCTTTCTTTTTGGCTGGGGTCAGGGGAGGAGGAGGAGATGATTTTTAAATGTTGCAGTTCCTGCCCCCATCACTGTTTCTGCATGTCTATTTTAGGTGTTGATTGCTCTCTCTGTGAACAATAACTTACTTATTCCAGTCCATTTTCTTCTAAATCGTGAAAGTAAAAAATGTGACTTATAATGCAATGACCACCTAAAATTGAATGCAGTTGATTTCATGCACTAATGTGTTTCTTAGTCCTATCCTAATTATTTCATAACCTAATTTATATGCAGTTAATATGTATCCTGGCAGGCTGATACAGAAGGTGAAGTCACATGGGATCCGCAGGATTTGGGATACAAAACTGACTTAGTCATAGACAGAGTAGCAGTGGAGGGGTGTTTTTCAGGTGGAGATTTGTTTGCAGTGCTGTTCCACGGGGATCAGTGCTAGGATCCCTATTGTTTGTGATATATATAAATGATTTGGTCGAGAAGGTAGGTAAGTTGGAGACTTGGGCAGAGAAATGGCAGATGGAATTTAATCTGGACATAGTCATAGAGTTATACAGCGCAGAAACAGACCCTTCATTTGTGAGGTGATGCACTTTGGAAGGTCTAATGCAGGCAGGAAGAATACGGTAAATGGCAGAACCCATAAAAAGCATTAACATACAGAGGGATCTAGGCATACAGGTCCACACTTCCCTGAAAGTGGCAACACAAGGGGATAAGACGGTCAAAAAGGCATGTGACGTACTTGCCTTCATCGGTCGGGCCACATTTTAACAACTCACATTGCAGCAGTATAGAGCTTTAGTTAGGTCACATTTTTAATATTGTGTACAGTTCTGGTCACCAAAATTCTAGAAGGATTTAGAGGCTTTGGAGAGGGTGCAGAAGAGATTTACCAGGATGTTACATGGCTTGGAGGGTATTAGCTACGAGGAGCGATCGGACAAACTTGGATTGTTTTCACGTGAAAGTCGGAGGCTGAGGGGTGACCTAATAGAAGTTTACAAAATTATGAGAGGTGTGGGCAGATTGGATAATTCGTCTTTTTCCCAAGGTAAAAATGTCAGTTACTAGGGAACATAGGCTTAAAGTAAAAGGGGATAAGTTTAAAGGAGATGTGAAAGGCAGGTTTTTTTTCACAGAGGGTGGTAAATGCTTGTAATGTGCTGCCGTAGGAGGTTGTAGAAGCAGATACAATAGTAACATTTAAAAGGTTGCTTGACTGATATATGAATAGGCATAAGTAGAGGGATAGGGACCACATAGCGGCAAAAATGTTTTTAGTTAGAATGGCATCATGGTGGGCCAAAGGGCCTGTTCTTATGCTGTTTTGTTCTTTGTAGTATTTTAACAATTACTTTTTTTATTTTGTTGCTGCAACATCAAAACTACATTGTTTTTTGTTACTTGCTCATGAGATATAAACTGGCAAGGTCAGCATCAATTGCCCTTGAGAAGCTGGTGGTGAGCACCATCTTAAACCGCAACAATCATTGTAGTATTAGAACGCCCAGGGTGCTATTAGGTGGCGTGTTTTGGGGTTTTGACCTATTGGTAATAGGTTTTCGTGTCAAAATGATGCATGGAGGGTAATTTGCAGGTGTTTGTGTTTCCTTGTACCTTTGCCCTTGTCCTTCTAGTGAGTAGATATAATGGATTTAGAAGGTGCAATCAAAGGTCTTACCGAGTTGCTGCAGTGCCTTTTGTAGGTATAATTTACTGCAACATGGCAGTTGGGGATGAAGAAGGTGAATAGTTTAAGCGGAGAATGGGATGTAAATCAATCATGCTGCTTTGTCCTAGCTAGTGTCAAGCTTCTCAACTGTTGGAGCTTCAACCTCCAGAGAAATGGAATATACTCCATCACACGCCTGATTTGTAGGGAATTAGTTACTTTCAACAGAGTGAGCCCCTGATCTGTTGTAACCAGTGTATTAATGTGGCTTGCCCGTTTAAGTTTCTACATATTCACATGAGTAAATGAACACTCCAGCATTTGATCTCATATGTGGTTGACAGTTCTTTGAGAAATCTGTACTGGCTTATTTTTGGCTTAAGTGTATTAAAGGCATTGTTTTGTTAAAACATGTTATTGAATAATTTTAAGGCACATCTAGATAGATTTATGGCTCTCAAGGCAGTTGGGGGTTATTGGAGCTAGGCAGAAATGTGAAGTTGAGACCACAGTAAAATAGTCATGATCTTATTGAATAGCGGAGTAGGCTAGGGGCGTGCCAACTCCTCCTAATTCTTATGTTCATAGCGGTGTGATTATTTGAATCAGTATTCAACCAAAATACTGTGTTTAAAGTTTTAAATTTAGTCAACTGTGAGGGGTTTTGGAATCAAGCCTGAGAATTTTAAAATCAAAGTTTTCTTAAATGTGTTAGTGAGCATAAGGGTGTTGGGTGAACTTGATGTGTGGTTCAGGCAGCAAATGTTCGAATCAGCTGAAGCCTATGAAATCTGTTGGGCCATAGAACAGTGCATTAAAAGAACAAAGTCTCAAGATAACCAAAGGATGGATGCACATTTCAGGTCGGGCTGGGATGAAGTTGGGCAATGTTAGTAAGCTGCAAGAAGATGGTCTTAATGATGGCATGAAT
Organism: Ginglymostoma cirratum; assembly: GCA_024137785.1. NCBI lineage: Eukaryota > Metazoa > Chordata > Chondrichthyes > Orectolobiformes > Ginglymostomatidae > Ginglymostoma > Ginglymostoma cirratum. The sequence goes on along the minus strand of JAHRHZ010000273.1, from coordinate 6,348,631 downwards.
AAATAATTGGAAGCTTGTCCCTAGGTTATGACACCAAGGTTTTGAATACTTATGTTGGGGGCCTCAGACAGTTGCCAGGGCAAGAGATGGAATTGGTGGCTTGGGAGCAAAGGTTATGATAGTTGCCAAAAATGGACTGTGGTGTTTCCCAATATTTAGTTGATGGAATTTCAGCTCATCTAGTACTGGATATTGGAAAAGTACTAGGTCAGTTAAGAGACAGGGAAAGGGCCAAGAAAGGTGATATTGAAATGGAGCTGGGTGATGGTGAGGAATTTGATAATACTTAAAGGCAAAAAACTGCAACGTTATGAATCAGAGCAAGAGAATAGGACTCAACTAGATATCTCTTTGAAAGAACTGAAATAAGCCATATAGTCCTGAGTGGTCTTCTCACCAGTTCAGTACAGGTGAGGAAAAGTCGCAGGTGTGTGTGTGTGAGAGAGAGATGTTAGGAACCCAGCTGATAATACTGCTCAAGTCAATACCATTCTATAAATGAGTTATTTTCTTCTGAAGAAAGGGAAACATCTTGGCATTTTGTGCTGCTTAACATGATTGGTTTAAAAAAATTTATGAAAAGCTAACAAACAAAAGCAAGTTTAAATTGAGGTTTCTCCCCATGTGCAAACGTCTTGACAGTTGAAATGATAGTTCATGCAATTTTGTGATAAGGTCAGAAGTCAGATGACACCCGGTGAGAATCCAACATGTTTATTTGAAATAACAAGCTTTTGGAGCTTTGCCCCTTCATCAGGTGAAAGCTTGTGAATTCAAATAAACCTGTTGGACTATAACCTGGTGTCGTCTGACTTCTGACCTTGTCCATCCCAGTCCAACACTGGCACCTCCACATCATGGCTACCATCGACACCACAATTTTGTGATGATCTTCTTACTACAAGTCACTCCTGTTAGCATCATCTCAAATAATGATTCTGTTTTATGATGGCCTTCGCTTTTCCTCCAGAAATGTTGGTTGTTTTTTCAGGTGACAACATTAGTGCTATTACAGTTAACCATAACTGAAGTCTAGAATTAACGGATCACTGCTATTGGTGATATTGTACGTGTCCCTGCACTGAAAACTTTGTTCATCTGAGAATCTGACCCTTGGGTGCAGCTTGCTTTAAAAGTGATTGACCTTTGTTTGCCCCTGCATAGATAAACGTGCCACACCTAGAGGTTCAATGCTTTTAGCCCTCCTTTTAATATAGTTACAAGAAGATGATTGTACTATGACAGGTGGTTGCTTTGGGACTGGTGACTGAGCAAAAGGTTTCTGTTTGGAGAAGCTTGACTGCACAGTCGTTGAACAGCCTGGTGATATTAATGCACCAAGAGATCTATATGAATGTACTTGAACAAGTCAACCAACTCCTCACACCGTTTGATTTGTAAACCGCTTCTTGATGGCAATATCCTGGGAGTTAGGTTGTTGGCAGGCAATATAACCAGACCCAGTTAATTTAAATGAATAACTGCATCCCTTGGTTTATTATAAGACAATGAAGCTTCCCAATGCTCTGATCAATAATGGATCCTTGTAGCACACGGAAATAAAAATGCTTTCATTGGTATTTTGCTAGTTCCCCAGGTGAATTTAAGCTGTTGTTTTTCCATTGTATTTCACAGCGGATTAGCAAGAATGTTACATTTGAACTGCCTGTCAAAATGATTCCGTCATCTGTTTGGCTTGATGTTTGCCCATGGAACCTCACCCTAGGCTTGGGACCAACTGCTCATTTTAGAAATTTCAGGCAAAAACACGATGTCATGGAAATAGTGTCAAATTCAAGTATGACTCAAGCCAAGAATATTTAAAATTTTAATTACGTATGTACTGGACTTGCTATTCTTGGACTCTCATTATTACTTCTGAGGTCATATAATAATTTAAATTGGGTATGGGCGAGGAAGAGTCTTTGGAGCGTATGCATGTTATGATCCTAGCTGAGGGTAGTACTGGACAAGTTAGGTCACAGAATGAAATCTGACTTGATATATTTTTAAAAATTTTGGTTAATGTGCTGGTCATTCAATGCAATGTAGTTTTGTTTTAAACAACAGAATATTACCGAAAGGAAAATAAAACAAATGAAGCTGTCTAAACATAGAACAAAAAATAGTTCTGAGGAAGGGTCAGCAGACCTGAAATGTTAACTTAGATTTTTCTTTGCAAATGCTGCCAGACCTGCTGAGCTTTTCCAGCAACTTCTGTTCTTGTTCCTGATTTACAGTATCCGCAGTTCTTTTAGTTTTCATCTAAACACCTTTCAAACTGAGTTCTGTGTTATAAAATGCAGGAAAGCAAAGTCACATTCCTTTTCTGACACTATTGGTTACAGAAATTCAAATATGAAGAAATTACACCTCCATAGCAGATCTCCAAGTTTGGATTAACTGATTCTCCTCAGTTCTTTCTATGAACTATGTGGTCATCTTGCATTAGTACTCTCAAAACTGAGAAATTAGGCTGTCTCAGCTCTGGTCTCCACAACTGCCCTGAAACTTTCAATCTCTGTGTTTCTGTAGCTAAAATCAATTCTTGATTATCTTGAGCCAAAAACAAGATACTGGGCATCAGTGTTCACTCCATCTGTCATATACCACCACAGTAAAAACCATTTCGCATTCACATTCCAGGGTTACTGCTCTGTGATGCATACTGGATTAGATCACTGATCTGGAAGGGCTATTTGAGCTACTTACTTTTCTGAAAGGTTAAAAAATAACTACCTCCAAAATGCCGTTTATTTTAAAATCTGGGCTCCATAAATAATATTGATATAATTCAAACACTTTCCGCCACAATTATAAAATTCTTAAAGGGATAGTGCTCCCACTTGATATAGAGTGAAAAGTAAGTGTTTTGAAAGTTAGCATTGTACTACTGTAGTAATACTGTACCTACAAAGCAAAAAAAGAGTTGTTATAAAAAATGCTAACACAGGAAAGGCAAATGTTTTGCTATTAATAACAGATTAATTTTTGCAGTTGGTATACGCCAAATTCATACAGCATGAAGGGATATTTTCTTTGCAGGTGTATTATTTTACCGCTTCATTCATCTTCCTACTTTAGGTACTAATGCACAAGAAGATATTGGTAGCCATGGATTTAATTGGATTTGTCCATAACTTTGCTTGGTAAAGTACATCAGTGGCTCGCCATTGCGCACTGCAGTGATTTGCCGTTGCCCTGTGCAATATGGCTGGTCATGAAACTCTGCAGCTCTTATTGAATGCCACCAAGCATAATGTATGACTTAGAAGCTTATAATAAACCTCTTTGGTCATGTTATGAATGCACCTTCCATCCCTATCAAGTTCTAAAGTGGAATTTCTAGACCAGAGGCAGCAACACTATCAGTATGTCACACGATTGCTCAATAGTTGCACTACAAGTGATGGTAATAAATGTGGATTATATTATTTCACCTACTGGTAGTATCCACAATCCCAGAATGAGCTAGTATAGAACTTAATCCACCTATCTGCCTTTACCCATCAATACGTAGTTCAAAATGAGCAGTAGGAGTGCTTGTGAAATCTCAACAAGTACGACAGGTTGTGGTCCTTCTGGAGAGAATGTAGAAGGTTAAAAAAAAGGGATCAAATTATTTCTCTAAGCACATCCGTTTTACTCCCTTTCCTATCATTATCTACTTTCTTTAAGTATTAGTGGAAGATGCCTGATTGACTGTGAGAAACAAACTTAGCCCAGTGCTGAGTTGATGACAAAGACTTTTGTCTATAGCAAGTTGTCAACAACAGTTGAGTGTTAATTAAATTTCCAATTTAATTCAGAAACAGAATTTCTGTAAATCAGGAAATGGTGGGGTGGAGGGAGGGAGAGTGAGAACGAGAGACTTGGAGTAACATCACCAGGGAAGTGGTATTGTGAAAATTGGAGCTATGGATTGTCGAGTCCCTGGGTCTTGATGGACTTCATCATGTAATGTTAAATGAAGTGACTAGTGAGAAAGATAATGCATTGATTCCACTTTTCCAAAATTCCTTTAATTCAGGGAATTTAACACTTAAAGAAAGAAGATAAAGATAGGAAAGCGGGTAAAAAGGATGTGTTTAGAGAAATAACTTGATCCCTGTTCTTTTTTACCTTCTACATTCTCTCCAGACAGACCACAACTTGTACCTATTGAGATTTCACAAGCACTCCTACTGCTCATTTTGAACTACATAGTTTAATTGGAAATTAAGAGAGGGAGGAGGAAAGAAGGAGATTATGGCCAACAAGCTTAACATCTGTCTTGGGGAAAATGTTGGAAGCTATTATTGCAGCCAGCAGTTCAGATAAGTTCGAGGCAGTTCATCAGAGTCAGCATGGCTTTCTGTAAAGGAAATCATGTTAAATCAATTTCTTAGTATTGGTTGAAGAAATAGTATATGCTGTGGATAAAGGAGGGTCAATGGATGTAGTACTTGGATTTCCAAAAGACATTTGATAAGATGGCACATCAAAGGTTAATACGGAAAATAAAAACTCATGGTGAAGGGGTTAACGTGTTGGTACAGATAGTAGATCGGCTAGCTAATAGAGCAGTACGCATAAATGGATCATTTTCTCTTGGACAAGATGCAACAAGTGATCTATCATATGGATCAATGCTGGGAGGACCTCAATATTTTACAAAGTACACTTGAAGCTCTTGGTATTGTTGCTAAATTTGCTGATGATAGAGCTAGGCAAGTAAATTTTAAGGGGACATAGGAGGCTGCAAAGGGATCTAGGTGAAGTGAGCAGGCAAAGGTCTGACAGATGGAGCATAATGTGAGAAAATGTGAAATTGTTCACTTTGCCAGGTAGAATAAAAAAAACGTATTTTTTAAATGGTAAGAGATTGCAGAGCTCAGATGTGGAGGAATCTGGGTGTGCTAGTGTGTAAGTTGAAAAAGGCTTGTATGCAGGTATAGCAAGTAATTAGGAAAGCTAATAGAATGTTATCACTTATCACAAAGGGAATTGAATACAAAAGTAGGGGGTTATATTTCAGTTATATGGTGAAACCACAGGAGTGCTATACATACTATCAAGCTCCTTAAATAAGGAAGGGTTTTTTATTCATTCTTCATTCATGGGATGCAGGCATTGCTGGCTAGGCAGCATTTATTGCCCATCCCTAATTGCCCAGAGAACAGTTAAGAGTCGGTTACATTGCTGCGGGTCAGGAGTCACATCTAGGCCAGACCAGGTAAGGATGGCAGTTTCCTTCCCTAAAGGGCATTAGTGAACCAGATGTGTTTTTCCAACAATTGGCAATGAATTCGTGGTCATCATCAGATTCTTAATTCCAGATATTTGTTGAATTCAAATAGTGGTGGAATTACTGTCTTGGCAATTAGGAATGGGCAATAAATGCTGCGTAGCCAGCGATGCCTGCATCACATGAATGAATGAATGAATGAATGAATAAAGAGTAAAAAAAAACCCGCTTGATTTAAAGAGCTCAAGGGGGTTTAAAGAGGGTGTAAATTTATTGGAAGCAGTCCAGAGAAGGTTTTCTAGACTAATATCTGGAATAGGGGGATGAGGAAGTGGACTTATAACAAAATGTTCAGCAGGCTAGACACGTATCCACTGGAGTTTAGAAGAGTGAGATGTGTAAAGTGCCAAAAATGAAATGTTATTCCTCCAGCAGCTAACACTATAGCAGACTTGGAGCATTTTATCCGTTCCAATGATGCTAGCTATCAGCATGTCTTCCAGATTCCTCCCAACTGTGATCCTCAATTGTGCCCACTGTATTTTCTGCACTTCTTCTGTTGGCCCCTTTCCATTTCTCCCAGAACTGCAGTATGGCATTTTTTTTGTCACTTTCCACTCCAAGTCTTCATATTCAAAGGATCATCCTCTGCCACTTCTGTTACCTCCAGCAGGATGCCACCACAAAAGCACACCTTCCATACCCAATCCCAAAGGGACCATTCCCAATCTGACGCCATGGTCATTCTTCCATCACCCCAGCACCTCCTTTCTCTCCTTTGGCATCTTTCTGTGCATTCATAGGAAATCTAACACTTGGTCTGGTGCCACCCGTGATCTCTAATCTTGCTTGCTGTCTAACCTTCCCTTTTTTTCCTAATCCATCACCTTTCCATCTCTCCTAGCTCCTGCTCTTTTCCATGGTTTCTGGTACTATCCATTTACTTTTTGAAAGTAATAAATGTGTTGAAGAAGGCACTTGAACAGTGTTTTGACAGCATTCAGTAACTCGTCAATGGTAATCCATTGTTTCACAAAATAACATTTTACTTTTTTTATCTTTGCTTTACTAAAGTAACAAACAAAGTCCACTCTAAGATGCCTTTGTCCATCTGCACTGTAACTAGTTAGTGGGCAGTATAGGCAGGGGCACAGTTACCTGACTAGAAAAAGGTACTCGTGCCAATTCTGGACCAGGGATTGTGGAGTGAAAAAGTCATGAGTTGATGAATTATGTAACAAAGGAAGGGTGTGTGGCAACTTTTAAGTTACTTCTTCATTGGGTGTAGGTGTCACTATTAAGGCCAGCATTTATTACCTGCACCTAATTGCACTGAACTGGGTGGTTTGTAAGGCAATTCAGAGGTTGTTAAGTGCCAACTACACTGCAGCGGACCACTATGCCTCTGCCTCCCCCTACTTTTAACTTTGTCTCTTTTATCTGATTGTTCTCTCACTTTATGTTTTTCAGGCTAACTAATACAAACATCATTCACAAAATTCCAGAATGGACTTTAATTGCAGTTGTGCTGCTTTCAGTGTAAGTATTAATAAGTTTATTTTTGTTCAGAAGTTAAAGCAAAAGCCTCTTGAAAAGGCCAAACGAGAATTTGTTAAATCAAGAGGCCATAAATAGTACGGTCCAAACATTTGTTAAAAAGCTGGAACACTACAATTAAGGATATAGAAACAGATAACTGTGTTATGAGGTCCTTGGAAAGAGAGATGAGTCTTGAACAAAAAATTAGAAGAAATGGCATGTTGCATGATGTGTTTGGGAAAATGTGGTCATGTAACAGCATGTATATGCCTGTAGACAGTTTTGCAGCATTGATATTCTTTTTCTTCATGATCAGTTATTAGTCTGTACCTGCTATGCTCTCCCATCCTTCAAAACACTTGTTCTGTGTGGAGGCATAACATACAGGCATGATTCTTAATGAATACTTTGCATCTGTCTTCTCCGAGGAGGAGATAATGCAAATACTGTAGTTAAGGGAGAAAGAATGGGGTAATCTAGTGTGAGAGGAAGTACTAACAGATTTAACATCGTTGAAAGTGGATGAAATGTCCAGATGAAATGTATCCCAGCTACTAAGAAACAAGGGAAGAAATGGGTAAACTGCTGATCATAATTTTCTAATTTTCTCTTGCTATAGAGACTGCTAATATTGTATCATCCTTTTTAAAAAGGGGTGAAGGGGAGATCAAATAATTACAAGCCAGCCCAACTTTGGTGACAAATTGTTGGAGATAAGTTCTGAAGCAAGGCATACAGGTGGTGAGATAAGGTAATGGTGACTGCCCTTAATATCAAGGCTGCATTTGACTGAGTCTGGTATCAAGGAACCCTAGAAAAACTGCAGTCAATGGAAATCAGGAGGGAAACTATTTGCTAGTTAGATTCGTACCCGGCACAAAGAGCAACGGTTGTGCTTAGTGATTAATGCTCAGGTCATCCATGCAGAAGTTCTTCAAGGTAGTGTCCGAGGTTCAACTGTCTTCAAATGCTTCACAATGACTTTCCCTCCATTATACGGTCAGAAGTGGCGATGTCTGCTGATTGTACAACTTTCAGGCCCGTTTGTGACTTTTCAGCTACTAAAACAGTTCTTGTCCAAATGCAGCAAGACTTAGACAATATTCAGGTTTGGGCTAGTTAATGGCAAGGAACATTCAAGCAACATAAGTGACAAGCCCATTATCATTGCCGTATGACATTCAATTGGCATTATCATCACTGAAACCATGCTATCAACATCCGGGATTGTCATGGACCAGAAACTGAACTGGACTAGCCATGTAATATTGTGACTATAAGATCAGGTCATGGGCAAGGAATCCTGCAGCAAGTAACATACCCCCTGAGTCCTCAAAGCCTGTCCGCTATCTATAAGGTACAAAACAGGAGTACAAGCGAGGGCAGCCTGGAAGGTAAGCCTCAGGAGTATAAAGGTCTTACCTCGCGTGACTGCGGCCTTTCAGTCGTTTCAGTGGCGGGAGTCCGGAAGGAGGCACGAGGGCAGCCTGGGAAGGTAAGCTTCTCCTTTAAAAACTTACCTCGTGAATAGGTGGAGTGCGCATCGAGCAGGAGCAGACACGGGATGGTTGAGTAAGTGAGGTAATATATTTGGGCGGTTGCTTTACCCGAAACACTACTAAAGTAGTGTCTCCCACCCATCCTCCTCCTCTAACCAAAAAAGTTCTGAGCGCCGATTGGTAAGTTACTAGTATCATAGGAGTAGGAAAACTTGACGTTTCGGGCCTAGACCCTTCATCAGAAAAAGGGTCTAGGCCCGAAACATCAAGTTTTCCTGCGCCTATGATGCTGCTTGGCCTGCTGTGTTCATCCAGCCCCACGCCTTGTTATCTCGGATTCTCCAGCATCTGCAGTACCTTTTATCCCTGGCAAGTTACTAGTGTTTTCTTTTCCAATAGTCTGTTTTTCACAATTCAGAACAATGGCAATGGATGCAAGGGCAGTTGCATGCTTCTCCTGTAGGATGTGGGAGGTAAGAGTCACCACTAGTGTCCCTGCTGACTTCATCTGCAGGAAGTGCACCCAACTCCAGCTCCTTGGAAACCGCGTTAGGGAACTGGAGCTGGAGCTGAATGAACTTCGGATCATTCGGGAGGCTGAGGGGGTGATTGAGAGGAGTTACAGGGAGGTAGTCATACCTCAGGTACAGGAAAAAAGTAGATGGGTTACAGTCAGGGGACGGAAAGGGAACAGGCAGACAGTGCGGGGATCCCCTGCGGCTGTTCCCCTCAATAACAGGTATACCGTTTTGGATTCTGTTGAGGGGGACGACTTACCAGGGGTAAGCCATGGGGTACAGGTCTCTGGCGAAGAGTCTGTCCCTGTTGCTCAGAAGGGAAGGGGGAAGAGGAGGAGAGCGTTAGTCATTGGGGACTCCATAGTTAGGGGGACAGATAGGAGATTCTGCGGGAACGAGAGAGACTCACGGTTGGTGTGTTGCCTCCCAGGTGCCAGGGTCCGTGATGTCTCGGATCGTGTCTTTGGGGTCCTGAAGGGAGAGGGTGACCAGCCCCAAGTTGTGGTCCACATAGGTATCAATGACATAGGTAGAAAGAGGGATAGGGATATAAGGCAGGATTTCAGGGAGCTAGGGTGGAAGCTGAGAGCTAGAACAAACAGAGTTGTTATCTCTGGTTTGTTACCTGTGCCGCGTGATAGCGAGGCAAAGAACAGGGAGAGATATCAGCTGAACACGTGGCTGCGGGGAAGGTGCAGGAGGGAGGGTTTCAGGTATATGGATAACTGGGGCTCATTCTGGGGAAGGTGGGACCTCTACAAACAGGACAGTCTTCACTTGAACCAGAGGGGTACTAATATCCTGGGTGGGAAATTTGCTAGTGCTATTCGGGTGGATTTAAACTAGCTCAGCAGGAGCATGGGAACCTGTGGTGTAGTTCCAGTACACAGGAGGATGAGAGTAGGGAGGACATGGACAGGATTTCACCGTCACAGGAGTGTGCTGGCAGACAGCAAGCTGGTTTGAAGTGTGTGTACTTCAACGCCAGGAGTATCCGGAATAAGGTAGGTGAGCTTGCAGCATGGATAGGTACCTGGGACTTCGATGTTGTGGCCATTTCAGAGACGTGGATAGAGCAGGGTCAGGAATGGATGTTGCAGGTTCCAGGGTTTAGATCTTTCATAAAGATCAGGGAAGGTAGTAAAAGAGGGGGAGGTGTGGCTTTGTTAGTCAAGGACAGTAGAACGGTGGCTGAAAGAACTTTTGACGAGGACTCGTCTACTGAGGTGATATGGGCTGAGGTCAGAAACAGGAGAGGAGAGGTCACCCTGCTGGGAGTTTTTTATAGGCCTCCGCAAAGTTCCAGGGATGTGGAGGAGACGATCAGCAAAACGATTCTGGGCAGGAGTGAAAGGAACAAGGTGGTCATTATGGGAGACTTTAACTTCCCCAACATTGACTGGAAATTCTATAACTCTAGTATGTCGGATGGATCGGTTTTTGTCCAATGTGTGCAGGAGGGTTTCCTGACACAGTATGGCGAAGGGCCGACAAAAGGGGAGGCCACACTGGATCTGGTACTTGGTAGTGAACCAGGCCAGGTGTTTGATTTAGTGGTAGGTGAGCACTTTGGAGAGAGTGACCATAATTCAGTTACGTTTAGTTTAGCGATGGAAAGGGATAGGAACATGCCACTGGGCAAGAGTTATAGATGGGGGAAGGGCAATTATAATACGATTAGGCAAGACTTAGGAGGGAGAGAATGGGGTAGCAAAATGCAGGGGATGGGGACAATCGAAACGTGGAGCTGGTTTAAGGAACAGATATTGTGTGTCCTTGATAGGTATGTCCCTGTCAGGCAGGGAGGAAGTGATAAGGTAAGAGAACCTTGGTTTACAAAAGAAATTGTATCTCTTGTTAAGCGGAAGAGGGAGGCTTATGTGACATTGAGATGAGATAGTTCAGATGAGGCGATGGAGAGTTCCAGATTAGCTAGGAAGGATTTAAAGAGAGAGTTAAGAAGAGCAAGGAGGGGACATGAGCAGTCATTAGCAGGTAGAATTAAGGAGAACCCTAAAGCTTTCTATAGGTATGTGGGGAAGAAAAGGATGACTAGGGTAAGAATAGGGCCAGTCAAAGACAGAAGTGGGAAGTTGTGTGTGGACCCTGTGGAGATCGGAGCGGTGCTAAACAAATATTTCTCATCTGTTTTCACTCGGGAAAAGGAGAACATTGTAGAGGAGAAGACTGAGATACGGGCTATTAGACTTGAAAGGATTGAGGTTATAAGGAGGAGGTGTTATCAATCCTAGAAGGTGTGAAGGTAGATAAATCCCCTGGGCCGGATGGGATTTTTCCGAGGATTCTCTGGGAAGCTAGGGAGGAGATGGCGGAGCCTTTGGCCTTGATCTTTGAGTCGTCATTGTCTACAGGTTTAGTACCAGAGGACTGGAGGATTGCAAATGTTGTGCCCTTGTTCAAGAAGGGCAGTAGAGATGACCCAGGTAATTATAGACCAGTGAGCCTTACATCTGTTGTAGGAAAAAAGTTTTGGATAGGATTTATAATCATCTAGCAAGCAACAATTTGATTGGAGATAGTCAACATGGATTCGTCAAGGGCGGGTCGTGTCTCACAAACCTCATTGAGTTTTTTGAGAAGGTGACCAAGCATGTGGATGAGGGTAGGGCAGTTGACGTGGTGTACATGGACTTCAGTAAAGCCTTTGATAAGGTTCCGCATGGTAGGCTATTGGAGAAAATGCAGAGGCATGGGATTGAGGGAGATTTAGCAGTTTGGATTAGAAACTGGCTTTCTGAAAGAAGGCAAAGAGTGGTGGTTGATGGAAAATATTCAGCCTGGAGTCCGATTACTAGTGGTGTGCCACAAGGATCTGTTTTGGGACCACTGCTGTTTGTTGTTTTTATAAATGACTTGGACGCAGACATAAGTGGATGGGTTAGTAAGTTTGCAGATGACACTAAAGTCGGTGGAGTGGTGGACAGTGTGGAAGAATGTTGCAGGTTGCAGGGAGACTTGGATAAACTGCAGAATTGGGCTGAAAGGTGGCAAATGGAGTTCAATGCAGATAAATGTGGGGTGATGCACTTTGGGAAGAATAATAGGAAGGCAGAATACTGGGTCAATGGAAAGATTCTTGGTAGTGTGGATGTGCAGAGAGATCTTGGTGTCCAGGTACATAGATCCCTGAAAGTTGCCACACAGGTTGATAGTGCTGTTAAGAAGGCATACGGTGTGTTAGGTTTCATTGGTAGAGGGATTGAGTTCCGGAGCTGTGATGTCATGCTACAACTGTACAAAACGCTAGTGCGGCCTCACTTGGAATATTGTGTACAGTTCTGGTTGCCCCATTACAGGAAGGATGTGGAAGCATTGGAAAAGGTGCAGAGGAGATTTACCAGGATGTTGCCTGGTCTGGAGCGAAGGTCTTGTGAGGAAAGGCTGAGGGACTTGGGTCTGTTCTCATTGGAGAGAAGAAAGCTAAGAGGGGATTTAATAGAGACATACAAAATGATCAGAGGATTAGATAGGGTGGACAGTGAGAGTCTTTTTCCCAGGATGATGACGTCGGCTAGTACGAGGGGGCATAGCTGTAAATTGAGGGATGATAGATTTAAGACAGATGTCAGAGGCAGGTTCTTTACTCAGAGAGTGGTAAGGGCGTGGAATGCCCTGCCTGCCAATGTAGTTAACTCAGCCACATTAGGGGCATTTAAACAGTCCTTGGATAAGCATATGGATGATGATGGGATAGTGTAGGGGGATGGGCTTAGATTAGTTCACAGGTCGGCGCAACATCGAGGACTGAAGGGCCTGTTCTGCGCTGTATTGTTCTATGTTCTATGTGTTGGAATACTCCCTTCTTGCCTGGAAAGCGCAGCTCCAACAACACTCCAGCTTGAGACCATTTGGGACAAAGTAACCTGCTTGATTGGCACCACATCCACAAACATTCAGTCCCTTCACCACTCAGTAGCAACAATGTGTACCATTTGCAAGGTGCACTGTAGAAAGTCACTAAAACTCCTTGGAAAACACCCTTCAAATCCACAGCCATCTAGAAGGACAAGAGCAGTGGATACATGGGAATATTGCCATCTGCAAGATTCCCTCCAGCCACTCACCATTCTGACTTGGAAATATATTGCTACTGTTTATGAGCCTGGATTAAAATCCTGGAACTCCCACTCTAGTCACAGTTTATCTATACAAAACAGATAGTAGCAGTCAAAAAAGCCGCTCGTTGCCTCCCAGCTTCTCCAGAGTAACTAGGGATGGGCAATAAAACTGACTCAGCCAGTTACACTCATTATCATTGGATGATTTCTTCTTAAGTCATTTAAGGTTTGAATTAATTGGGAAGAGTCAGCATGGATTTATTATTTGGAAGTTATCACTTACTAACTTTGTGGAGGTGCAATGAGAATAATATGTTTGATGCAACTTGCATGGATTTTGACCAGGTTTCTGATATGAGGCTGCTCAGAAAAATTGAGAGCCCATAGAATCTAAGGGCAAGTGGCAAATGTAATTTTTTTTTCAAATCTCTGCTATTTGTAGCGTGGTTCCATGGGAAACAGTCTCAGTTTCCTTGCTTTTTTTATGGCATGTGTCAACAATTTAAACATGAATATAGGGGAGATGATTATGACTTTTGCAAATGATTGAAAATTTTGGCTTGTGTGGTTGAAGTGAGCAAGAAAGGTGTACACTGTGGGAAGATATCAGTAAATTGATCAGGTAAATAGGAAATTGTCACATAGAATTCAGTCCCAAGAAGTGTAAGAAAATGCATTTGGAAAGGGCAAGCAAGACAGGAGAGTACTCTAAATGCTAGCATTTTGAGAAGTGTAAAGGCACAGAGTAACTTTGGAGACAAGTTCCATGAAACAGGTTTGTAAAATATATAGGAAATTAATAGCCAAGGTGAAGAGCAGGGGTAATTATGCTAGAACTGTATACAATACTAGTTTGGCCACAACTGGAATATCCTGAGCTTTTCTACAGGATGGATTTGGTGGTACTGGAAAGGTTACAGTGGAATTTTATGCAGGTGTTGACATGAATGGAAATTTTTAGCTGAGAGGAAAGTTTAAAGTGAGCTGAAACTTAATTGAGGGACTGAGATGGAGGCAATTGGGATGATTTATTTCTTTTTAAATATTCCTTCAGCATTGAAGCCGTTGACAGACTTAATTAACAAAAACAGAAATTGCTAGCAAAGCTCTGGCCTCACAGCATCTGTGGGGAGAAAGCAGAGTTAACGTTTTCAGTCCAATGACTCTTCAGAACACCTAGTTACATATTTCAAATTCAATTACAATGTTTTAAAAATCTTATTACAAGGTGCACTGTGCTTCCCCTTCAGCCTGCCGGCTCAGTGGAACTTCTGCAGCAATGAAGTACTTATTAAATATTTGCAGGTCAAAATATGCCACGAGCTAACTTCATGGAATCCTTAGCATTGCATTTCTTTAACTTGATATTGCTTCAATCTGACACTTTATTTCAGCTTTACTATCCCAGGGAAGTGTACACAGGCAAATATTAGTGAAGGCTTCAGTGAGTCTTGTAACTGCATCATAAAGTCAGCTAGTGCTCAAATGTTTCATCAAATCAGAACATAGAAAGTAACTTTACTTGAATGCTTTGGTATAAATTTTTAATCAACTGTAAGAACAAATCTTTTGTCATTTTGACTACTTACTCATATGAGTGAACGATTAATCTGTGAAACAGATTTTATGAATTTTTTAGGAAGTTTCCTGGCATAAATCTCTCAGGATTTAGAGGTAACCTTTTATTGTAAATTAACAGCAGCATTTTCATATACCTTTGTATCGATTGCCTTTAGACATCTGTATAGATGTTTTTAAAGCAGCTAGTAGTTTGGTAACATTGGTATTTGTCTCGTTCACTGCTTGGATTTTAGCCACGACTGGTTAGAAAATAATGTTTATAAATTCATCAGAAAAGTTACAGCTTCCAAAATATGAAGTACCTTGTACCTTTACAGTTTTGAAATTCTATTTATAGTGAATGTTATCTACTTGGCTGTACAAACTTTAGCTTTTGAGCTTACCCGTTATGCTGATTAATTCTCAGTTAACTGGATCAGTGTAGTTTTCACTTGACAGTCCTTTCTGAATGTACATTCGTGCTTAAAATGATAACGATTAAATGATATCAAATGCTCCAGATAACCATCTGTATAAATATGACAGTGGTATAAAATAAACACTTGTTTTTCCTTTAATTGTTCAGCATTACTGGGACTTTTTCACTGGGTGAAAGCTAGTAGAAAGCTTTCAGTGCTTGTGTTGGAAAAAATGTCTTGGTCAATGTTTTGTCTGAACTGGCTGATGGTACTGAATTGTTGTCCATTTTGCCACTGAGCTTAGATTTAATCCTCCAATATTTTCACCTAAAAGCTTGAATGTGGTTTTACTGCACTGGGAATAGTGTGTTAGCTTTGGGATATACAATTTAAATATGCTTCAGCTGATGTGAATCACAATACAAAAGCCATCAGTCATTTCAGTTAACTGTGCTATTCGGAGATATACCCAAGGGACTGTGGTTAGCTGACTTTCACAGCTTCAGGATAGATACCGAATGGTCTCAGTTCCAGTATATTTTTCATTAACATTATTTTACATAAAATAATGTTAAGTTAAAGTTGTCTCATTTAATTAAAGAAGACTTAAATGTGATTTTTGTTCTAAAACATGAAATATTTGTCTTCAATTTTATAGATGCTGAATTTTTTTTTTGTGTATACGAGCAGATCATCTGATGCATTGACCCAAGCTTTTCTGGAATGTTGAGATCAATGACTGCCACTGTAAATTTTGCTACCCAGTTTGCTATTGATAACTTGTTCCACACATTCTTACATTTCTAACTTGAATGCACTTGCAGCAGGTACGGTCACATATCAGAACAGGCAGGGTCTTTTACATCCCAGCAAGAGAAAATGCAAATTTGTTGTTGGAGCAGAGGGTGTAGGAGGCAATAATTGGGATTGGTGTGGGGTGGCAGGTACAGGAATTAGTACAGCCACTAGAATTAGCAACAGGAATCTTCAAAAGCATTTTAATCTTCATAACTAATGATTTAACCAAACTAGAACTGAAGCAGGTTGAAGTTACAATTTATTCCAAACTTTTTCAAATGTTGAATGAGACCTTAGTTGATTAGCTACAAAATCAGAAATTGCAGGGAAACTTGGCATTTGTGGAGAGAAAATAGAGTTAACGTTTTGGCTCCAGAGACCCTCCTTCAGAACCAATTCTGGTGCCTGATCATGTAAACATGCAGGTTCATATACAGAAATCTTTTATGGTATCAGGCCAAATTGATAAAGCCGTTAAATGCATAAAACCAGCTTTTTATGTGGAGCAAATATGAGGGCAGAGATGGAGGTACTGTTATCTCGGCATTAGCAAATTACCTTCAGGCATTAGGCCTAAACCTTAAACCCATCCACCCCTCTACCTCTCTTAATTAGATTGACCGAGCTTTTGGTCACCTTTCGGGTTCTAATGTTTCCATATGTAGCTTGCAGTCATTTTTGACATTCCTGTAAAGCACCTGGGACATTTACTACATTAAAGCTACTATAATAATGCAAATAGTATCACCATAAGCTGATTTTTATCACTTGGAGTGTGGGAACTGGAGTAGGCCAGTCAGCATAGTGAGCCTGTGGCATTGTATTCAATCAGGGCTGATCACCTATATGATCATCATTTTCCCACACGATCCCCATCCATTTCCCTTGATATACGTAATATCGAGATTGTACTCATTGAGCCTCTACAGCCCTCCTGGACGCAGAATTCCAGAGATTTCCACCTTATAGGAGAATAAATTTCTCGTCATCTCAGTTCTAAATGACTTACCTCTTATTCTGAGTCTGTGTCCTCTGGATCCGGTAATATTTCTCTCGTTCTCTTTCTTTCGCTCGCTCGCTCGCTCATTCTCTTTCTTTCGCTCGCTCTCTTTCTTTCTCTCTCTTGCTCTCTTTCTCTTCCTCCTTCCTCCCCCCTCCCCCATACACCCATTGACATATATAGATACACACCTAAAAGTCAGGAGAAACATCTTGCCTGTATCCACCTTGTGAAATAATTAGATCACTTTTCATTCTTAAAAACTCTCTAGAGATTTTAAGCCTGATCTCCTCAATCTCAATTTATATGATAATCCCTCCATCCTTGAATTGGTAGGCATCAATTGCAACTTAAAAATTTAATGAAGTGCTGACCTATAGTAACTTAATTTTTAATAGGAACCATTCAACTTTAAATTTTATTACAAGTAATTTAGGGAAAACTAATGGATTTGAATCTTGGATAAGAGATAAAAGGTACTGCAGATGCTGGAGAATCCGAGATAACAAGCATGGGGCTGGATGAACACAGCAGGTCCAGCAGCATCATAGGAGCAGGAAAACTTGACGTTTCGGGCCTAAACCCTTCATCAGAAATCCTTCTGATGAAGGGTTTAGGCC
>JAHRHZ010000273.1:6162228-6330972 GCA_024137785.1 Ginglymostoma cirratum | reverse complement strand
TTCTGATGAAGGGTTTAGGCCCGAAACGTCAAGTTTTCCTGCTCCTATGATGCTGCTGGACCTGCTGTGTTCATCCAGCCCCATGCTTGTTATCTTGGATTTGAATCTTTTAACTTTTTCTTTCTTTGTCATTGTGGAGAAGCACGTTTGGTTTGGAAGCAGGGGAGAAACTGAGCTGCCATGAACATTATTGATTGCTGGTGACAGTCCAATGAATGAGGAAATGTGAACAAGAATGTGGGACAGCAGATGTTAGCCATTCCTCGTTTAGTATCAAGTTCACCTCTGACTCAGGTCTAAGACATAGGCTGATACCTCAGTGCATATGATACTGAGAGATTGCTATGCCGTTGAAGTTGCTGTCTTTTGGATGAAATACTAAACAGAGGTCCCATCAGTGCCCTCAGGTGAATCTGATAGGTAACATGGTATTGATTCAAAAAGGAACTTTTTCAACTTGTGCTCTTGCTGAAATTTATCTCTTAACCAATGTCACAAAAAAAGCATTATCTGATCATTAAGTCATTGTTGTTTGTGTGGCCTTGACATCAGCAAATTGCCAGGCAGAATGTGACCAGAATTTACTGTAAAGAAAGCAAAATTTGTCTGTTAGGAATCTGGAATACCAGCTGGTAGTGCTGGAAATACTCAGTAGGTCTTCTTACAGCATCTGTGGTGAGAAGAGCAGAGTTAACGTTTTGACTTGTGTATGATGTCTTCAAATGTCTTTTCTGAAGGACAGTCACATGCAACTTGAAACGTGATTTTTTTTACCTCCATAGATGTTGCCAGATCCAAGCCTTTCCAGCACCATTGATCTTTTTTCCAGAATTTACTGATGTTTATTAAAATTGCAGATTCTCATGCATTTTTCATGAGGTTTTACACAACTAATTGCTATCACTGGACATCCAAATGCTGTAGTGTCCACCATAGCTTCTGTGGCCTTTGATCAGGGTAAAAAATGGTATTTCCTTAGAAATTAAACAGACAAACTCGTTGGTGTAAGGTCTGAGCCTTGCAGAATAATTGAATTCACATTAAATCAGGAGCACAGGTACAGAATAGTGGTAGAAAAATACTGGACTCGGAGAAAAATAAAAGAAGCAAAGAAAACTGATATTCAAAGGGTTTCAACAGTTAAATGAAATTTTATATTTGTGTGAGATCATTTTAACGTCATAAATCTTTGTCAGTTCATCTGGAGAGTACCTAGACTGGAATAGATATGCCCTAACTGAGGTGAGTTTAGTCAGTATCTACCAGGTCACTGCAATATAATTTCATACGTTTGGTACAATTGGAAATGGAGCCAAGGAGTAAGATGACGTTTCCGTACAACTTGTGGAGGAGCGGTGCATCTCAGACAATAACTTTGTTTTTTCATTCATTAATGGGGTGAGGACGTCGCTGGCTAGGCAGCTTTCATTGTCCATCCCTAATTGCCCAGAGGGCAGTTCAGAGTCAACCACATTACTGTGGGTCTGGAGTCATGTGTAGGCCAGGCCAGGTAAGGATAGCAGTTTCCTTCCATAAAGGACATTAGTGAACCAGATGGGTTTTTCTGACAATCGACAATGGATTCATGGTCATCATTAGATCCTTAATTCCAGATATTTTATTGAATTCAAATTCACCATCTGCTGTGGCAGGATTCAAACCCGGGTCCCCAGAACGTTATCTAGGTTTCTGAATTAACAGTCCCGTCATACTACCACTAGGCTATTGCCTCCCCAAGTGCAACTGCACTTCCTGAAAGTTGCTGTCCAGTTTGTCTGTGAATGGTGGTAGTATGACCATTAATTTAGTAGGAATATCTGGCCCATGGCCATTGTGAAAATTTTTTTTTGGGAGTCTTCTTTCTTCTCAAGATGGCGATGAATAATAAAAGTGGATCATCTAAAGCCTCATATTTGTAGCATTTAAGAGGAGATACCATAGTGCATTTCACAAACTTTGTAAGTTCACAATTATTCTTGCAAGTTAATTTGATTTAGATGGTGGATGGTTCTTGCGAAATTGAAAGGGAGAGTATTTATCATTTCAGTTATTGTAACAAACCAGCATGCTATCACTCTGACCACTAGATGGCTCTCCAAAAGCAGTATAAGCATGAAACCATAAACTTGTAAATCACATTGTTCGTCTCTAATGTGCCAAATTTAGTGTGTTTGCCTTTATCAGTAGTCAGTCCAAAGTAGCTTTCTGTCCAAATTGAAATTCACTTGTTCTATGTTAAGTGGTTGAACGT
Source organism: Ginglymostoma cirratum (assembly GCA_024137785.1). NCBI lineage: Eukaryota > Metazoa > Chordata > Chondrichthyes > Orectolobiformes > Ginglymostomatidae > Ginglymostoma > Ginglymostoma cirratum. Next base: position 6,328,721 of record JAHRHZ010000273.1, on the reverse strand, counting down.
TTTTGTTGTGAAATTTCTAAACAAAGATTAAACTACAAACAGTAATGATAAGTCAGATTGCAGACATAAGACATAACCCCATAACCCTATTTGCTTACAAATGTGTCTTTAAAATAAAAGGTAGAATTGACTGTAAAAATGTGAAAAATGTCTTTGTCTTTGTTTTCAATTTGTTCACACTATACAGTGGCCTGACCTTGTACAGTAAAGACATTTGAAATACAATGCTATGTTAGCTGTGGAAAATTTTCTGGTGTGCTGTCTTTGAATCAGTCCATCATGTTATCAGTGCAGTCAAACATTTTTCTGCGATAGTTGTGCTGTGGTGCAAAATCATGCAGCATGTCTACAGTCTTTGCAGCTTCAGTTCAGTAAATGGGCAGGTGGATATTCAATGTATTCTTCAGAGTCATCAGGGTGGCAACCTTCCTTTCCTTCCATTTCAATCATATTGTCCACTTTCCTGTTACCTGTCTCAAAAATTGTGAAGTTCATCTAGTTGGTTTTGATAGCCTCGTGTTGCGTGCATGGTGCCTCATTATTTGCACAACAGTGTGGCATCTTGGACTTCTGTTGCAAGAAGTGGCAGATTCTCAGCGCCATCCATGTTGGCGAAGGTCATTGTACTCTCATGTTCAATGCTTCACTTCATTTCATGCTGTTAGTAATGTCCGTTTGTGCACACTCATTCAGGATGTGAGTTAGATCGTTTTGCAGCCTGTGCTGCAGGCATGATCATGATTTCATACACTAGTGTGGCCTAATTCTGCTCAGGTTGTTTGGCACAGTCATATGCAAGCGTGCATAAATTGGGCTAATCTAGAGTCATCAGTCTGGAATTTCACCTGAGCACATGTATCCTTCAATTGGATTTTCTATTCTGCCAGTGAAAATAGCTGACCACTTCACCACAACTGAAGCTTTGGGTTATCCACTTTAACTCATCATGAGCAGTGAGGAGAATTTGATATTGATAAGCCTAAAGGTATATGCATTTGTCATCTGGGAGGGGGGAGGAAGGGACAGATGGTGCTTCAAGTAGACCATATGTGAAAACCTAAAGAACTGCAGAGGCTGTAAATCAAAAACAAAAACAAAAACAGAAATTGCTGGAAAAGCTTAACAGGTCTGGCAGCATCTGTGGAGAGAAATCAGAGTTAATGTTTCGGGTCTGATGACCCTTTCTCAGAACCTTCAGTTAGGCCTTTGATAAGGTTCCACATGGTAGGCTGCTCTGGAAGGTTAGATCGCATGGAATCCAGGGAGAGCTGGCAAATTGGATGCACAATTGGCTTGATGGTAGGAAGCAGAGAGTAATAGTGAAACGATGCTTGTCGGACTGGAGGCCTGTGACTAGTGGTGTGCCTCAGGTTGGTGCTAGGCCCGTTGCTGTTTGTTATCTGTTTCAATGATTTGGATGAGAATGTACAAGGCATAATTAGTAAGTTAGCCGCTGATGCTAAAATTGGTGGTATCATGGGCAGTGAGGAAGATTATCTGAAATTGCAGCAGGATCCTGATCAGCTGGGGAAGTGGGCTGAGAAATGGCAAATGAAGATTAATATAGAGAGGTGTTGCATTTTGGAAAGTCAGATCAAGGTAGGAGTTTCATGGGGAATGGTAGGACCTTGAGGACTGTAGTGGAACAGAGGGACCTTGGAGTTCAGGTGCACAGTTCTCTGAAAGTGGAGTCACAGGTAGACAGGGCAGTGAAGGCGGCTTTTGGCTCACTGGCCTTCATCAGTCAGGGTATTGAGTATAGAAATTGGGAAGTTATGGTGCAGTTGTACATGACGTTGGTGAGGCCGCACTTGGAGCATTGTGTTCAATTTTGGTCACCTTGCTCTAGGAAGGATGTTATTTAACTGGAAAGAGTGCAGAAGAAATTTACAAGAATGTTGCCAGGACTCAAGGGACTGAGTTATAGGGAGAGGTTGGACAAGCTAGGACAGTTTTCTTTAGCGTGTAGGAGACTGAGGAGGTATCTTACAGAAGTGTATAAGATCATGAGAGGCATGGAGAGAATGAATGCACTCAGTCTTTTTCCCAGGGTTGGGGAATCAAGGACTAGAGGGCATTTGTTTATGGTAAGGGGGAAAAATACATGGGCATTTAAAGGGCAACATTTTTACACAGAGGGTGGTACGCATATGGAATAAGTTGCCAACAGAAGTGGTTGAGGTGGGTACATTAACAACATTTTAAAGGCATTTGGACAAAAAGATGGATTGGAAAGGTTTAGAAGGACATGGGCCAAGTGCAGGAAAATGGGGTTAGCGTGAATGGACATGTTGGTCAGCATGGACAAGTTTGGGCCGAAGGACCTGTTTCCATGCTCTAGGACTCTACGACTCTATGACCTGCTGAGCTAGACAATATGTAGGTCATTTCGCCCATCAAGTTTGTTTTGCTATTTGGTGAGATCATGGCTGATCTGATAATGCTCAGCTCCACTTTCTTGCCTTCTCCCCCTATCCCTCGATTCCCTGATTTAATTAAAAATCTGTCTATCTCAGCCTTGAAGATACTTAATGACCCAGCCTGGACAGCCCCCTGCAGTAAAGAATTAAAGATTCACTACCCTCAGAAGAAATTCATCTAACCTCAGTCTTAAATTTGTGACCCTTTATTCTGGGATTATGCTGTCTGGTCCTAGACACTCTCCCACATGCAGAAATAATCTTTCTGCACCTATCTTCACAAGTCCCCCTAAGAATCTCATGTGTTTCAATAAGATCGCCTGGCCCTCTTCTAAATTCCAATAAGTACAAGGACTACCAGCTCCTCTCTGTTTCTCCATAAGACAGTCACTGCAAGCCTGGAACAGCTTAATGAACCTTCTCTGTGTTGACTCCAACGCTAGTATACTTTTCCTTGGATAAGAGGCCCAAAACTATTCCAGATGTGGTCTAATTAGTACCTTTTATCGTTTTAGCAAAACCTCCTTATTTTTATACTCCATTTCCTTGGAAATAAAGGCCAACATTCCATTTGCCTTCCCTTTTACCCACTGAATTTGGATGGTAGCATCTTGTCCTGCATGGTCAAGGACTCCTAAATCCCTCTGTTCTTTAGTATTCTGTAGTCTTTCTCAATTTAAATAATGTTCAGCTCTTCTGTTCTTCCTGCTAAATTGTATAACCTCATATTTTCCTACATTGTGTTCCATCAGCCAAGTTTTTATCAAATTGTTTAACCTTACTGTATCCCTCTGAAGATTCTGTCATCCTCACCTCTTGCCTTCCCACTTTTTTTCTGTCTTCTGCAAACTTCCCTACGTACATTCACTTTGCTTATCCAAGATGTTTACATATGCAGATCGGGGATCCTTTATCTGAAAACCTCAGGACCAGTTCTGGATAAAAGATATTTTCAGTTTTTGGATCCTGTATGATCTGTTTGGGTCTGTTTGGGCTCTTTAAGGATAAAAGAATTTTCCTTAAATACCTGAACTCAGCATGTCTACAGCACTACTCTGGTCGACTTCCGAAAAGATCTTGTGGATTTTAAGTCCTTTAGGTATACAGATGAAGGATACCTGACCCATATTGTAAATAATTGTGACCCCAGCATTGATCGCTGTGACACTCCACTAGTTACAGCTTATATCCTGACATTTGCCCCTTTTTGTCCTAACTCTGTCTTCTGGTAGTTAGTTTGGAAGTCTGCGCATTCCCTCTGTTGCCTAGGCATTGCAATTGTGAGTTCCCAATTAAGTATTTCAATGGGCCTGTGCCTTATCAATTGATTTTGCTCCACCCAGTGGAGAGAAAGCAGACGTAATTATTTGGATCCAATGACCCTTCTTCAGAACTCGTTACAGCTAGGAAAAGGTTGGTATACATGCCGAAGATGAGATGGGGAGGATAATGGGGAGCAAACAGATTTACCTGCACTTTCCTCCATCTACTGTACTCGCTGCTCTCAATATGATCTCCTCTACATGAGAAGACACAAAATGCAGACTGGGCGACCGTTTTGCAGAACACCTATGTTCTGTCTGCAAAAAGACTCCAGGCTTGCTGCAGTTTTGTGTTGATTTTTATATTTATTGCATGTAGGAAACCCAAATATTAAGCAGAAGAGAACAATGATGGAGGAGTTGGTTGTTTCCAATTCTGTAAAACAGCGTGGGTTTGTAATGCACGTAACATAAACTGTGCCAAGGTCCTTCACAAGACCATCCTTCAAACAAAATTTGACCCGTATCTACATGAGATATTGAGACAATTAGCCAAAAGCCTGGTCACAGTGATGCATAATATTTGGCAAGCAAATAAGGAACAAAAAATGCTGAGTTGGCAATGAAACCAATTTCTTCCATGATTCATAAATATTGTGCCCTACCCTGATCTGTAGCCAAGCTGTTTGCACTCTAGTGGATTGGTTCTTCAAAGTTCTAATGCTCACATTTCTGCAATGGTAGAAGGTAGCTAATGCACATCAGACCAAGAGATAATTCCATGATTTTCCTATTGACTTAGTGTCTCATCAAAATACAGTTATTCTGAGAAGCTGACATTTCTACTTCCTGCGCAGTTCATTCTTATTCTTAGAATGAGATTGACAATTTGATGTGTTCAAAATGATTGCGCGATGTAAACTCAGCTATTAATGGATACAAGTACATTACAAATCTGCCTTAAATTTGACGCAAATTGTCTATCCCTAGCTGTCACTTTTATATGGCATATAATTAACTTTTTAGGCTGCCCTGATAGCTCAGGATGTTACAGCATTCTGGAATATCTCCTCTTACCGTACATCATTAGCTCTGGAGTTTTCTAATGATCTGTCCTTGTCCATCTCTACATGCAGCCAAGTGGCACACCACAGCAATCCGTGCTTGGGCCCCTTATTATCTGTGATATATATAGATGATATAGAAGAAAATGTGGAGGGTGATAAGTTTGTGCATGACACAAAGAATGGCTGGGTGGTTGACAATGAAGAAGGAGGCCCAAGATTACAGGAGGATATAGACCCGTTGGTCATATGGGCAGATCTCGGTGAATAGCAGGATACCAGGAAGCTCAGAACAATAGTGAGATCTTGGGCTGCTTGCCCACACAACCCTGAAGGTGGTAGGTCAGGTTAGTGGAGTAGTTAAGGAGGCAAATAGATCACTTTCCTTTATTAATCATAGTATAGATTGTTTTAGAACAGCACAAAACTTTGGTTAGGCCACAGGTGGAGCACTGTGCACTGTACTGGTCACTGTATTATGTGCAGGATAAGTTACACTGAAGCAGATACAAAGCAAATTCACCAGGTACCTGCATGGGCCCCACTTATGCCTGTCACTTTGTAGGACACGTGGAAAGTTCCTTGTGCCAATCTTACTCTGGTCCCTTCCTATAACATTCTCTGCTACGTGGATGACATCATCAACACTGTTTCCACCTCTCATTTGCAATTGGAAAAATTTATCAATTTGCTTCCAATTTCCACCCCACTGTCACCTTCACCTGGTCCATCACCTGTCCATCCTCCCTTCCTTTCCTCAACATCTCGGTTTCAATTTCTGGATATAGGTTGGCCACTGATATACACCACAAACCCACTGATTCCCACAGTTACTTTGACTATATATCCACACACCCTGCTTCCAGTGAGGACTCCGTCCCATTCTCCCAGATTTTCCATCTCTGTCACATCTGTTCTGACGATGCCACCCTCTGTCATGGGGGTCCTCAGAAATGTCCACCTTTTTCCTCAACTGAGGATTTCTGCTACTGTGTTGACAGGGTCCTTAGCCATGCTCAACCTGTATTCTGTACTTCCACCCTCACCCCTCCCTACCAGAACAATGACAGGGCCCCTCTGATCTTCATTTACGACCCCATGAGCCTCTGCATTCAAAGACTTGTAAGCTGCAATTTGCATCAGCCCGGTGGCTCAGTGGTTAGCACTGCTGCCTCACAGCGCCTGGGACGTGGGTTCAATTCCACCCTCAGGCGACTGTCTGTGTGGAGTTTGCACATTCTCCCTGTGTCTGTGTGGGTTTCCTCCGGCTGCTCCGGTTTCCTCCCACAATCCAAAGATGTGCAGCTAGGTGGATTGGCCATGCTAAGTTGCCCATTGTGTTCAGGGATGTGTAGCTTTCTCACTCTTAGCTGTCATTATCACTTCTATTCAGCTTTTCTTCTGTCCTGCCCTGCTATCTATAATCTCCTTGTTTATTTCTCTGGGTTCAGTCTCCTCCTATCCTACATTCCCAATGTCACAAACCCCCCCCCCCCAACCTGCTCTTCTTCTCCCCCACCCACCCCACCCCACCCCACTTCAGCCTCTGTATAATTACCACTTTTTCTAGCTACTAACAGCTCTAATGAAGAGTCACTGGACTCAAAGCGTTAACTGTGCTTTTTTCCCCACAAATGCTGCTGGACCTGCTGAGTTTCTCTATTAATTTCACCAGGATGTTGCCTGGGATGGAGCAATTTTGCTATGAAGCTAGGCTGGATCAGCTTGGGTTGTTATCTTTTAAGGCAGTGAAGGCTGAGAGTGGACCTGATTGAGGTGTATAAGATTACGAGGGGCATGAGCATGCTGGACAGAAAACAGCTGTTTCCTTGAGTTGAATGGTAAATAACAAGGAGGCGCCATTTTAAGGTGAAAGGCAGGAGATTTAGAAGGGATTTGAGGCAAACATTTTTCACCCAGAGTGTGGTGAGAATCTGGAATGCACTGCCTGAAAGGGTAGTTGAGATGGGAAACCTTGACTTTTTAAAAAGTACTTAGAAAAGCACTTGAAATGTCATGATATTCAAGGCTCTGGGCTAAGTGCTGGAAAGTGGGATTACTGTGGATTTAGTAGTTTTAGTCAGTGTAGACTTGATGGGCTAAAGGGCCTCTTCTGAACTGTATGATTCTATACGGGATAGGCTTCCACATATGCACCAACGATAATCTGACTTGCCTCCACCATCTCCTGACCTTCCCATTAGCTCCAGAGGATAACTTGTCATGTACAAGAACAAAGTAGACTTCAATAAAAATACTGTTATTCCTAAAGGAACATAATTCACAAGAGAACAGAGACAAGTATTGTGCATTATTAAAGGCAATAAAAGCTCCTATTAGAGCAGCTATATGGTCAGTGGAGTTGGTAATGCACAACTGTGATAAAAGCTCTTCCAGCAATGTCAGGAGTCAGAAGGCTATTAAAGATTGCAGTAGGGCCAGTGAAGGATTTGGTGGACAGATTTTGAATGGACCCTGCAGTAGAAGTCATTGATTATTTCTTTGCATCAATCTTAAATTCTCTCGATGATGCTCAGTTGCTGAAAGTGAATTTTTCTGAAAGTGAGAATTGAGAAATTTGAAATTGGCAATACTATTTGGGGATGCTGCAGCATCTAGATGACTACCTGAAGAGGGGATCTTGGATGGAGTTCAATCCAAGCAGTAATAGCAGCAGCTGAACAAAGGAGAGCAAACCTGGGGTTGAACAGTGGCAGGATAAATGCCTGAAGAGTGGGGTGAGTCAGAGTGAATGTGGAGTTGAATCTCGGGGCAGAACTCTGGAGGTGAAGTCATGACTGAAAAGAATGACGTAAGCTTGGCTGCTGAGGAAACAGGTTTGCAGACTGAGTGATTAGGGTCTGGAGAGAGGGTAAAGTACTCGATGTTAATCGTTGCACTCTGCTAGGAATAGAGTGTGGGAATGAGAGACCTGCGTTTGGTGACTAGTGGGTTAGGTTATATAATTTCCTGGATTATTGTCTGTTGTTGATGAGGTTGATTTAGTTGATAAGGTTCACAATGACAGGTGAACTTGGTACTGTGGAATTTTTGTCCTGCAATATGTAGGAAATTAGGGATGCTTCCAGAGTCCATGGTGACTATGTATGCAGGACATGTGTTCAGTTGCAGCTCCTGATTTGCCAGGTGGAGCACCTGGAGCTGAGAGTGGACTCACTGAGGAGCATCCATGATGCTGACAATGCCATGGATAGTACTTTTAGCTATCTGGTCACATCGCCAGGGCTAGGCAGACAAAAGAGTCGGGTGACCACCAGAAAGATGCGTAAGCGTGGGCTGGCGGTGGAAAAATATGGATTTATTAACGATAGGCAACATGGCTTTGTACCGGAAAGATCATGTCTCACAAACCTGATTGGAATTTTTTTGAGGAAATGACAGATGATTGATGAGGGCAGGGCAGTAGATGTCTATATGCACTTCAGCAATGCCTTTGATAAGATCCCTCATAGCAGGCTGCTACAAAAGGTGAAGTCGCGTGGAATCTGTGGTGAGCTGGCAAGATGGATACAGAACTGGCTTAGCCATAGAAGGCGGAGATCTGTGACCAGTGATGTTCCACAGGGACCAGTGCTGTGATTCCTATTGTTTGTAATGCATATAAATGATTTGGAAAAGAATGAGGGTGGCCTGATTAGTAAATTTGCGGATGGCACAAAGATTGGGGGAGCTGCGGATCGTGAAGATTCAAGGTTGAAGACTTGGGTGGAGAAATGGCAAATGGAGTTTAATCTGGACAAATGCAAAGTGATGCATATTCGAAGATCTAATACAGGAAGGAAGAATACAGTAAGTAACAGAACCCTTAGAAGCATTGACGTACAGAAGGATCTGGACGTAAAGGCCAGAGTTCCCTGAAAGTGGCAACACGAGTGGGTAAGGTCATCAAGAAGCCATATGGCGTGCTTCTGATCATTGTTTGAGGCATAGGGTAGGAAAATCAGCAAGTCATGTTGCAGCTTTTAGGCCGTGTTTGGAATATTGTGCGCAGTTCTGGTTGCCACTGCCAGAAGGATGTAGCAGCTTGAAGAGGGTACTGAAATGGTTTACTACGATTTGTCTGGTTTGGAGAGTATTAGCTATGAGGTGAGATTGGACAAACTTTTTTTGCTTGAACATCGGAGGATGAGGGGCTACCTGAAAGAAGTTGACATTATGTGGGACATGCGCTGGATGGATAGTCGAAGTCTTCCCAAGATAGAAATGTCAATTACTAGGGGACGTACATTTAAGGTAATAGAGGGAAAGTTTAAAGGAGATGTGAGAGGCAAGTTTCTCACACACAGGATGGTAAGTGCCTGGCTTGTGCTACCAGAGGAGGTGGTAAATAGGCAGGGAATACAGGGATATCAGACCACATAGAGGCAAAAGGTTTTTAGTTTAGAAAGGCATTGTGTGTCGTCAAAGTCTTGGTGGACTGAAGGGCCTATTCCTGTGCTGCAAAACTGTTTTAAAACTGAGATGTCGCTGGTTGGGCCAGTGTTTCATTGCCCACCTGTAGTTGTCCTTGAAAAGGTGGTGCTAGGTGTTATCTTGAGTTGCTCCTGTCCATGTGATGTAATTATTCCCACAATGTTGTTAAGGAAGAATTTACAGGATTTTGACCAAGCAACACGGAGCGAACAGGGATTATATTTCCAAATCAGGGTGGTAGGTGGCTTGGAGGGGAACCTTGCAGGCATTGGTGTTCCCATGTATCTGCTGCTCTGGTCCTTTATAAATAGTAGCTGTTGTGGGTTTGGAAGGTGCTGTGTGAAGTGCCTTGGTGAATTTATGCAGCATGTCGTGTAGATACCACAGTCTGATGGAATACTCCTGAATTGCCTGGATGAGTGCAGCACCAAAAACACTTGAAGCTCGACACAATCCAGAGCAAAACAGCTGGTTTGACCAGTATCATGTGGCATTTGTGGCGCAGCATACACTTAGCAGAATGATAATTGAACACCAAATTGCAAAGTTGAATTACATGAACTACATTCTCTGCAAATTAGAAAATTAAGAGGTGATTTGATCTGAATTTTCAGAGGATTAGGGAGAACTGATTGGAAATTGAAAATGTTGGACATCGGGGACTTGGATGCATGACTAAAAGTTAGCGTCTCGCCTTCGTTAAGCAGGGCCAGGAAACACTCCTATGCACTAAGTGTGGTGGAAAATCGGAAATATCTTCCACCGGTAGCATTTTAATGCCGGTTAATTCCTAAGTTTTTAAATCTGATTTTTTTAGCCAATAGATATGAAAGGATATAGGACAAAGTGTGTGTATGGAGTTGGGTAACAAATCAACCAAGATGTTATTAAATAGTGGAATAGACTTGAGGGAATTAATTGGCTACCCATATCCCTATGCTGTCCCACCTTGTTTGTTTGATGTCTTTGCCTTCTTGTCCCTAGACCAGCTGATCATGCACTTTAAATTCAATTTGCTCTTTTTTTGCTCTTCCAGTGAGCATAGACAGAAAGCAGATATATAACCCTTGAGTGGATGGTGGGAACTTCAGTACACATTTGGTGTGAAGGAGGGTTCAGATTTGATGTTCAACATGGGTATTAGAGGGGTAGTAAAATACATTGGTAGAGGGATACAATGGGCACAACTTGTGGAACTTTATTTAAGCTGATAATATAGTGAAGTGAAATTAAAATAAATTGAGTTTAAGCAGCACTAAAATGCTGATTGTTTATTGTGGTTTTTTTTTTAAAGAGGGCAGTCTTTGAGCTGTGAAGATGCCTGCATGTTAGCAAACAATAATAGTTCCCATTACAGTCTTTTTCTATAGTGTATTTACTGTACTATCCTAGTCAGACCTATAATCCACTTAACTGCCTGTTCAGTTTTAGTTTCAAGGATTAACCTTCATCCAGCTGCTGAAAGAAACCACGTGTTTATTTAACTAAATATTGTTCATTTGATTATTGCTAGAGAAAGTATTAATACTATAATCAATTTTATGAACATTATCTCTGTCGAAGTTTGTACAGGTGAGCATTTTTTCACAGACTTGATAAAGTTTATCATTTACTGCAGTAGGTTATCACCTGTCAGGGTACTGTAGCCGACTACGAAAATGTGCCATTGCCTATTACAGGGGCAAATGGAGATGTTGTGTTTATCAACTTGGAAATTGGAATTCGAAAAAAAAATTAGTTTGCTTGTTTGATTGCACTTGACATATTTTCTGTATATTTCAAAACTTTTTTCATTATTTAACTTTTTCCTATGAAATATGTATATTTTTCTTTAATATTGATTTCTTTTCAAAAATTGAACTGATTTTAAGTGTAAGTTTATTCAGTGTGCAATAAAACTCAAGGAAAATGGCCTGGTAATGGAAATATAAAAATAAGAATTGAAATAAGTATTTGAGAATGAAGGCTGTATAACATCTGCATTCTTGGTCTATAATTTCACTTTATCCGAGAACTGTGCTTCGTCTTGATTTTTTAATGCGCAATGCCATTCGCACAGACTGCATCCTTTTTATAATTGTTTTAGTAACCTGGATTAGAAATAAATGCAGCAATACAGGAAGCTGAAATAGTTCAAAGGTTTTTAATCTTATTAGGGTTAGACCTAACTTCTTCAATAAGCCTGTGTTGACTTCTTCCATTTTGGAGAAGTTCCCAATAAAAAGAAGGGGGGGATTCCCCAGTTGAATTTGTTGTATCAAGCCACATCTCATTGTAGGGATGGGTAGGAAGACAAAGATGCCTATGAAACAGCCATAAATCATGAAGGGTCTTGTCAAGTAAGCCATTGAAATCCTCAGTTCAATATTTGCACTCAAGGCAAATAAAGTCTATGATGTAAAGCTATGGATAGCTTATAGGTCATTTGTGATGCTGAAATTGTATCAGACCATATTGAGACCACATCTTGAGCCCTGTGTTAAGTTTGTTGGGCCTTTACAGAAAGTACATATACTCATTGCAAGGAGTCCAGAACAAGGAAGTTGCTCTGAGTTTAGAGGGCTCTAGAAGGTGGGTGAAAGTTGACTTGATTGAGGTCTTTTAAGATGTTTGGGTCATGGAGATTTTGGGTCCTGGAAATTTCTTCTGGCAGGCGCAAAATCTAAGACCAGAGGAGCATTGAACTTGCTTGCTTGTTTTGAGAATGACATAATTGTGCAAATGATTGCTGGGAAAATGAAATACCATAATAAATATTTTAAAAAGAACTGTTGAGCTCTTATTGGGGTTATAGAAAAACCTAATGGAAAATTGGGAAAGACCAGTCGGATGACCATTTTAAAGCATAGTACTGCTGGAGATCTGAAATAAAAACAGAAGGTGCTGGAGGAACTCGGCAGGCCTGGCTGTATCTGTTGAGCGAGAAACCAAATTTCAGATGGACATACACTGCCTTACAACTAAAATATCTCTTGCTATGGATCTAGATGAGAAAACCAGTAATCCTGTTTGGCCCCATAATGTTACTGACCACTTGAGTAAGCAGTCATCCATCTGTGTTTGAAAATCAGGATCAAAAAATTACTTGATTTCTCATATTACAGCGTTACCATTATTTACAAGATTTTGAAAAATATTCAAGTTACAAATCTCATTACATGAAATCAGTAGCTCTGGAATAAAATTGAGAAAGCTACCTATTCAGAGGCAATATGGCCCATAATCTGTAGTTTTGAAGTCATAATCTGTCATTCTTAATTTTGATTAGGATTCTGTAGTAATTTGTTTTTTAAAAAGTGATTCTTGACAGTTTCTATTCGAAATTCTTAATGACCAATTTGACAATCACAAGATTTAAAATAATAGTATCTTTGAAAATTAAATTAAATTTTGTCATGCGTGTCTGATTTTCTTTATTGTAAAATAATTGTTTAACATTAGACTAGTATTATTTTCATTTAATTATTCTCCATTTCTAGAGTTGCTGTGTTTTTGTCCAAAAATTGCATGCGGTGTGAAAGTCCCATTTCTGCAAAGTGTGTTGTTTTGACAAAAAGAGGGTAACTAAAGGCCAACTAGCCTAACATTTATTGTTGGAAAAATGTTTGAATCAATTATTAAGAAAGAAATAGCAGAACATTTGGAAAATCTTTATCTAATCAGGCAGAGTCAGCATAGCTTTGTGAATTGGAATCGTGTCTGACTAATTTATTAGAGATTTTTAAGGAAGTCTCAGCCAGTGTGGGTAGAGGGTAACCAGTTGTATTTGTGTTGTATTTAGACTTCCCAGAAGACATTTGACCTTTTGTGAGGTACCTTGTCAAGTCATAAGAACCAACAGAGTTGGAGGCGGTATATTGTCATGGCTAGAAAATTGGCTAGTTAGTAGGAAACAGCAACTGGGGATAAGAGGTTCTTTTTGAGGTTGGTAACCTGTAACCAGTGGGTTCCACAGCGGTCAGTGCTGGAATTGCAACTGTTTACAATATATATTAATGACTTAGAGAAAGGCAGTGAATGCTTGTAGCAAAATTTGCAGATGTCACAAAAGCAGGTGGAAAGGCAGCTTGTAATACAGATCCATATAGTTTACAGAGAGATATTGATAGGTTAAGTAAGTAGGCAAAAAGTTGGCAAATGGAGAATAATGTGAGAAAATGTGAAGTTGTTCATTTTGGAAGGGAGAACAAAAGAATAGAATATTACTTGAAAGGAGAAGAACTGCAGAAAGCTGCAACGCAAAGGGACTTGGGGGATACTTGTACATGAAACACAAGAAGCTAACACACAGATGCAGCGGGTCATCAGGAAGGCTAATGGAATGTTGGCCCTTATTCCAAGAGGTTTGGAGTATAAGAGTAGGGAGGTCTTACTGCAACCATACAAGGTGCTGGTGAGATCCCATTGGGATTACTGTGAGCAGCTTTATACCCCTAATTTAAGAAAATATAATCATTTCATCGAGGCAGGTCACAGAAGGTTCACCAGAATGATCCCTAGAATGGAGGGATTGCCTTATGAATAAAGGCTAAACAGGTTTGGACACTTTTCACTGTAGTTTAGAAAAGTGAGAGGTGATCTCATTGAAACACAGGACTCTTGAGGGGCTTGACAGAATACATGCTGAGAGGATGTTTTCCCACATGAGAATTTAGGGCCAGAGGGCACAGCCTTAGAATGAGGGAGTGCCAATTTATGACTGAGATGACAAATCTCTCTTCTCTAAGGGTTGTAAATTTTTTGAACTTCTTGCCACAGAGAGCAAGCTATGGGGGTGGAGTCCTTGTGTATATTTAGACTGAGATACATTCTTGATGGTTATGGGAAAATGCAGGAAAGTGGATGTGGGGAATGTTGAGTCAGTCATCCTACTGAATGGCAGACTCCTGTTCCTATTTCTTATGATATATTAATACAATGGAACGTAATAGAAGTATTGAATTCCTTGCTAGTAAATTTATTTTTTACATTGACTTTTTATGAGCCTTAGTTATTAGTGAGTTCTACAATCCAATGTCTGCAGAATATTTGCACTTCCTTATCTATGATGGTTGGCAGCTGACAATCAGACGTGCAGCTTTTATTAATTGGGAAAACAGAGCCAGCTGCAGAAAGTACTTCTTAGTTTGTCTCTAATCAGATTTTGTGCCTTAATTTAACTATAATAAATCAAACTTATTTGCATACTGTATTGTGGAGAGTTTGGTATCAGTACAAAGGTTAGAAAAGATTGGTCTTGTGAAATGTATGAGGTGCAAAATATATGCCAAGTTATTTTTGAAAAACATTTTTGTTTGGATGTAATTACAACATGTTAGCTGAATCATTTTGCATTAAGTCGTAAGCTGAATGTTTTAGACTATGGTCAAATGCCTGTCTAGGCACAAATTGTATTCGTTTTACAAAGTTAATTTTTTGCTCAAATTCATTTACATAGCACTGAAAGTAAAATGTTCTATGGACCAGTGTAATCAGATGGCTGTTTAGAATGCAAGATATTTTCAAATTTAGATTTAAAAGATTCTGTGATTTTAAGATTGGCAACATGGTGTCATTTTTATTAATACTCTTGAGAATGGGTGTATCACAAAAATAAGTATTTTAGTTTCTGGTCTGCCCCAGCTTGATATCCAGATTTTAAATGAGCTTTTTATTTGAGCAAAAAACAATAGGGAGCATTTACCATCTATGATGATGGACAGTAGTCAGTTTCTTGGTAAATTTAGAAAAGCATTTTGAAAAGCTTTTAAAACCTCCTAATAACACCCTTGCACGCATTAATTTTAAGAGCCACATCAAAGACCATAAGGTGAATAGACTATTTAGCCCATCAAGTCTGCACCACCATTCAGTGAGATCATGGCTGCTTCTACTAAGATTCTCTTCCTGATTAATTATATTCAAGCCCGAGATAGACAGATTTTTAATGATCCAGTCTCAACAGCCCTCTGCAATACAGAATTCCACAGGTTCACTGAAAAGAAGAAATTCTTCCTTATCTCTGTCTTGAATGAGTGATCCCTTATTCTGTGATTATGCCCTCTGATCTTAGACACTTCCCCAAAGGGAAACAACCTTTCTGCGTCAACCCTGTCACCTCCACTGACAGTCTTGTATTTTTCACTAAGGTCGCCCCGGTACTTCTGTATTGCAGTGAGTACAATGAGGCCCAATTTACTCAAACTCTCCTCATAAAACAGCCCCTCTAGACTAGTGAATTTCTGTGGACTGCCTTCCGTGCCAGTATATCTTTCCTTCAATAAGGGGCCAAAACAGTTCACAGTAATGCATCTGTGGTTTGCCAAGCGCCTTTATATAGTTTTATTAAAATCTCCTTACTTTTATATTCCATTCCTTTTGAAATAAAGGCCAACATTCCATTTACCTTCCCTCTTACTACCGAATTTGGATACTAGCTTTTAATGATTCAGTAGCAACAACTCCCAAATCCTTTTTTGTTTAGTTTTCTGCAGTCTTTTTTAAGTTGAATAATATTCAGTTCCCCTATTCGTTGTGCCAAAGTGCATAACCTCATGCTTTCCCACATTATATTCCATTTGCCAAGTTTTGCATACTCATTTAACCTGTCTGTATCCCTCTGCAGAGTCTTTGTGTCATCCTCACAACTTGCCTTCCCACTTATTTTTGTCTTCTGCAAACTTGGTTATAGTTTATTCATGTTCTTTATCCAAATCATTAGCATACATTGTAAATAATTGTGGTGCCAGCACTGATTCCTGTGGCACTCCACTATTCCCCTTATGGCAACTCTGTCGTCAGTTAATTAGCCGATATTTTATCTGTGCTAATATACTACCTCCAACACCGTGGGCAGTTACCTTATTAAGTACCTAATTTGTGGTACCATATCAAATGCCTTCTGAAACTCCAATTGTATTATATCCCATGTTTCCTCTATCTATCTTACTTGTTATCTCATAGAATTCTATGATTTCCCTAATGTGAAGCCATGCTGACTCTGTAAAAACCAAAGGAACTGCGGATGCTGTAAATCAGGAACAAAAACAAAGTAGCTGGAAAAGTTCAGCAGGTCTGGCAGCATCTGTGAAGGGAAAAACAGAGTTAACATTTCGGGTCCGGTGACCCTGAGGAAGACCTGCCAGACCTGCTGACCTTTTCCAGTTACTTTGCCTGCTGATTCTGTGTTTCATTACATTGTGTACTTTCAAATGTTGTGCTATTACATCCTTTATAATAGACACAAATATATTCCCAATAACAGATGTTAGGTAACTGTAGGCCATTTAACTTGTTTTTATTGTGTGTCCTTCCCTTTTCAAACAAAGGTGTTAGATTGGCAGCTTTTGTGATGTGTCATGAGCAAGCAAACTGTTTATGTGACATAATCTCCTTGAAAATTGACAGTATTTTGTATTGGTTTGATTTTCTTTTGGCCAAATTGTCCTGAAAATGCAGGAAACTCCAGGTAAATATGTTTACTGCTGAGAATTTGGTGGAAGCCACATCATCTATGAAAATTCATCAAGAGATAGAATTGTGTAGCAACAAAATAAACATGCTGTGCTCCTTCAGGTCAATGGCAGTCTTGCTTTAAAGTACATAGCTTCTAATTTACTGACAGAAATTTTATTATAGTGTTACATTTTTGAATCTTTTTGCCATTTTGCACAAAATAATTTGGGCTAAATTAGTTATGCATAGTGTACTCCATACAAGTTATATCTCAAAAATGCTGACATAGTAAAATTACTGTGATTATACCAACAGAGAGAAGGCTTTCCTAAGAAGACTAGACGCGGTCATGGCTCTTTTCTGTCTCTCTCCTTGGGCTCTATCTATCTGCTCACTCCTCTTTACCCCCACCCCCTAGCTGTTATCAGTTAGGAAGAAGGGTCACTTTACTGCTTTCTCTCCACAGATGCTGTCAGACCTGCATGGGTTTCTCCAGTAATTTCTGTTTCTGATTCACATCCTGAGAATCTGCAGTTGTTTGATTTATAAAGTTATGAAGGGGTTTGTCAGGAAAGATATCTGGGTATAAATGTAAGATATCACTAATATCTGAGAATGTGGAATTTGCTGCAGTAACAACTTGCATTTACTAAAGTACCTTTAAAGTAGTAAATATCTTCAAGAAGCTTCACAGGAGTGTTGCCAAACAAAATTTGATGGTAAACCATGTGGAGAGATGGCCAAAATGTATCTCCTGTAAAGCTTTTCCAAATGGCCCAAACAGATCTGTAAGAATAAGTGGACCTGAAAAGCAAAAATATCCTTTTTCCAAGCTTCAGTTGTTCCAGGGATTTTCTGATAAAGGATTCCCAGTCTGTATAATAACATTCATATGGAACATATGTCATCTTCATGATAAGTCAATCCTTTGAGGTGATGAGAGTGAAATTTGAAGAAAGTTTGGAGGAAATATTTTGGGAAGTGGGGGGAGTATGGGAGCACATGCATATGCTTTTACCAACTTTTTTGAACTAACCCCAGTTTAGAAGCGCAGGAGCAGGTCATTCAGTCCCTTCAAGCATGCTCCCCCATTCAATGAAGTCATGGCTGATCTGTTGCTTAACTCCATACCTATCTCTGGCCATATCCCTTAGACCTGGAATTCATTCAACCTCTATCGTTAAATGTCATTTAATATTGAATCCAGGTTCTATTGAAATTTTTAAAAGGTTCTAATGGACGCGTTCTTGATTGTGCACAAGAAATGTTGTTTTTATGTAATAAAACCAGATATTAAGACATAACCTGCAGCAAGTACTAGCCCAAAGCTCATGTTTTCTTTCTTTTGTTATATTTTGATGACTATCGGGATTTATTTCCCTAGCTTGGATATAGTTTTGTAATGTATTTTTACAGTATACATCATATCACAGATGAGAATCCTGCACTTAAGATGAATACTGTATTGCCACCAGTAGTGGGAGTAGTTGCCCATTTGACACTGGGATTCAATTTATTTTGGAAAAACATTTATCTGAAATGGATATCTTAAATTGAATTCGCTGTTAATAAAAAAAACTCAAATTGCTGCTGGTAATTTTGACATTTTAGGATTAAAATATTTTTACAATCATTAATATTTTAACAAATGCCTATTTTAGGTAAAAATTTTTTGAATGTAACATTTGTTCATTATAACATATTAACGGACATATATCTTCATTAATATACAAGTAGTTTAGGACCTTCTGCGCAGTGATTATAGGAAATACCTCACTTAAATGAGGATAAATAAGTTGGAAGATAAAATCCATTTCTTTGTTTCCATTGACAGTTTAAACCAAGTTAGCAACACTTATTCAAGCGAGCAGAACCACAGAGACAAATCATTACAGCCTTAAATTGCGTAATAAGTTATTCCAGCATGCATCTAGGTTCCGTGCTTTTTAAAGCATTGGCAACTTCTTAAAAAAATATATGCTGCATGTGCTGACGTTTCCCAGTTTTATGTACTTCACATTTTAATTTGGTCTCTCTTGCCCACTGTGCACACACCCTTTCTGCTTCTCTCAAACTTCTCCATTTTTTTCAGTTTCCTGCGTTATCATCACAACTACATCTTTTTTCATAGCTTTGCTGCATTATGAATATTATTAAACTGGAGAGAGTTCAGAAGAGATTTACCAGGATGTTGCCGGGAATGGAGGGTTTGAGTTATAAGGAGGGGTTGGATAGGCTGGGACTTCTGGAGTGTAGGAGGTTGAGGAGTGACCTAATAGAGGTGTTTAAAAGTATGGGGAGCATTGATAAGGTGAATGGCAGATGACTTTCCCCTAGGGTGGTGGAATTCAAGACAAAGGGGCGTATTTTTAAGGTGGGGGGAGAAAGATTTAAAAATGTCATGGGGGTAACTTTTTTACTCAATGATTTGTGTGTGGAATGAACTTCCAGAGAAAACGGTGGATGTGGGTACAGTTACAAAGTTTAAAAGACATTTAGAAAGGTCCATGAAAAAGAAATGTTCGGAGGGATATGGGCCAAGCACAGGCAGGTGGAAGTGGTTTAATTTGGGATTATGGTCGGCATGGACTGGTTGGACCAAAGGGTCTGTTTACGTGCTGTAAGACTATATGACTCTAAGCTGGGAAACAGACATTTCTGTTTATTTTGGAAGTGCAATGAAAGCTTCAATGTATTTCTAAAGCATAAGAAACTATTCCTTGGTGGGGCATTTGCAAAGAAAATGCAGCAGACCGATGCAAAAGGTAGAAAGCTGAGCAGATGCCATCCAGAGGGTAGGTAGGAAACACAGTGGTGGAGGACCAATGCAAGAGGCTATGAGCATTTCACTATAAAAGTGACTAAGGCAACTTGGTCTTGCCATTTAAAATGGAGGGTAGTGAAACGACAACACTTAACTTCAGATGTGTGAAAGCTTTGTGTAATAGGGTGAGTTGTATAACTTACAATTCTAATGTAGTGTCAGGTTGTATTTGCTTAATATTTTCTTGTAACTGCAAATTGTGCTCAGATCTCCTGTATAACTAATAGGAAGTTTGAGAAAATATTATTTTATAAGGAAGTGAACACATTGTGGTAGTTGTGACAGTATGAGGATATAGTATTTCAGAACATTGGTTTTGTGATAATTTGAGAATGGTGTAAGAAAATGTTAAAGGGTTGAGCAAATGAAGAGTATGAGCAGTTTGGGAAAAGCAATGTATAGCATCTGGAGAAGAGATTGAGGATTTGCAGATCTGAATGGTAATTGTGGTAGAGTTACTGAATTGAGTGAAAGGAATTTGCGAGGGTAATTAGTAAGTTGAGGAAGAGAGTGTTCTACAGATAGTGTGAGCTGTTAAGAATTCAGTTATTGAAGTGCAGGTTTGTAGATTAAGGGATTGATAGGTGAAAGGTATTTAGCATTGGTATAATCAAGAATTGTGTGTGTGAGCAACTGAGGGAGGTGCCAGTAGGTTTGGATAACAATTAGCAGCTCTTTGAGGGGTAATGGATATTTTAGATGTTGGGTAAGGGAACAACTTGGCGTTAGGTAACTGGAAAACTGGTTATGTAGGGTGACATTTAGCATTAGTGAAGAGCTGAGGATGTGAGATTAGAGATGGCTGGTATATTGCAAGCAGGCAATGGGTAGGGTTAGAAATAAGTATAGATGAGAAGTTGTGCTGGAAAAAAGATAGATCGTAGTTTATGAAAGGTGGTTACTGAGAAATCGGCAGGAGAGCATTAAATAGCAATGTTATCAGCACAGTATGCTGATTTAAGATGAAGATGGGCAATTTGCAGAGGTGGAAGTAAGCAGACTTAGTGATGTGAAAGGATGTCAGGGTTGCATAATGTAATATGTTGTTTAGCCTAAGCAACCAGGAGACTGATGTTATAAGTGGCATTGCATTTGTCAGTCACTGAAAACCCTGGCTTCAGTTTTGCAGTTGTTTGTGTGAAGGACAACTTGAGTTTTCTAAGACCTTTTGGAGAGGCAGCATAGATGTGATTGTCAGGTTGACATATTATGGAAAGATGAAGCTTACTGTCATCAACATGCATTAAAACACCCCATAAATTATGTCACCAGGAATAGTTGTGAAATAAAGGAGAAGGTACAAATGAGAGATTCTTAATGGACACTTGATGAAAAGTTTGGGGGAAGGAAAAGAAATTATTCCTGGACATGTTCTGGATTTCTCCAGTAGAAATGCTCCTGCCCAATGGAGGGAACCTTGCTGCTGGTTCTCTCCACTGAGCAGGAGCACTTCTACTGGAAAAATCCAGAGCACGTCCAGGAATAGTTTCTCTTCCTTCCGCTAAACTTTATCTGATATATAAAAGCAAAAAGCTGAAAATGCAGTAAGTCTGAAATGAGATTGTTAAAAAAAACTGGGGGAGAAAATAGCAGGTGGGGCAACATCTGTAGAGGAAACCCGAGTTAAATTTCAGGTATGGAATATTAATTCTTCTTCTCTCCACACACACTACCCGACCTGCTAAATTTTTCTAGCTTTCTTTGTTTTGTTTCTGATCTTGAACTGTTTTGGTGCTGTAAGATGAATAGAAATCGGGCTGAAAAGGTTTCAACAGGAAGTTACAGCAGAGATTGAGACACAGCTGAAATGCAATCATGCATTTATGGAAATTATAGAAGAAAGGGAAGTTCATTTCTTTTTCTGCATAGAGTGATAATTAAGCTGATCTTTAAAGGAAGGACAAAAATGCCAGAGGAAAGTGAATTGCTCACAATGTTTGCTGGGATGAAGGCAAGGAAGTGCAATTGAGTGATCTGGAATGAGGATGGGTTCAAGTGAGTAGGAGGTTGGTCTCTGTGAAGCTATGACGATGGAAAGAGTAAGGAGAATTAAAGGAGAGAAACTGTGGTGATTTCAGTTCAGAGCTGAGGTGTTTGAAAGATAAGAGGTGAAGAGAGAAAACAGAGTCTACTGCATGGAGTCTCAATCATAGCATTGAAGAAATCTAGGGGCTTTGAGCTTGAGTGTAAATTGGAACGTATGATCTTCGGATAGTTTGTGAGTTAGGCTGAGGGAAGTGATGCACAGTAAAATTTGTGTTCCAAATCTGACAATTATTGTCTTGGTTTGTTATATGTCAGTTGTGCTTTTGGTTGTACCACTGATTTAAGGGTAGGGCAATAAATTTACAGACAGTAGGGATAGAAGCCAGTAATCAATTTGTTAGAAACAAGAACTTTGGCTACAACGTTAGCATATATTGACGATGGAAGCTCCGTGCAAATAGCCTAGCAGTGGCTAACCTGCCACATGGTGGTTTGGCTGAGATACTGAAGTTGTGCAGGAATTTCTATTTGTACAACAGTAAACTGTAGCCATCTTGCAGAGGAAAGACCAAATAATAAACACTATTGTACCCAGAAGTATTTCTGCTTCTGCAAAAGCAAGGAATCTTTGCAAATAGCTTAGAGGATAACTGAAAATCTCATCTACCATCCCACCAGCATCCACATCCATAGGATCATTAGCTGCCATTTCTGTCACCTCCAGTGGGATGCCACCACCAGATACACATTCCCCTCCCCTCGTCAGCCTTCCACAGGGACCGTTCTCTCCTGGACACCTTGGTCAACTCCTGAACTCCCAACATCTCCGCATATCCCCACAGCACTTTCCCATCAATCGCAAAAGCTCTAACACCTACTCATTTACTTCTTCCCTCCTCCCCATCCAAGAACTAGAACACACCTTCCATGTGAAGCAGCAGTTTATCTGCACTTCACTCAATCTTGTCTATTGTATTTGCTGCTTACAATGTGGTCTCCTCTACACTGGGGAGACAAAGCATAGACTGGGTAACCACTTTGTAGAATACCTACGTTCCATCCACAGAAATGACCCTGAGCTTCCAGTTGCCTGCCATTTCAACACATCACCGTCTTCCCTGGCCAACATCTCTGTCTTGGACATGCTGCAGTGCTCCAGCAAAGCTCAACATAAACTGGAAGAACAGCATTTCATTTCCAACTAGGAACTCGATAGCCTTCAGGACTTAATATTGAGTTCAATAATTTTAGGGTGTGAGCACCTTCTCCCATGTCCTTAGCTCAGTCCCCACACAGCAGGCCTTAGCAGCGTCTGTGATGACACCACAATTTATCAGCTACTAGGGTCTCCGTTAGCAGCTATTGATTCTCCCAGACTGACCTTTACCCATTCTTTTGTCTGTACAACTTTTTTCTCTCTCTGTCTGTCTGTCTCTGGGCTCCATCTCCACCTAGTGTTTATTCCTTCTCCCCCTCCCCACACCCCTGTTTAGCATAAATACAAACACTTTTCCTAGCTTCAGTTCCGAAGAAGAATCACTGCTCTGCTTTCTCTCCATGGATGCTGACAGACCTGGTGCATTTTTCCAGCAATTTTTGTTTTTGTAACTGGAAATACCTGCTGTTTTGAGCTTTATAAAGGTTTCAGAATGAGCTACTGTTTGTTCGGCTCATCTTGTCTTGAGCAACAGTTGCAAACTTCTATAGATCTTAGAATTTCTGAGCCATCCCAATCCTGGTTGCTCTAAGATTGAATTGTTGTAAGTTTGAAGTTCAATATGAACAGCTGGGAAAATACTCTGCGACATAATAATTGTGCTGAACGAGTTCTTTGATGCAGTAGGAGCCATTCTGTCTCATGTTGACAATGAACGTCCCACTATGAACTGTTGACTGCTTATTTGAATCAGTAGGAAATGGTGAAAATCATTTGTGTGCATAACAAGTCTTCAACCAACATTACTATTTCAGGTTAGAAAATAACAAATGCGGTGAAATACCTTTATCTGTACCATGTGAAAAATATCTGCTTCAGATTTTAATAAATATTCAGAAAGTTTAAGGTGTTCAGCAAAGTAACAAATACTTGAACAAATGGTTTCAGAGATAGTAGGAACTGCAGATGCTGGAGAGTCTGAGATAACAACGTGTATAGCTGGATGAACACAGCAGGCCAAGTAGCATCAGAGAAGCAGGAAGGCTGATGTTTCGGGCCTAGACCCTTCTTCAGAAATGGAGGAGGGGAAGGGGATTCTGAAATAAACAGGGAGAGAGGGGGAGGCGGATAGAAGATGGATAGAGGAGAGGACAGGTGGAGAGGAGGCAGACAGGTCAAAGAGGCGGGGATGGAGCCAGTAAAGGTAAGTGTAGGTGGGGAGTTAGGGAGGCGATAGGTCAGTCCAGGGAGGATGAACAGATCAAGGGGGCGGGATGAGGTTAGTACGTAGGAGAGGGGGGTGCAGCTTGAGGTGGGAGGAGGGGATAGGTGGGAGGAAGGACAGGTTAGGGAGGCGGGGACAAGCTGGGCTGGTTTTGGGATGCGGTCGGGAGAGGGGAGATTTTGAAGCTTGTGAAGTCCACATTGACACCGTTGTATTGCAGGGTTCCCAAGCGGAATATGAGGTGCTGTTCCTGCAATCTTTGGATGGCATCGTTGTGGCACTGCAGGAGGCCCAGGATGGACATGTTGTCTGAGGAATGGGAGGGGTAGTTGAAATGGTTCGCGACTGGGAGGTGGAGTTGTTCAGTGCAAACCGAGCGTAGGTGTTCCGCAAAGCGGTCCCCAAGCGTATCCGTAGCTACACTGGCTCTGTACCACACCTCTTCCTCCGTTACATTGATGACTGTATCGGCGCTGCCTTGTGCTCCCACAAGGAGCTCGAACAGTTCATCCACTTCACCAACACCATCCACCCCAACCTTAGGGTCTCCTGGACCATCTCTGATACCTCTCTCTCCTTCCTGGACCTTTCTATTTCCATCTCTGGCAACCACCTAGAAACCGATATCCATTTCAAGCTCACCGACTCCCACAGCTACCTAGAATACACCTCCTCCCACCTACCTTCCTGCAAAAATGCCATCCCCTATTCCTAATTCCTTCACCTCCGCCGCATCTGCTCCCAGGATGAGGCATTCCACTCCAGTACATCTCAGATGCCCTCGTTTCTCAAGGACCTCAACTCCACCCCCCCCCCCAGTGGTCGAGAACGCCCTCAGCCGTGTCTCCTGCATTTCCTGCAACTCATCCCTCACACCGCACCCCCCCCCCCCCCCCCCGCATTAACAACCAAAACAGACTCCTCCTCGTCCTCACGGACCACCCCACCAACCTCTGGATCCAATGCATCATCCTCTGACACTTGCGCCATCTGCAATCCGACCCCACCACCAAAGACATTTTTCCCTCCCTATCCTTGTCTGCTTTCTGGAGGGACCACTCTCTTGGGGACTCCCTTGTCCGCTCCACACTCCCTTCCAGCCCCATCACACCCGGCACTTTTCCCTGCGACCGCAGGAAGTTCTGCACCTGCCCCTACAACTCCCCCCTCACCCCCACCCAGGCCCCAAGAAGACTTTCCACATCAAGCAGATGTTCACCTGCACATCTGCTAATGTGGTATACTGTATCCGCTGTTCCCATTGTGGCCTCCTCTACATCGGGGAAACCAAGTGGAGGCTTGGGGACTGCTTTGCAGAACACCTGCGCTCAGTTAGCACTAAACAGCTGCACCTCCCAGTCGCGAACCATTTCAACTCCCCCTCCCATTCCTCCGACGACATGTCCATCCAGGGCCTCCTGCAGTGCCACAATGATGCCACCCGAACATTGCAGGAACAGTACCTCATATTCCACTTGGGAACCCTGCAGCCCAACGGTGTCAATGTGGACTTCACAAGCTTCAAAATCTCCCCTCCCCCGACTGCATCCCAAAACCAGCCCAGCTTGTCCCCACCTCCCTAACCTGTCCTTCCTCCTATCCACCTATCCCCTCCTCCCACTTCAAGCCCCACCCCCATCTCCTACCTACTAACCTCATCCCGCCCCCTTGACCTGTCTGTCCTCCATGGACTGACCTTTTGCCTCCATAACTCTCCACCTACACTCCCCTTTACTGGCTCCATCCCCACCTCTTTGACCTGTCTGTCTCCTCTCCACCTTTCTCTCCTTTATCCTTCTTCTATCCGCCTCCCTCTCTCTCCCTATTTATTTCAGAATCCCCTTCCCTCCCCCATTTCTGAAGAAGGGTCTAGGCCTGAAACGTCAGCCTTCCTGCTCCTCTGATGCTACCTGGCCTGCTGTGTTCATCCAGCTCTACGCCTTGTTATCTTGAACAAATGGGTAAGTTTGCCATGGCTTTTCTTGATGTTGACTGCAGCCCTCTTGCTGCCAACCTTTGGGTGCTTTTGAATCTATGACACATGTAACTCTTTAAAAGTTGCCTGATTTGAACTTCACATTTACCTTGCAGCATTGTATGCTTGAGCTTGTCCTGTTTGACTGTGGTGGGTGTAACATTTTACATTGAGTGGTTGGATTTCCACATGTTTACTCCTTATTTTACCTGAAGACGTAAGCCAATTGAGAACTTCATTTAAACAGTTTTTGCCCAAATTTGTGGTATTTTCCTTTGTATGTTAAGTGTTATTTATAGTTATCTTTCCACTAAGTGCTTGTTCTCTGTTTGTCTTAAAATCGAGGATGATTGTCTCCAAAAAAAGTACGTACAAACATATGGCATTCTTGTTTTGAACAATATTCGTTTTCCTCAATTTATGTTCTAAGTATTTTATATAAAACACATACGAACGTTGAACTTTCATCAATGTATTCTGATGTGGAAAGTCCCTCCAGTTTGTTTTATGTAGTTTTTTGCACAAAACCAAGATACTTATGAAACATAATTTTACTTCTGTTCATATATCAAAGGAACTTTTATCACAGCTTTAAAATTATTTTAAAGATTGGATTTGCCAATAGTTTGTTTGATTAACTTTGACTCTTTTGATATCACGAGCATTTTGTTTTTATACATTCATGAGATGAGGGTGTCATGGATAATTTATTGCCCATCCCAAATTGCCACAGAGGGTGATTAGGAGTCAACCACAATGCTGTGGATCTCGAGTCACATGTGGACCAGACCAAGGTAAGGATGGCAGATTTCCTGCCTTAAAGAACATTAGTGAACCAGATGGGTTTTTACAACAATCAACAATGGATTCATGGTCATCATTAGACTCTTAATTCCAGAATTCTTTTTATTGGATTCAACTTCCATCATCAGCCTTGGTGGGATTCAAACCTGTGTCCCCAGAACATTACCTCGGTCTCTGGATTAATAGTCCAGTGATGATATCACTAGGCCATCACCTCCCCCTTTAGTGTATATGAGAATTCCTGTGGATTAGAAACTTAGAAAACAGGAACACAAGTAGGCAATTCAGCCCTTTTGAGTAGGCTGCACCATTTGTTATGATCATGGCTTATTATCCAACTCAAATGCCTGATCCCATTCATCCCCATATCCTCTGATCCCTTTAGCTCTAAATGCTATATCAACCAGTAACTGGTGGTGTACCACAGGGGCCAGTCTTAGGTCCTTTGTTGTTTGTAGTATATGTAAATGATCTGGAGGAGGAAAATGTGGGTGGTCTGATAAGCAAGTTTGCTATTGACACGAAGATTGGTGGAGTTACTGATGGTGCCAATGATTGTGAAAGTCTACAACAGGATATAGATAGATTGGCGACTTGGGCACAGAAATGGGAAATGGCGTTTAATCCAGACAAATGTGAGGTGAAGCATTTTGTACGATCAAATTTAGGTGTGAATTCTATTGTAAATGGCCGAACCCTTAGGAATACTAGCATTCAGACAGATCTGGGCGTGCAGGTCCACAGTTCCCTGAAAGAGGCAATGTGGGTAGCCAAGGTGATTAAGAAGGCATATGGCATGCTTGCCTTCGTCGCCTGGTGCATGGAGGACAAGAGTTGGCAAAACATGTTGCAGCTATATGAAACCCTTGTTAGGCCGCATTTGGAGTATTGTGTGCAGTTTTGGTCACCACACTACCAGAAGAATGTCGAAGCTTTGGGGAGAGTACAGAGAAGGTTCACCAGGATGTTGCCTGGTCTCCAGGGCGTTGACTCTGAGGAAAGGTTAAAAAGACCAGGATTGTTTTCACTGGAAAGATGGCAGCTGAGAGGAGACCTGATAATGGTCTACAGAATAATGTGGGGCATAGATAGGGTGGATAGCCAGAGGCTTTTCCCCAGGGTTGAAGTTTCAAATGTGAGGGGACACAGGTTCAAGGTCAGAGGGGGAAAGTTTAAGGGAGATGTGCGAGGGAAGTTTTTCATGTAGAGAGGCTTGGAGGGCCGAAGGGCTGGTTCCTGTGCTGTACTTTTTCATTTGTTGACTCTTTCTCGATATTGTCCATTTAATTTCCTGAAGGTATTTGGTAAAATTCTATACTAAAGTTTATTAATTGGGATGATATTGTATATGCATGGAATTGGAGATATTTCTGGGCTATAGGTTGGTAAGTAATTGGCTGAAAGTGAAAGACATGTCAAGCTAAAAAGAGTGTAC
Source organism: Ginglymostoma cirratum (assembly GCA_024137785.1). Taxonomy (NCBI): domain Eukaryota; kingdom Metazoa; phylum Chordata; class Chondrichthyes; order Orectolobiformes; family Ginglymostomatidae; genus Ginglymostoma; species Ginglymostoma cirratum. The sequence goes on along the minus strand of JAHRHZ010000273.1, from coordinate 6,300,702 downwards.
TTTTGGTTGGATATAATGTGTGTTTCCAATGGATCTATAACTGGGGTCTCAGCTTTCCACAATTATGTCAGTTACTTGGATGATGGAATACATAATTGCACATCAGATTTCCAGATCTCACTATTTTAGGAGATAAAGTAAGTTATGCAGATGGAAGTTGAAAGTTGCAAACTAATATAAAGATTGAGAGTGGAAAATGTTGGCAGATATAACGTAGGGAGTATACTACCATCTACTTTGAATCTCCAAGAAGGTAAATTCAAATATTTTCACAATGGTGAAAAATTAGTAACTCTGAACCAACAAAGGAATTTGGATCTCTGCATAAATTACTGAAAAAGAGTAATTAAAGATATTTGATGAATTTTGGCCTTTATTCCAAGGGAATAAAAAGAGGAGTAGGTGTGCCTAATCTGTACAGAATCTTGGTCAGCCCTCATCCAGAGTGTTTCATTAAATCTTGGACACTGCACCTCAAGGATATTTGGTCTTGGAGAAAAGCAGCGTGGGCCCACAAGAATGATAACGGGACCTGAAATGTTATTTTGTTTCGATCTGAATTTATTCCATAAATTTAGGAAGTTGAAATGTTTTGTTCCAAGGCCTTTGAAATGATTAAGAAACTGCAGCAGTTCAATTCAGAAAAACTACTTTTTTTCTGGTCAGAAAATCCAAAGGGGAAGTAAACTTAAAATATTAAGGAAATTTTACAGGAATAATATTAAGAAGCACTTCTGGAAACAAAGGACAGTGGAAAACTAGAATACACTTTCTCTCTCCATACACACCCCAAAAAAATACGAGACAATTGAGACTAAGATAGTTTTGTTTGATAAATATGTTTGGTAAATATGCTGAGAAATATGGAATAAAGACACTTAAGTGGCGTTGAGGTATATCAACCAGAATGGCTTGCCAGACTAGAAGGGCTGAATAACTCATTGCTTGTCATTCCGATTTTGATAGTTACTTCCCAAGAACTGCGATCATACAATTGAGTAGCAACTTAATTTTGTTATTTTCTGAATTGTTCATCGATGTGCGTTTGGAAAAGTGGGATCTGACTTCAGTCTTGTAGTAAATCTGAGACTGAACTACTCAAAGGTGAAAATTGGTACTGTTTACTATATAAAATTGAGATTGATATGTGTAAACATGCATTTTTTTTATACTTGCTGACCTTGAATTTCAGAAATGTTGAAACTCGTCACAAGATAAACATTAGCGTTTCAGGTGCTTCCATTAAATATTAATCGCTTCTAATGGAAATTCTTTGCCCAGGAGACTATATTCAGCAAGCTGCCTTACGAGATTTTGTTTTAGCTTTCTTTTGGATTCAGCAAGGTACTAGGCATGTGATGATTTGAGTGATGAAAGGTCTTTGACACTAAGCTGCTTTGTAATGGAAGGAATTGGTTTGGATTGTTTACAGCTGGCTTTATTTCTGGTATTCAGTGTCTATTTTATGGACCGTGCAGTTTTCTGGGTGTGGCTTTCTTGGATTTTCAGAAGGCATTTAATAAATTCCCACATAAGCGATTAGCATGTAAAATTAAAGTGCGCGGAACTGGGGATAATCTGCTTGCACGGATGGAGAACTGGCCAGAAACCGGAAACAAAGAATAGGAATAAACAGATCATTTTCTGAGTGGCACCCAGTGATTAATGGGGTACTGCAGGGATCAGTGCTTGGATCCCAGCTATTTACCAATATATACTAATGATTTCGATGTGGGAACTAAATGTAATATATGCACGTTTGGAGCTGGCACAAAGCTGGGTGGGAGGAGTTCTGACGTTGGTGTAGAAATGCTTCAGTGTGACTTTGACAAGTTGAGTGAGTTGGCATATTCATGGCAGCTGAAGGATAATGTGAATAAATGTGAAGTTATTCAGTTTGGTAGCAAAGATAGGGAGGCAGATTATTGCCTGAATAGCAAAACATTAGGAAAGGGGGAGGAGGAATGAGACCTCAGTGCCCTTGTACACTAGTCGCTGTGGATTAGCAGACACTGAAGAAGGAAAATAATATGTTGACCTTCATCGTGTGATGATTTGAGTACAGGAGCAGAGATGTCTTGCTGCAAATGTATAAGAGTTTTGGTGAGACTACTACTGGAGTGTTGTGTGCAGTTTTAGTCCTCCCTATCTGAGGAAGTACGCTCTAGCTATGGAGGGAGTGCAGCAAAGGTTTTCAAGGCTGATTCCCGGGATGGCAAGATTGACTAATGAAGAGAGACTGGATCAGTTAGGACTACATTCACTGGAGTTTAGAAGAATGAGGGGAATCTCGTCGAAACTGAGAAAGCTGTAACAGGATCCGACCGGTTAAATGGAGGAAAAATATTCCTGATGACTGGGGAATCCCGAATTGGTCTCAGGATACAGGGTAAGCCATTTACGACTGAAATGAGGAGAAATTACTTCTCTAACAATGTAATAGCTGCTGGAAATCTGAAACAAAAACAGAAATTGTGGGAGAAACTCAAAGTCTGACAGCATCTGTGGAGAAAATAGAGTTAACATTCCTGGTCCAGTGACCATTCTCCAGAACTTGATAGTAGCAAGGAAAAGATGGTATAACTTGATGAGTCATGAAAGCTGCAGGATCTCCAAGTGGAAAATGAGATGCTGTTCTTCCAGCTTATGCTGAGCCTCACTGGAGTACTGCCACAGGCCTGAGGCAGAAATGTTGGCCAGGGAACAAATGTGTTGAAGGGAAGGCAACTAGAAGCTTGGGGTTATTTTTGCGTCAAATGTAGATATTGCGCAAAGCAGTCACTCAGCCTGCATTTTGTCTCCCGAGTGTAGAGGCGATCACGCTGTGAGCAGTGAATGCAGTGAACTAGATTGAGTGCAAGTATATTCCTGCTTCACCTCAAAAGGTGTCTGGGACCTTGGATAGTGAGAAAGGAGGAAGTAAACGGGTTGGTGTTTCACCTTCTGTGATTGCATAGAAAGGTGCTGTAGTGAGATGGTGGGAATGGAGGAGGAATGAACCAGGGTGTCCCAGAAGGAATGGTCCCTGCAGAATGCTGATAAGGGACAGAAGAGGAAAGTGTGTTGGTGGTGGCAATGGTGGCTTATGATTCTTTGTTGGTTGAGTGGAAAGTGGGAACGGGGGACCCCTGTCGGTGGATTGAGGGGGAAGAGAAAGAATGAGGGCAAAAGTGTGGGAAATGGACCAGACACAGCTGAGGACACTGTAGTGGGGAATTGTCAGTTGAGCAAAAGGGTAAATATTTCCTGTGGAAGGTAGCTTAATCAGAACAGATGCAATGAAGGCTGAGAAACTGGGAGAACAGAATTGAGTCCTTACAGGCAGCAGGGTGTGAGGATTATAGCCCAGGTAACTGGAAGTTTGTGGGTTTGTAGTGGAGATTGGTGGCCAGCCTAGCCCCAGAAATGAAAAAAGAAGTTAAGGAAGGGAAGGGAGAAGTCTGAGATGGAATTAACCAAGGAGAAAGGTGTCTGGTGTTTTGAAAAGCAATAAGGTAGAAAAGTCCCCAGGATCTGATATCCCAGAGCACTGAGGGAGGAAATTGCTAGGGCCTTATATGAAATCTTTGTGTCCTGTTTAGTCACAAGGGAGGTCCCAGAGGACAGGAGAATAGCCAACATTGGCCTTCTTAAACAAAGGAACAACAGGGATAATCCAAGAAATTACAGGCAGGTGAGCCTTACATCAGTGGTAGGAAATTATTGGAGAAGATTATTTGGGATAGGATTTAATCACATTTGGGAAAATAGGGACTTGTTAGCAACGGATAGATAATATGGCTTTGTGCAGGGAAGATCATGTCTCACAAACTTGATTGAGTTTTTTGAGGAAGTGACAAAGATGATTGATGAGGACTGGGCAGTGGATGTTGCCTACATGGTCTTTAGCACGGCTATTGATCTGATCCCTCATTGCCTGCTACTTGTCAGCCCAAGCCTGGATATCATTTCAAGTTTGACTGCATTTGGACGTAGACTGCTTCAGACTCTGACAAATCGTGAATGGTGCTGAACATTGTGCAATCATCAACAAACATACTGACGTCTGACTTTATGATGGAGGGAAGGTCATTGATGAAGCAGCTGAAGATAGTTGGGCCTAGGATGCTACTCCTGAGGGACTCCTGCAGAGATGTCCTGGAGTTGATATGACGCATCTCCAACAACCACAACCATCGTCCATTTTGCTAGCTATCATTTCAGCCATTGGTGCGTTTACCCAGGATTTCCATTGATTTTACTTTTGCTAGGGTTCCTTCATACCACACTCAGTCAAATGCAGCATTGATGTATTTGATGTATATGAACCCGTCTCATTCCTAGAATTCAGCTCTTTAGTCCATGTTTGAACCAAGGTTGTAACAAATGACACTGGAGGAACCCAGTTGAGCATCGGTGAACAGATTTTTGCTAAACAAGAATTGCTTGATAACATTGACTCCTCCCATCACCTTACGAATGATCGAGAGTAGACTTTTGCAAAGGTGGTTGGCGACAATGAATTTGTCTCGCTTTGCATGTTCAGGATTTTCCACATTGTCAGGTGGATTCCAGTAGTTGTAGTGGAACAGCATAGCTAGGGGAGCTGCAAGTTCTGGAGCACAAGTCATCTGTGCTATAATTGCTTGAATGTTGTCAGGGTTCATAGACTTTGCAGGAACTGGTGCTGTCAGCCATTTCTTGATATCCCATGGAGTGAGTCAAATTGTTGAAGACTGGCATCTGTGATGCTGCAGATCTCTGGAGGAGGCTGAGGTAGGTCAGCACTTCTGGCTGAAGATTGTGTGCACTTCAACCTTTTCTTTCGCACTGACATGCTAAGCTCCACCATTATTGAGGGGAGGTACATCTGTGGAGTTGCCTCCTCCAATGTGTTGTTCAATTGTCCATCTCCATTCATGACAGAATGTGTGTGGACTGCAGAGCTTAAACCTGATTTGATGATTGTGGAATTGCTCAACTGTCTATCACTTACTACTTATCCTGTTTGGCTTACAAATGGTCTTACATTGTAGCTTTGCCAGTTTGACACCTTATTTTTTAGATATGCTTGGTACTCCTGGTATGCCCTCCTGCACTCTTCATTGAACCAGGGTTCAACCCCAGGCTTAATGATAATGGTTGAATGGAGATTTGACAGACTATGAGGTTGCAGGTTATTTTTAAGTGTAGTTCTACTACTGCCGATGGCCCACGGCATCTCATTGATGCCAAGCCTTGATTTGCTAGATCTGTTCAAATCCTATCTATTTAGCACTATGACAGTGTTGCACTACGAGAGGGTGAATGTTCTCAAGGTGAAGATGGAACTTCATCTCCACAGGCCTATATGGTGGTCACTCCTACCAGTACTGACATGGACAGATGCATTTGCGGTAGACAGATTGGTGCAGATGAGGTCAAGGATGCTTTTCTGTCTTGTTTATTCCATCTCGCCCGCCACTAACCAAGTCTAGTAGCAATGTGCTTTAGGACTGAACCATCATAGTTCCTAGTGATGCTGCCCGAGCCACTTTTTCAGTATTGGACAGTCCTCTGCCCCTCCGCCACACACACCAACAGCCACCGGCCCCCGCCCCCACCCCCCCCACCCCCGTCCACAATATATTCTGCATCCTTGCGATCTTCAGTACTTCCTCCAACTGATATATTACATGGTATTTAGATTCATCTGCTGATGGGAGGTGGGGTTAACTCCCACCTGACTGTGTATACCATCTTTGCTAGGTATATTCTGCCAATGGGACAAGACATTCCCAGGAATTGAGATCGTCTCGGACATTGTGCATAAGGCATGACGCTGTGACTATGGCTATGTGAGACTAGACTGTTGCTTGACTAGTCTGTGAGACAGCTGTCACAATATTGGCAGCACCCCCAGATATTAGTAAGCGGACTTTGTAGGATCAATAGGACAGAGTTTGCTCTTGTTGTTTCTCATGCCTATGACAATGTATGTTGTTCCACCAGTTTCTTTTATTTTAGACTTTTTAGCCATTTGCATCTCTAGTTTTCCCTTGATATAGGATGAACCAGATGGATTTTTTATGACAATCAACAATGGTTTTACATTAGGCTTTTAATGCCCAGTAATTTTTTGTTTTTAATCTGATTTCAAATTCCACCTTTTTGGCGTGGTGGAAATTCAACCTAGATACCTAGAACATAACATGGATTTTCTGGATTACTATTTCCAGTGACAATATCACTATGCCATCATATCCCCATACTTTATAATCACTATCCGTAGTTTAATCTCTTCTAAAGTAGGTGGACCCAGCCTTTAAGTGTTTCTCGCTGATTGGGGTTCTTCATTTAAAAAGGACTTGTACTTGTAGTGTGGTATTCATTACTACTAGAAGTCCCAAAGTGCTTTATAATTGAACTATATTTTGTAGTTCAATTTTCCAAGTTCATTTCTATTGCATGCTGGATTTTAGGGATGGTGGCCCAAGTGCATTGTAATGTTGTGTTTATCTTCAAATTGGGTATTTCATCACTGTGTGAATTTGCTGCAAAATTGATTGCAGGCAAGTGCAAATGTGAAAACAGCTGTGATGGATTGCATAGCGTGTGTGTAGTCACTAAATCATGTCACTACAAATTGTCTCTATCAGTGCTGATGTCAGTGCTAAAATAGCATGTTATTTATCTGTCTCACCATACAGATTCATATTTGGGTCTCAACTTGTATTTCAGAAGAAGTAATCAAGTGTAATAATCTTGTTTATGTGGCCATTTTCTAAATCAACTTCTCTTTATTGCATGTTCCCATGCTTACATTTATAATGGGAATGAATCTGTAATCGTAGCCTTCTGCCAATGATGATGCTACAGCACTTCAGCCTGTATTACAGTACAGAGGAAATACAGCAGCCAACTCTCATTCTTTGTTTCACAAAATATTTTGGGTTCCATCTGATTATGTTAAAATAGAAGCAGATGCATGGGAATAAAGTAGGTTCAATTACATCTGTATGCCCTAACCTTTTTATGATTTTCATCTAATCTTTTCAATCTGAAAGCTGCACTTGGTCCTTGCTCCCAATGTACAAAGGCACAGATGATCAGAAATATAAAATTACGCTTTTGCAGCATTTATCCTTAATTGTATATATTTTGTGTGTTCCTGAACTCTAAGACTCTGTGGAGGTGAAATTCAAAAATATTTTATTTTTAACTGGGTGTTTCCTACTTTGGAAGGGCTTCCCAAATGCAAGTTTTAGTTTTTTTTTAAGACTGGCGTCTTTAGCTTGCAGATGTTGCTGTCTGTACAAGACCTGCATGTTGGCAACCAGCAGCACTAGAATGATACAAGAGTAGCTGAAAACATATTCTCTATATCACACTTCCTGGTGGCATCTTTTCTGGACTAATCAGGTGCTTGCAATGTGGTTGATTTGCTCATAAACTTGTGAATAGTCATAATACTCTAAAACATTTGTCCTTAAAATGTGTAGTGTTCTTTTTGATTTTATGTTTAAGTGCACTATTTGAGTGATCCCTTCTCTTAGCACTTGCTGACCATGTCTTAACTTATTTTGAACTGCTGAAGAACTATGTACAGCCACATTGTGGCACCATATGTAATATCAGTGAAGATCCACCCAACCTTCACAGTTCACGAAATATCCTGTACAAAATATGCAATTATGGATGACTAAGGAGTATGTAATTTTCAGTGAATAATTTAGTTTTTTAGAAATGAAGTATATCTGATATCAGAATTTTACCAAAATAAAGTTCTATTTATCATTGAATGGAATCTTGAATTTAGCTTTTTTGGGGGAATAATATTCTGAGATAATATTCAGACTGCTGCTTCCCTTCCTCCACCTGAGTACAAAAGTAATAAAGTTATGCATCAGCTATACAGGGCATTGAGGCATTATCTGGCATGCTGTGTAGAGTAAAGATGGATATAATTACATTGAATGCAGTTCAGAGAAGGTAAAATGGACAAAAACCTGGAGTGGACAGGTTGCCTTATGAGGATATGTTGGACAGACCCTAAGACTTGGGGTAGAAGTAGGCCAATTGGCCCATCAAGTCTGCTCCACCATTCTGCGTGATCATGACTGATCTGATTCACTAATCTTGAACTCTACTTTCCTGTCTTTTCCATGTAATCCTTGTTTCCTTGTAATGATTAAAAATCCAGTTCAACCTTAAATAAGTAATGATCCAGGCACTACAACATTCTGCAGTAAAGATTTCCACAGATTCATTACCCTCAGAAGAAGTTTCTCCTCATCTCTGTGTTAACTGGGGAGCCCTTTACTCTGAGATAATGCCGTTAGGTCCTAAAGTCTCTTACAAGGGGAAATAACTTCTCTGCATCTACCCTATCAACTCCCCAAAGAATTTTGTATGTTTCAATAAGGTCACCTCTCATTCCCTAAACTCCAATCAGTACAGACACAACCTACTCAACCTCTCCTGTTCAGAAAATCACTCCTTGCCTGAGATCAACTTTGTGATCCTTCTCTGGGCTACCTCTAATGCTAGAATATCTTCCCTTAGATAAGGGGATCAAAACTGTTTACAATATTTTATATGCGATCTAATTAGTATCTTGTGTAGTTTTAGTAAGACTTCCCTATTTTTCGTATTCTATTCCCTTTGACATAAAAACCAGCATTCCATTTGTCCTCCTTATAACGTCATGAACTTGAATGCTAGCTTTTTGCTATTTATGCAAACTCTCCAAATTCCTCTGTGCCGTAGCTTTCTGAGGTCTTTCTCCAATTAAATAAAATTCAGCCCCTCTACTCTTCCTACCGAAGTGTGTAACTGCTCATGTTTCCACACCGTATTCCAGCTGCATAGTTCTTGCCTACACACTTGACTATATTCTTCTATAGACTTTGCTATTTTTACAACCTGCCTGACACACTTTGTGTCATCTGCAAACTTGGTGATGGTATATTTACTTCCTTAATCCATTGTGTGTTGTAAATAATTGTGGCCCCAGTACTAATTCCTGTGGCACTCCACTAGTTAAAGATTCCATCCTGAAAATGACCCCCAGTCTTAATTCTTTGTCTATGAGTTGGCCAATCTTCTATCCATATGCTAATATACTACCCCAACACCATGGCCCTTATCATTTTAATTAGCCAAACATATGATACCTTTATCAAATGCCTTTTGGAAATCTAAAAACATTACTTCTACTGGTTTCCCTCTACCGATTCTTCCTTCATCTTCAAAGAATTCCAATAAATTGGTCAGGCATGATTTCCCCTTCATGAAGTCATTCAGACTCTGCTAGATTATATTATGTACTTCTGAGAGCTGTGCTATTACAACCTTTATGATAGACTCTAACATTTTCTCAAAGACCGATGTTAAGCTAAATGGCTGATAGGATAGGCTTGAATTCACTGGAATTTAGAAGAGTAAGAGGTGACTCGATTGAAACATGTAAGATCCTGAGGAGTCTTAACAGGGTGCCCAGCTTGTCCCCGCCTCCCTCACCTGTTCTTCTTCCTCTCACCTATCCCCTCCTCCCACCTCAAGCCGCACCCCCATCTCCTACCTACTGACCTCATCCCGCCCCCTTGACCTGTCCATCCTCCCTGGACTGACCTATCTCCTCCCTACCCCCCCCACCTACACTCACCTTTACTGGCTTCATCCCTGCCTCTTTGACTTGTCTGTCTCCTCTCCACCTATCCTGTCTTCTATCCGCCTCCCCCTCTCTCCCTATTTATTTCAGAACCCTCCTCCCCGCCCCTATTTCTGAAGAAGGGTCTAGGCCCGAAACGTCAAGCTTTCCTGCTCCTATGATGCTGCTTGGCCTGCTGTGTTCATCCAGCTCTACACCTTGTTATCTCAGATTCTCCAGCATCTGCAGTTCCTATTAGCTTTGTTTAATATAATGACTTGCCCAGTTAAGACAGAGATGAGAATTTTCTCTGAGATTCATGAGCCTTTCGCTTCCCCAAAGGGTGGTGGAAGCAAAGTATTTTAATCTCTTTAAGGCAAATGTTTCACTGTATCAATGACTTGTTGCCACTCACTGTGTTCTTGTCCCCTTCTCTTGTTTTTATCAGTGTTAAGTATTATCCATGTTTTGTTTTGTATGATGTATTAAAAGTATTTGTTTTTTTTTTGCTATTCAGAAACATGAAGCATTTGAATCTTTCTGAAAAAGCAGTATTGATAATTCTGTCTTTAAATCCAATCACTGATGGCTGTTTCTAATATTTTCATGATTATAATTGAAGTGCCTCTCTTTTAAGCAGCTTAAATAATTTACAACTCTTTTCGCTAAATGGCACTAGTTGTCAACGCTTGAAATGAGTTTTATTCTCTCACATCAAGTGACTTAATGCTTTTGAAAACATTGACAATAGATATTGAGCTTTTAATTTTTTAGGGGAAAATCAGAGGAATGAAAAATTGTATACAGCAGCAGAGTTTTATTTTACCAGTGCTTTGGAAAATAATAACTAGGACTTATAATATATATCAATTGTGTACAGCTAGTCTTTGGTACCGTGTGCTATTGAGAAATTCTGTCTGTTTTGTCAGAGGAAATCTTTCATGACTGATAAATGTAATCTTTAGTATTGTTTGGTTCTACTCAGAGTCATACTGCATGTACTTGCAATGGAAAAAAAGATCATTTATGTAGATTCCTTGATAGCTCAGGGTAGCATGATTCCCCAAATTGCAGCATGTGTTTGTAACACCGAATCTTCATTACCTGTTCTGTTTACCCTCCCTATTCAATTTTTTTTATAAGAGGTGTGTATTTATGTCTGTTTATATAACCTCAGCTTGTTTACAGAAAATTGCAAGTAGATTAAAAAATCTACATTACCCATATGTTGGAAGCTATTTCAGATAATAACAGTGATTGTCTGGTAAATAGTGTTCAACTTGACATCTTGCAAGCCTGGATATTTGAAGCGCAAGATTTCTATAGTTCGTTGAATCAAGCCATAACTTGCTGAAGTCATACATTCTATGAAATTTGTATAAAAAAGAAAATTTGGAATAATTTTTCACAACTTGCTGGTTCTACATCAGAAATTTAGTTATGTATTTAAAGTTTCAGCCTTGTTTCAAGATTGATGCAATTATTTAAAGCAAGGAATGAAATTATAAAGAAAATTTGAAAAATGCATGTTTCACAGTTCTGTAACTGCCCAGTTGTTGTCTAGTTACTAAAACTGTGGCCATTGGTTCTATCTTCCACCCTTCATAAACGTGAGTTCAGCCAAATCTCTGCCTCTACCCAAACGCCCACCAAAGACCATTTCACGATCACTTCTGCGCTGTTGATCTACATTGGCTCCAATCTGGGGAGCCTTGATTTTAAAATTCCATCTTTTGTTTTCAAATTCTTCCATGGACTTGCCTCTCTCCTCTCTTTATCCTACTTAGCCCTCTATGATCTCTGAACTCCTCTAATTTTGGTTTCTTGTGGATCCCTGAATTTGACTGCTGTACTGTCAGCTGTGCTTTCAAATGCCTGACTCCAAGTTTTAGAATTCTCTCTCTAAGCCTCCACCTTTTCTCCTTTAGTTCATTGCTTAAAACCCACATTCTTGACCAAGTTTTGCTAACCGGTTCTAATATTTCCTTATGTTGCTCAGAGTCAGATTTTTTCTTGACACTCCTATGAAACATCTTGCAACATTTAACTCTAACTCTATTAAAAACATTTCATAAATGTAAACTGTGTATTCAGCAGCTTCACTTGGATGAGCAAAAGCTGCTGTTGTACAAAATAGTGACTATACTTCAAAAGTAACTCTCGAGTAATTCATGTAATAGCCGTTAAATAAATACATATTTTTCTATGCTTTGGGTCCATTGATCCTCCTTCAGAACTCTTCTGAAGGAGGATCACTGGACCTGAAACTCTACTTTCTGTCCCCAGATGTTGGCACATCTGCTGAGTTTTTCCAGCAACTTCTGTTTATTCTTCTGATTTCCAGAATCTACAGTTCTTTTGGTTCTTTGTTATTATATTTTTCTAGATGTTGAATTTTTATCCTATCACTGTTTAATTAGAAATTACAACAAACTCCTTCATTACCCAGAAAATTATACACTTCGTTTAAAAAAAAACTCAATATTGCGTTAACAGATTGCAGATGAGGATTTCCTCATCTACCTGTCAAAGTAAATCCTTTTGTAGATGACAGCTTCACCACTGCAATGCTAATAAATTCGATGTTGTTTGAGATCTCTGCAAGATGAAACTTGTAAATTGAAGATTTCCATATGTAAAGGTGAAACAAATCCACCATTGTTTGTGATCATATTTTTTGAGATTTAAGCAGCTGATTTTAAAAATTCTTAAATTAATTGTATCTTTTTCCAAGCTTCTTTCTTAGATTGCGCATATAGCGAGAACATATTTTCTGTTGGTTTGAAAAGTGTGCCAGATAACTAACTCTTTAAATTGAGATTGCTCCATTTTATGTCCCAGAATCATTGATAGTCTAAGTGTTGTAATCATCTGACATTGGGGATTGGTTATTTTGTTGGAGTGACGCAGATTGATGCCAACAGCCTGGGTTCAGTTCCTGCACTGGTGACGTTGCCATAAAGGGCTATCCTTTCTAACCTCTCCCACTGCCCAAGGCCCAGTGATTCTCAGGTTAGACGACCACAGTCATCTTTCTCTAATGAGAGAGCAACCCTATGATAAGACTATGGTGACTGACAACTGTTTATTGATCTTCAGCTGAGTAACCTTAACTTGTCATTTTATGTCAAAATAATTTTTAAAAACATTTTTGGAAATATTTTTAAAGGAGATTGCTTCAATAATGGAAAAATTCCAACCTTTTAAAAAAACTTCTTACTATTTGTATGTCTGTTTTGATGCAGGCTAGCTGTGAAGATTTCAGCACTACAGGAAGCTCTGCAGAAGCTCACTTCAGAACTCTTTATGTCTACACTTATGGAAGAGGTTCATATCCAGAGTGAAGACTTGGAGAACCTGAGAAATATTTTCAAATGTCATGATGACAATAGAAAATGATCAGGTCAGGAACCAATGTTTTGATGACGTACAAGACTGTCATAGTTTGAATTACAAAACTAAGTATTTGTCTTCCACTGGCATAGTCTATTTAGTTATTGTTAAGACTATACATATTTTTATTTATCGCAGTTATTTTCAATGAGCGTGTTTTTAATTTTAAGTTTTGAAGACCAGCAGTAAACTTTCATTTGTGGATTCTTTATTTCTTCTTTCCTGCGATTGATTATTTGTTAAAGAACATTCTCTGCTTTTCCTGATTTGGTATCCTCATTCTGGAGTAAGCATAAATTACCAATGCAGAATGAACGTTCATGTAGTTCATTACTGTTTCTCTCCGGGATACCAGGATAGTATTCATTTGACACTTTACCTGTGAAACGTAAAGATCTTTTCTCGGGGACGACACGGTCATTCTTTTTCTTTTTTGTTGCCTCCTGATCCCTTTTTGTTACTGTCCTCCTATTATAAAGTTTGATTCTGTGTTTATTCAACAGTTGTAAGTGTATTTACTTTCTTGCATCTCTATCGCTTGCAAATTGGGATATGATCATAATCCTGATGTAATTTAGGAACATAAGAACACACAAAGACTTTCAGTCTGTCACTCTGTAGTGTCATTTCCTGAAATTATGGTTGGTCTACACCATAACTTCATTCACTTCATGTCTTTGGACCAGCAAAAATCTATCAATTTCAAATTTAACTTTATCAATAATACAAATACAAATACAAATTAGGAGCAAGAATAGCCTCCCTCTACCATTCAATAAAACAAAGCTGATCTGGTAACAACATTCCAGCCTACCCTGTAATCTTTCACCCTCTTGCTTACCATTTATCTACTGCTGCCTTTAAAAAAAAATTCAAAGACTACTTCCACTGCCTTTTTGATGAAGAGTATTCTGAGAACTTGTGATCCTGTCAGAAACTTCTCTTCATCTCTGTCTTGTGTGGTGGACTTCTTAGTTTTAAAAATGACCTCTAGCTTTAGATTCCCACACATTTTTCCATATTTCCATACCCACCCTGTCAAGACTCCTTAGAAGCTTGTGTTTTAGTTTCTTCTAAACTCCAGGCATATGTCTAACCTCTTCAACCCTTCTCCCTAAGACTTACTGCTCCCAAAAGGTGTATGTCTAGTACACCATTTCTGAACCGTTTCCAATTAGTTAAATCCTTAAGTAAGGAAATATACACTGTAAACAGTACCCTAGATGTCGTCTCACTAATGTCCTGTATTACTGGAGCGTATTTTTGTACTCCTATCCCCTATCAAAACAAAATTGAGTTTCTCTCATTACTAGCTATACCTGCATACTGACCTTCTGCAATTCATGTGCTGGGTACCCAGATCCCTCTATGTCTGAGCTCTGCAATTTCTCACCATTTAAATGATATGCTTTTTCACCCTTCTTGCAGAAATGGACAGTTTCCCATTTTCACACATTATATTCCATTTGCCGTGTCTTTGGCCACTCACTTAATCTGTCCACATCCTTTTGTAGCCTCCTTGCATCTCCTTCACAACTTGTGGTTGTGTCATCAGTAAAATTAGCAGCTATACTTTCAGTCCCTTTATCCAAGTTATTTATATAAATTGTTAAAAGTTGAGGCCCCAGAACCGCCTGTAGCACTCCATGCCAATATGTTATCCCTGCTCTATTTTTTTATTTTTTACAATAACTTTTGTTGTGGCACCTTATCAGATACCTTCTGGAATCTAAGTATGGTGTATCCACCAGTTCCCCTTCATCCACAACACATTGCTTCTTCAAAGAATTCTAAATTGGTTGAACATGATTTCCTTTTCACAAAACCATGTTAACACTACCTGATTATCTTGAGCTCATCTAATTTTCTAATATATGTTCCATAAAACATCGGATATCTTTTCAATGCCAGATATTAAACTAACTGGCCTGTACTTTACTGCTTTCTGCCTCCGTCCCTTTTTGAATAAAGGAGGTACATTTGCGATTTTCCAATCTAATGGAACCTTCCTGAATCTAGGGAATTTTTGGACAATTAAAATCAATTTATTAATCTCTCTAGCCACTTTAAACACTCGTAGAGTATCTGTTGCTTTTGTGGGAGAGAGTTCCATGTTTTCTTCCACATTTTTGTGTGAGGAAGTGTTTCTAACTTATCTCCTGAATGGCCTGACTCTCATTTTTAGATTATGTTTCTTTTCCAGGGCTCCCCCACCAACTGAAAAAGTTCTCCACCTACAAAATCAATTCCGTCATAGATTCTTTAAATTACTGAATCAAATCATCCCTTGTCTTATTTTGTATATTAATCTTTACTCAAATTAGCCTAGTATCATTCGGATGTGCGATAGACACCTTCCAAGGCAGTTTTCTTTTATTCATTCATGGGATGAGGGCATCACTGGCTAGGCAGCATTTATTGCACATCCCTAATTGCCCAGAGGGCAATTAAGAGTCACCCATATTGCTGTGGGTCTGGAGTCACATGTAGGCCAGGCCAGGTAAGGACAGCAGTTTCCTTCCCTGAAGTGAACCAGATGTGTTTTTCCAACAATCGACAATGGATTCACGGTCATCGTTTGACTCCTAATTTCAGATGTTTTTAGTTATATCTCTTTACAGCATGGTGCCCAGAACTGTGCCCAATAACCCAGATGTGATCTAACCAGAGCTTTATATACATGTAGCCAAACCTCCTAGAGGTAAAGGATTACATTCAAAGGCCTTTTTGGTAATGCACTTTATACCTGACTGGTATGTTTTACTAATTATGTACATGGATCACTTAACCTCTTTGAACTTAGTCTTTGCAAGCTTCCCAACATTTTAGGGAATATTCAGATGTATCTTTTGGTTCAAAATATCTGACCTCTCACCTTCCACTGTCGAAATCTGTCTGTGCTACAATTTTGATCACTTGCTGAATATGTCAATACCTTTTTGTAATTTTTTTGTTTCCATCTACACTAATTATGCCACCAATCATTGAGTCAGCAGCAAACTTTAAACTATAGTTTGCCATTGTGTTAATACGTCATTCATTAATGATAGGAATGGTTGATTCTCCAGAAAAAAACCCTTGTGGGACACAGCTAATCACTTATGCTTGATTTGATTGCATACCTATGATCCATATAACCAGAGCCTATATTTGAGTTGATCGAATCTAAATATTTATCGAGAGCTTGAGAGTTTGAGTTTAAGCTCGTTGACAGGAATGGACACTAATAGGGTTGCTGTCTTTTTGCAATGAAAGCCTTAACTGCTTTTGCAAAACCTTTTGCAGACCAAGCACGCAGCACGCACTAGATGTACATTGTTAACTGGATGTTAAATGACAACATCCATTTGTTTTAGTTAGTTTAGTCAACACTCATGTTCTGCGTACACTGGTATTTGGTGTGAAGTCCATTTGTACTAAAATACATAATGTAGTTAGAGTAGAATTTAATATGCTGGACATTGATTTCGTGTGTGGATGGGATCTGTTATAACACAGGATATACAAAAGGCCAAGTTTATGGATTATAATGTTTATTATACATAATTATAATGCTTTGCATTACCATCGTCACATCCCTCCGACTGGCTCATTTAATTAGTTTGGTAAGGGCAGAAAACACAAGAAATAGGATCAGGAGTGAGCTAGGTGCTAAGTCTACTTCACCATTCAATAAAATTGTGACTGATCTGATCTTGAGAATGTTGACTTTCTCCACCTATTCCCATAAAGCATTGGTGAGGCTGGAGCATTGTGTGCAGTTCCGGAATCCACATTATAGGAGGGATAGTGATAGCACTAGAGAGAGTGCAAAGGATACTTAACCATGATGTTACCTGAACTGGAGAGTTTCAGTTATGAAGAGAGGTTGGACACACTGGGGTTGTGTTCCATAGAGCAGAGGAGATTGAGAAAGGGTGTGATTGAGATATATATAAAATTTGAGAGGTGCAGATTGGGTAGTCAAGAAGAAACATATTAGGATAGAGGAAGCAATGACCAGGGGCATAGATAGATATAAGATAAAGAGCAGAAGATACAGGAGGAGATATGAGAAAAAACATTTTCACCCATGGGAGGAATCTGGAGCTCAGTGCCTGTAAGGGTGGTAGAGGCAGAAACCCTCATAACATTTAAGATAAATATTTAGATGTGCACATGTGATGCCAAGGCATACGAGGCCATGGGCCAAGTGCTGAAAAATGGAATTAGAACAATTAGAGATAGTAGGAACTGCAGATGCTGGAGAATCTGAGATAACAATTGGAACAATTAGGTCGTTTTTGACCAGTCTTGACGTGATGGACAAAAATGCTGCAGATTTCGGATTCTATAGCTCTTTCTTACCCCTTTTTTCCAAAACTCTCATTATCTATGTAGTTTCCACTGGAAGCAAAGAAAAATTATACTAAATTCTGATGTATAACCCTTTTCAAATGCTTTTACTTGGCACCTTCATTTACTTTTCAGGCTAGAAGAACCAGTGAACTGTGCTATAGTATCCCACAACTTGTAATCGTGGTACAGTTCTCAATGTTGTTCCTAATGTTCTACCTGCCCTGCTATCTCTTGTATTCACATAGATAGAGATCTATTTTCAGGCCATCTAGGCCAATAACTGTTTCGATAAAGGATACTATATCAATTTTAAAGTATTTATGTGACAATACAACATATCGGTATCGAGGAAACTCAGCTGGTTTGGCAGCATTGTGACAAGAGAAACAGAGTTAACTTTTTGAGTCTGAAATGGCACTTCATTACTGTTCTGTGTTTTCCTTTTAGTAACTTGTTTGTTCATGTCATTGGAGTTTAATTATACTTCTTGGTTTTATTCTAGATTGTCGAGAAGATCGGACACGTTTGATATTTTGTTCCAATGGAGTCCCAGGTTCCATCTAACCAATAGAATTAACGAGAATTATTTTTGAAAAATATAAACATTGTGTTTCCATGATGCAAAACTTATACTTTAATTAATCTTAACTTACTGGTTATGTTTAAGGTACTTTATTTCAAAAAGTAAATCATGTTAGAGCACAAAACCTAAATAAACATATTTGTCACCTGCTGTTGTGTTATGTATTATGAGTAATTATATTTGAATATTGATGGGAAAAGTAACAATTTTAGCTTCATGTTGCACAGAAATTAATTTGGATACATTGCTCAATCATTTATAAAACTGAACAATAACAACAGCAAGAAAGAAAATTACCCTATTGCAAAGATGTAACTCTGATATGCATTTAAGATTCTCCAACACACTAAAATCTGTTATGTCCCATCGTAGTTGCAATTCCTCATCCATTCACCAAATTACTGTTAAAAGCTCTTCTAGAGAAGGGCACACTCTAGCTAAAGATATGATTTTTACTGCATATGAAGAATTGTAGGCTTTTCCGTGAACACACAACAGTAATACAGAGTTGAGGAGAATTCTTATTATTCGTTACACTCTCTTCTTTACTTCAAGGTCATTCAAGAACACATTTAATCACAAAAGATCCAGTCATCTAATCCCCTTCTTATCCAGCTCAGTAATTTTATACCTTTTTAAATAGTACCAGGAAAGACATCCAAAAAAAGAGTTTCAGATTGTGGGATCAACTTTAAAGGATTTTAATTTTCTGATATGTGTGTTCCTTGGTGAATGCATTTGTACACTGTTCTCTTGATCTCAACTTATTACTTTGATATGTAGAAATTTGTTGTTAGTAAGTATTTCAGTTTCCACATCATGAATCTTCCAGGAAGCAATATCATTAATTGATTTTTTTTTTTCCCTAGTCTTTAATTAGTTCGTTCTTTTTTGTTCAGTTTCAGAGAATTGTTATCACACCATTTTTTGAGCATCTCCTACAGTTTACTTTGCTATTTCTTTTGAGATTTGAAAGTACCATATCAGCACACTTAATGTCCCCATGCTCTGATCAATATTCACTCATATAGAGGATGAAAAGCGAAGGTGAAAGTACCCAACCCTGAGGAGGTCTAATATTTGTTAATGTGCTCTGAGTAAACTTTGGAGATGAACAACGGCAATGTAAGGCTAATAAATAAGATTTACATCTGATTGTCATGAAGTTCTAAGACTGTACCACTTAGCATATTCCATCTTCATTTCTCAATTGTGATGCAATTTGTCAATTCTGGACTGGGGAAAGTTTTTGAGCACATACCTCAAAGGAGCGCAAAACCTATAAGGTGCACCTCAGCCTAAAATCAAGTTGAGGTTACCAGCTGCATTTGCAGTCGTGAGAATAAATATATTAAATGTCTTAATGATATGAAAGCTTTTTTACCCCTTTTTACATGTCCACATGATTTATTTGTTGTCACATGTATCTCTATACAATACATTTCACTATTTTGTAACATGTTGCCAATGTCCAGTGCCATCATAAACGTAAAAATGAATCAAAATAAAGAATATCTGAAGGCAGAAAAATAAAGAAAGTGTCCAACTTCACAGCCCCTCTTGTTAAGTGCTCCATCACAGGCCATGGGCCTGGTGGCCAGGCATGAGTCCCTTGGTCATGCTGCCACCGCTGCAACAAAAGTCACCACTCTTCAGCACTATCTCACCTCCACCGATGCCCTCGCCACTGATTCCTCACTGGACCTCGCCAATGCAGATGCTGCCGATGCTGCAGGGTACTGTACTGGCCCAAAGTCTACTCTGCTGCTGCCACCACCAATCCATGCTGCTGGGCCCACTCAGTGCCACCACTGCCATTGCTACAACCGAGCTCTTCACCAATAGGTAAATAAATTTAAAATAGAAGAGGTAAAAGATGAGAGAAGAAAGGAATTTAAAAAAAAGAGGAGAGACGGAAAGAAATGTAGACAGAGCGGACAAATCCCGGGCTCAGAAAACCTACTCCTCCACCATCTTACCCCTGAAGTTATCTCGTATGTTAGAATAAATAGTATTATACCTCACTGAATCTAGTAACTTATTGACTTTGAGGAGTTAAACTAAATCTGAATAGGATTTTCCTTGTATTGCTCTGTTTGATTTTATTGTCACATGTACCGAATTACAGTGAAAAGCTCTGTTTATGAGCACATCACGTTTATGATCACAGCAAATAAAGCATATACGGATCAAAAAGATTTAGAGGCATACAGGTTACATTGCTGGTTACATTATTTGAGGCTAGTCCATTCAACAATCTGATAACAGCTGGAAAGAAGCTGTTCCTGAACCTGCTCGTGCACGTGTTCAGGTTTCTGTATCTTCTGCCTGACGGAAGAAGTTATAGGAGGTCATTACTGGCATGCAATGGGTCTTTGATGATGTTGGCCGCCTTTCTGTGTGGCAATCCACGTAAATAGAGTCTCTGGATGGTAGATTGGCTTCTGTGATGGTCTGGGCTGTGCACACCACCTTCTGTAGTTTCTCACAGTCCTGGGCAGAGCAGTTGTCATACCAGGCTGTTATGCACCCAGGCAGTGTGTTTTTAATGGTGCATCCGTAAAAGTTGGTGAGGGATATCATGGACGTGCCAAATTTCCTGAGCTGCCTGAGGAAGAAGAGGCGTTATTGTGCCTTCTTGACTGTTGCTTTTACGTGTGAAGTACAGGACAGGTTGTTGGTTATTGTCATTCCGAGGAACTTGATGCTGTTCAGTCTCTCAACCTCTGTTCCGTTGATGTAAATGGGGGCGTATTCTCGTCCTTTCTTTCTGAAGCCGATGATCAGTTCTTTAGTTTTGTCGACGTTGAGAAACAGATTGTTTTCTTTGCACCACGTTGCCAAGCCCTCTATCTCCCTTCAGTATTTTGACTCATCATTGTTAGATATCTGTCCCACCACGGTGGTGTCATCAGTGAGGTTGTAGATGGTTCATTTGGAGTTTGGGTGTACAGGGAGTACGGTAGGGGGCTGAGGACGCATCCTTGGGGTCTCCAGTGTCATGTTATTGTGGAGGAGGTGCAGTTACCCATCCTCAGATTGTGGCCTATGGGTCAGAAAGATGAGGATCCAGTTGCACATAAATGTTCAACGTTTTAATGGAAAGATAACATTGTCTATATTTCGATAGTTTGTCTTAAACCCAATACTCTTGTGACACTTCAAGAAATATTGATAACATTTTAAATGCAGTAAGCGAATTGCTAGCACATTGAAGCAGGTAAATATGACCTGTTAGCATTGCGGAAATGTGGCTGCATGATGACAAAGGATTAATAATGAGGGGCATATAATATTCAAGAATAAGCAAATGAAATTCGCCATATTTCCATGGACCATAGGCCTGATCTCTCATTAGAGAGATGACTGGTCATGAGTTTAACCTGAGGATCTCCATGCCTCAGGTGAGTGACAAGGTTGTGAAGGTGGGACCCTCATGCTCACCTCAGCCGGTACAGGAAGAAACCAGGTAAAGGTGGAATGGTAGCTCTTAATCCAGGATGGCACTGAGGCATTGGTGTCCTTGGTTCAGGAGATTGGAATATGAAAATGGTTTTGGAGGTGAGGGAAAGATGTCACTAATAGACATAGTCTCCAGACCCCCTAACAGTAACCATGCTTTAGAAAAACTTAAGTAGAAATATTGGGTGCTTGGGACAAAGAGACAGGAATAATCATGTGATTTTAATCTATGTATAAAATGTAAACATCAAGTTGGCAATGGTAGCCAGAATGCTGTTGGAAATAAGAGAAGGTTATAGAAACATAGAAATTAGGAGCAGTGGTAGGCCATTTGGCTGTTTGATTCTGCTCCATCATACATTATGATCATGGCTGGTCACCCAACATAATAACCTGTTCCCATTTTCTCCCCATATTCTTTGATCACTTAAGCCTTTGGAACTATGTTTAACTCCTTGAAAATATTCAGTGGTTTGACCTCAACTGCTTTGTGTATTAGAAAATTCCACGGGCTTCACACGCTCTGGATTTAAAAAAATGCATCATCTTTATCAGCATTGTCAGCCATCTTTAGTGCACAACTGGTAGGTAAATACATCAAATTCGCAACTTTACCAGATTTCAGTGTTTTGAATCTGTTATGGAGCAGTTTACTCTTTGAAGGAGCCATATTAAACTGACTACATTTCCATCTTTAACAGAGTGAAATAATTGATCAGGTGCGCTGAGCCTCACCATTAATATTTCCAGCTTTTCCAGTTCTGGTGATCAGTCAATGCACCTGAAATATTAACTGTTTCTCCCTCCACAGGTCCAGTCAGAGCTGTTGCTGCATGGTTCCAGCATTTGGTTCATTTTCCAATAACCAGAATGTTTTAGAACTGCAGTTGTAATTTCTGTAAAATTACGATTACATTTTGCACATTTTTACCTTTTTAATGTTTTGTTCTTTTCACATGATGGGCTGAATGGCCTACTTAAATAGAAAGGGTTACGGTTGCAGTATTTCTTGTTATTAAAGTAGTGTTTTGCCTTCCGACAATTTTGATTAGATCTAGCTGACTAAAATACTTATTGATTATTTGCATGATTAAATTGTCCCTGTTCTCTACATCTTCTGATCCAAGAAAGGAGGAAGAAGGATCAATCTATAAACCCCTAACAATGGTAGAACACAATAAATCGGGAGATAATGAGGGCATGTGACAAAGGCAGTATATTAATCATGGGTTACTAATCTTTGTGTAGATTCGGAAAGTTAAATTGGCAGAGGTAGCCACGAGGAAAAGTTCATTGCATAATCTGGACATTTTCCAAGAATAACATTTTGTAGATCCAACCAGGGATCAGAATATTTTAGATCTGGTGATTTGTATGAGGTGATTCAATAAATGATCTCAGAGAAGGAGATCCCCTGCAAAGCAGTGTCCATAACTTGGTAGAATTTAGCATTCAATTTATGAGGGAGAAACTTGAGTCAGAAACAATTATGCTAAAACTAACTAAGGAAAATTTAGAAAGGAATGAACACAGGGCTATCTAGAGTGGACTGGGAGAGAGGTTTAGAGCAAAGTCAGTTGAGGAACAATGAGAAATGTCAAAGAAAATAGTTCATGGCCCTCAACAAAGCTGCATTCCAGTGAGAATGAAGGATTCCAGGAATGGGGGTAAGCCAACCATGGTTAATCAGGTAAGTTAAGGATAGCATCAAATTTAAAGAAAAATCATATCATGTGACAAATATTCATGGTAAACTGGAGGATTAAGGAATGACAATAGCTGAGCAAATGAAGAAATTATAAAAACATTATTTGTTTTATCATTATAACTCTGTCAATAGCAATATCCTCCCAAATCTCTCTACTATGCTCAGTCTATTTGTTGCAGGTCCGCAGTATAACTGTTCGCTAAACTGTACATTCTAGATTGCTGTGCAGCTGTATACCATGGAATTTGGAAGACTCTTAGTCAACACTCTCCCTTCATGTCAGAGTACGTTTAATGACTTGTAAACCAGACAAATAAGACATTTTTGGCATCAAAATGTCAAGTTAATTAAATGGAAGACCCCGGTAAAACAGATCTGCTGTACTGTGCCTTTTATTTGAAGACACCCAAAGTTTGCATGACTACCCTTATAGTGGAGCTACCTTTAACCTTGTACACATCGTTATCCCGAAGATAGATTTGTCCTAAATCAGATTGTGTTAGAGATGGCATTAATATACAACAAAGATTTGGTTTGGTGATGTCACTTTTTCATCCTTATAGCTTTCATCCTAATGTGGGGTAAAAATGTTTATCAGTCTATTAGTGTTTGACATGACATCCACATATAACAAAAACCACAAGTAACTGAAATCATCCAATCTTAGCTCAGCTCAGACCTATGCATGATTTATCAGTGAGATGCTATACTTCTGCAATGTCATTATGATGATGGAAATTTTAAAACCAGTTGCTCAAAAGGACCAGTTATATAAATAACTATTTGTGATTAGGAGCACATGCCAATTCCTCCTATCTCATGCTTACTGAGTAGTAGAACACCATCATATCAATTACACCAAGCAACAGGGATAATTCTCCATGGAGGAGAGAAAGTTAAGGGGATATTTGATATTTTTTGATATATTTGAGTTGCTCAAAGTTGAGGAATTTTGATAATGTAGATAGAAAGAAAATTTCCACTCACAAAAAGCTCAGTAACCTAAGAATACAGATTTAAGGTAATTGGTGAAAAGCTAAAGGAGAAATAAGAAGAAAAAAAGCATATTCAGTTATGTGATCTGCCTGAAAAGGTGGTACAAGCAAGTTTCACAGTAACTCACAAAAGAGAACTGGTTTTCTACGTTAAGGGGGAAAACTGAAGGACAAGGGGCAAAGAGCAGACTTATGGAACTAATGGATAGCTCTTCCAAATAGTTGGTAAAGGTATGGGCACGGTGGACTAAGTGGACTCCCTCTGCCCAATTAATTTAAGCAGGCTTGATTCAGTTCCTGGTGGGAATTGGCCCAACAAAAATGTTGGTACTTAATTGGTAATTTCTGTTAGTCTACAGAATGGTTGGGGTACAAAATGTTGAAATTATACACTGGTGTAGTGAAAGATCATCTTCTGTTGCTAGAAGTGATGCAGAATAGAGAGCCTGCAATATAATAAAGCTGAGTGATTGATGCTGACACTAGCCTAGAAGTTCAATGCCACTTCCTTGGTGTTTAAGTGCAAAGGAGGTATGTAACCTTCTGATGATGGCAGGCAAAGTGCATATGCAGAATGGAGGTTCAGAAACAAAAGGTTTGGAATCTTCTCATTGAGAAAAATTGTGACCTGATCTTATTTTGAATGCTTTCTTCTTGTGCATTGGTTTTATAAAGATAGTTTCTATTGAGCATGCAATCTTATGACCTGAAACTTGGCTGTAAATCATCAGTATCTAGAAAATAAAGTGCTACAGATCATAAATCCTCTTCTTCGTCATTTTAACAGTGTGGATGCCCTTCCTTAGTATCTGAGGAAATTTGATGTTCTGTACCGTGCTTGTATAAAATTTATTCAAAATAACGAGGATGGAGAGGGGCAAAGCTTGCAAGGTGTGGGCCAAATTGGATAGTTCTACCAAAGGACATGCTTATGCATGGTAAGTTGAAAGGCTGCTTCCTGTATTGGATCATCCAATCTTTTTATTGCACTGGATAGTATGTATGATTAACCTGTCCTATGCAATTTCAGAACACATCCTTCATAACAAGGTAAACAATTAAACAGTTTGGTTCACAAATAAGTTAGTTAAATAATATAGCAAGGGTGTTGAACAGACCAGTGGGTGACTAATCAATTAAGGCATTTAACTAAATGCTCTTGAATTTTCTCAATGAATTTGAGAGGAATAACTTTGTAGGCACACCCCTATCTGCATCAGTGGAGCTGAGGTAGAGATGGTCAAGAGCATCAATATGTTCTGGACTGCCTATGTTGATGCAACAGCAAGAAGGCATAACAATGCCTCTTCTTCCTCAAGAGGCTAAGGAAATTCAGCATGACCCCACGGACACTCACCGACTTTTACAGATGCACCAGAGAAAACATTCTATCTGGATACATCTGGGCTTGGTTTGGCAACTACTTAACCCAGGACGATAAGGATCTACAAATTGTTGTGAACATGGCCCAGTCCATAACGCAAGCCAACCTTCCATCCATTGTCTTCATCTACACATCTCACTGCCCTAGAAAGGCAGCCAACATCTTCAAAGACCCCTCCCAACCCGGTTATAACCTCTTACAGTCTTTTCTATCAGGCAGAAGATGCAAAAGCTTAAACACACATACCAACAAGTTGAAGAACAGCTTCTTCCTTGCTGTTATAGACTTCTGAATGGGCGTCTGAAATTTCAAATCTAATGTTGATTTTGCTTTTTTTTTGCATCTTCTTTGCAGCCATAACTTTGTATTCCTCGCTTTGTTCTATCACGCTATGATCTTTGTATGATATGATCTGCCTGTACTGCATGTGAAACAAAACTTTTCGCTGTACCTAGATACATGTGACAATAATAAATCAAATAAAGAGCTAATTGTTTCATTCCTCAACAAAAATAGAATTGTTTTTGAACAGTGGGTAAATGAGAGCTTGTTTAACTTAATTTATCCATCCTCTACTACAATTCCAATTTATCTGAGTCATAATTAGCATCTGTAGACCATTTATATTTTCATTCCACTTATATCTAATGGAGGTTTTTTAAAAACATTTAATTTACAATCTCCTATGAAAGGATTTTGCAAGACAGTGCAATTTAAAAATAATCCAACAGTGTAATCAAACATAGCCCAGATAATTCAATTGGAGGGTTAACCATGCAAATAGTCAACAGGAAATATTCTTGTTATCAAGCTTGCAATCAAAGCATTAACATCACAGGTGGTGTGGCAACAAATGAAACATTTTGTCACATTCTCAAAAAGTTGACTGCTGTTTCCCACCAAACTCACTCACCCTGTCATTGTCCTCATTTTTACTGTTTCAGGTCAAAGAAATAAAACTCACTTTTACCTGGCCCACAACTAATCTAGTCGTCAACTACCAGATTTTGCTCAACTATTTTAAATATTAACATAAAGACCATCTTTGAAGCGGTCATCACACAACTTTCTCCCACCCTAACCTTGTTCCAATTTCCCACCTACTCAAACCCAGAGTCCTAGTATTTTTCTGGGATCTAGCTCATCTCTCTCTCTCTCTTTTCTCTGTCTATCTCTCTCTTTATCTTTCTCTCTCTTGCAAATCATTTTGTCCATGAGTCCCATGCAGAATTTCCAATTTCAAGAACAGAAATTGAGAGAGGGAGATAGAAAGAAGAAAAAATCCAAGAATGCAAGAAAGACACTTCCAATTGAGAGCCGAAGCTGAAAAGGAAGAATGAAAGCAACCGCTAGTGAGGGATCTACAGTCCAGAGAGGTTGGAAGAGCTGGAGAAACTCAACCTTTCATAAACGATCACTTTTTTTAAAGAAAGGAAGAAATAGTGACCGAAAATGGCTACAGTGAACTCCTGACCATAGATTGAGGCAAGTTTCATGACAGCCATACAGAATGAACAAAACCACATGCACTAAAGACATCGAAATCAGATCACTAAGACAGCATCAAGTATTGTGTATCTCCAGTTTTAATTTATACTTGTATGATTTCACATATTGAGTGGTGAAAGTCTCACTTACCCCTTAAACAGCTTGGAAGTACAATGAAGCTTGACTTAGCAATATATACTGAACTATATTTTAACAACTGCTTTTGAACAACAAAGCAGCGAGGAAGAATGGGTGCTAACAACAAAAACTGAAAGACTCTTTCCCTATATCTGTCATCGTCTTCAGAGACAGCACATGGTTTTAAAAA
The DNA here is from genome assembly GCA_024137785.1 of Ginglymostoma cirratum. Lineage (NCBI taxonomy): Eukaryota > Metazoa > Chordata > Chondrichthyes > Orectolobiformes > Ginglymostomatidae > Ginglymostoma > Ginglymostoma cirratum. Next base: position 6,273,413 of record JAHRHZ010000273.1, on the reverse strand, counting down.
AGCAAACTGAACCAGTCACCGAAAACTCAAGGATAACTAAAAGTTTTGCCATTGGCTAGGATGCTAGTAAACAATTACAGATCTCAGGTTAAAAATATAACACCTCGAAGTCTCCGAGCACTTTTATCGGTGTAACATTTATTCTTCCAGCCTATACCAGACAGAATCCCTTTTAAACTTTATTACTTGTCTTGGTGTCTAAGGTTGATGTCACATTTTTAATATTTTTGTCAAGGTTAGTTAGTAAGAAATTTTTTCTTTCTTTCCCTCAAGAAAACCTTGTAATTAGCTCCTTTATTTAGTTGATTACATCTTTGATTGAGATGTGATATTGTTGCATGCTGAAAAGAAATAAAATGTTTGTTGTGACCGTCCAACAGATGGTTAAAAAGCAGAATCCCCTCTTCACTTGTTTGAAGCAAGAGTCAGGGAATCATTATAGCATAGAATGAGTTTGTCATTCTCAGTTTTTCCATTGAGTCTTTGCAAGATCTCTATAGAGCAATCGAATTGGTCCCATTTCCCCGTTACATCCCCATGGCCCTGCAAGTTCCAGAATGCTGGAACTACCTATCATCATACTACTGCAGAGGTTCAAGACTAACCATCATATAAAGTCCATTATAGACGGCTAAGCTTCGCCTTCTCAAGGGCAATTTGGGTTGGGTATGTGGTAAGCAATAGGTGCAGAGCTTTTGGATCATGGAACTTGTTTGCCCAGTCATGAAGACCATAGCTAACAAGTGCTAGCCTTGCCAACAGTGTCCTATGTAAGAATAAACAAAAATATTTGCTATGTGAAAAGGTTTCTTCCATGCACCTCTTACCCTGAAACCTTAAATCTGGTACCATTAGCCAATAGGTACAACATAGTTTCAGTTAGCATATTAATTCAAGTTGCCATTACATTATTTCCATAGCACCTTCAATCCAGAAACTGTAGAGGTATCAAAGACATATCAAAAAGTTCTTGATATTGCATTAGAATATAATTATTGCATTAATTATAATCTACATATCTCAAATTTTGATAAACTCATAGTGTTTTCATGGTTTTGTGTTTCTCGACAAGGTTTTGAGGATTGAGTGTTATATTTGAACATGTATTCAAACTTTATTAACATAAGCCTCAAACAATCGTATATTAATTTATACACAAGGCTAATTGAACTAATTGACTTGCCTTTCAGCTTATCATGAATCACTGTATTTGTTCAGCATGTGAATTTCAGCAATACCACCAACTGTTTCCAAGGTTGTCAGTTTGAAAACGCTACCGACTGTAATATAAAACCATTTTGTCATGTTCAGTAGGTCACAGGATTCTCTCTAAATATTGTACTGTTGAACTCTGACAGAGCCACTTTACTATTACATTATTAAACTAACCGAAAACATTTATTTGAACTTTCTGAACCCAGTTTTCCTTATATGCCTTTACGAATAACCAGACTCAAGTTTTATCTTTTTAAGACAACTATGAACTTTATAGATCTCTGATGGTTTCCATAACACATTTCAAAATTAGTTAACACTAAATGCTTAATGCGGTACTGATTTGTGGGTATTGTTTTAACCATATTGGCAGCGAACTACACTTAACTGATAAAGAAATTTAGAAAACACTTGCTCATCCCATCATGCGAAAAGAACAAAATATATAGTATGGGGTTATTCACGTAGTGAAAAGTCTTTTTTTCTGTTTCAAAAATTAAAAGCCTAACAATTTACAAAACATTTAGGACTAATGAAAAATGACACAACATAAACAACTTGCAGACACTTTAGAAGTGGTGCTTTAAACTTCAAAAGAAATAAAACAGAAATATAAGTAACTGCACAATACCTGAAAATAAAACCACTAGGTTCATGTGAAAAAAAGGACTCACCAAAGTGCTTGTAAAGGTGTACTGAGTAAAAGGAAAATGCAAAGCTAAATGGTTATGTTAATTGTATTACACACTTCGTGTCACACACACAAATAACTTCTATGGGCTAGGTCAGTTATCTTATTAACAGCAGTTCTTTGTGTGGAACAGATGGTGGATCTCAGGAACAGAAACAACTATTTCTAGATTAGTAAAGAATAAATGAATCATTCAGAAGGAAAAATCTTAAAAGGCAATGACAGCAGTTAATGTGGTGAACAGAAAAAATTACTTGTGTCATATTAATCATATATTCCATGCATTAGACAATATGCATGTGCTCTGTAAACAAGGACACATTATTATGGCAAAGATAAAGTTGTCATAGCCCAAGCGGACTGCTGTCTCATTAGAAAGAGACAACTAGTGGTGGTTTATCCTGAAGGTCACCACACCTTAGGTGAGGTTGAGAAGGAGAGTCCTTCACATTAACCACAGCCTGTGTGGGAATTGAACCCCTGTTGTTGGCATGCTCTCTGCATTACTGAACCTGTCATCCAGCAAACATCTCTCAAGGTAAAGATGCCATAGTCCTAGAGGATCATAGGACTCCTCTTGCTGATGTAGTATCTAAATCGATACGATCACTACTTCTCAAAAATATTGCTACTGCTGTTGGAAAGCACTAAGAAAATCCCAGTGGTTTACCAAGACACAACCAAAAAGCATAATTCATCTAGGCTCTGAGCAACACCTTGATTCATGCACCAATACAGATAATGTAGTGGTTAACCATAATTGGGTTGTGAGGAATGTACAGGATGGTGAAGAAGTAGAAGAAGTGAGATTGACAAGCGGCCAATTAGCAATAGCTAGAGCTACTGCGTGCTGTTTGTTATTTCAATAACAGCTTGTATTTATATTTTCCTTTTAACAAAGTAAAGTGTTCCAAGGCGCTTCACAGAATCTTTACCGAGCATGTTTTGACTAAAATCATTTATGAAGATGTTAGGACACGTGGCCAAACGTCTAGTTAAAGAGATAGGTTTTACGGAGTTCCTTACAAAGAAATGGAAGTAGGCAAGCTTGATGATAGAGAGGCTATGCAGTTTGAAGCTTATCTTGGGGCGAACTGAGACATCAATGTGCAAACATCTGGTTCAGTCTATCTTGATCCATTTAATTCCGTGACCAACATGATTTACTTCGAAAACACCAATACGTTTAATTGTCAATGTGTAATATCTCAAAACACATACAGGAGTATTCATGAAAGAATGTTGGATCTTCGCCTTTCTTTTCTCTTCTTCATCAGTGACTTCTGGATGTTATTGATCAAATATGAAAATCTCTGTGGTGATTGCACCATCTGAAATCTTGTTTTGCCAAGATTAGCCAAGTCACTGTTAAGAGCTTAAACCATGGAAAAGTAACAAGTGAAATTTTAATTCCTTTAATATCCATTCTTGCATAGAATTAAAATTAGGCTATTTTGTCCTTCATAAGCTTGACCATGTGAGAGAAAAAAAAAGAATGCATTAACATAGTGCCTTTCCTGACCACAGGACATTCCACAGTATTATACTGCCAATAAAGTATTTTGAAGTGCTGTTGTAATGTAGGAAACATGGCAGCAAATAGTGCACAGCAAGATAACGTAAATAGGGTAGTGATGATGACTATGTTTCCCCTTAGTTTCATTGACCACAACATCAGGAAAATGTTCCCGGTTCTTCCTCTGAACTGTGTCAAGGAATATTTTCTGATTACCTGGGAGGATAGACTGGGTCTAGGTTTAACATCCAAAAGACAGAAACTGCCGCAAAGCAATACTTCCACATCCAATATTGTGTTGCCTATATCATAATTTATACTCAATTGCTTTGCTGAAAAAGATTATCTCCAAAAAGATTACAACTCTGCAGTTCCCATCATCACAGCCGCTTGGCCCACTAACCAGATCTGATCTGTGCAGAGTCAGCAATATGCTATAGATTGTTGAAGAATCTGATAAAGGGTGTAAATTCTGAGGAATGTTCATTAATTTTTCATCATCCTCAAGAGTTCTGCAAAGTCATTATCTACTTTTTAGCAGATTGTGTGGCAATGTACTTAGAACAATAAAAAATCGACTAGGAAACCTACTCCACCATCAACACTGGCTGCCTGGTCAATCAATTTATGTTTTTCTGCAGATTTTTAGAAAAATTATTGCAATCATACAAAACTACCTGAAACTGCACATCAATTTAAAGGTTTGCACAGGTTATACTTCATGTTCCTGCCTTCCTCCAAATGATGTTATATCCTGGAATTCTGTTCCTCGTGTGTAGCAGTTCAATGTCAAGCATGCCTTACTGCTGAAGTTGAGGTGCAAGAGCAATAGGAAATCTGTCACTTGCTCACTGTTTGCTCATAGGGAGACAAGCTTACTAAATAGTTTTGTGCTGTTAGTAATTTGCATCTTCTCTTCATGCCACCAAAAATGCAGAAGGTACCATTACAACTACCATGTAAAAAGGCTAATTTTGGATTACCAGTCTGGAAGAAGAAATAGCAGCAAATTTGCAGTGGAGCACGAGTAATAAAGACTTGGACACTCAGTATTCATAAGCACTGATTATTTATATCCTGAACTATTGAATACTGAATTATCTTTTGATTTTGAATTAGTTAAAAAAAAAACTTTGTTTGAAAATAACTTCCTTTCTGGGTGGAGACCAGTATATCCTGCAGAGCGTGTGTGATTCATTTGTCAAAACCCATGTTGTTTGAGTAACAGTTCAGTTTTATGATCTTCATCAATGTGGTGCTATAGCAGGCAGGGTGTGCCACAAACCAAATCTAAGATGTGAACTTGTGCACTTTGACCAGTACTTCCTTCAAACTGTTGAGACAGTATTGCAAGATACCTGAGTGCAGGATATTATGTAGTGTTCAGAAGTGATTTCAAAACAATTTTTTTTCTAAATAAGTGAAGATTGGGTGGCAGTGTGTTTTAGAATGCTGCCCTTTTACCTTTGGTTAACCACATCAAATACACAGACCTCTCCAAACAGTGGTGCAGTATTCCAACAGAAGCAAAGTAAGATGTAGCAACATACTACTTTGCTGCTTCTTTTATTTTCTTGCTGTGTTATTCATTCTTTGCCTTTCTAACACCATTTCATAGCCTGGCTGAAATGACTTTTAGGTACCAACCAGCACTTTTCACTTGTTTCTACATTTTAAAGAAAGTCCATTTGCAGATTTGTATTGTGGTAGCATTTGGTACATTTGATTTTGCTCTTTTAATTTTACTCTCCTCCCCTCTTCACTTTCTTGAAAGCTGTCACTGGTTTTGTCTGCCACTCTTTACAGTTCTCATAAAAAGTCTCCACCCAAAATACTATGCAGTTCCTTCCCTTTTGATCCGCTATGTATTTTCAGCATTTTCTGCTCTTATTCCAAAGTTAACTTCTCTGACTTATACATATTTTAAGTAGAAATGTTAAGTCCTACACTGTCCAACTCTGTTTAGGATATCATTGAGCAGAAACACACGTCACACACTCTGGTCTGTAGAATTTTAACGGATATCCCTCTTTCCTGCTGTTTTTATTATACAGCTAATGTTACCAATATTAACTCTCGCTTATTGAATTTACTGTATTCTTAATTTAAAAATTATTAACCTTAATTCTTAAGGTAACTGAAAAATGTGTTTCTTAAACTAAAACAAAAGCATGTTCTTTCAGTTCATTTTATGTTTCAAATGGCAACCCTTAAAGATGGCAACATGACTAACAGCAGTCAATCTCTGCTAAACACCATGCTCACTTTGAGACTGAGAAACCACTAAGTAATATCAATAGTTGGAACAGTTGGAGAAGTCAACCAGTGTTAGTGACACTCCAGGGCTCCACATTTATTTTTTTAACTCTGTTGACAGTCCGATCATGGTAAAGATGACGCAATAAAGAGCAATGACTCACATCTAAACCTAATGACTGTGGATTCAAGCTCCACTCCAGGAAATGAACAATAAATTTAGGCCAGTATTTCAGTGCAATAATTTATTCGAGGTACTGTCTCTGGATGAGGTAGTCACCTGAGGTCTTGTTCAAGTCAGTGCTAAAGATCTCATGGATCTATATAAGTTTCAAACAGGTCTACAAGTTTCATACAAGTCTATGCAGGTTTCAAACAACATAAGGGGCATTGAAGGTGAAAACTTCATGTGCTGTGTCCAAGATTTTTAAAAAACAAGACATGACGGGCCCAATCAGATGAGATGCAATTCAGAATTGAGTTTTGGGAAATGAAGATGTTCAAGTGGGTGAAGTGACAGTGGGTGACCACGTTGGGTATAATCACCACAATTTGGTTAGATTTAGTATTATTATGGAAAAGGACAGAAATAAATCAACAGTAAAAGTTTTTAACTGAGGGAAGGGAAATTTTACAAAACTGAGAAGTGATTTGGCTGAGATGGACTAGACAGGACTGCTAAAGGATAAATCAGTGGTAAACCAGTGAGAAGCACTGAGATATGAGATCCTTAGAGCGCAAAGCCTCCAAAAAGACCGATACTGCCAATCTAGACTACCCCAGGTTGTCTAGAAAAATAAATGGGAAGATTAAACCAAAAAAGAAAGCTTATGATAATCACAGAAGACTCAACACTGCAGATAGCTTAGATGAGTATAGAGAGTACAGGGGGCAAGTTTTTAAAAAAGAAAGATGGAAATCTAAGAGAGGGCATGAAAAAAATATTAGCAAGCAAGATGTTTTGCCAGTATATAAAGAGCAAAAAGATAGCTGAGGAAAATGTGGGACATTTCAGGGATGAAGGAAAGGAATTTGTGTGAAGATACAAAGGATAGGGAAGAATTCTAAATGAATTTTTTATCTCCATATTGACAAAGGCAAGAGGTGATGTGGGTATAGTAATCCAAGAGAAGCGGTGTGAAATATTGGACAAAGTAATCATAACAAGAGAGGAAGTGTCAGACCAGTTGGAATCCTTGAAAGTGTATAAATAACCAGAGCCGGATGGATTGTTGCCTAGCGTAAAAGTGTCAGGGAGGAAGTAACAGATGCTCTGAGGATTATTTTCCAATCTTCACTAGACACAGTGAGGTGCCAGAGGACTGGAGGAATGCAAATGTAGTTCCATTGTTTGAAAAGGGTAGAAAGGAAATACCAAACAAAAAGGCCAATTAACAAAGTTGCTGGAAAAACTCAGCAGGTCTGGCAGCTCTGTGAATTAAATATCAGAGTAAACATTTCGGGTCTGGTAACCCTTCCTCAGAAGGAGTTCTGAGGAAGGGTCACCGGACCTGAAACGCTAACTCTGATTTTTTTCTTCACAGATGCTGCCAGACCTTCTGAGCTTTTCCAGCAACTTTGTTTGTGCTCCTGATTTATAGCATCCATAGTTCTTTCTGTTTTTAAAAAAGCCGATTAGTCTTACTTCGGTGGTGGGCAAATTGTTAGAATCAATCCTGAGAGATCCTGTCACTTAGAAAGGCATGGGCTAATCAGGGATGGTCAGCGTGGCTTTGTTAAGGGAAAGTCATGCCTTACAAATTTCTTCAAATTCTGTGAGGAAATGACACGGAGGTTTGAGAGTGGTGCAGTGGATGTTGTCTACTTGGATTTCAGTAAGGCATTTGACAAGGTTCCACATGACAGACTGGTCAAAAAAGTAAAAATCCCATGATATGTGTTGAATTGTATCCAAAGTTGTCTTAGTAACAGGAAATGAATGGTAATGGTTGCCCTTGTGAATGGAAAGCTGCTTCAAGTGGTGTTCCGCAAAGCTTGGTGTTGGGACCTCTGCTGTTTGTATATTAACAATTTGGACATGAACATGGGGTGCACAATTGGGAAATTTGCAGACGACACAAAAATTGGCCATGTGGTGGAATGGTAGTGGATAGCTGTAACCTCCCAAGTGATACAGATGGATTGGTGGAGGGAACAGGTAAGTGGTAGTTGGAGTTTAACTCTGATAAATGTGAGGTAATGCATTTAAGGCTGTCAAGCAGTAGAGGGAATAAACAATAAATGGGAATATACTGAGAGGGGTAGATGAAGTGAGAGATCTTGGCTTGCAAGTGCACAGGTCCCTAAAGGTAGCAGTATAGATAGACAAGGTTGTAAGGAAGACATATGGAATGCTCTCCTTCATTGACAGAGATAGAGAATACAAATGTAGGGATATAATGGTGAAACCGTACAAGACATGTGTGAGGCCGCAACTGGAGTATTGTGTATAGTTCTGGTCACCACAGGAAGAATGTAATTGCTCTGAAGAGTGCAGAGAAGATTTCTTAGAATGTTGCCAGGGCTGAAGAAATGTAGCTACAAGGAGAGATTGGAGAGGTTGGGTTGTTTTCCTTGGAACAGAGAAGGCCGAGGGGTGGCATGGTTAAGGGATACAAAATTGTGAGGGGTAGGGATAGAGTAGACAGGTGGAACCCATGTCCCTTGGCAGAGAGTTCAAAAACTAGGGGTCATAGATTCAAGCTAAAATGTGGAAAGATCAGAGGGGGCAGGAGGAAAAAATGTTTTTATGTAGAAGGTGGTGGGTGCCTGGAATTCACTGCCTGAGTTGTGGTGGAGGCAGGGACACTAAACTGTTCCAAGAAGTAGCTGGATCTGCACCTTAAGTGCTCTAGGCTACACGGCTACGGGCAATGTGCAGGAAGATAGGATTAGAAAGGGTATCTGGGTGTCTTTCAGTCAGCATGGACAAGATGGGTCAAATCCTCTCCCTTCTGTGCTGTTTTGTTTCTGTGGTTTCATTAGTTCTAAGTTAGCTCTTCGATTGTTTGAACCAACATTTCTGTGTGCAAAACAGCTGTTGCAATTATCTATTAGAGATATGTTGAGTGATATGGTGACATTGAATTATAAATCAAACTTGTAATTTTCCCAGAAACATTGAGGGTTAATAAATGACAGCATGTATTCAATTGTAGAATGACACTTAAGGGGTTAAAATGCATAAATGGCTGTTTAAGATTTCATTTTGGATGTTATGTAGAACAATATGTCATCAAGGAAATTTGACAAAACTAACTCTCTTCACAGATAGGTTGTGGAGCAAGCTGTTATTTCGGATGAGGCTCTGTTTGATCTCTCAGGGGATCATAAAAGATCCAATAGCATCATTTCAATGAAAACCCAAGGAGTTATACCTACAAAGTCACATCACAAAAGCAGCTTATCTGGTCATTATCACATTACTCTGTAGTTCAGCGGTTAGCTGGCTCTGTAGTTCAGTGGTTAGAGCACTGATCTGGTAGACCGGTGATCATGAGTTTGTTACTTACTGGGGCCTGTAAGAATTTTCAAGGCTGGCATGGAGGCTTAGTGGTTAGCACTACTGTCTCACAGTGTCAGAGAACTAGATTCAATTCCACCCTTGGGTGACTGTCTGTGAGGAGTTTGCACATTCTCCCCCTGTTTGCGTGGGTTTCTGCCAGGTGATCTGGTTTCCTCCCACAGCCCAAAGATGTGCAGTTAGGTGAATTGGCCATGGGAAATGTAGGGTTACAGGGATAAGGTGGGATGCTCTTCGGAGAGTCAGCATAGACTTGATGAGCCAAATGGCCTGCTCCCCCACTGTAGGGATTCTATGATTATTGATTGAGAGGTTTTGCTGAGTACACACTTACTGCTGCTTACAACCTTCACTACACCTCAAACATTATTCATTGTTTCTATATATTTTTCAGCAACCTGTTCGGAGATGTTATTACACGCCTCTGGAATTGAAAGGACTGAATCCCAGCCTTCTGGTTATAGAGGCAGGGACACTACCACTCTGCCTATGGCGTTAGAACATTTTATTATGGAAGGCTCATTAGAAATACAAGTAATGCAAGTTCTTTTTTTTCAAAGGAAAAGTGTGTTTGAATTTTGAGGAAACAACAAAAAATTTATTTCCTTACGTATTTATCGTAAATGCGTCTAAAAGAGAATGTGTGCGTCCCAGCTAAACCCAAACTAAAGAAACCTGAAGAGTGAAGTACAATTGTGGGATGGATCAAAAAATGGAAGTTGTGTACATTGTCAGAGGGACAGAGTCTGCTGTTGTTCCTTGTTTGATGTTTGTAATCAGTCTGCAAATCAGAAGCTGAGATACAAGTTGAATTTCCAATACTTGATGTGGGTAACAGCCAGCATTATTGCCTTCCATGTACCTGACTTTGTCCTTTATAAATAAACTGTCATCACCTTAACTGTATGTACTTGCTAGCTCTCAGAGACACAGCCAATTACAGATGGACGAAGCTGTAATACTTTATGCAAAAATGCAGCCATGTAGATTTGTCAATTTTACTGCTTTCAATCATGGTCTCTGATTTTTGATTGTTGTGATACTTACATCTTGCTGTTAAACTCAACTGCTTTAGACATGAGAGATAATAGGAACTGCAGATGCTGGAGAATCCGAGATAACAAAGCTTTCCTGCTCCTATGATGCTGCTTGGCCTGCTGTGTTCATCCAGCTCCACACCTTGTTATCTTGCTTTAGCTATGTTCTGCCAAATAATGCGATATTTTATAGTAGAGAGTAGTCTGATGAAATTACAAGGAATTGAGAATCCCAAGTATGTTTCTGGCGTTTTCAGTGGGTCATATTGAATCTTAATTTGTACCACTGTAGTATTGAGTATTTTTCTTAAAATATCTGCAGTTTCCTCTCCTCTTATCTTAATCTCACTTCCTTTCACCCTTGCTCCAGATGTCACCGACACTCACCCGAGTCCCCCACAGTTTCGGTTTTATCCAGCTCCAGTTATACATTGCAGTCAGACTGTCCTACTGTCTACTCAACAAAATGTCAGAAATACCCCAGGTTTTTCCATCAACCCAGAAAACCAGCATAATTTCAGCACTTTGACAGGAAGAATAGAAGAGTTGAATATTATTTAAATGGTTAAAGATTACTGAGGATTTGGGAGTCCAAATGCACAAATCAGAAAAATCTAGTATACAGATAATAGGGAAGGGAAATGGAGAATTTATTTCAAAGGGAATTGAGTATAAACATAGGGAGGTCTTGCTAAAACTACACAAGACGTAGGTAAGACCACAGTTGGAAAACTATGAACAGTTTTGGCCCCTTATCTAAGGAAAGATATACTGATATTGAAGGCAGTCCAAAGAAAGTCCACTGGGCTGATTTTGGGTACGATAATGGAGAGATGAGGAGGAAACTCTTCTTTCAGAGGGTAGTGAACCTGTGGAAATCTTTATCACTGATGGCTATGGAAGCTGAGTTGGTAAGTATATTCAAGGCTGCATTAAACAGAGTTTTAAACAATAAGGCAATCAAGGGTTATGGGGGAAAGACAGGAAGATGAAAGTGAAGATTACCAGATCAGCCGAAATCTCGTTTAATGGCGGAGCAGATTTGATGGACTAAGTGGGCCTACTTTTGCTCTTAGGTCTTATGGTCAAGAGCTTCAAAAAATATCTACCCTGAACAAGGGCTTGTAAAGTGAAAACAAAAATGATATCAAAATTGAATTGGAACAAATGCTAATCATGACTTAAGCTGTTAGTATACCCAGCATTCAATTGTTTGTGCTAGGAAGGTTTCATGTTTAGGTCTTTTGGAAGGGTATTTGAATTTTGAAAGATTGATGAAAAATTGTTGACACTTTATTCACACTGTCTGACACTTTTGATCACCTGCAGAGACTTATTATTCAGCTTGTCGACACTCCACTCGCACCATTTGTATGATCTTTTGATCTCTCTGCCTATAAATTACGTGCCTGTGTGCTTTTCTTCATTCCACCTGATGAAGGGGCAGCGCTCAGGAAGCTTGTGATTTCAAATAAACCAGCTGGACTATAACCTGGTGTCATGTGACTTCTGACCTTATTGTATCAGAGTAACAGGAGTATATCCCCCACGCTGCACTATCATTTAAATTATTATCAGGTAGTAAGGATACTTTCCAATAATACTGGGCCCAAAGCCCACTTAAGAGGGTCAATTGTGGCACTGAGACTGAGGGAATATTTAGTACAGGCTTGTGACATTTTTAACAGCTGCCATAAAATCTACCTATTGGCAGCCACGTCCCAGGCATTGGTGCAGGTAAGATCCTGTGGCAGAGCCTTAGCCTGACCACTCAAATTTAGCAGCTGTCCTTAAGTGCAAGGCCATCATCTTGGCCAAGACAGCTAAAAGCGACTCTTTGAATGAAGAAGATAACTGGGGAGTGGTCTGACATTTCACAAACACATGACTGATGAACTGAGGAAAAGAAATAGCGCTCTCCTCCTGGAGGGACTTAAGTTACCTTTAAGCTGCCTGCCTGATGTGTTCCAATCACTCATAAGAAGCGATGGGCAGTCAGCCAATGAGATTAGGATGTTCTTATAACCTAGTGAACGTAGCCCTGGGAATCGAATCCATAACAATTTGATTGATTGAATGCTTGCTGTTGCCTGTGTTTGTACAAGCTTTTCCAAAGCTGATATAATGTTACATGGACAGGATTGTTAAAGGGAGACACACATTATTACTCACTTTATGAAATTAAAATTAATAATATATGAGCAGTGACATAAATCCAGGCACATGCACACCACATGTGTCCCATCCTGATAAGTAGAACAGATCTTACATGTTAAATTTAATTCCAGGAAAGGTAAAGCTGAGGTGCATTGTTTCAACAATAAAATTTAATACTTACCTTGTTTGGTAAGTGAAAGTTTGTTACTGTTCTTCACTGGATTTTGTATCACGCAATAATAATTTTTGTGCAGTTTTACAAAAGTAGAAGATGCCACTGTTTAAATGTTTATTATTTTCTATGACTTCCCATTAAAGCAATTTTAAATGCTTAAAAAGAATCAAGATTACCAATTCTTTATTTTTAGGTGGGGTGGCTATAACTAAAATTGATAGGAAATCCAGTGACGTGATTAGGACTAATTATCCAAGTATATACCTTAACATTAGGGAGGGGACAGTGAAATACACAACAGATGGCCATCGAGTGAAATACGACTCACAGCCCAGCTAACAACTGACAAAGGGAACTTGTTTTGGCTTTCACATTGTGTTTAACTTATGTACTGTCTCCATATAAACATAGCACTGTTTCAGAATAGCCTAAGTTTCAACACTCCTAGATGTCAAGAATTTAAGCGGTTGAATTTCAGACCAAAATGGGATGGCCTGAAATTGCAACAGTAACCCATAGTTAAGACTAAAGTAATATAGATTGAAAGATAGAAGATGGGTAAATTTTAAATTCCAGCTCTTGCTGCAGAGTGATTTGTTCAAACAAAATTCACAATTATTTTAATAGAACCTTATTCCCTTAAAAATACTGTTCTTTATGCATTTATACGGCTAATTTAGCAGCTGCAATCATATTGCAGTGACAGCTTTAATCAGGGACCAATCGGACTTTGGAGAGGAACAATCTGAAATCCTGGAGAAGACAATCTCACAACCCATAAAACTGCAGCACAGTGTCAAATTCAGTACTAAAAAAATCTTCAAGTCATCCACTGGTCATCCTGGATGCATTTTGAAACTTACTTGGAATTGATTTAAACACTTAGAGATTGACACGCTCACCCATGTTCTCCAAACATTTCAATTATAACTTCTGGACAAAGAGCACTGCAAACGTGTATAACGATACATACATACAGCTGCTGAAGAGGTAACAGCAGAAAGGCAGTTCAAATGAAGGAATGCTGCTTCAAAATAATTCTGCAGTCACTGGTCTCAGACTGATAGATGCAGTGCAAGATTATTGGCACCCCATCTATCACCATGAATATTCACTCCCTCCACAACTGACACTCAGTAGTAGAACGTGTAACGTCTACAAGATGATCAACAGTAACTCACTAAGGCCACTTCAGTATCGCCTCCCAAAACCACAAACTCTACCACCAGCAGGACAAGAGCGACAGGTACAAGGGAACACCACAATCTGCAAAGTCCCCTCCAAGCTATTCACCATCCTGATTTAGAACTATACTGCTACTTCTCCACTTTCCCTTCCTAACAGCACTGTGGGTGCACTACATAAGACAGACTCCAGTTCATGAAAATTATTGAATAATCCTCTCTCATTACCCATGACCAGGTCCATAAAAGCCTGTTACCCGGCTGCTCTAATAAATTATCCCAGATACACTTAATGAACTAATTTTCTTAGTTACCTTTGCCATTTTGATTCACCCGATCTACATGCAGATTAAAATCACCAAAGGTTATTGCAGTGAATTTCTTACATGTCCCAATTATTTCTGACAAGGTAGATGTGGAGAGGTTGTTTCCCTTTGTGGGAGAGTCTTGGGCCTAAGGGCTTACTCTCAGAACAAGGATTGCACATTTAAGACAGAGATGAAGAGGAATTTCTTCTCTCAGAGGATAGTGAATTTGTGGAATTAATAGAGGGCTGTTAAGGCTGGGTCATTAAGCATATTTGAAGCTGAGAAAAACAGATTTTCAATCATTAAGACAATCAAGGATTATGGGGAAGAGGAGTTGAGGTTTATCAGATCAGCCATGATCTCAATGAGTGGCAGATCAGACTTGGTGGGGTAAGTAGAACACTGAAACAGGGATATGCCAAAGTTAGCCATAAAACCATAAGGCATAAAAGCAGGAGTAGACCAGTTCTGCCTTTGAGTCTGCTCTGCCGTTCAATAAGACCATGGCTGATCTGATCATCTTCAACTCCTTTTTCTTCCTTTTCCACTTAACCTTTGATTTCCTTCCGAAGTCATCACCCCAAGAAAGAAGCAATTCCACCTCGTCTCGACCTTAAATGTGTGACCCCTAACTCTGAGATTAAAGCTTCTCATCCTAGACTCTTCACATACAACAACAAGAGCAAAAACAAAGTTGCTGGAAAACCCAGCAGATCTGGCAGCATCTGTGGAGGAGAAAACAGAGTTAACGTTTCGGGTCCGGGGACTCTTCCTCAGAACTAATGGTGGCTGGGAAAACGTCAGTTTATATACAGAAAATAGGGAGGTGGGTGGGGTAGGGAGTAAACGATAGGATAGAGCCCAAAGAGAGAGAAAGACAGTTGGACAGACAAAGGAGTTGCTAACGATCAGGCTGGGAGGGTGGATAGGTGTTAATGGGGATTGTTAGTGATTAACAACAGGGGGTGTGTAGTGGCAGGCTATGTGGTAACAAGGCCTGGTGTGTGGGGTGGGGGGCTGGGACATGGGAGAGTTTAGGCCCTAAAATTATTGAACTCAATATTGAGTCTGGATGGCTGTAGGGTCCCCAAGCGGAAAATGAGGTGTTGTTCCTCCAGCTTGTGTTGGGCTTCACTGGAACACTGTAGCAAGCCTGAGACAGAGATGTTGGCCAGGGAGCAAGGTGGTGCATTGAAGTGGCAGGCAACAGGTAGTTCAGGGTCTTTTTTGCGAGCAGAACGTAGATGTTCTGCGAAGCGGTTGCCAAGTCTACACTTCGTTTCCCCAATGTAGAGGAGACCACATTGTGAGCAGCGAATGCAGTAGACTAGATTCTTGGAAGTGCAGGTGAAGTGTTGCTTCATCTGGAAGGTATGTTTGGGCCCTTGGATTCTGGGGAGGGAGGAGGTAAATGTACAGGTGTTGCACCTTTGCCGGTTACAGGGGAAGGTGCCTTAGGCCTGTGGGGAAGTGTTGGGGGTGAAGGAAGTGTGGACCAGGGTGTCCCGGAGGGAATGGTCCTGCGGAAGGCGGACAAGGGAGGGGAGGGGAATATGTGTCTGGTGGTGGCATCTTGTTGGAGGTGGCGGAAATGGCTTCTGATGATCTTCTGGATGTGGATGCTGGTGGGATGGTAGATAAGGATAAGGGGACCCCTATCGCTGTTGCAGGAGGGAAGAGAAGGGGTGAGGGCAGAAGTGCGGGAGATGGGTCGGACCCGATTGAGGGCCCTGTCGACAACAGGTCACCGGACCTGAAACGTTAACTCTGTTTTCTCCTTCACAGATGCTGCCAGACCTGCTGAGCTTTTCCAGCAACTTTGTTTTTGTTCGTCTCTTCACATACACCTTGTCAAGTCCCCCAAGAATGTTATATGTTTCAATAAGGACACCAATCATTCTCCTAAACTCTAAAGAATTCAACTCCCACTTCATTAGAAAATTCCTCCATACCTGGGATCAACCTAGCGAAACTTCTCAGAATGGCCTCCAATGCCATTTTATCTTTCCATAGATAAGGAGATCAAAACTGTTTATAATTTCTAAATGTGATTTGATTTGTGCCTTGAATAGTTTTAGCAAGTTTTCCCTATTGTCACACTCTATTCCCCTCAAAATAAAGGCAGATATTCTATTTGCCTTCCCTATCACCTGTTGAATGTTTTGTTATTTATGCATGAGGACCTCCAAATCTCTCTAAGCTGCAACTTTCTGTGATCTTCCTCTGTTTAAATAATGTTCAGCACCCCTATTCTTCAAATCAAAGTGTACGAACTCAAATTTTCCACGTTATATTCAAGATGGCAGCTCACCACCACCTTCTCAAAGGCAACCAGGGATAGGCAAGAAATGCTGGCCAGCCAGCGATACCCACATCCCACAAATGAATAGAAAAAAAAATTCCTTCTCCAAAACTTTTGCTCATTCACTAAACCTGTCTTCATCCGTCTGTGTTATCCTTACTATTTGCCTATCCATCTATTTAGTGTCATGTGCAAGATCGGTGATAGTACATTCAAATCTAACATCCAAGTGATTCATATATATTGTAAGTAACCGTGGCTCCAACACCGATCTCAGTGGCGCTCTACTACTTAAAAGTTACCACCATGAAAATGTCTCCCTGTGCCAATTTTCTGTTTCTAATAGCTAAACCTTACAAAAATTATATCTTTAATCAACAGAGCTACCCCCACCACCTTTTGTAGCTTCCTCTTCTTTTAATATGTCAAATCTCCCTTAATGTTTAGGTCTCAACTATTGCCACTTTACAACTATGTCTTTTTAAAGCCTGTCAGATCATTCATATTTATTTCTATCTGTGCTGATGTTTATCCATTTTGCTATGAATACTGTACATATTCAGATGCTGAGCCTTTAACTCTGTCTTTTTGAAGCAGTTTTGCTATCTCTGGCCTTATTTACTGGTGTATTCTTTAGATTATGTTCTTTCTTCCATTCTACCATGGTGCAGTCATCATTACCCCCAAAATATGACCTTATTCCATCTTTCAGAATTCTACAGATTCTAGAGAGATTTCTGTGGATTGAAAGATAGCAAATCTCACCTCACCATTTAAGAAGGGAAAACAGGGAAAACCGACCTCCTAACCTTACATTAGGGAAAATGCTGTAACCTTTTCTAAAGGATGGGATAAGTAAGTATCTGGTTGCTAATGATCAGATTGGGCATCGCATGAATTTGTGAACAGGAATCATGTTTGATGAATCTGTTGGTATTTTTTGAAATTGTCACTAGCAAAATTAATAAAGGAGAGCTGACTGACATAATATGCTTTGATTTTCAAAAGGCTTTCGATAAAGACCCCACAGCAGGCTGGTTAGAAACAGTAAAGCACAAAGGAAAGGAGGTAATGTATTGGCATGGATTAATGATTGGCTGATAGACTGAAAATGGAAAGTAAGAACACCTGAATTACTCTCACATTGGCAGCTAGTGAGTAGTGGGGTACTGCAAAGGATCTGGATTCTCTAGCTTTATGAAGAATAAGAGGTAATCTCGTTGAAGCGTGCAAGATTCATGATTCAAACAAATGCTTCATCCTTTACAAGACTGAACAGAGTCCAATGCAAAGTCAAGACTTAGCATATCCTGTGTTGGACTTTTTTTCAGCCCTTCCAAGATAATGTTACTGTAGGTGCTCCTTTAGGTTCCTGAAAGTCAATTATAGAAATACTGAGAGCAAACACATGATTCAAAAGAAAACATGTTTAGTTACAGTTAAAGTGGTTTTCACTGTTACCTGTTGAAAAGAATAAAAATAATGGATTGGCCACATTTTTCATGAAACTAAAGTCACCATAGGCCCAGAGGACCATAAGATTGCTCTCTCATTAGGAAGAGAGGCAAACGGTGGCGATTTAACCCAAAAGTTTCCATGCTCAGGCAAAGGGAGAGATTGAGAAAGGAAGTTTCCTTTTCCCCTCTGTCTCTCTCTCTCTCTTCAACAATAGGGTGTTCCTCTCTCTCCACATCACCTTTGAACAAGATCTTCCTTCATGCACAGAATCTCTCATTCTCAACTCCTTCCATTATACTGAACCTATTCCTCTTCATTCTGTATCCCTCCCCATGCTCATTTAAACACATTTAAAAAGCAAAAACAGACCATCAAACCCTTAAGATATGATCAGCCCATGTAATAAGTACAACCTTTCACATTGCTTACCCATTCGATATGCACAGGGTCTCCTGGAATAGATATAAATAATGGAAAGGCCATGAGCCATTGTAGAAGGAGCTTCTTTCTGGCTCGTTACCTGTTTAATGTCTCAGTGCTCTATTCCTCAAGTCAATAATTCTACTACATTATATGTTTCCTGGGCTTTATGTAACTCTTTGTTACTCCCATCCATCAAACCATCATTCTCAAACCTGCAACGTTATCCTGTCCAATCTGTATCTGTGACTTTAGACTTTTTTTCGATTTACTTGTGGGACATGGGTGCTGTTGGCTGGTCAGTATTTATTGCCCGTTTTTTAGATGCCCTTGAGAAACAAAAACTCTTAGTAGCCTTTGAAACCAAGAAATTGTTCATTTTCTTCTCTTCAGCCTTAGGCAGTAGCCAGACTCTTGCCTTTTGATCAGAATGTTTAAGCTCACTACAGACTTGTGACCGTAATATTGTGCCACAATATTATATTTCAAAAGCCCTGTTCTCTTTCTAAGATGGGTGCAAAAGGCCTCAAAGTTTTGTTAAATGAAAAGCAGTGAGTTTCCCTAGTGTCATTACATAATTTCTCTCACAACCCATGTCACAAAAGGGACATCTTCTGTCCATTTCTTCCATTGTGGGATCTTGCTGTACATATAGTGACCACTTTACCTGCACTTCAAAATAAGTCAGTAAGTTGTAAAGCACGTTCTCATATCTCCCCACATCTTACAGTAAGGTAAAGCACTATAGAACATTTAGATTTTCTTTTGTTTAACACTCAAATTCAAGCAATTCAACCCAAATTCTATCTAACTTCATCATTGTTACATCACCTTATTTGTGCAGTCTGATCAACAATTATCATCAAATCTTTTTCTTGACCAACCCTAGGTGGTGTACACATTTCCTGGGATGTCTTAACCTCAAGAAAATGATATTATATTTAGCTAAATTATATTTTATTTGCCATGTGCATGCCTTACTTAGTCACCAAATAAAACCCTCCCTCACCAAGCACATTTCTATCACAAGTAGAGCAAGGGGATAATGTTCCCAGTTCTCTCCCATACATTGCACATATTTCATGATTCCCAATTTCTCCACAGACTCCCTACATTCTGAGTTCAGTATGTTCAGAGACAGATAGAAAACACTGGGTTGCCATGACAGGATGAGAAAGTTGATCAGTAGATTTCATGACTAGTTCAGTTTAGGAAACCTGGTCAGCATGGTTGATTTGAGCTGAAGGGTCTGTTTCCGTGCTGTATGGCTCTATGACTCCGACTACTTTATGACTGTTTTAAAACTTTCTTTTCATGCTTTATGTTACATAACCACATCTTTTCATGGTAGCTGAACCTCAAAGAAAGTATATTTGCTGGAATATGATTATTAGAATTGTTTTGCTAGAATATGAATAGGATTTTTTTTTGGTGGTCAAATGTGACTTAGAGAAAAATTAGAAATGTTTAATAGAAATCTTTCTAAAATAGATCTGATTCCAATTTCCTTTTCCTCTCCAATGTCCTTGAATGTGCTGTCGCCTCCCAAATCTGTGCTTCTCTTTCCTGCAGCTCTATGTTTGAATCTTTAAAATCAGGTTTCAACCCCCATCAATGTCGCAAACGATATCTAAAGTGACTGTGACATTGGGTAAACTAATGTTGAGTATCCTTCCCAACTTGACTCCATTCTTTGATACACTTTTCCACAGCATTCTCCTCCAACACCTGTCCATGTCATCCTGCTGGATATGACTGCTATATCTGTATCTGTTTAATTTAGCCAGTTAATTTCCATCTGCTCTCCAACCCTCATATCCTTACCTCTAGAGTCCCCTAATGATCCATCCTTGACTCCTTCTCATTTCTCACCCACCTCAATCCTCAATGACATCATCAGATGTTGGAAAACACAAATGCCAGGTTCTGTATGAACACTAATGACACCCAGTTCTACCTCAGTACCACTTCTCTCAACCTTTCCAATGCTTAATATGACATACTCCTTGTCCTACATTCATGATGAGTAGAGAATCCCTCCAACTAATATTGGGAAGACCTCAGTCATTATTTTCACTCCCATCAAATATTGCAATCTCGCCACTGATTCCTTCAGACTCCGCTATCTGAAGCTAAACGAGAACATTCACAAAACTAGCCCAAAGATAAGCTTCTCAGAATGGGGCAAATTGTGCACTTCTGCTTCTATGTCTGATAGTCTTATGATCTTAAATGTTACTCCATCAACAAGACTGCTTACTACTGCCTCTGTAACATCACCTATGTTTGTACTGAAGGGAAGTACTGAGGGTAGGTATGTGGCTGTATCTGCCAAAGTTAATTTTCTACTTAAATACTGATCCTTGCCTTGGCTATAACAATGCGCCGTCGACCCACCTTCCATTTCTCACCTACTATGACTTCAATGAATCCAAAACTTTGCTGCCCATATCCTAAACGACATCAAAACCATTTCTGTGCTAACTTCCCAACATTGGCTTTTGGTTCAGTTGTAACATTCTACCTCCGTAGACTCACTCCTCCTTGTCTTTATAACAAATTGGTTTTAAAGATAAAACGGAAGTTTATTTTGCAAGGGAAAAGAAGATAAAATAGAATAAACCAAGATAATTACATAAAACATGATTAGAAAAAGTTTAAAATACAGAATCAAAATGCAGTCCCATTTATCCCAATACCATCACATAACAGTACTCAAACAACAGAGAGAGTTCACTTCTTTATCACATATATAAGTTTAACATACTTGTTTCTTTCAATTCCTGGTCTTCAGAGTTTGGCCGCCTCTTCCTCAATTAGTCATACAACTGAGCTTAGACCTTATCAGCTTCAAATAACATGTTCAGGGTTCTAATCAAAGACTTCCAGGGGTCTGCATTCAATTAAAATCCACTCAGAGGTAACCTAATTCCTAACTTTTCTGAAGTAACTCCTTTCTCTAGAAGAAACTGTTTCATACATCTAAATTCAAACAGGACTTCTGTGGACTGAAAAACTAAAGCTATATAAACTATGGGACCTTTTCCTGTGGGGAAAAAAAACTTTATGTTTCTTGAGCAAAAAGCATGCTCTCTAATATTTACTCTATCATAGAATCATAGAATCCCTACAATGTGGAAGCAGGTCATCTGACCCATTGAGTCCACACCAGGGAGAATGTGCAAACTCCACCCAGACAATGGAATCAAACCTGGGTCCCGGGTACTGTGAAGAACAGCCGATGAATGGAGCTAATTGGATAGCTGTTTCAAAAATTTGGCACAGGCATGCGAGTTGAATGGTGTCCAATGCTGCAATGTTTTATGGTTCTAAATTTAAAATTATAAAAGAAACAATGCACAGTCAATATCAATACTTGGCATTTGTGCAACTAATTTGCATACAGTGCATCATGGGTTTTTTGATTAAAAAGTATTCCCAGGATCTTGATTTAGTTATAATTTTGCCACAAGTTGGTATAATCTTATTGTGAAACTCTTTCAACACAAGCAAATTCAAAGTATCATCCAGGGATTCCTTCTCTCACTGATTTGAGAAACATGTGACTCCGAAAATACTGATAAATCAGTTTAAATCCCTCATATACACAGACCAAAACCCACATGCCACTAGATCAAATTACAACTTTAGAATGAATCATGTTAACACATATGTACATCCCTACACAAAAGAAATTGTCATCCCAGCCTAGTAAACCTTCAATACACTCTGTCTGTGGTAACACTATACTTGTTTTGGTCAGGAGACCAGAACTGCACAAAATACTCCAGAGATGGCCTCACCAAGACCTTATATAACTGCAGTAAGGCTTCCTTACTTTTCTACTTAAAACTCCTTGCAATGAAGGCAAAGTCCCATTTGCTTTCCTATATGCTTGCTACGAATAAGACATGCTTTAAAAACAAGTGTTAAATCAAACCTACCTGCCTTGTCCTGTGTATGAAAACTTTATAGCAGCAAAGACAGTACTTTTCTCAGTTCCCTTTCAAGAGGTCTTGGGGTTCAGAAAGTAGTGTCCCTTCTGCTGAGCCAGAAGCTCCAGCTTCAAGTTCCACTTCAGGATTTGTTGACCTTGGAATGGGCGTTTGTGTACTGATTCAAACAGGTTGATAATCTCTCTTTGAATTCTTCCAGCTCTCTATCACTATTTCTCAAAAGGGAAAAAGTTATTTGCAAAGGTATGAAACAAGCAGCCAGAGTCCCCCAAAAAACTCAGAGAAGTGCACATAAGGATGCTGAAAAATGCACAATATCTAGTTCAGACTGCAAAAGAATCCTACTATTATCCTCCTGATGTAGACTAGATAGCACCAGAATAATCCTGATCATAAGGAGTCAAAACCGTTAATTCCAAGGGAACATTCAAGGCAAATACTAACCTTGTACACAAGTTAACATGCTCAAAGATAATAACGTAATTGCAATCACACACATAAAAATTTGATGTCAATACATTTAGCAGAGCAAATTTCCCTTATATTGACAGGGTAAAATAATCTTTTAATTGCTTTTTATAATGTAATAATTTCTTACAGTGATTTTGGCGTTAGCTTAAAAGTCAACCCTTTACAAATAATAACAGATGCATTGCCCTAATTTTTATCCGTTATCTTCCCAAAATGTGCCTTATAATCAAGTTGACTCTGACAAACATAAAGTTGACCTAAATGGGTTCTGGCTCAAATATGAAGGATTAAAAGACCTTGCTACTTGACAACGCCATCTATTGCATACAGTTCCTGTCTAAAGTTGTCTCACTGACTCGATTTTAATGCTTTAGACCAGTTAATACAGTTAATCCCTTGCTAAATTTCACATATTACAATAAATTATTTTGTCAAAAGTGAATGTTTATGTGAGATGTTTTAATTAATATTTGGACGAAGATGCTGAACGTTTGACTGAATGAGATAGGTGCAACAACTTGCAAATGTCTATTTTTAAAAAGTTTGTAGAAATCTTCATTCAAGTCTGATATGTGAAAGTTGATGAAAGTACATGAGATTAAGCTATTCCCTTCTCAGCGTGTGTTCAATGTTATATCGTGCAGCTGCTTACACCACAACGGCTTGCAATTTGCGCTCATTGACCTTTCTGCACTAAAAGTAAATGCAGCTAAATCATCTCAAACTCACTGTGCGCTTCTAATAAGTAGAAATACAAATTCAGTAAAAGATAGTTACGTCTTCTCTGATTCCAGCAATCTATTTAAATCAGCGTCCTTGTGGTTTGTGACATCAATTGTGCAAATGCCTTGGACACACTTTTAGCTCTCTATTATTAAACCTGCAGTAAAACACTTCTCACGTTTTAGTCACATAAGTTGTAAATTTTGCTAAATTGTTGGTTACAGCTGGGCTAGCACACTGATTTCCGAAATGCTGATTCAGTTTCGTAATGTGAAAGCTGTTGTAGTTTTGAAACAACACCATTCACCTTGTTGTCTTTGAAAATGCTACCAGATTATTTTTACAACACAAAGCTAGGTGGGAGGGTGTGGAGGATGCAGAGATGTTTCAGCGTGATGTAGACAAGTTGAGTGAGTGGGCATATGCATGGCAGATAAAGTATAACATGGATAAGTGTGAGGTTTTTTGGTGGCAAAAATAGATTATTATCTGAATAATGATAGATTGAGAAAGGGGGAGCTGTAATGAGACCTGGTAACACGACTGGTGTCCTTGTACACCAGGTACACTGAAAGTAAATGTGCAGATGCAGCAGCTGGTGAAGAAGGCAGATGGTATGTTGGCCTCATAGCAAACCAGCTGTCCAGCCAAATGAGCTAACCAATGATGATCAGTCACAATCATACTGAATAGTAGAGCAGGCTTGAAGAGACAAACGATCTACGCCTGCTTCTCTTTTCTATGTTTCTGTTTCCTTCTTCATGGCTTACCACCTGACAACGTGGTGCAAAGCTCCCTTGAATGATGACTTTGGGAGTGCCTTTCCGCTGGTTGGGCCACTCACACCAACAAGGTCAGAGGGAGTTGTCTGACAAAACGCAGTCTAACTGCCCTCAATGGGAGAAAAGATGAAACTGCGCATCTCACCGGTTGCAGTGGTAAATGTGATCCTGGTCATCATGGTTTGACAACTATTAAAATCTGACCACCAACCTGTCTAGATCATGTGGGCAACCATGGCAAGATTCCTAAATTTGATGAAGTTGTGCCCAAAAATTTCTAATATGCCAAGTCCTGTGGTGAAGGAGAATCGGCAATGGCAATAATGGCTGCAAATTTGGGAAATTTCTAGCCAAGAAACTGTACACTAGTGATACCTAAACATAAAATATCCCACTTTCTCTTTGATTTGGATTGACACCCTGTGGGATCACATCTTTATGATCAAAGACAGAAAGCTCTAACTTCTGCAACTGTAGAACACTAACGGAAAATCTCAAGAGTGACCACCCAGAAAGAAGAACTGCAGTTGTATCACAAGCTTTCAAGACTCCTAACTGACTTTTCCACCCTCAGATACACTTGTGTTCTTGGAGAGGAGCAGCTGAAGGACAGGAGAGAGATTCACTTTCTGTTGGAAAGGGAAAGCTGACAGAAATCCTCAAATCCATGGAATTGATTTTGCCATCTAGAATTGGATCTTGAATGCATTGCCAGAACTTTGGGCTTGTATAAATCAAAGGCTCAGGAACATTCACTTAGAGATTGGGTTTAATCGATATGTCACTATTATCAGCAATACTACCTTGAACCTTGACCCTGATGAAGATGTTGAGGAAATGTTCTGTTCTGAGCTTGATTAAATCCTCAATGCCATCACAAAGGAGGAAATTATCATTTTTGAGGTGGCAGAAGGAGTCATCCTAAATCAAAACATTGGCACTACCTGGTTTGGTAATTATTCCAGTCAAAGGTCTACAATAAGTAATATCTATACAACTTGATCCATACAGGTTATTGAGATCTGCTGAACAGAACTTTGATTAGTTTGATCAGTGACAAACATCCAACCAGCTACAAGACATTAGAAGGTTCAAAGATTCAGGAGGACAAAAATCATTCTCAGCCTTACAACAACCTGACCAAAGAGGGCATTTCCAAGTCCCACTCACAACTGGTCTGGAAAATCTTCACACATCCAACGCAATTCCAGAATAATGCGCTGAAATAAACTCATCTGAGTGAGACCCCTAGTCCCAGATCATCAGGTTCAAGTATTGTTGTCACTAGGATGGATTCAACCAAATTGCTACTTAAGTATATGCTTTCCTGGAACAAAAACAAACAGCCCTTGTTGTCTTGCAGGAGAACACAACATCACTACTCAAGAAGGCAGCAGTGCCACACCTCAAGGACCCTAAGACAAATCTGGAAGATAAAATTTTTATGGTGAGAAGAAAAAGTCCAAGAGATCCAACTTTAAGCTTATCATCATGAGAAACCAAATAGTTGAAGTCACTGATGCCATCTATAGCTTATGATCAAACTGACAAAATTCTCTTCATTCACAGATGGTGTTTCTCTTCTTAAGGATGACAATACTGGAAAAAGATTTTGGACAACTATTTTGTGTGGTGTATCGCGGGTCTATATGTCAGCATGCCTTTGGGAGACATGCTTATGTTATTATCACTGTATCATAGCATGTGACCTGAGGGTATAAAGATCTCATACTCCGTCCTGCCTCAGACCATTTCAAGGATAACACTCTACTGGAAGTGCATTCCTCTGTGGTAGCCTAACTTAATATTGACTTAGACATGTATGCACCTAACTAATATAATATTTGTATAGAATAGTTAGTTGTAACAAACGTCTGTTGGATTCTCCAATACCATGATATCCCTGGTCAGTTTCTCAGATTATGGAACATAACATAAGCATTGCTGCAACAAGTAAAACACCCTGTTGAAGACTAACTCTCACTAAACTCCTCAACCTTGAATCCCTAGTCACAGCTGATATTCTCCAGGCTATCTGCCAGGGCCCTCTAATGGAGTCCTTGGGTAAGCCATTATCAATGGGAGAGCTGCAACAAGCAATCAAACAGATGAGAAACAATAACATTTTGGCCCTCATGTTAATTCAACTGAGAGCTTCAAAGCTGATGGACATTTGTTCACATTAAGATACTTTGCACTCATCCTACAAATTTTTTGGAAAATAACACCCCAGCAAGTCCACCCCATTTTGCTGACTTCAGGAATGTGACAATTATAACTATGCCCAAGAAAAGAGAAAAGTCCTGCTGTAAAAACTATCAAGTATTCCACACTGTTCAGTGCAGGAAAAAGCTTGTTATGCATTCTCCTTGATGACATATGTGGCTAATGAAATTTCCAAAGGAACCTCTGACACATTCCTCATTGCCAGTCGAATCTAAGAAAAATGTCAAGAGCAACAACGTTATTGAGTTCTTCGGTTTGATCAAAGGATTTCACTCTGGTTCACAAGGCTCTGTGGATTGTGCCTCAAGTATTTGGATGTACAAGAAATGTCATCACAAACTTGCAATTCATGATGAAATGACTGCAGTTGTATTGAGTGAGAGATCTAAAATGGCTGATTAGTGAAGTCGGGGTAGCATAAAAACAAAAGAGAAAGCATATAATGTGGTGAAGGGCAGTGGGAAACCAAAGGATTGGGAAGCTTACAAAGACCAACAGAGGGCAACAAAAAAAGATATAAGGAGGGAGAAGATTAAATGTAAGTGTAAGCTAGCCAGAAATATAAAGGAGGACTCTAAGAGTTTCTTTAGATATATCGAGGGCAAAAAAGAGGCAAAACTGGACATTGGACCATTGGAAAATGACGCTGGAGAGATAGTAGTGAGGAACAAGGAAATGGCTAAGGAACTGAATAATTACTTTATGTCAGTCTTCACAGTGGAAGACCTGAATAATATCTCAAAAATTTGAGAGAATCAGGGGCCAGCATAGTGGCCATCACCAAGGAGAAGGTGCTAAAAAACAACTGAATGGCCTGAAGGTGGATAAATCACCTAGACCAGATGGACTACACCCCAGAGTTCTAAAGGAGACAGCTGAAGAGATAGTGGAGGCGTTAGTGGTGATCTTTCAGGAATCGCTAGAGTCAGGGAGAGTACCAAAGGACTGGAAAATTGTTAACATGACACCCTTATTTAAAAAGGGGGTAAGGCAAAAGACTGAAAATTACTGGGCTATTAGCCTAACCTCAGTCTTGGTAAGATTTTAGAGTCCATTGTGAAGGATGAGATTTCTGAATACTTGGAAGTGCATAGTAAAATAGGGCAAAGTCAGCATGGCATTATCAAGGGGAGGTCATGCCTGACAAATCTGTTAGAATTCTTTGAGGAAATAATGAGCAAGTTAGACCAAGGAAAGCCAATTGATGTTATCTACCTGGACTTCAAGAAGGCCTTTGACAGGGTGCTGCACAGGAGGCTGCTGAGTAAGATAAGGGCCCATGGTGTTGGAGGCAAGGTGCTAGCCTGGATAGAAGATTGGCTGTCTGGCAGAAAGCAGAGAGTGCAGTTAAAAGGGTCTTTCTCAGGATGGCAGCCGGTGACAAGTTGTGATCCACAAGAGTCAGTGTTGGGATCACAACTTTTCATTTTATACATTAATGATCTAGATGAAGGAACTGTGGGCATTCTGGCTAAGTTTGCAGCTGATACAAAGATAGGTGGAGGGACAGGTAGTATTGAGGAGGTGGCGAGGCTGCACAAGGACTTGGACAGGTTAGGAGAGTGGGCAAAGAAGTGGCAGATGGAGTAAAACGTGGGAAAGTGTGAGGTCATGCACTTTGGTAAGAAGAATAGAGGTATAAACTAATTTCTAAATGGGGAGAAATTTCAGAAGTCTGAAGTGCAGAGACTCTTAAGGTAAACTTGCGGATTGAGTCAGTAGTTAGGAATGGAAATGCAACTTTGGCATTTATTTTGAGAGGACTTGAATATAAAAGAAGGGATGTACTTCTGAGGCTCTATAAGGATCTGGTCAGGCCAGATTTGGTGTTTTGTGCACAGTTTTGGGCCCCATATCTCAGGAAAGATGTACTGGCCTTGGAGCAGGTTCAGAGGAGGTTCACAAGAATAGTCCCAGGAATGAAAAGCTTAACATATGAGGAACGTTTGAGGACTCTGTGTCTATACTCGATGGAGTTTAGAAGGATGAGGGGGGATCTAATTGAAACTTATAGAATATTGAATGATCTGGACAGAGTGGATGTCGGGATAATGTTTCCATTGGTAGGAGAGACTAGGACCTGAGGGCACAGCCTTAGAGTAAAGGGAAGACCTT
Source organism: Ginglymostoma cirratum (assembly GCA_024137785.1). Classification (NCBI taxonomy): domain Eukaryota; kingdom Metazoa; phylum Chordata; class Chondrichthyes; order Orectolobiformes; family Ginglymostomatidae; genus Ginglymostoma; species Ginglymostoma cirratum. Next base: position 6,244,898 of record JAHRHZ010000273.1, on the reverse strand, counting down.
TTAGAACAGAGATAAAGAGAAACTTCTTTAGCCAGAGAGTGCTGAATCTATGGAATTCACTGCCACATAAGGCTGTGGAGGCCAGGTCATTGAGTATGTTTAAGAGGGAGATAGATAGGTTCTTGCAGCATCTGTGAAGGGAAAAACAGAGTTAACGTTTCGGGTCCGGTGACCCTTTCTCAGAACGTTCTGACAAAGGGTCACTGGACCCGAAATGTTAACTCTGTTTTTCCCTTCACAGATGCTGCCAGACCTGCTGAGCTTTTCCAGCAACTTTGTTTTTGTTCTTGATTTACAGCACCCGCAGTTCTTTCGGTTTTTATAGATTGGCTCTTGATTGTCAAGGAGATCAAGGGTTACAAGAGAACGCCGGAGAATGGGATTGAGAAACTTATCAGCCATGATTGAATGGCAGAGCAGACTCATGGGTTGAATCGCCTATTTTCTGCTCCTGTCTTATGGTCTTATAAAACCTAGACATGGGTCAAACAAGACTGTGTGATTATTTATAATTACAAACTATTACAACCTTACTATTTACAAAAACAGAAGTTGCTGGAAAATCTCAGCAGGTCCGGCAGCATCTATGAAGAAAAAAATCAGAGTAAACATTTTTGGTCCCATGACCCTTCCTCAGAACTGGTGGTAGCTGGGAAAACATCAGCTTATATGCAGAAAATAAGGAGGGGATGGGGTAGGGAGTAAACAATAGGATAGAGCCCAAAGAAAGAGAAGAGCAGTTGGATAGATAAAGGAGTTGATAACAATCTGGCTGGGAGGGTGAATAGTTGTTAATGGGGACTGTTAGTGACATTCTTGTACCCATTCACCCTCCCAGCAGATCCTTTTCCCAGAGTTGAAATGTCTAAAATTAGGAGGTTTAAGGTGAGAGGGAAAAAGTTCAAAGGAGAGGTGAGGGGCAAGCTTTTTGACCCAGAAAATGGTAGGAGTCTGGAATGTGCTGCTAGGGATGGTGGCGGAACCAGATATGATAGGGGCATTTACGGGGCTTTTAGATAGACACTTGAGTATGCAAGGAATAGAGAGATATGGACCAAGGGCAGGCAGAAGGGATTAGTTTAATTATGTTTGGCACAACATTATGGGCCAAAGGGCCTGTTACTACGCTGTATTGTTCTATGTTCTATGTTCTAACATGTTGACAATTTCCCATACCCTGGTAGTATCTCTCTGAAAAGCCATACGGAGATCCAGCACTCGATCAGCTTATTTGATACCGAGTGACTTCACCTGAAGAAGGAGCAGTGCTTCGAAAGCTTGTGATTTCAAATAAACCTGTTGGACTATAACCTGGTGTCATGTGACTTCTGACTTTGTCCACCCTGGTCCAACACCGGCATCTCTACGTCACATCTACATAAGTCATTGAGGTAGCAGAACAGGTTGAGAAAATGTTTAACAAAATATACAGCTTCCTGGACTTGTTCATAGTGGTGTAGAATAAAAATGCAAGGAGATTAGTTTATGAATATGCAAATTAGGAACAGAAATTAGCCCTTCAAGCCAGCTGCACTTTTCAGTAAGGTCATTGTGTGTTCCTATATGCGTTCCAGATTCCACATTCCCATCTAACCTTGATGACTTTCTTTTTGAACTTATGTAGGGCACTGGTTCAGCCTCCAATGGAGTACTGTATGTAGTTCTGGGCACCATGTTTTTGGAAAGATACAAAGGCATTAAAAAGAAAGTGTAGATGAATGGACATGGTTTCAAAGACAAGGAACTTCAAATTCAAGGATTAATTTCAGATGTTAGGACTGTCTACATTTGAGAAGACTGGATTTGCAGGAACATAAGACAATACGACTGGGAGTAGATTTGATCAAAGTTTTCAAAATCTTGAGGGGTCTGGAAAAGTAGATGGGCAAAATATTTTGATTGGAGAAAGGATCAAGTCAGCACAGACTTTAAGGTAATTGGCAATAAAAGTGCTGGCAACATGAAAAAAAAATCATGTAACGAATGGTTGGGATCTAGAATACGCTGCCTAAGAGTCTGGTAGAAATGGATCCGATTGAGGAATATAAGAGGGAATTGGATTATGTGCAGGGCTACAGGGAGAAGATCAGAGAGTGGTATTAAATGATTGTTCCAATGGAGGGCCAACAAAGGCAAATTAGGCCAAATAACACCCTTCTGTGCTATAACTATTTGCGATGCAGGGATTCTGTGAACTCACCAGGCAAACTCCCTACAGCTCTTCAAAAAGCAGAATAAAATATTTTACTTTCAACCAGAGGGGCATTTAACTGCTCAGCAAAAAGATGGCACTTTCAACAATGCAGCACTCCATCAGTACCACAATACATTGACAGTATGGATTATGTGCTCAAGACTATACCAAGGCTTGAATTCAGAACCATCTAACTCAAAGGCAAGATCACAATAATCGAACAAAGTTGGCATCTTTGTGTTGGCAGTAAATGGTGCCATGTTTATTTCACAACACCTGGGCCTACAATATGGCAACAGCTTGTGTGATCTCATTAGGAGCTACAAATGACACCCATTAGAATGGGAAAGGTAAACAATATTCATCCAGGCATCTGCTTGAAACTGGTCCATGCTATTAAGATGCACTACCACTCTTCTGAGATGTGTACAGTTTTAATCCCCTTATTTGAGGAAGGATGTAATTATGTTGGAGACATTTCAGAGTAGATTCACTTGATTAATTTCAGAGATGAAAGGCTTGTCTTATTAGGAGTGATTGAGCAGTACAGACTTACTATAGCTTAGAGGGATTAGAGGAGAGTTAAATTGAGGTATGTAAGATGCTGAAGAGGATTGATAAAGCAATTGTGGAGTAGATCTTTCCCCTTCTGAAAGAGAGTTGATAGTTTTAGAATAAAGAATGACAGATTTAAAACAGATGAGGCAGAAAAACTTCTCCCAAAGGGTTGTGAATATGTGGAACTCACTACCCCAGAGAATGGTGGATGCTGGTACACTGAATAAATTTGAGGAGATAGATTTTTAATTAATTATGAGTTATAGGGTTGTGGAGAGCAGGCAGGACTGTGGGGTTGAGGCTGAGGTGAGATCAGCCTTGATCATATTAAACGGAGCAGGCTTGAGGAGCTGAATTACTTACTCCTACTCTTACTCCTAGTCGTATTGTCTTATGTTCCTGCAAACCCAGTCCCAGTTAGCTTTGAAGGGCACTGTTTGGCAGATTTGCAAAATTACTGCAGAGATTGTGACCCAAAAAATATTCAAGCTGTAATCTGCAACATTTATTCATAGTGTTATCAGGAACAACAGGCAACTCACTGATAGGAAGTGGTGAGCACCACTTCACAATAATTCACTATCTCTTTCCCTAAGATAAACAGAAGGCAGAAGGTAGGGAGGCGTTGGAGGCAGCCATGGTACAATGTTGTTTGAGGCATGGGTTATGCTTCCCTGTCCTTCTAATATGATGGGCGGTGGTAGTAATATCACTGGCCTAGTAATGCAGAATAACAAGCTAATGTTCTAGGGATTTAGGTTTAAATCCCACATTGGTAGATGATGAAATCTGAATTCAATAAAAAACAGAAGTAGTCTGTTAGTGACCATTGTTGATTGTTGCAAAATCCCATTTGGTTCATTAATGCCCTTTAGGGAAGGAAATCTGTCTAAATGTGCCTCCAGACCCACAGTAATGTTGTTGACTTTTAATTGGCTCTGAAATTGCCTAGCAAGCCGCTCCATCATATCAAAAAATAACACTTGACCAGATACACCTCATGGCATCAAGATAATCACAAAACATGACAATAGAAACCCAGCAGAGTCCTCCTTAATAATATGTGGGCCCTACTGCCAAAAGTGGAAAAGCAGTCTCACAGTCTAAACTAACAGTGTCACATAGTCATTCTCACATACCTAACATAACATTATCACCATCCCACCAGAGGTAGAATTACAGTGGTAGTCAAGGAATTGCCCTGGGAGTCCTCAACATCAATTCCAGATGCTATTAAGTTTCTTGGCATCATGTCAAACATGGATAAAGGAACCTTTTGCTGATTACTACAATCTGTCTCTCCTCCACTGCAACTGATAAATCAATGCACGTCCATGCTGACCATCAATTGGAAGAAGCACTGAGGGTGGCAAAACACAGAATTTATTCTGGTCAACAACATTGCTGTAAATATAGTTAAGATAGTTCACTATAGGGTTAAAAAGTCAACCCATGAGGGGGAAAGAGAAATAAAAAAGCTCAGGTCTTGTCATTATGATAAAGTAGGCCACATGAAGTTGCAATGTTGGTGATTTAGAAAAAAGCACTGGGAAGACAGATGTGGGGAAACAGGGTGAGCCAGTGAGTTTTGTTGAAGTGGTAAAGGAAAGCACAGTGGAAGCTAAACAGCTGCAAAAGAATGTATAACCTGATAGGGGTTAGTGAGAAGAACGTGCCAGATCTCTTTAAAGAATTTCCTAGCATGGGTAAGGTTTACTCATGTATGCTGGGAGGAACAGATAAAGAAACTAAAATTGTAAGGGATGCAGGAGCAAGTCAATCTTTGATGGTGAAAGATGAGAAAGTATGTAACTCAGAAGGAGTATTGCCAGAAAAGGTGGTAATATGTGGAATTGGTGGTGAGAAGAGTGGTGTTCCATTATATACAGTGAGGTTGGAGAGTCCAGTAAAAAGTGATGAAGTGGTGGTAGAAGTAAAGGACAGATTCTGTGTTCAGGAGATACAACTTATCCTTGGTAATGACACAGCTGGGAGTGTTGCCTACTGTGGTTGAAAAGCCAATGGAAAGTCAGACAACTGAGATGTTACAGGAAATATATGCTGGGATTTTTCCTGACTGTATAGTAACAAGTTCACAAAACCACAGGTTGACGCAGGAGCAGAAAACAAGGAATAAAGATAAGGAAGTTGAAGTTCAATTCTCGAAAAATATGTTTGATCAAATGGTTGAATAAAAAAACAAGAACAAGAGGAGGACAAAAGCTAGCTGAATTACAACAAGAAGATGAAAATCTTTTGTATCAAAAAGCATACACAGAAGAAAAATCTGAGTGTATCCCAGAATGTTACTATCTTAAAAATAAAGTCTTCATGAGGAAATGGAGACCATCATGTATTTAGGCAGATGAAAAATGGGCAGAAGTTCATTTAGTTGTATTACCAGTGGGTTATAAATGGAGGTGTTGCGGGGAGCACATGAATTACCAAAGGACGTCATTTGGGAGTAAGTGAAATTCAAGCCAAAATACAATTTTTTGTTTTGGCCTGGACTGCATAAGGATGTGGTTGACTTTTGCCGGATATGTCATGTGTGTCAGGTAATTGGGAACCTCAGGCAATGATAAAACCAGCACCCTTAATGACCCATTCCCACATTTGTGGAACCTTCTACAAGAGTCTTAATTAACTGTGTAGGACCTCTCCCTAAAACAAAATGAGGGAATCAGAATTTGTTGACCATAATGGATGTGTCCACTAGATTTCCAGAGGCCATTCCATTATACAGTATCATGGCTAAAAAGATTGTAGAAGAGTCATTCAAAGTTTTTACTCAAAATGGACCATCCACAGAAATGCAATCAGATCAAGGGTTAAATTTTGCATCAAAATTATACAAGGAAGCTATGGATAGCTTAGGAATGAAACAATTCAAATCCAGTGCATACCACCCAGAATCACTGAGAGTATTAGAGCAGTGGCATCAAACATTAAAAACAATGTTGAGGCCTTATAGCCAAAACTATCCAGAGGATTGGGATAAAGGAATTCTATCTGTACATTTTGCAATTAGGAATGCACCATATGAATCAGCTAAATTCAGTCCATTTGAATTAGTTTTTGGGCATGAGGTGAGAGGACAGCTGAATTTAATTAAGGACAAATCGGTGAGTCAGTGTTCAGTCAGTGAGACCACATATTTGGGCTATGTGTCAAATATTAGGGAAAGAATAAAGAGAGCAGTTGAATTGGCTAGACAGCATTTAAAAGTAGCACAGCATGTGTTGAAACATGAAGCAGGCAAGAAATCAAAAATTCACAATTTGTAATGTGTTAGTTTTACTACAGTGGTAGGTGAACATTTAAAGGCAAGAATTTGTGGGCCTTATCAAATTAAAAAGAAATTGAGTGAAGTGAATTATTTGATAAGAACTCCAGATAGGAAGAAATCTCACACAGTGTGTCATGTAAAGAAGCTTAAAAGGTATTTTGATAGGGAAAGAAAGCAAATGGGGAATCTATTACTGGTTACAACACAGAGTGCAAAATCAAATTCAGGGGATTCTAAATTGGACATTCCTCAACCTAAATTGGACAATGACGAAGTTCTCAAAAATTGGGATCGATTATTGAGTTACCTTCCAGAAGAGAATTGAAATAACCCTGAAAGAACAATTACAATCACATCGGGAGATAGGTGGGAATAAGCTGGGAAGTACTAATCTAAAAACACGTGATGTAGATATAGGGAATGCTGTTCCAATTAAGCAACATCCTTATAGACTTAACCCTCTAAAATTGGCACAGGTTCAAAAACAGATTGAAATCATGCTCAGAGATGACATAATTGAAGTGAGTTGCAACAAATGGAGCTCACCCATAGTAATGGTGCTAAAACCAAATGGTACCCAATGATTATGTGTGGACTATTGCAAAGTCAATTTATTTACAAAATCTGATTCATATCCTATTCCACTTTTGGAAGACTGTACTGAGAAGGTGGAACAAACAACTTGTATTTCTAAGTTGGACTTACTCAGAGGATAGTGGCATGTACCTTTATCCGAAAGAGTGAAGGAAATTTTGGCTTTCGTGACAGCAAGTTTAAAGATTTGCCATTTGGATTCAAAAATGCACCAGTCACATTTCAAAGACTAACCAATAAAGACATTTTAAGATTACCCAATTGTGTGGTGTACAAAGACAACCTGGTGACTTTTAGTCACACATGGAAGGAACATTTGGAGCATCTATCAGAGTTGTTCAATTGATTTCAGCAGTCAGGTTTGGTGATAGACCTGGCTAAGAGTGAGTTCGCAAAATCCCAAGTCACATTTCTGGGCCATGTTAATGGACATGGACAAGTGGGCCCATGAGACGTGAAGACAAATGTTACTGGGGAGATTCCCATACCAGATGTCCCTAGCATCACAGATGAGAGTCTTCAGCCAATTCAGTTCACTCCACATGATATCAAGAACAGCTGAAGGCACTCTTTGCACATGTTATGCACCTTGACTTGATTCCAGCAATAGTACAGAATATGTATGATACAGAACTAGCCTCGATCCTAGCAAGCTGTCATTAGTATGGCTACAAAACTGGCATTTCCACGACAATGTAGAAACTTACCCAGATAAGTCTTGCGTACAAAAGGCAAGGCAAATACAACCTGATTAATTCTGTGCTCATTTCTTTGGACAAGAGTCCTCTCCCCGTCCCACAGATCCCTTTGCCCAGTTCCAAAGCACTCTCCCTCCACCTGGACCCTCCCTCTCGCCTATTACATGCATTGTTCATTGAGAACTGTTGACGTGATATTGGTCGCCTCAATTTCTCTGTCTCCCTCCAAACTGACTGCACTCCATGCTCTCAGATCTAACCCTGACTTTGTTATTAAGCCTGCCGATAAGGGTGGTGCTGTTGTAGTCTGACGTACTAACCTCTACCTTGCAAAGGCTGAGTGCCAGCTCTCAAATACCTCCCTGGACCATGACACACCAGGCCATTGTGCCTACTACAGTAACTGATCTCATTTCATCCAGTGATCTCCCCCATTCTGCTTCCAAGCTGATAGATCCCAGACCCCCACAGCTCACTTTTACCGCCTCCCAACAATCTACAAACACGAATGTCCAGGCAGACCCATTGTTTCAGCCTGCTCCTGCCCCACAGAAATCATCTCTTCCTATCTTGACTAAAGTCTTCTCTCCCGTGGTCCAATCCTTTCCCACGTAACGCTTTTTTGAGAGTTAAAGTAAAACCAAGAACTGCAAATGTTGGAAACCTTTTTTCTGGTTTTCAGTTCTGATGAAAGGTTACCCGGACCCAAAGCACTGATTTTGCTTTCTGTCCACACACGCTGCCAGACCTCCTGAGTCTTCAGCAATTTCCATTTTTCCTTCTTTGGGAATTCCTTCCATAGTTGCGGACTCTACCATCTAGAAGGTCAAGGGCAGCAGTTGCATGGGAACACCATCAATTTCAACTTCCCCTCCAAGTCATACACCATCCTGACTTGCAAGTGTTTCACTGTTCCTTCACTGTCATTGGATGAAAATCCTGGAAATCCATTCGTAACTCCTCAGATGCTGAAGCATTCCAGGTACACATGCAGCAAGAACTGAATAATATCCAGACTTAGGCTGATAGTAGCAAGTAATGTATATATTATACAAATGTCAGGCAATGACCATCACCAACAAGAGAGAATAAAACCATTGCCCCTTGATGTTCAACATCATTACCATTTCTGAATCCCTTACTAACTCAATTCACAATCAACGTCCTGGGGGAGTTACCATTCATTAGAAATTGAACTGGGCTAGCTACATGTACTGTCAAAAAGCTTAGGTGTGTACAGCTCCAACAATACTCAAGAAGCTTGAAACCATCCAGGATAAAGCAGCCCAGTTGGTTGGAATCCCATCCACCATCTTAAATATCAATTTCTTCTCCTGGGGATGTGATGGCTAGACTATTAATCAACAAAAAATATTCTGCCTTCACATTGAGAATTTCCTCCATCATGTTGTGTGGCACTATCACCATGTTAAATGGGACAGATTTCGAACAAATCTAGAAATTAAATAAAAACTGAAAGAACTACAAATGCTGTAAATCAGAAACAAAAACAGAATTTGCTGGAAAAGCTCAGCAGAACTGAGGAAGGGTCACTGGACCCAAAACGTTAACTCTGATTTCTCTTCATAGATGCTGCGAAATCTGCTGATCTTTTCCAGAAAATTCTGTTTTTGTGTTTAGAAGCTCAAGACTGGGCATTCCTGAGGCACTGTGAGGCAGAGCCCAGCACATCAGTGCAAAAGCTAAGGCAGAAGTATTCACGGCAATCTCCAGCCAGATGCACTGAGTGGATGATCCATCTTGGCATCCTCTAGTGGTCTCCAGCATGACAGGTATCTGTCTTCAGCCAATTCGATTTGCTCAATGTAATAAGAAGAAATGGTTGGAGACACTTGATACTGCAAAGACTATGGACCCTAACAACATTTCAGTGATAATACTAAAGACTTGTGCTCCAAACTTGCTACTCTCCTAGGCAAATTGCTCCAGTGCAGTTACAACATTGGCATCCATCCGACAATGTGGAAATTTGTCCAGGTATATCTGTACACAAAAAGCAAGACAAATCCACACCAGTCAATTATTGCTCCATCAGTCTATTCTTAATTATCAATAAGGTGATGGAAGGTGTCATCAACAATACCCTGCTCAGTGATGCCCAGTTTGGGTTCTGCCAGAGCCATTCAGTTCTTGTCCTGATTACAGCCTTGATTCAAAAGATCTGAATTCCAGAAGTGTCGTAAGAATACAGCCCTTGACATCAAGGCTGCATTTGATCAAGGGTGGCATAAAGAAGCCCTAGCAAAAGTTGAATCAATGGGTATCAGGGACAATCTCTTCACAGTTTGGAATCATACTTGGCACATAGGAAGATGGTTGTGGTTGTTGGGGGTCAGTCTTCTTAGCTCCAGAACATCTCTGCAGGCATTCCTCAGGATAGTCCCATGTTCAGCTGCTTCAAATGACCGTCCCTCCATCATAAGTGGGGATGTTCACTGATGATCGCACAATGTTCAGCACAACTCATGACTCCTCAGATACTGAAGCAGTCCATGTTCAAATGCAACAAGATCTGGACAATATCCAGGCTTGGGCTGAGAAGTGTGACACACAAATGCCAGGCTATGATCGTCTCCAATAAGAGACAATCTAACAACCACCCCTTGACATTCAATGGTGTTACTATCACTCAATGCCCATGTATCAACCTCCTTGGTATTATTACTGACGAGAAACTCAAGTGAACTCGCCACATAAACGCATTGGCTACAAGAGCACATCAGAAACTAGGAATGCTGCAGCAAGTAACTCACCTCCTGACTCTCCAAAGCCTGTTCACCATCTACAAGGCATAAGTCAGAAATGAGATGGAATACTCCCCACTTGCCTGGATGGGTGCCACTTCAACAACACTCAAGAAGCTTGAAACCATCCAGGACAAAGTAGCCACATGTATCCACTCCCTCCACCACCAACGCTCAGTAGCAGCAGTCTGTACTATCTACAAGATTCACTGCAGAAAGTCACCAAAGATCCTCACACAGCACCTTCCAAACTCACAACTTCCACCTAGAAGGATATGGGCAGCAGATACATGGGAGCAGAACTACCTGCAAATTCACCTCCAAGTCGCTCACTATCCTGATTTGGAGATACATACCCATTCCTTCACTGCGATTGTGGCAAAATCCTGGAATCCCCTCCTGAACAGCATTGTGGGTCGACCCCCGGCACATGGACTGCAGTGATTCAAGAAGGCAACTCATCACCCCTTCTCAAAGGCAAATAGGGGCAATAAATGCTGGCCCAACCTGCAATGCCCATGTCCCGTGAGTGAATGAAAAAGAACCCTTTCATCCAATTTGTAGGCAGCAGCCTGTACCATCAACAAAATGCATTGGCAGCAATTCAACTGGGCTCTTCAGACAGGAGCTTCCAAACCCACAATCTCAAATATTTAGACGCACTAGGCCAGTAAATACATGAGAGCACCATCAACTGCAAGATCCCTTCCATGGACCTGAATTGGAAATATATCACTGTTCCCATAATGTTGCTGGGTCAATATCCTGGAACATTCTAACTGCAGAGTGTTCCTTCACCCCAAAGATTGCAGCGATTCAAGAAGGCAGCTCATTACCACCTTCCTGTGGGCAATTAGAGATGGACAAAAAAACGCTGGCTTGGCCAGAGATGCTCACATCCTATGAATGGGTAAAGAAAAGAAAGGTGTGGCCATCACATTCACAGATGGAGAACTGTGATTAACTCATCACTGATGTACAGTTGCTCTATTCTATCTCTGGTGAAGTGCACTCTCCTCATCAATACCACACTGAACCTTTGTGGCTGAGATTGGCAATATTGAGGAGAAGTTGATTTGATGCGTGCCACAACTTTGGCTGAGTTAAATTTAGATTTTATTGTCCCATGTACAGGAATACAGGAGTACGGTGAAAAATGTACTAAGTTGCCATTCTCCAGAGTCATGTTAGGAAGGTGGCTGGGAAAGAACTTCAGAAGTGTTTCTCTGACACAGCACTGGACATGTACGCCTCACTGCCTGTGAGGTCCCAAGAAAATGTTTGTTCCAGAAAAGCCCAGAGGAATTCCCAATAGACATTTATTTTGCCTTCATAAAAGAAAGGATAGATTTGATGGGGAAAAGTAGAGTAAGCAGAACACTGGTCCTTCTATGGATTCAACCATCGGGATGTTGCTGACTCCTTCCAAAATAATTTGCAATTGGTCCTGACAATCAGCAAGTTTTAAAAATCTGTTATAAGTGAGTGCATTGTAGCTTATGGAAATTAACTGTGCAAAGCCATAGGTCCTCTATTCAGTAAACTCCAACGACTGTGCGTAGGATGAGGGGTGGGTGGGGGGGATGCGGAAACGCAGTCTCTGTTGGGAGTGCAGAGGAATTCCCAAAATTCAAACAGGGATGTGAACACGTATGTTATGGAGCTGAGTGTTCTTGCACTGTTTTTTTCAGGCCAGTCAATTCGGTTGCCCTTACTTTAGACACTAAAACCAAAATGTTGCAAACGATGAGCAATGTGTCACTGTAATAATTATATTTTGGATTCTGAACAAAAAATATCATGCTCTTAATTAATCTGTGTTCACTTTCTCTCAGTTGAAACACAGAAAGGGAAAGAAACTGGCTGTCTGTTAACACAGCTTCTGGCAACATCTCTATGATTGAAAAATCAATAATAGAAATAACATGGAATTTTACTCTAAACCTGCATAGGGCTAGAGGCCCTTGAGTACAGTACTTCTGACAGGCTTCTTATTCTGTAGCCTGTTTTGGCCCAGATTTCCATTAATATAGCCATGGGCAAAAAAAGCCCTTTATGGAACAAGTACATTGGTTTTGAGTTTATGAAAACCTGTTCTTGCTGCTCCAGATTGTCTACTGAGACCACATTTAACTAAATGGCTCAGGAAGAGAGCAGGCTTCAGAGGGCAGTTTGACACAAAACAGTTTCTCTTAAGGTTCATTTCTCCCCTACAGTTACCAGTTTGGATGATAACGAACTTTGCGGTATAACCGAGAACTCTAAATGTTTCCCAATGAGAATGTAGTAACCTTGTTTCAAAACTTGAGCTATAAATGAGATACAGTAAGTAATTGTAAAATCGCTGCTCTGGCCTAAGCCGAATTACAGCTATACTTTGATTCTGACATTTGAGGAACTGACAAAAACTTCCCTTTTATTCTAGCATCTCATCATGGGGATACTGTAGCCGTTATCATTTTAATGTTCTCCTTACTCCTCATGAACCCGTAGACTTTCTATAAGTGATAATTCACCACCCTCCCACCCCATTGGTTTGCATTATTCAGTACATGTGAGTGTGAGAAAGCAATTTGACTGTAAACACCTTCAGATTCACATACAGGGCTAGTCCTTGATTGATACCTGCACAGATACAGGGGCTGTCCTGCAAAAAGAGTGGGCAAATGGTCTCTTCCCAGATCTTCCAGATCCAGCGAATTTCTGTAATAAAGCAAAGAACTGCAGATGCTGGAGAACTGAAAAAGAACCTTCTGTAGCAAGAGAGCTGAGTTAACCTTTCAAGTCCGGTGATTCTTCATCAGAACTGTTAGCGATCAGGAAAATGTGGTATTTATGCTGAAGCCAAAGTGGGAGGGTTGAGGGGAGGTTAGAACTGAGCAGATAGTGGAGACAGAACCTAAGAGAGACAAAGACAGAGATGAAAGGGATAGATAAACAAGGAGTCTATGGATAACATGCCAGAACAGAGGTAAAGCTGAAGAAGAGATAATAAGATCTGAGTGAGAAAATTGTTTAGCTGTGCTGAATGTAACCTATATAATGTAATCATGGACCTAGGAGTACATGGGAATGGTTAACTGTGCTAAAAGCAACCCATGTTGTAACAGTACCAGGTGTGGGGGTGAAATCAGGCCTTAAAGTTATTGAACTAGATGTTGAGTTCCAGAGAACTGGCTCACTGACTGTCATTAGTTAACTGAACATCCACTGAGAAGAAGTCTAGGGATTTGGGTTGTTTTGATGTTTTAGGTTAAGTTAATCAGGGAAGAGACTATTATAGCAAAGGAATGGGACTCTTGTTCAGCATCAAATACCAGAATCAAACTCCTGAGCAAACTATCACATAACGAAAAGCAAAGTAAAGCTCGGAAATAGCAAGAACTGCAGATGCTGGAATCAGTTCTGAAGAAGGAGCTTGACTTGAAACGTCGACTTTCCTGCTCCTCTGATGCTGCCTGACCTGCTGTGTTTCTCCAGTTCCACACTGTGTTGGGCAAAGTGAAGCTCCTTCTCTTCTGCCCAAACAATAGCACTTTAGTCTCAGTGCAGGGACAGTAACCCTACCATATCAACAACTAGAACTTACATTTATACAGTACCATGAACAGAGCAGAAACCTCCCAAGGTGCTTTGAGGGATAGCTATTAAACAACATCAAACTTCTGGGATGTTTTTTCCCATTTCCCACAACAGTCAACCTGTGATAGCAAGTATGGCAAGACCTGAACAATACTCAGGCTTGGGATGAACAGTGGCAAGTAACATTCATGCCCCACAAATGCCAGGTTATGAATATCTCCAACAAGATAGAAGCTAACTATCATCACTGGACATTCAATGGTGCTATCATCATTAAATCACGTGGGCTGCATGGTGGCTTAGTGGGCACCATGGTGCCTCAATGGTTAGCCCTGCTGCCTCACTGCACCAGAGACCCGGGATCAATTCCAACCTCAGGCAACTGCCTGTGTGGAATTTGAATGTTCTCCCCGTGCCTGCATGGTTTTCCTCCGGGTTCTCTGGTTTCCTCCCAAAGTTCAAAGATGTGGAAATTAAACAGATTGGCCAGGTTAAATTGCCCATATTGCCCAGGGATGTGCAGGCTAGGTGGATTAGCCATTGGAAGCTTAGGGTTACAAGGATATGGTCTGGGTGGGATATTCTTCAGAGAGTAGGTCTGGACTTGATGGGCTGAATGGCCCGCTTCCACACTATACAGATTCTACAATTCTATTCTATAAATCCCCCATTACCAACATCCTGGGGATTTCCATTCGCCAGAAACAGAACTGGAGTAACCATATAAATATAGTGGCAAAAAGAGCAGGTCAGAGGCTAGGATTATTACAGTGAGTAATTCACCTCCTCACTCTCCAAACCTGTCCATTATCTACAAGTCTAGTCAGGTGTGTGACTAGGAATGCTCCCCCCCTTTCCTGGATAAGTGCAGCTCCAACAACACTCAGGAAACTTTGCACCACCCAGGACAAAGCAGCCCACCTGATTGGCACCACATACATTCCATTTCCGCCCTCCCCCCCACCCCAACAATGCTCAGTGGCAGCAGCATGAACAATCTATAAGGTGTACTGCAGAAATCTACCAAAGATCCTCAGACAGCTCCTTCTAAATTATGACCAGTTCAATCTAGAAGGACAACGGCAGCAGACACATGGTTACTACACCACCTTCAAGTTCCCCTCACCATCCTGATTTGGAAATATATCACTGTTCCTTCACAGTCACTGGGTCAAAATCCTGTGCCTTGTCAATCTATTGACAGCACACAGACTACAGCAGTTCAAGACAACTCAACAACATCTTTTCAAGGTCAATTAGGGTTGGGCAATAAATGCTGGCCCAGCCAGCAATGCCCACATCCTATGAATGGATTTTAATAAAACACTAAGAGCTGGAATTTATCTGTAGATCTAGCAGCATCTGTAGGGTGAGAAACAAAATTAATATTTCAAGTCTGTGACCAGTGGGATACATGGGTTGACTCCAAGCTTATAGATGCTGTCACTGAAGGTGATGACTAAGTAGGAGTGCAGGGATTGGCATCATAGCTGGGGTCTAAGGGTATACAACAGGTAGTTATGGTGGAGGAATTGCTTAGGAAGATGCAGTGAAATTGTTTGGATCGGTAGAAGTGGAACCATAAGGCACTTGTATCATAGCAGTGTACCATGGATTATCAATGGTCAGTAGCATGAAAGGTAACAGGGAAAAAGTAGATAATGAATAAATAAATGATAGTTAAAACCAGTGGCAAAGTTGAGCAGGACAATTCCCTGTTTTGGGTTAGTCGGAAAGCTATATTCAAAGGATATGAACATTAATGATGAAAGAAGTGACCCCATAGTTGTTTGGCAATGACTACAGAAATGACCCTTCCTGAAATGTAGAGCTCAGATATTTTACCTTTATCACAGCCCACCAAATCATTCTTAATTATTATTAACCTTAGTATAGCATTGTTTCCAAGAACACATCACACCTCCAGAAGTGCTGCACTAGTTTTCAAGTCTTGGGATGTTGCTTGAATCCTTACTTCATGACTCAAAGGCAAGAATGCTACAAACCCTTTCACTGTTGTCAAATGGGGTAACAGACCATAGAGTTATGGAAAGTTACAACACAGAAAAATGCCCTTACAATCCAGGCAACATCCTGGTAAATCTCTTCTCCACCCTCTCCAATGCTAACACATCTCTCCCATAATGTGGATTTGAGAACTGCACACAATACTCTAGCTGTGGCCTAACTGACATCTTCTACAGTTCCAGTATAACTTCCCTGCTCTTAGACTCTATGCCTGGAGTTTGCACTAACCTGACAGAGGAATGAGACACAGAATATTGACGAAACAGAAACACATCATGCTACAGCAAAGAAAGCAAGTCATAATGAGTTGAGACATATCGACTGTTAAGAGGGTAAGGCAAGGTTGGATGGTCCTTACTTTAATGCTAGGACTGTAGTATTTAAGAATGATGAGTTAATGGCATGGATTGACACATTGAAGTATGATATTGTTGCCATCACAGAAACATGGTTGAGGGAAGGGTTGGATTGGCAACTCAACATTCTGTGGTATAGGATCTTTAGGCAAGTCAAAGGAGGGTGGAAAAAGTGTGGTGGTGTGGCACTATTAATTAAGCAGTCAATGACTGCAATAAGGAGAGATGATATCTTGGGAAGGATCCTCAAACAAGGCTTTTTGGGTAGAATTTAAGAATGTTAAGGGGACAGCCATTTTCCTGGGAGTGTGTTACAGGTCCCCAAAAAATCAGCAGAAAATAGAGGAGCAAATATATAGACTGTTCACAAAGGTTTGTAAGAGTGATAATCAGGTAAGTATACTGGAAGATTTCAACTTTCCCATCATAAATTGGGGTAGTCATAGTGTTAATGGTTTCAGCGGGGCAGATTTCTTGAAATGTTTTAAGGGAGTTTTTTGTTGCAATACGTAGAAGGCCTAACAAGGGATGACGCAGTGCTGGATCTGATTCTGGAGAAGGAAGTTGGACAAGTGTTCTATATGGCAGTGGGTGGACATTTAGCGATGCCAACCACAACATGGTATGGTTCAAATTTGTTCTGGACAAGGAACAAGATGGCCTGCAAATGACAGCTTTGGTTTGGGGGAAGGCAGATTTAATTAAAATAAAGCATACTCATGGCCGCAGTAGACTGGGAACAGCTCCTTGTGAGTAATTCTGTAGCAGAGCAATGGGGTCCATTCAAAAAGGAACTAAGGAGAGCATAGATCCAATCTGTATCCTAGAGCAGGAAATATAGGAGCAGTGAGTTAAGAGAATCCTGGATGCCTAGGACAATTCAGGACTGGATAGACAAGAAGAGTAGGGCTTTTAGGAAGTACAAATGGACCAATTCAGCTGCAGCCCTAGAGGAATACAAAAAGTGCAGGAGGGAACTTAAGAAAGCAATTAGAAGACCAAAAAGGGGGCACGAAAAAGGACTTGCGATTAGAGAGAATCCTAAAATATTTTATGAATATATTAAAGGGAAGAAGTTAACTAGGGAAAGACCAGACCCCATTAGGGACCAAGAGGGCAATCTGTGTGTGTGAAGGTGCTGGATATTGGAAGGATATTGAATGAATATTTCACTCTGTATTTGCTCTGGAAAAGAAGAACATAGGTGCAGAATTCAGGAAAAAGGACTGTGAGGAACTTGCACAGTTTGACATGGGGATTGAAGAGGTATTGGAGGCTTTCTTGGGCTTAAAAACAGAAAAATCCCCTGGCCTGGATGAATTGCATCCCAGGCTGCTGTGGGAGGCAAAACAGGGAATTGCAGGGGCTCTTTGGCCGCGGGGCAAGTGCCAGAGGACTGGACAATGGCTAATGTTGTTCCACGTTTTAAGAGGGGTGATAGAGATGAAGCAGCAAATTAGAGACTGGTGAGTCTCATGTCAGTGGTAGGGAAACTGTTGTAGACAATTCTGAAGGAGCAAATTAATACCCACTTGGAAAAGCATGGGTTAATTAGGGATAGTGAGCATGGCTTTGTCAGAGGGAGGTTATGCCTAACAAATTTATTAGAACTTTTCAAAAATGTGATCAAGTGTGTGGTTGAGGGAACGTCAGTTGATGTAGTTTGTATGGAATTTAGCCAAGTGTTCGACAAGATTCCACATGGGAGAGTAATTGAAAAGGTTAACGCCTTGGAATTGAGGGAAATTTGGTGAGATGGATCAAAACTGGTTTAGTAATAGGATACAAAGGGAAGTGGTAGAAGGCTGTTTGAGTGACTGGAGACTGGTGTCCAATGGTGTGCCACAGGGATCAGTACTGGGACCCTTATTGTTTGTTATATACATAAACGATACAGATGAAAATGTGGAGGGGAATGTTAAGCAAATTTGCAGCCAACACCAAGATTGGTAGAGTGATTAATAGTGATGAAGATTTTTGTAAGTTACAGAAAGATATAGATGGGTTGGTCAGATGGGCAGACCAGTGGCAGATGGCATTTAACTCTGATAAGTGCAAGATGATGCACTTTGAAAGAAGAAACAAGATGAGGGAGTATTTAATGAATGACAGGACACTGGGTAGTATAGAGGAACAGAGGGATCTTGGGGAAATTATTTACAGATCCCTGAAGTCAGCAGTGCACATGAATAGGATGGTTTAGAAGGCATAAGGAAAACTTGCTTTCATCATAGAGTATAAGAGCAAGGAAGTAATGTTGGAGTTGTACAGAGCATTGATCAGGCCAAACTGGAGTGCTGTGTGCAGTTCTGGTCACCTCACTACAGGAAGGATGTGATAGCATTGGAGAGGGTATGGAGGAGGGAGGTTCACCAGGATGTTGCCTGGGATGGAGAAATTGAACTATAAGGAGAGACTGGATTGGTTTCTTGAGAGCAGAGAAGACTGAGAGGGGGCATGATTGAGGTATACAACATTATGAGAGTTATGGACAAGGTGGATAGAGAGCAGCTGTTTCCCTTGGTTGAAGGGTCAATCACGAGTGGGCATAGTTTTAGGGTAAGGGCAGGAGTTTCAGAAGGGATTTGGGAAAAAAACGTTTTCACTCACTGGGTGTTGAAAATCTGCAATGCACTGCCTGGTAAGTGGTAATGGAGGCCAGAAACCTTACAACTTTAAAAATATATATATTTGGATGAGCACTTCAAATATCATAACTTTCAAGGATATGGAAATTGGGATTAGCGCACCTTTAGTGGTAGTTATGTCTGTGTATGGGCTGTAGGGCCTTTTCTGCTCTGTATGAATCTACGGACTAATAAAGGCCATATGCCTTGTTAACCGCTTTATCCATTTGCCCTGATACCAAAAGACCCGTGTACATGCACACCAAGGCTCCTCTGATTATTGGTGCTTCCCAGGGTCCTAGCGCTCACATGGTGTGCAGTCATTATTGTATTTGAATTCCACAAAGTCTGGGAAGAACCCGACACATCAAAAGATGTCCAATTGACCAATCTCATGTAGTAGAATGGCACCGTTGCTTCGAGCCGGGGACAAATTTTAGCTGTAATATTTTATTACGTAATAATTTAACGCAAAATCATTAAGGAATTTTCATTCGACTCTGCATTCGTTCTAAAATCTAACCGTCATCTCACTAAGAGTTTTGCTGTAGATTAGAGATTCAGGTTGTTTCTTTATCTGTATATGTATCTGTTAGGTGCATTTTGTTTTCAACATATTTGATTTTGGCCTTAGATTTATCGTGATGCTAATCAGTTGAGTTTTTCTTTGCTGTGCTCGAATTGTGATTGAAGAAAACTCTTGATTTAGGGATCGCTTGATACCACATTTTGACAGAAACAAGCTGTAGCTCAATTAACCCATTGTGTTCAGGCACAAAATAATAATCTCCCCAAAGTCTTTCCAACCGTCATTTCAACTCTTCGATTTACATCATTTTCTAGTCGCTCAGTTTGAAGAAAAATAGGAACTCAGAAGAAATGTTCAAACAGAGCTGTACAAAGAACAAAAGAGAAGCACAGCCCAGGAACAGGCCCTTCGGCCCTCCAAGCCTGTGCCGATCATCATGCCCTGACTAAACTAAAAAACAAACCTTCTGCTCTTATCCGGTCCGTATCGCTCTATTCCCTCCATATTCATGTAACCCACCCAGATGGCGTTTAAATGTCACTAACGAGCCTACTTCCACCACCTCCTCTGGCAGTGCATTCCAGGCTCCTACCACTCTCTGCGTGAAAAACTTTCCTCGCACATCTCCCTTAAACTTTTGTTCTCTGACCTTGAACCTGCGCCCACTTATAATTGAAACTTCATTTTATAATTCTTTCCAAACTAGGAGCAATGTGTTACCTTATGGAACAGACTACGCTTAATTAAACTGCTTAATTCTAGATTGCAAAAAAAATTACACACTGAATTACAACACACTGCAACACATAGAAATGTAACATAATTTGTTCTTTGTTTTGAATTAATTTTCCTCCGTCACAACAGTCACTCACTTCAAAGTGTGTATCTGTATGTCTAGCCCACAGACATGTCTCTGGGAAAACCGATAAATGTTATTTAAACGCAAGAATGTATGTGCAATGAAGTGGTATTGAAATGAAAGTTGACGTGGTCCGCTCAGGTTTATTGCCGTTTCTGCAGTTCAATAGATAGGTGGATATTTGATTCACAGAATAACTGAGTGTAAATATTTGGTTTGGACCAGATGTGGCGCGTGTGAGATTTGGAAACATTGCATGAAGGAGAGGTTACTGGGCGGCGCAGCTTGGTTATCCTCTCCCGTACTTGATTTGATTTGGAGCCCGTGTTCTACGGGAGCTGTTTAATTAAGCAACTTGTTACTTTGGATCTCAAAGTTGCATACAAGACTGCGTTACTGCTGCATACGAAAATGACTCGAGTAATGAAAATATTCTTCAGTGCCACAAGGTTACATCATGGTTTTTGACGCCCGCGACAAGTTAAGAAATCGATCAAACGAAATTCACTTTAAATGTCTGAATCCTGATATCCATGCACACTTGATACGTAATTTAATCACCATTGAAGTGTATGGAAACAAACTAAAAGTATCTTTAAACCGGTTGAAAGGTTTGTCTTTCCATGAAAGAGTCCTGGGTTTCCACTTTGGTGCATTGAGTTGTGACTCACCAAATGGCTAGCTAGAGGTGTTATTAAAAATTTAAAAACCTCAACAAAGGTGTGCTCAGCTTCTCCGCTTACCCAGTGTATTCTTACTCGAGCATACAAAAGGTACGACCTCTAGCTCATGAATAATGTGACATGTAATATGCATGATGCATTTTTAATAAGGCTCCAGCGACCATGTTAATAAATATACTTATATTCTTCAAATTTCGCAAGATGATCAGCGTCGATAACATTCTCTGCTGGTTGTGTGATGTTGTCCTGTTACGAGACATTTGAAAAGCCTTCACGTTTAAAATATGCATTGATGTATTGCAATGGATCAATCATTCGATGCCCCTTTTATTATCAAATAAAATCAAAACCAATTTACTAAGAATTTATCATTAATCCATGAACTCCTGAATATTTCCTCTCTAAATCCGGTCCGTTCTTTCATTGGAAAGATGAGTGTGATTTGAAAGGCAACAAGTTACAAATAGAAGATTAGAAATTTTTACCAAAATGTTTCAATTTATTTCATACTTTGGTATTGCGAATAAATAAAGTCGAATAGATTATAATAGCACACT
The DNA here is from genome assembly GCA_024137785.1 of Ginglymostoma cirratum. NCBI lineage: Eukaryota > Metazoa > Chordata > Chondrichthyes > Orectolobiformes > Ginglymostomatidae > Ginglymostoma > Ginglymostoma cirratum. Next base: position 6,223,579 of record JAHRHZ010000273.1, on the reverse strand, counting down.
CATTAAAGTTTGCACAGGAAAATACAAATATTGAAATAAAGTTGGACAGTCTGCCCATTTAGTAGTCGCACTCAGAAAATGACCAGCTTGGCTGACTTCTTCTGTTCTCTCATGGGGGAAGCGGTTAAACTGGCATCAGTCTTTGTCTAACTACATCCGATTGCCAACCAGAAACTTTTAATACCGCCCAGGTCTGGCCTCTACAACCCAACCGCGTCCCTCAGTACACTTTGTACAATTGAGGGGCTTTCGCCTAAAGGAAACCAGTGAGGCATCTTCTGTTGCTGAATTCGTCGCCAAAATCTTAAGACACAACTGCGGATGAGGCCCAATTTTAACCCCGTACAAACGGATGAATATTGAATGTGTCCAATCTTGCCTTGTTACCACCTCCCCGCTGGACCCCACCATTCCCTCACGAACAGTCTTCAATACAAGACACAAAAATACGTTAATGGGAAGCGGGGAGGAGGTTTATCCCAATAACTTGTTTTCGCTCCATTTCCCCTCTCGAACATAATTGAGTCGAGCTCTGTCGTTCTCATCCCTTGAGAAAGAGTAACCATTGAGGGACAATAGCAAATACAGTGTTGGATTTGATGAGGCTTTGCCTTTTGACTGTTAGAGACGCGGTGGCTGTGGGGACGGGGCCACGTTCTGATTTTATTGCTTCTGGCAGGGAGTCAAATTGTAAGACGTTTTTGGTTTGCTAGGTGGGAACTGTAGGGGATTTTTACTATCCTCAGCAAACAAGCGACTGAAACTCGCCCGTGTGTCTGGTCTATGTCAATAACTACATCATGAGCACTCAGACATTAAGCCGAGTCAATTTTGTCATGTTTTCAAACTGATTTATAAAACAACTTTTTTCTTTCCCAAAGGAAATGTCGGTTCGAGCAATTAGTTTCCAGTTTCTAGTGAATTCACACGTTTCACCTTTAACGTGTGAGGAACGGGGTTTTACTTTAGAAAAGCTAAGTTAGAAACGGGACAATGTGAAATTTACCAAGGCAGAATATTAGCCTTGAGCTGCCTGCATTGTTTGTAAGAAAGCCAACGCCTCGAACACACGGAGAAGTCCACCTCGTCCACAGATGGCCCCTGCTACATTCTCCATCCTACACTGAGGACACATAAACACGCTGGCAACATTGACCCGTGGGTCATCTCGGTCGGGCTGAGGAACTGCAATTGCTCCACCACAGGGTCCTTTCTCTGCACTGTTCACTCGCCGCCTACTTCAAATCGTGCTGGGTCTCACGGTGCCTTCGGAGGTCCACTTTCCTCTGGAACCCTTTGCCGCACAGATCGCAGCCGAAAGGCTTGAAGCCAGTGTGTTTGCGGCTGTGTGTGATCAGGTTCGAGCTCTGGCTGAAAGCTTTGCCGCACACCTGACACTTGTGTGGTTTCTCACCTGGAAAGATAACAGGGAGGAAAGCCATCAGAACCATAGAACCCCCTACAGTGTGGAATCAGCCCATTCTGCCCGTCGACCTTCCCAGGAGCATCCCATCCAGACTCATCCCTCTGCCCCATCTCTGTAACTCTGCATTTCCCATGGTTAATCCACGCAGCCTACACATCCCTAGATAGTTTTTAGCATGGACGATCCACTTAACCTGTGCATCTTTGGACTTTGGGCGCATCATACCTCAGAATTGCACCTCCTTCACGTTAACGTTTCCCCTTTAATTGTAGGAATACATATTTTAGATCAGCCTGTACAGTGATATGATTTATAGAGGAAAATCAATCTTGAATATAGAGCCAGTCAGATATATCACAAGCACAGAGAGTGCTGGAGAAACGAAGCGGGTCTGGCAGCATTTGCGGAGAGATAGCCATCTTTTCCAGTCCAAGAACTATTTTCAGAACTATTTCTCCAGCATTCTCTATGTTTGTTTCAGACTTTCAGCGTCCGCAGTATCTTGCCTTTAACCACATATGTAGGTCTATACACATTTAGTTAATCATGAGAAATCTAAATACTTCTTTTAAAAAAAAGACCTTGCATAGTGAAATTAAAAATCAGCTTCATGCAATCTCGTTACACGTTGTGTGCATTTGAGGACCCTTTCCCCGCACAATGCAGTTCACCTTGTTTGAATGTTCTTGACTATGTAACTAGAAAGTCCATTGAATGGTCGGTAATTGAAAATGCGTCCAATTTACTGGGACGGAAAGGCTGAATAATGTACGACTCAGTGAGTGAACTGCCATTGAAATACTTAAATGAAAAGAAAGGATGTGAAACGTTAATCTCAAACCCAATAAACACAGGGTTATTTTTGTTTTTGTTTTCAAAAGGAAAGTTTTTTGATGCTATCGAGCAAGTTGCTACAGACTAAGTTTTCTTCGGTGTAAGTGAACACCATGATAACAGTGATAACAAGGTGTAGATCTGGATGAACACAGCAGGCCAAGCATTTCTGAAGAAGGGTCTAGGCCCGAAACGTCAGCCTTCCTGCTCCTCTGATGCCGCTTGGCCTGCTGTGTTCATCCAGCTCTACACCTTGTTGTCTCAGATTCTCCAGCATCTGCAGTTCCTACTACCTCTGAAACCATGATAACAGTGATTCCTTGTGTGGGACCAGCACCATCCTGTATGCTGCAGTAAGGAAAATATAGCGCAAACTCACAACAGAAAAGATCAGCGTGATCTGAAAGTGGTCTCGTTCTTACTTAAATAGCACATAAATCGTGTAAAAATAGCGTCCGGAGTACGTGAGCACAGCTTCTTCCTGGCCGTTATTAGACTGATGAATTGACACTCTAGCCTTAAATAACCCTGATCTTGCCAACGTTGATCCGCCTAGCGCACGCCATGTGCAGTGTAACCGGTATACCTCTTTATAAGACGTTTTGATCTGAGTATCATTTGCTTACTACGATCTGTCTGTACCGATCGTAAACAAGGTTTTTCTGTACATGTGACAATAAATCAATAAATCACATCAGTTGGATGGACTGTGAGAAATGACTGGCTACAGCCTATGCTACCTCCTGACAGACCTCACTGTATTTTCAACAGTGTTGTTTAATGGAAATTCACCTCATCTCCCTGGTTGCTCTGTTTTATGTACGGCCTGCTATTGTCGCCTCAATCCATACAAGGCCGGCGATTTGAGAAATTACCCCACCACCGTCAAAGTGTGATTCACCTGTCATTTTCGCTGGTGGTTAAATCAAGGCCAGGCTAATAATACCAGGTATTCATCTTACAGCAGAGCCGCTCTGAATAAACAGCGGACGGATCATATTAAGCTACACTGATTGGATTGCCACGATTAAATTATTAAACAGAGGCCATTGATGAAATCATTGCCAAATGCCGTTTCTTTCGTCAGGCATTGTTCACATTAGGGAAGCAATATTGCACTGGCATTGAGTTGCAGTGCAAACTAGGGAGAATGGAGTGCATACAAAACCCAAACGGGAAATTGGACTTTGGTGAATGCTGGTTTGAAAAAAAAATATAAAGGACAAAGCTCAGTAGAAATGGGGAGTGAAAATAGGAAACGCTACAAACATTCAGCAAGCCAAGCAGCATTTGTGAACAGTGAAACAGTGGGGGATTCAGAACTCAAGAAGAAGGTAGGTAGCAATATCACTAGGCTAGCAATCTAGAGATCCAGACTAATAGTCTTGGGGGGGGGGGGGGAAACACTGATTATAATAAACATAATGCTAATTCCTAGTGTTGAACTCTATGTAATCATAAAATGGTACAGGGTATGAGATGAGAAAAAAAGTCTTCCCTAAGGGGGCTTGTAGGATTCTCTGCCACAAAAAGCAGTTGAGGCCAGAACATTGAATGTTTTCAAGTATGAGGTAGACACAATTCTTTGGACTAAATGGGTCAAAAGGTACAGGGGAGTAAGTGGGAACTGAGGACTGAGCTGAACGATCATCATATTGAATGGCGGACCAGACTCAAGGGGGTGAATGACCTACTTCTGCTCTGATTTTCTATTCAACTACAATTGATTGTCATACAAACAAAACCAGCTACTTTGCTAATGTCCTCCAGAGAGGAATATCTGATGCCCTTAATAGTTTGGTCTTCATGTAACTCATAGCAATGTGGTTAACTCTGAACTGCACAAGGAAATGGCCTGACCAGACACTTGATACAAAGATGGGTAACAAATGCTGGTCTTGCTAGCAATGCCTACACCCCATGGATGAGGTTGATGAATGTTCATCAGAACAGAAACTTTCTGTTTCTCTCTCTACCGATGCTGCCAGATCTGCATTTTATGCTTTTAACAATAGATTTCCAATGGTATTGCTACCTCGTATTTATGGAAACATGGAGCTGCCTTTGACCCTAAAATGCTGCTGAGGCTAGAGGTGAATTGAAAATGTAAAATATTTATTTAACTATTTTTAGGCAGGGATAAGGAATCAATGTGGGGGACAAAGGCCAACTATGGTCTAATTATATGGCAGAACAGGCTAATACTGAATCACCTCTTTCTGTTTCTATCTGAAAACAGAGTTATTGATTGAGAACCATTCAGAAGAAAGTGAACGATAGTTGAATTCCCCAAAATCTCTAGTCCAGCATGATAAGAAAATTACTGGTTTCCTTCATATTCAGTTTCAGATCACTGCAAAACCAGATTTGCGTATACTTCCACACAGAATTTTCGGTTCCTTCTCACCTGTGTGAATGAAGGTGTGCTTCTTCATGTCTGACTTCTGGTGAAATCTCTTCCCACAGTACTGACAGGGGTAAGGTCTGGTGTCTGAGTGAATCAACAAGTGTGTGGACAATGTAGAAGATCTTTTAAAAGTTTTACCACAGATCTTGCAGTCAAAGCTCCTTTCCTAATGAAACAGAATGAAAGTGCAACATGGAATTAAAAATGATGTTACAGTTTGCAACTCTTGAAAAGATATATATTGCACAATATATGTTTAAGTGATGTACAGGTGTATAGCTCATTTAAGATAAAATCATAACAAAGCTTTAATTTAGTAAGAACATTTCTAAGTTCAAAAAAGTAAGAATGTAAGATATGAGGCAGGAGTTGTAGCCTGTCCTACCATTCAGTAAAATCACAGCCAAATGTCTCCAGCAAAGCATCTCAAATGGAGGGGAGAGGAGATTTGGGTCTCAAGACCTGAGTTAGTGACAACTGTGTTGGAACTGAGAGGAAATGCTAACAACAAAAAAGTTCCTTTCAGTCCTCATTTTTCTTTCCATGGGTGGGCATGGCCCTATAAAAGATATTTGAAAATCCATTGTTACTGCAAAAAAGCTCTTTTTCCCATCTTATTCCCTTCCCAAACAACCCTGCAATGCTCAGCAATTGAAGTTACCCTCCCTTCTCCACTCTGGAGTTGCATTAAAAGGAACCACACCTGGAAAAAGGAAGTACTGCTCCAGATTAGTTTGATCGTTGTGACTTATCACAACATCCCTTTTCTCTCTTTGTGTCTATCCATCTCAGGCTTAAATATACACATGGATGGATCTGCCATAGTCTCAATAAAAGGAAATACCAATTCACAACCCATTGAATGAAGGAACCTCTCCCCGTTTTGGTCTAAAATGGGAGACACCTTGTTCTGAAACTATACCCCATCTGGATTGTCTAACCAAGAGAAACAGCCTCTCAGCACCTACCTGATCAAACTCACTAAGAATTATATGTTTCAATGGGATCACCTCTCATTGTTCTAATCTCCAGGTATATGTACCTATTCTATTCATGGGACAAGCTTCTGCTTCCAGAAATTAATCTTGTGAACTTTTGATGCACCCACTGTAAGACAGTACATCCTTCCTTAGGTAAGGAGATCAAAAGTGCACAGCACTCCAAGCATAGTTTCAGCAAAGCTCCATAAATGTCAGCAAGATTCATTCCCCAACACCTCAGCCTGTAAGAAAGGTGGAACATTCTTAATTGCTTGCTGCATTGACATGTTAACTTTCATTTGTACATGATAAACCCAATTCCATTTGAATACCACATTTTAAAGTTTCTTGCTTCAAAAAATGAATCTGCTTCTTCATTCTTCCTAATGAAGTGGATAATTTCATACTTTCCCACATTGTATTCCATCTGTTTCCTTCTCATACACTTAGTTAATCAATCTATCCACAATCTCTTCATGCCTTACTCTCACACTCAGCTTTGCACAATCAGAAAACTTAAAAAGCCCTTATCTAAGTTATTGATGTGGATTGCAAGTAGCTGAGGCTTGGTCACTGTTAATTGTAGCTTTTGACTAGTTATAACCTGCTCTCCTGAAAATGACCCATTTATTCCAACTCTTGTTTCTGGCTGTTAAATAATCCTTAACCCATATTAATATATCATCCTAAATCTCCTGTGCCTTAATATGATGTAATCTCTTCTGCAGCATCAGACCAAATGCATTCTGAAGTTCCAACTGTACTATGCACATCCATTGGTTCTCCTTTCATAAGGGCTAATTGTGCTCTGAGCACTTAATGGATTTGGCCAAGGTGACTTTTTTATTTCCATAAAGTTGCATTAACTTTGTGTAATCATATTGCAGTTTTATAAGTTGCTGATATTGTCTGGATTATGTTCCAAAATAACGATCTTAATTTGATTCTAAGGCTAATTTTTAAAATGGTGATGTTGGAGAATAACTGGGGGGAAATGCTCAACTATGTCATTATTTTAAACGCCTTTAAGTGCATGATCTATTCAATAAATCGCTACAGTTGAAGCTATTCGGTCCATTATGTCTCTACCAGCTCTTTGAAAGGGCTGTCCAATTAGTGCCACACCCCTACCCCTCTTTTTTCCTACGTGCCCTGCAAATACTTTTATTTCAGGCGTGTAAACGATTCGGCATTGAAAGTTATGATTGAATCTGCTTCCGCTGCTCATACGTATCACAGTGTTTTACCATCACAACGAAATACTGCTGCATTAACGCTCATCCATGGGTTCTAGCTCAAATACTTTGACTGGTTTAATGGCTTCGAATGCACGAACGTTATTCCGTTGAGGTGCTTTTTATGACAGGGCTTCACTCCCAGTTAACGTCATGCGCTGTTTTAGCCTGCAGTTCCAGTGAGCAGGTACTCCCTTACCTGGGAGTGCACGGCTTTGTGCTGCTCCAGGCTGACCGCATGGCCGAATGTTTTACCACAACTGTCACAGGCGAAGGGGCGGGTGCCACTGTGAGACCGGCGGACGTGAACTTCAAGACCGTGAGGAGTGGAGAACACCTGGCAGAGACACAGGAATACAGGGTTAACAACATCCTTCAAACAAAAATTCATACAAGACCAGAGTCTGTGAAAAGTAATGGACTGATCAGAGCTCCCCTGCTCGCTGAGCATCGAACCCTACACGGGGTAACTACTATCGACTGACCCAAAATCAATTCAAAAACAGAGAAAAGCGCATTAATCTGGAAATTCTTTATAATTATTTATGGGGGAAGGTTATTAGACCTTTCATTTACAAGAGCTGATAGCTGGAAACATTTCACCCTATATGTAATTGAGAATTGACGAGTTATGTTTAATACTTCTAATTTAAAATTGTTGATTACTTGTTGATCTGAGTCATTTTAGGTGCAATAGTCGGGCATCTAAATACTGACGCGGACTCAATCACAGACAGCGACTTCTTTCAGAAAGGTCAAGAAGTTGTTCATATTTTTACCTATAAATTAATCTTTGTTACGGGGGAGCTAATCAAAACGTACACAATTACTGTTACAGCATAGCGCTGTAGCATCATTATTTTACGCAACACGATGCAGGAGAGGTTATAACACTCTGAATGAACCGGGTGTTAACGCTAACGGGAGACTGGACGCAAGTGAAGCACCTTCGCTACCAATGGCTGTTGATAGATCTTTCATCAGAACCTGATTTGAGAAAGATCATTGACCTGAACTCTCCCCACCCCCCCCGCCCCCACCCGCACAGAAGGATATTCACACACGCGTGCGAACGCAGATACATGCTCTCCTTGCTCAGTGTCTTTAACGGGTTTTGTTTTTAATTTCGGAATTTTCAGGGCACCCGGTTAATACTCTGGGCTCCATTAAAATGGTTTATAAAATCAGAACTAAAACGTTAAAAATGCGGAATTAAAATGGGCGAATAAATCGTCATGTCGCTTACGACAGAACTAGGCGAATTCAGATTTGAATCATGTTGTGCTCTCCGCCAGGATAACGTTGCTTCTGCTGTTGGTAGAGATGCCAAGGCTTCGTTAACAAACTGGAATTACTGATGTGAGATCGGGACTATAACAAGCAAAGGGAAAGATGAGGGGATATCAAGTGATATCAAGTTATTTACAGCAATCTTGCAAAGGGAGTGTGGCGATTTTTGAGGTACAGTGATAGTGTCCATACCTCTGAACCGAGAGACCCGGTTCCCACCTGCTCCAGAGGTATGTAAGAACATCTCTGAACAGATTGGTTACAAGAATGCATGTCAGGGGATTGTGATATGATAGAATACGTAGTTGTATAACAAATCACGAGAACAAAGTTAGAGTGGTCCCATTATCATCTGACCCCTAGAGTGGAAGTCCGTTCTTGTTTCATGGAATATTGGTGCCCATGGCAAGTCCAGCACTTATTGTCTATCCCCAGTTGGTTTGTACTGACTGCCTTGACCATTTCAGAGTGTGGTCAAGAGTCAACCGCATTGCTGTGATATTTAGGTCAGACGAGGTAAGGACGTTTAATGGTCCGAAATTAATATTTAAATCGGAAATGTTATTAATCCAATTTAAATTCCATGGTGGTATTTCAGCCTGGGTTCACTGACGTTCCCTGGCATATGGATTGCCATCCTTGTGATAGGACCACTGTGCCACTGTACAAACTGTGATCTCCAATTCCAGTCTTCGTTCTGGTTCACTTCCGTTTTAATTTTATCTTTTTATTTCTGGCCACAGCCAGCACTAACTAGTTAAAATCTGGTCCGATATTCTATGCGTTCCATGTGATTTTCATCAGAAAGTTACTGAAACATTAGCTACTAGAAAGTAACAACTGCTGGCAGCCCAGATCCTGCTGTCGTAGAGTCATGCAGCACGGAAACAGATCTTTCGGTCCAACTCTTCCTTGCCCAGTCTATTCGATATAACAGTGAAAACTCTACAGTGCAATAGCGAAAGCTGTCCACCCCACCGGCAACCGCGACCTGACTAGAAAGTTACGTAATCTTCAACTAATTTCAGAAAGTAAGTCATCAATTGTATATCAAATTAATGTCTGAAAGTGCATCACAATATAGAGTAGAAATCCCTCTATTGTGGACCTCCCACCGTAAGAACATTGTGGGTCAACCTACAGCACATGGACAGTAGCGGTTCAAGAAGGCAGCTCACCACCACCCTCTCAAGGGCAACTAGGGACGGGCAACAAATGCTGGTCCGGCCAGCGACACCCACATCCCACAAATAATATATAAAAGGTCAGCAAGCCACTCAGTTCAAGAACATTGAGGGCTCGGTAACAAATGCTGGCATGGACCAGATAAGGACAAACAACTGCAGCTGATGCTATTTGGCAGTGAGACATTTTTCACCCGCCTCGTTGCTCAGGACCTGTAATCTTTACATCTGCCTCCACGTATCATGCAGTTGGTGGTTTACAGAGTTATTGAGGGTGAAGTGCATCATCACATGATAAGAACCACGCATTAAACATTTCTTGACGTGGACGGGCCTGCAGTGGCAGTGAATGTCAAACGCTGCTTCACTCTTAGTTCCACGTTTTAGTGCTATGGGGAGGGAGTGGAGACCAGGTCACATCTTTCTCTGTGGCTGAGAGATGTTTTTGCTTGGTAAGGGTACACAATGGAGATAGGATGCAGGTCAGCCAGAATCTATAGAAGCTGGAGCGGCCGTGTGTTCCTGTGTTTTAGTAAGACTGCAGATGTCCCTGCTCCCAGCAATACCAGGGAAGGCGGAGCTTTAAATGGGAGTAAATAGAAGCAGGAGTAGGCCATTCAGTCCCCGGAGCCGGTTCCACCATTTAATGCGATCAAGGCCGATCTGTGGCCTAACTCCGTAGACCTGCCTTTGGGTCCGTATCCATTACTACCTTTGCTTATCAAAAAATGTATCTCCCTCTGATTGAAAATTAACAACTGACCCAGTAACAACTGCTGTTTGTGGAAGAGAGCTCCAAACCCCTACCTCCCCTTTGTGTGCAGAAATGCTTCCAAACATTTCTCCGAGATAGGTGACCAATGAACGACAGGAACTGATGGGAAAATAGACGTATGGAAAGCCCTTAGAGAAATGGGAGCAGACTTCAGAGTTACAGGGGGGCTTCCCAAAGCAGTTGGTGGGCCAGGAAACGGGTCATACCTTGCTGCACTTGATGCATTTGTAAGAGCCGTTATTCAAGAGGAGCCGGCTGCAGAGAAGCTCGGATTCGGCTTTAATTTCGGTTCTTTTCTCGTGAAAGCTGTGGCTGCGCTCGTTGTACAGACTGGGAGCAGTGCTACTGAGCTCGCCGTACAGGCCAGAGGAGGGGGCGAGCTCGCTGTAGAGACCAGTGCCGGAGTTTGGCTCACTGTATAGCCCCACAGCGGAGTTCCGTTCCAGGACTGGGTGGCGGTAATTCTGCACCAGGTATTTCAAGTCAGAACCTGTGTAATTATTCCATCCGTACTGTTTGAAAGGCAGCGCAAATGGGTGGCTCTCCTCCATTGAAGGGGAAAGAGACTTCTCAGAGACTAAACGGAAAAAAAACAGAAATTAAATAATTCCCGATGAAATTGCAGTACAATTTAAACAAACATGATTTTAAGCGGAATAAAATGTTCTAATTATGATGCGGAAAAACGGTAACATGCATTATCATACTGCATTTTAGAGCCATTAAACCATTCAGAATTCTATTCATTATAACATCGAGTTTTAACGTTTAATTTTACTGTTAGACAGCATTTGACGAAAAAAAAGCTACGTTCAAAGGCAGACACCAGAAAACATCTATTCACTAGCAGCTCAGTTTTAGGAGATAATCCCACTGCTGGTTGTGTTAGCAACATGGTGAGCTGGTTACTTTTTTTTAACCCTCATTTTCAAACCAGGTTCAAAATAAATTCAGGTTATAGTCCAATTTGCAATCACAAGCTTCCGAAGCGCTGCTCCTTCATCAAGTGAAGTCACTGTTGGACTATAACCTGGTGCTTGGTGACTTCTGACTTTGTCCACCCCAGTCCAGCACCGGTACCTCCACATCATGGATTTAAAACAGCCATTCAGTTGAAGAATTGTACCAGACTCGAAACTTAAATTCTGTTTCTCTCCCGCGGATGCTACCAGACCTTTTGAGTTTATCTATGTTTGATACAGAATTCCAGCATCCGCAGTATGTTACTTTTATTAAAATATCTATCAATTTGTTTAGAAAGAGCCATAAAATCCACCCACATATAGGACGTGGTTGGTTTTATTTCTCTACCTCATTTTTGATGGCAATTTCGTGATGTTTGTCTCATGGCCTTTACTATGGGAAACACGGGCAGTGATTTACTGCCGGCTTGATTCCTATTTGGCTTCAACACTCGTACCGTTCTCGCCGACACAATGGTCTTTCCAGTTTCAGAAGCATTATGTCCCGGAGAGGGTGCGGCACTGCGTGTCGCTGGCAAATACCTGGAGATGCAGACGGAGAAGGGGGTCTCCATAAGTTTTCATACTCGGGGGCTCTGCCGCAGTTATTCCCCTCACAGCTGGCTGGAGACTCGGGAACATCAGCCGCGTAAACTAGCGGAGATGTCGGCGATCCTTCCCCCTTAGAATCTACGCAAGCTCCATCTGGGTAATAAGTAGCATCTTCCGATATCCTGCTCTCTGGGAACACATTGGAGGGGGTGGAGAGGGGGTAAGAGTCAATGGAGCTCACTAAACCGACCGTACAATTGTCGAGAAAAAAAACATTTTGCTGTCATCAGATTTTCATTAATCCGTCTCTAATATTTGCGGAAACTGGAGAGATCCGCCAAGAGTGTCATTTTATCCTGTTCTCTACAATAAACGACATTGAATTTGCCACTTTCAGATTACAACTTATGTTTTGCATGTCTAAATAATGATTCCATTAAAAATTAAACAATAAAAACAGGACAGAGTCTGATCATAGCATTGAAAAAGAGTTGAAGTCCTCCTCACTTAAAATTGCAGATTAAAGATAACAATTGCTAGATCACCCACCCCACCCCAAAAAAATCACAACTTTCGTTAACCAGTATTGCCCGCACAACAAAACTATTCGCCCAGAGAAAACATGATATTGAAGAGTTTAGAGTAGACAGGCTGGGGAATATCTAACAGATATTTAAAAAACACATTGAAATTCATCTTGATAGATAATAACTAAAGTGGCTTGTCTCCCGGCTTCATTGACAGGTCGGATATTCGAGCCAAATTTTCGAAAAAAGTCAAACTCGATCCCGCTTGTTCCAATTTTCTGGCGAATTGAGACAAATTAGCCCTTCTCCTAAAGGTTCGAGCAAGTTTGCTTATTAATCGGAAAATAGTGGATAGGACAGCAGCTCAGCAGTTTGGATGTGGTCTTTCAGCTTCACTCTGTGTCCAGTTACCTGTGCAAATATCCGCCAGGATATTCTCCAGCTTGTTGCTGTAGTCATCCTCAATAACTCGGTGTTGGTGGTAGCTGTGCGCTTTCTTGCTTTTCACCAGGAATGAGCGTGGCATCTCAGCAGCCTCAGGGAATGCGGCTTCTCTGGGGCTTTGGAGGAAAACAGTCCCGGCAGCGATTCAATGTTGTCTTCTTCTGAGCGGAGCCTTGGATTTTAGTTCTGCGAGGTTGTACATTATCATTGGTTAGATATAGGCTGTGACAGAGTGGGTGGGGTTGGGGGGGTGTGGGAGGGGGAGGGGAGGCTTGACGCAGGCGCAAGCAGCCTCGCCGTTTACCAGGTGTTGTCCCGCCAGGTGGCAACCCAAAACCCAGCAATCTGATTGGACAGGACTCTACCACCATCACCCGCCACCCCCACCCTACCCACTTCAAATCTCTCTTTCTCCCACTGGGAAATCAAACTGGCAGCACCCGGCGTAAGTGACACTATTATTCCACTCGGTTACACAATACTCCATCGACACAATCACTCTGACTGGATCTGCAACCGAGATCCTGCCCAACCTGCTACAAGGGCGAGTTCCACGGTTTGCGCTTGGCAAAGCGGTTCCAAAATGCCAAACTGTTTGAAGACTCGCGTGTTTGTTAAAACCAAACGTATTTACCTCGTCTGTTCTCTTGTGAGGCAATAATAATGGACGAATGATGTTAAATATCTCGGCTGTTACCTCATGCTGATCACTGAATTATCAAAATTTAAATAACTCGATGTGAACTATTGATAAAGTGTTTGCGTTCGCCTAATCTTGATTTAAAGTTCAAAGCACCCAATCCTTTCTTTAAATCGTCAGGCTACAACACAGCCATGACAACAAAAAAGTTTTCTGATTGTTGGAAGTGCTATGTTTCAGAAAACCTGAGCTCTCACGGTATCTTGTGCATGTGGTGTGTGAGCTGGAGCTTGTGGGCAGAATGGGGGATAAAACAAAGAGACACACACTAACCACATGGAAGAGACGGAATGGGAGAATCGGGTCTCTAAAGCTTCGGTAGATCAGTGACAAGGTGTTGGATGAAATGAACTTCATGACCCAGACTAACTTTCCCATCCAGGGGCTAGCTCATTCACTTTCCCGTTATATTCGATTCGATTGGAAGAAGTATCCAACTTTCGGAATCGTTTTGCATCTTTTATCTCATTAGCTTTTGAAACGAATAAAAAGGTTTTTAGAAAGCCTTGCATTTGCATAGCATCTCAGGGCTCCTTACAGTGTTTTACAGTCACTGGCATATCTTCGAAAAGTAGTCACTTGTTGATGTAGAAAAGTGGCAGCTAAGTTACAGCACAGCCAGCTCTCATAAACAACAATGCCCAGACAACAAGCATGGGGCTGGATGAACACAGCAGGTCAAGCAGCAGGTCAATGCCCAGACAATCTGTTTTCGTGATGTTGATTCAGGGCTAAATATTGACCAGGAGACTGAACTTTCTTAAATAGACATTTATGGCACACAATTAAATTCCAATGAATGAGAAACATGCACAATTTTAATTATTTTAGCATTATCAGTCCATAGTTATTGCGTTTATAATAGGCGGGCGTTCTACCAGCCCTGCTAGTGAATCCTCTCGTTTAATTTTGGTCCCTGTTGTATCTAGGGTCGAGATTCTAATGGTGCGCCCTGTCGATAAACCCCTTTGCATGCGTTTTTTTTTGTCGATTCACCTCTTTGCCTTCTTCTGCAATATGAAGACGGATTGGGTGATGGGAAAAAAAACTCTGCTGTTTGAAACCCACGCCTGCAAGTTGTGCTGAAACTTAATTGCGGTTAAAACGGATCAAAAAGTCCATGAAACGAATGAACTCCTGCAATCGGATGGTGGGAAATTGGGATTTCTCTACATCAGTCTTTTGGAGTACAGAATAACCAGTTTGCAGCGCCTGCCAAGCCTCCCAATGTGGAATGAGAGAGAGAAAAAAATCAAAGCACATTTCACGAATGTGTTGACATAGTTGTTACGCTTTACAGAGGGCTGTGTTTGATCTGGCCGAGGGTGGCACGATATTGCTTTGCATGCTCACGACTGCAACTTTGATTGGATGTTCTCACTGTTATTCAGTAGTGTTAAGTCTGTCTGACTGCAGCCACTATTTCCCCGGATCCCACTGCAGAGAAAGCCAATTTCTCAGTTCACAAAGGGCCAGTCCCAGACAAGGGTCTGTTTCCGCGCGGTATGACTCTATGAGCCAATTACAGAAACAAATACAGAGATTGCTGGAGAAGCTCAGCAGATCTGGCAACATCTGTAGAGAGAGAAACAGAGTTAACGTTCCGGGAAGAAATCATACCGTACTCGAAACGCGTTGTCTCTCTCTCTCTCCACAGATGCTGCCAGACCTGCCCAGTTTCTCCAGCAATCTGTACTTGTTTCATATTTCCAGCAAACGCAGTTGTTTTGTTTTATTGCAACCAAATATAGAGCTGTCAGCTCTTTTTTTTAAACAAAAAGTATTTACGGTCAATGTTTCCTCTCAAGCGTCAGAATAAAACTTGGTTGAAGTCCAGGTATCATTCTGAATATTGCTAAGCATGGACCGAGACAGAGCCAATGAGAAGACCTGGCTGAGAAACTGATTTCTCAGTTGGTTGGAGGATTTTTTTTTACGGTGACGCCAAACAGTAACATCGCGCAGTTTCGAGCGCTCTCTTGCCTATAACGTGTTCTGCCTTCAGTTTATCTGCTGTAGCAGGTGAAATCTAAAAAAAATGCTCCCTGCATCATCCCACCCCTCTCCCATTCCTGAACAAGTCAAGGTCACTGCGTGCGAGGCTTGTTGTAAAACACGGCCGATAATCGTGGGAGAAGGTACATGTGGGTCCATCTGTGCTTGTACTAATCGATATAGAGAGCCCTCCCTATGCTGGGAGCCGTGCAGCGCCTCCACTGCACAGAGCACACCGAGAGGAAGCGCCGGCTGGTGATAGACAGGCCTGGTGGGGGGGGGGGGGGGCGGCCGGTAAACAACAAGGACATGTTCGGTTTTAATCCACCGAACTGTCTTCACTGAATTCGCACACTCTCTCCTGAACTCGTTTCATTTTCACTGAATGTGAAACACCAGTGACTTTATAAACATCCAGGCTCAGAGAATAAACACGACAGGAAGCAGAAATCGGGGCGATTTGAAACAGCAGCAAGTCGGAGCTGACAAATCTCACACTGACAGTTCTTCACATCATGATGAGACTATTGCCCTTGTCCCCAAAATACTCAGGAAGGAGATGGAGAGAGGGAACAGGGGAACACAGGACTAACTTTGAATTGGAGAGAAATGCCGGTGCAGAGACGCCGGTTCGGTACATCAGATTTGCAGCAATCTGTCCTGGGGTTTGAGAAGATCCCCCCCCCCCACCTTCCCAGGACATCTGGAGTGGGACAAATCATTCAGACAAGAAATGTGAGAGTGTATAGGCCGAGCCCAGAACCTCACTCACTTAAAGTTTCCTCAAATCTCGACTCAAGAGAGACCAGGCGCAACATAGCGACTACTCTAGTTGTATTTCTTCCACGATTGGAAATAATGATGAGAAGAGAAATTTCTTACCGAGACAGTGGGTCCTGGGGCGATACAGACAGAAAGACAAACAGAGTGCGTGCGGGAGAGAGGGAGAGACGCGGGGGAGCTGGGAAGTCAGTCCGGGACCGGGCGCCTCACTTAGTGCCGGATCCTCCGTGAAGTGTGGCCGAGTGCGGAGCTCAAGACCTGGGCAATGGGCTGAGTCCTCGGCCTGCGCATCATCCCAGGCAATCCGAATGGTTCCGTGGAGGGTCGAAGCCGTGCGAAGTGGGAACTGATCAGCTTTGTGTAACTCCCAACAGTTTTGCTCTGACAACCACAAAAAGCACTTCCTGTGTTTTAGAAATGCAATGGTTGAGAGAGAGAGAGACAAAACAGCGGATACTCCAGATTGAAGTCCACTCAAACACATTGCATTTCGGATTATCCATACGGGCAGCTGGCCATTCCCACCAATGCCCACCTGGAAAGTCTTGGTTTATGTGAATGAGTGAGTGTGTATGAGAGTGTGTTAGAGACTGTGTGTGTGTGAAAGCGTGTGTCAGAGTGTGTGTGTGTCAGAGAAAATGTATGTCAGAGTTTGTGTGTATGTGTTAGAGGGTGTGTGTGTGTTAGAGGATGTGTGTTTGTGTGTGACAGTGTTAGAGGGTGTGTGAATGTGTGTGTGTTAGAGGGTGTGCGTATGTGTGAGAATGTGACAGTGTTAGAGGGTGTGTGTGTGTTAGAGGGTGTGTGTGTGTGAGTGTGTTAGAGGGTGTGTGTGTGTTAGAGGGTGTGTGTGTGTGAGAATGTGTGAGGGTGTGTGTGTGTGTGTTAGAGGGTGTGTGTGTGTGAGGATGTGAGTGTTAGAGGATGTGTGTGTTAGAGGGTGTGAGAGTGTGTGTGTTAGAGGGTGTGTGTATGTGTTAGAGGGTGTGTGTGTGTGAGAAGTGTGTGTTAGAAAGTATGTGTCAGAGAGAGTGTGCTGTCTTTGACCCTGAAAGCGTTCTGTGCCGATTAGTAAAAGACACGGGGACCTGACCTATTCTTGGTTACCGAGAACTTCCGCACTGAGAAAGTCAAGAGATTCACGACACAGATTTATTTATAATAGGAAACCATCTCGCGCTGAGAGGGGAACACGCTCCAAATCTAACCTGGCCACAGGGGACAAAGCAGGCGCTAGAGGGAGGACGCAGTTATCAGTCTCTCTCGTTCCTGGGGCGGATGGCAGTGTAGGTGGTAGAGAGTTGATTGAGGAGAGATTTCAGCGTCTGCAGTAATTTGTTCTGACTGAGTTTCTCTCAGACTTGGCAAGTTTACTTCTCTGCTTATTCCCTGTCCTCACCCTTGCCCATGGTGTGTCACCATTCCTATTGCAGGTTTCTCACAACGTGCTCTAGAGGGGCTCAGGTGACGTTAAAGCGGTGAATTCACCCTGAGCCTAAGAACAACCCCCACCCCTACCTCCTTGCTCTCCAGTAAGAGCGCAAAGTAGAAAAGAGACAACACAGTGTGGAGCTGGGGGAACACAGCAGGCCAGGCAGCATCAGGGGAGCAGGGAAGTTGAGATTTCGGGTCGGGACCCTTCTTCTTGCTATCGCAAAGTAGGAAAGCCCTGGGGACTGGGAGGGGAGTCACACAAACTCATCACCTCGTCAATGGCGAGACTTCTTCACCTCCCACTGCCGCTACCTGTATTGGCACAGGGAACTCTACAGACGCCTTCCTCCTTAGAAAGACTACAACCAGCAGATGTAACTTCTTAGCAGCGTCTACAAAGCCGTATCCGACAGGCAGTAGAAATTAATTTATTCGACGCGTTTTAGGTTGGACGAAGGTAGTTCACCTGAAGACTAAACAGTAATAAAAGGGACACTTACAACAGATCTGAGTTGTCCCAAGGAACGAGGTTAACGCTGTGAGGTTCTTAGGCTCCATAACGGTTCTGAGGAAGGGTCACCAGACCCGAAACGCTACCTCTGATTTTCTCTCCACAGTTGGTGCCAGACCTGCTGAGCTTTTCCAGCAACTTCTGTTTTTGTTTGTGACGAGGTTAACGCTGTTGGCTTCAGTCTGTTCATGTCTGGATTATGAATGGGGAAAGGTAAAGTTCTGCCCTGTCACCAGAGAATTGGAGGAGTTTGCACTTGCCCTGCAGCCCGGGAAAACCAAGAGGATTCATTCCTGTTTAAGGTTGTACCCAACAACAGCTCCTCCCCTCACACCCACTCACTCGCACACACCGAGCTAGCACCACCATCACTGGGTTTCATTCACTGTTCTGGTGTACTTTTATTTTCACAATTCGGCTACACGACAACATTTAAAGGGGAAGTTTCTAATTGCACTTCGGTGCATGTTTAATGACAAGTTCTGATTTCTGTTAGAAACACACATCATGCCACAACAAAGCGTTTTAAGGAAGTCTTGACCATTCGGTCATAGAGTCATACAGCACGGAAACAGACCCTTCGGTCCAACTTGTGCATGCCGACCCAAACTAAAACTAGTCCCATTTGCCTGCGTTTGGCCTATTTCCCTCTAAACCTTTCCTATTCATGTACCTGTCCAAATGTATGGAGTCAGCGACGTCCTCACCTCGCGGAATCTGCTTTGTTTGAACGAAAAATGCTACAGAGGCTGGAAATCTGAAACAAGCCACAAAGAGTGCTGGAGAAACTCAGCAGGTCTGGCAGCATCTATGGAGAGAGAAACAGAGTTGACATTCCCAGTCCAATGACCATTTTTTCCCGAACGGTTCTTTGTTTTATTAACGTTTCGTGTCTGGGATAAGAGTCTGGTTCTGAAGAAAGGTGATGACTCAAAATATTAACTCTGTTTCTCTCTCCACAAATACTGCCAGACCGGCTGAATTTCTCCAGCAATTTCTATGTTTGTTTCTGCTACTGGATTGGACATCATTGCAGGTTGAACAAAGGTGTGAGAACAGACGGGATTTTCAATTTAACAATCATTTTGTAACAGTCATACACTTTTTTCTTCCTGTCAGCATTACAATCCCGCATGGGACAGTCCTCAAAAAATAAATCCCAGCTTCTCTCAATACTGGACGATAGCGTCGAAAATCCTTTCGCTGAACGTATGACAATGAGAATGTCTACTCAGTTTAACAAGCACCTTGACTCTATTCCGATGTGCGTTTGTTTGTTTTCTACGCGAGGGTACAACTTCTTCCATTTATTTTGTGTGCAGATTGCGCTGCTGAAAATTTCAGACGCCCGTTTTGCACAAAATGTATAACAAATTAGTATAACTTTAACAGAAATTGCTGGAAAAGCTCAGCAGCTCTAGCAGCATCTGTGGAGAAAAATCAGAGTTAAAGTTTCGGGTCGAATGACCCTTCCTCAGAACTTGCGCCGTCTGGAGGTGACCGAGCTGGATAGCTCATGGCCCTATTGAATACGGATGAAGATGCATATAGATGCTCTACAATACAAATTAAGCATCCTCTAATTTATGCTTTCGCAAATTATGTCCATTTAGTTCATTGCTAAAATACATCTCCAAAAATGTATGATAACGATCGTCATTATTTAACGCATACCAGGCCTAGCAGCGTGAACCCGAAACATTAACTCTGATTTCTCTCCACAGATGCCGCCAGACCTGCCGAGCTCTTCCAGCAACTTCTGTTTTTGTTTCGGATTTCCAGCATTTTTCGGTTTTTTTATTACTGAAGACGTCTGCAATTGAACAGGGTGCTCAGTTTAACACACATCACAATGACCCAGTGAATGTGAATTACAGAAACTTGCATTTATCATCATAGGTTATCACAGAATCCCGACAGTATGGAAACAGGCCATTCGGCCCAACAAGTCCACAATGACCCTCTGAAAAGCATCTCACCCAGACTCACCTTCCTACCCTACCCCTGTAACCTTGCATTTCCCATGGCTAATCCACGGAGCCTACACGTCCCTGAACACTATGGGCAATTTAGCATGGCCAGTTCACCTAGCCTGCACATCATTGGACTGAGACTTGACTAGAGTGGAATGCTCCAAGGCACCTCTGAAAGGCAATAATCAAATAAAAACCTAAGAAGGGACAGTTACTTCAGGTTATATGCTGGGGCTACAATGATAGAAGAGAGAGAGAAAGATAGTTGGAGTAGTTTCAGAAAAGAATTGAAGAGTTTTAGTTTGGGGTCACTAGAACTGAAGGAACAGTTTACTTTTGAAGAACTACAGGGTTGGAAGAATTTATAGACATAGGGAAGGATGAGGTTATGGAGGGTGTTAGGAGTTCAGAGAACCACAGCCTTGCTGGTATTTGATCTATAGTGACTTGGCTATAAGAGGGGTGTCTGCAGTAAGTGCCTCATGGTACAGGTCACATGGCTATAGTGACATTGGCACAGTATTGCATTTCTATCCCAAATATCGCCCTTTCATACAAAAACACTTTAATGTTACAATTTACACCACACATTACCCAAGTTACCCATTACATATGTAACTGTTTTCAGGCATTAGCAGTTCATTCCCATCTGTCTCTGCATATGTTACACAGAATCTTTACGTATGAATGTAGCCAATTGTGTTCATCAGCTTGATATTCCTTCTCTGGGGAGTGTCAGTCCTTTGTTACTTGTTGCTGCAGTAACTATTGTTCCATTGCCAATTTTGGGATGCTGTAGGCCTCTGGACTGATGGTTGATCTGTGTTCTGTGTGATAAGGTGATATACATCTCCCAATTAATGCTAACATATATATTCAACAATTTATATCTACCCAGACACCTCCATTGGCAATTTATCAACATTAAATCTGGTTTTCTGCTGTTTCACTTTGACTTTGTTGCTCACATCTTTTTCCACGAAGAATTATCGAATCATAGAATTTTACAGGGCAGAAGGAAGCCATCTGACCCATTGTGCCCACACCAGCTCTCGAAAGAGCTACCCAGCTAGTCCCATTCTTTAGCCTTATCTCTATAGGTCTGTAAGTTACTCACTTTCAAATGTATATCCAGCTCTTTTTTGAAATCATCTATGGAATCCACCTCCACCACTCTCCCAGGCAGCGCATTCCAGATCCTAACAAGTCTCTGAGTAAAGAAGTTTCTCCTCATTTTACTCCTAGCTCTTTTGCTGACAATCTTGAAATTGTTACTGACATACCAACTTTTGGGAACAGAACATCCTTCTTACCTTGTCAACATTGTTCATAATTTAGAACACCTCAGTAAAGTCACCTCTTAATCTTCTCTGTTCCAAGGAGAACAAGCCAAATTTCTCTGCTCCTTCCTTGTATCTAAAATCCCTCATTCCTGGCATCATTCTAGTAAATGTCCTTTGAATAATCTCCAGTGCTTTAACATCCTCCTTGAAATAAGGTGCCAGAACTGAACACAATACTCCAAATATGGTCTGACCAATTATTTGTAGAAGTATAGCATCACTTCCTTACTGTTATACTCTTGTGCTCCTATTTATAAACCCAAGGATCCTATAAGCCTTCTTAACAACTGTGTCAACTTGCCTGGCCACCTTCAGACAATCATACACATGAACCCTGAGGTCCCTCTGCTCCTGTACTCCCTCTCAATGTTGTACCATTGAGCCTGCATCGTTTCTTCTACCAAAATTATCTCACATTTCTCGGCATTGAAATTCATCTGCCAAATCTGCCCATTTGGTTAACTTCTACCTGAAGTCAGTCAGCATCATCCTCACTATTCACTGTTTTCCCTAGCTTAGCATCATCTGCAAATTTAGAGATTTTGCCCTCAACATCCATCTCCAAATCATTTATATAAATCTGAAAAAGCAAGGATCCCTACACCACTCCCTGGAGAACACCACTTTCGACTCATTTCAAACCTGAGAGATGCTCACCTATACCTACCATCTGTTTCCTATCTTATAGCCAACTTCTAATCCATGCTGCCAAGGACCATTAATCACAAACATTTATAATTTGCTAACCAACTTGCCACGTAGCACCATATCAAATGTTTTCTGAAAGTCTGAATATGAAACATCCACAGCATCACCCTCCTCTAGTGCCTGTGTCACTTTGTCAAAGAACTCAATTAAATTTGTCAGACATAACCTGTCCTTGGCAAAGACATGTTGACTGTCTAGTATCATTTTTCTCTAAGTGTGCTGTGTCCAGTATTATGGCCTCCATCAGCTTTCCCACTATTGTGGCTTCAGCAGTATTTTTGCTATTGGTCATAGTTTGGCTGCAGTGTGTCATTAGTCTTTATACTGGAATACTTTCCTTCTTGCCTTCAGTAAGTTTGTTCCTCCATTCAAGGATTGCTTTTTCTGTATCTGTGTAGGATTTACCTGATTTATTTATGATTCTTTTGGTGACTTTTCACTGCTGCTTCAGTCTTTCCTATTGTCTGGGGGTAGTGTGGAGATGAGGTGTGGTGTTGAGTCTCCAAATTCTTTATAAAATGGTTGAATTCTTCACTCCTGAACTAGGACCATTGTTACTTATCTGGAATACCTACGAGAGTTTCTGTGAGAATGAAGAGGTCTACTCCCAGCTTCATCCTTGACTGTCTGGGATGTCATATTTCATTAGTGACATTCTAGCTACTTATCTTGATTTCACAGCACAGGCACTGCACTGGTTAATGTGGTCCTTGCTTTCATTACTCAAGTTTGGCTGGTAAAACATTTCTTTTGCCTTCTTCAGACTTGACTCAATTCCTTGATGATTTCAGCATCTCTCCTCTCAACTCCTTAAGAGAAAATTACTTTATTTCCTAAAATAAGTCATCTTGAGTTGTTGATTAATCTTGTATGCCTGATATGCTCTTGAGACCACCTGAATGTCTTTGATGCTTACAAACTATCTTTTCATTACTACTTCCAACACTTGGGGAATTGTAACTTAGTTTGAGTTAAACAAAGAGCCTGTCTGTTAGATTCAATGTTTCTGCTGGGTTGATACCTTCCAGAGCATATTGAGCTACTGCTTCATGGAAGACTTCACACTTTCTCATAGCATCCTCTGCCTTCAACATTGTTAGTGTTGGTCTTGATAGCATTTCAGCAACGTAGATCTGTTATTTTTGTTCATATGTCATGTTCTACTAAGGTCTTTTTAACTAAAGTAAAACTAAAGATGCTTTGGAACAGATAGGAGCAGCATAAGGAAAATGCTTTGAAGTGTTGATGATCAGATTTGACTGTCACTTTGTCTCTTCCAAGTAGGTATTGATACAAATGTTCACAAGCAAAGTCAATGGCCAGGCAGTCTTTCTTGATTTGAGTGTAGCATCATCCTATCCTGGATGCAACTATATCAGCTGCATTACGGTTGTTCAAAGTCCTACGTTACTAATGTCACACTGCAGGGTAACTTCATCATTTATGTCATAATATTTCAGCACTGGCATTGCTATCGTGAGTTACTTGATTTTGCTGAAATGTGCTCTGATCCTCAATACCACTGCATATCCTTTGCATTGAGTTAGTGTAATGATTCATACTCTGATGGCAAGAGTTTTGCTAGATGACACATCCGCCAAACCATTGCACTGCTTTTCTGTTGTTGCTTGTTACATTGTTGCTGCTGATCTCACCCTGGATGGATCCAGGCTGTCAGTATGTGGGCTATGTACTTGACTTTGATTATCTTTATATGCAGATATTTTCTTGTTCAGCTTCTGGTTCATCTGGCAAGCCCTGTTGACCAGTCACGTTGGATTCTGAAAGTGGTCAGCAATGGCTTCTTCTATGGTGCCTCTGCACCCTTAAACTAGCAGATCATCCACGATTGCTTCCACCCTGGGAAGATCTTTATTTATCTCATGTTGTCTGTGTTAATACTCCTCTGGAGTTGTAAGATGACCAACCGACATGCACAACCATCTGTACCTAAACAGAGTCCAGAATGTAGTTGAAAAATTGCTGCTTTCATCCAGCTTTATTTTCTAGTAACCATTGTTGGCATCTACAGTCATGAAGATATTGCCTTTGCAGGTTGTGACAAAAATGCTTTGATGGTTGGCATAGGGCAGTGAGATTTCTTCAGAGCTTTATGTAGGGTTGATGCATACTCTCAACTTTCCAGGTTGCTCCACTGCTACAGTGCTTCTAATCCATTCAGTAGAAGTTGTTATTTTCTACATTACTCCAATCTTTTCCAGCTCTTTTATTTTGTCTCTTAGGCTGGCCTTACAGGCAGCTCAAACTTTCCTCAGTGGATTCTAATTGATCTTAAACTCCCATCTATTTCTGGATGATATTCTCCAGGAAGATGGCCTAAACATGTAAACACATTGTTGTACTCCCCTAGGATCTATTTCATGATCAGTGGTTTAATGTGATGTGACATGTTACAAACCTTTTTCAGCATGGCAAGAGTCACCAATCCAAGGTACAGACCCTTTCTGGCTAAGATGAGTGGCTCTTACTTGCTGTCTATGATAGGAAACTCCAGCTCTTTGTTCTTGTCTTTGCATTGGGCTCTCAGTGTAATTAGCCACAAGGATATGTTTGGTGCCATCATATACCCTCAACT
Organism: Ginglymostoma cirratum; assembly: GCA_024137785.1. NCBI lineage: Eukaryota > Metazoa > Chordata > Chondrichthyes > Orectolobiformes > Ginglymostomatidae > Ginglymostoma > Ginglymostoma cirratum. Next base: position 6,198,920 of record JAHRHZ010000273.1, on the reverse strand, counting down.
TTACTTTTGGGAGCTGAATTATTAATTTGCCATATTGTGCCACTTTGCACAGACTTCATCAATGTTATGATGTGTGGCACACCACTGTCTACCTCACTGCTCCTTTGTGCTTCCTCCTTTGATCATCATTCCAACAGTCACAAACCACTTACCATTTATTGATCTGACTGAAATAATGTGTTGAAAGGTGTAAAGTGATTTATCAAAATTTTCAGCTAATCTCTCTCCAGTGACCATTTATATCTGATGGCTGCACTTCTTTCAAACAAACATATGTTGAAATCATTCAGATTGCCGCCAGAACTCTGGATTCCCATGGTGGACATGTCTTTTAAAAAAGTTTGTGTGAGTCCCTTTGCAGTATTTGCATCCTGCTCTTTGTCCATGATGTATCTGCCTTTTAGGTCCAGAATGTTTATAGGCATAATACTAGGAGTGCTCTATTCTGCCATGAATACGTTCTAGCAGATGATTTATAACCTCAGCACTTTTGCACATGTTGATTACTTTCCTGAGAGTGAGTTTCACTCCTCTCAGTAGATGCGCGCTTGCCTCAGGATTTCTCATTCCTAATACAATCTCCTAATTAATTAGATCATCTATAAATTGCACTAATTAACAGGATTCTGCAAGTTGTGTTAATGTAGTCACATTTTGACCAACGAATCATTTTTCGCTTTGAGCCTTAATTCAAAATTTCCGCTGTTCATTGTTTTCTATTCTTCAGAGAGATCAGGGGTGGTATGCACTATAATAGTCACTCCCCAACAATCACTGTAGTGCAAGTCACACCTGCTCTGGCTTGTTGATTAGCTCTGTCACAATTTGATGGGATGTACACCAGAATAGTATTACATTTGTAGCCCAAACAAATGACTTGAACAATATGATGAGAATTTTAAAATAGTGAACCAGGAACTAGTGTAAATCAATAGACAAAGGACTGATGGATAAATCCAATGATTGAATAGCAATGGCTACATATAAAAGGAACTGTTAGAAATATTCCATTGGACCTGGAACTTTATATCTGATGGTTAAAAAGTAAACTCATAAGGAGCAAAAACAGAAGTTGCTGGAAAAGCTTAGCTGTTCTGGTAGCATCAGTAAAGAGAAATCAGAGTTAACATTTTGGGTCTAGTGACCCTCAGAACTAATGGTAGATGGGAAAATGTTGGTTTTTATGCAGAAGATAGGGTGGAAGGACAGGGTAAAGGGTAAATGATAGGTGGGGATAGAGCCCAAAGACAGAGAAGAACAGCTGGACAGACAAAGGAATGGATAACGATCTGGCTAGGAGGGTGAATAGCTGTTAATGGAGACTAAAAATAGGTAGTGTGTAATGGCAGACTATGTGATAACAAGGCCTGGTGTGTGGGTTGGGGGCTAGGACATAGCAGAGTTCAGGCCCTAAAATTATTGAACTTGATATTGACTCCAGAAGGCTGCAGGGTCTCCAAGTGGAAAATGAGGTGCTATTCTTCCGGCTTGCACTGAGCTTTGCTCAGCGCAGCCCTCCGGACTCAATATTGCATTCAATCATTTTAGAGCCTGTAATTCTTGTTACAGTAATTGTGATAATGGGTTTCAGCACATGGCCAGATACGAAGACAATTTTATGTATTCAAACATGTTGATATGAAACCGATTCATTTTCTCTGTCACTCTGCAAGATGTACATTGGTGATTCTGTTACATCATATCGGAGTTTTTCTGATATTAACATTTTATAAACATGAAATTTTATATATAATAATTTCAAGTCTAGGGTGTACATTTTTAGGGTGAGAGGAGAAAGATTTTAAAAAGTCATGAGGGGCATTTTTTTTTAAAAACACAGTAGTTCGTCTGTGGAATGAACTTCCAGAGGAAGTGATGGATGCAGGTACAGTTACAACATTTAAAAGACATTTGGATAAGTACATGAATAAGAAATGTTTGGAGGGATATGGGCCAAGTGCAGGCTGGTGGGACTAGTTTAGTCTGGGATTATGGTTGGCATGGACTGGTTGGACCAAAGGGTCTGTTCCTGTGTTGCGTGACTCTATGACTTCACTCTAACATTTATTTTAACATAAGTGCAGGATCATCTTGCTAAGTTTCAATAAGTATGGATAAGTATTGATAAATATCAAGAAATAAACAACATTTACAAATGCTTTGTAAAAGAAAAATTGTGTTTATCACCAAAAGTTAAAGAGGCATGTTACCAAACGTGGAGATATGAGATTTTTCCAGAGCCTATATTGGGACAAGATGTGTCAAGCAAGAAGATTGATAAGTAGACATGTTTCAAGTAAAGAGAGGAGTAAGACAAGGCTGTGTACTGTCAACAAAACTATTCAATCTGCACACAAAGCAAATAGTCAGATGATTATCTACACTTCCATGGGTAAAAATTGGAGGTAGGATTACAACAAACATGCAGTAAACTTGATGACACAGTGCTACTTGCAGAATCAGAAGAGACCCTATAAAACATAGATCAAGTAAAATCTACAATTAGATTTAAAATTAGCATATGGATTTAGTATGAACACCAAAAAAGACAGAAACAATAGCACTTAGAAGGAATACATTACGAGGAAGCTGAATGAAAATTGATGTAGGCAGTGTCACACTGGAACAAGTTAGTAAGCTTGTCTATCTAGGACATACGATAACAGGTATGATGGTAAACATGATTTGAATGCTAGAAGAAGGACAAAGTTAGCCGAAGTAGGCTTGAGGAGATGATGTGTTAACAGGGAGAAAACTCATGGTGTAAATGAAAAAAAATCATAAGAGGCTGCATTCTATTCACTTTCCTGTATGGTTCAAATACTTGGACAATAAGATTGGTGGAAGAAAATAGAGGCCTTTGAAATGGATCCTAATATGTAGGCTCAAAATTCCATCTAGAGACCATACGACAAATGAAGAGGTGGATTGCCCATAGTGTCCAGGGATGTGCAGGCTAGGTAGATTAGCTATGGGAAATGTGGGGTTACAGGGATAAGGGAGGGGTGTGGGTCTGGGTAGGACATTCTTCAGAGGGTTGGTGTGGGACTTGATGGACCAAATGATCTGCCTCTACAATGCAGGGATTCTATGATATGATTCAATTTATGACTCATCTCTGATGCAGCATCACCTTCAGATTTCCAAGAAAGGGGTACAGGTATCTAATCATAGTGCTTCATTTATTTATTTTATTCATTTTTATTTATTCACTCATGGTATGTGTACATCATTGGCTGGGCCAGCATTCATTGTTTATCCCTAATTGCCCTTGACACAGTGGTGAACTGCCTTCTTGAACCACTGCAGTCCATGTGCTCTAGGCACACTCACAGGCCTGTAAGGGAGGGAATTCCAGGATTGGGACGCAGCAACAGTGAAGGAGCAGTAATATATTTCCAAGTCAGGATGGTGACTGGTTTGGAGGAGAACTTGCAGGTGGTGGTGTTCCCATGGATCTGCTCCCTTGTCCTTCTAGATGGACGTGGTCGTAGGTTTGGAAGGTGCTGTCTAAGGATCTTTGGTGAATCTCTGGGGCTTATCTTTCAGATGAGTACCACTACTAAGCATCAGTAATGGAGGAACTGGATGCTTGTGGGTGTGGTGCCAGTCAAGTGGATTGCTTTGTCCAGGCTTCTCATGTATTATTGGAACTGAATTCATCCAAATAGGGAGTATATGTCTTGTAGATGGCGAACAGGCTCTGGGGAGTCCGGAAATGAGTTACTCACTGCAGGATTCCTAGCCACTCGCAGTTAATGTATTGATATGGCAGATCCAGTACAGTTTCTGGTCAATGGTGATCCCAAGATTGGTGCGAGTGTGCGATTCCCTAATGGTAAGGCCATTGAATGTCAATGGGCGATGGTGAGATTCTCTCTTGTTGGAGATGATCATTGCCTGATATTTTTGAGACACAAATGATACTTGTCACCTGTCGGCCCAAACCTGGATGTAGATTGGGTCTCGCTGTATTTGAATATGGACTACATCAGTATCTGAGGAGTTGCAAAATTTTGTTGAACATTATGCAATCATTAGCAAACATCTCCACTTCTGACTTTATAATGGAGGCAAGGTCATTGATGAAGATGCTGAAGATGGTTGGGCCTAGGACACTACCCTGAGGAACTCCTGAAGAGTTGTCCTGGAGCTGAGAAGATTGACCTCCAGCAACCACGACCATCTTCCTATGTGCCAGATATGACTCCAACCAGCACAGAGTTTTACCACTGACATCCATTGACTCCAGTTTTGCTGAGCCTCCTTGATGCCATATTCAAATACAGCCTTGATGGCAAGGGCAGTCACTCTGAACTCAGGTCTGGAAGTCAGCTCTTTTGTCTATGTTTGAACCAAAGCTGTAGAACATAGAAGAGTACAGCATAGGAACAGGCCCTTCGGCCCACCATGTCTGCATCGACAATGTTCCATTCTAAACTTATCCCATCTGCTTGACCATGGTCCTTATCCCTCTATTCCCTGCCTGTTCATGTGTCTACCCAAATGCCTCTTAAATGTTGCTATCACATCTGCTTCTACCACCTCCCCTGGCATAATGTTCCAGGCACCTATCGCCTCTGTAAAAAACTGGCCTTGAACATCTCTTTAAACTTGCCCCCTTTCACTTTGTGCCTATGCCCCCTCATGTTTGACAGTTCCACCCCGAGAAAAAGACTCCAACTATCCACCCTATCCAAGCCTCTCACAATTTTATAAACTTCAGGTCACCCCTCAGCCTCTGACGCTCTAGCAAAAACAATCTAAGTTTGTCCAGCTTACCCTTCTAGCTAATACACTCCAATCCAAGTACCAAAACCTCTTTCGCACCCTCTCCAAAGCCTCCACATCCTTCTTATAGTTTGGCAACCAGAACTGCACACAATACTCCAAAAGTGGTTTAATTAACGTTTTATACAGCTGCAACATGACTTGTGAACTTTCATACTCAATGCCCAAACTGATGAAGGCAAGATGTGGAGATGCCAGTGTTGGACCGGAGTGGACAAGGTCAGAAATCACATGACATCAGGTTATACTCCAACAGGTTTATTGTGTTTTCAAATAAACCTGTTGTCTTGTGATTTCTGAAGAAAGCAAGTCGACTGCCTTCTTTCCCACATTATCTTGCATTTGACCTTGCAAATGCATCAACTTCACACTTGTCTAGATTAAACTCCATTTGCCATTTCAGTCCCCAACTTTCCAACTGATCTACATCCTGCTACATCATTTGATAACCTTGCTCACTATCTGCAACTCCACATCAATTTTTGTGTCATTTGCAAACTTACTAATCAGACCACTTACATTTTCATCCAAATCATTTATGCATATTAGAAACAACAGAGGTGCCAGCACTGATCCTTGTGGAACACCACTGGTCATTATCCTCCAGTCAGATAAACACCCCTCTACAATTACCCTTTGTCTTCTATGACCAAGACAATTTTGTATGCAACTTACAAACTCACTGTGGATCCCATGTGACTTAATCTTCTTGTCCAACCTTACCGAATGCTACAGTAAAGACCACGTGGACAACATCCACTGCCTTACCCTTATCAATCATCTTTGTTGCTTGCTCAAAAAAAGCTCAATCGGATTTGAGACAAGACCTCTCCTACAGAAAGCCATGTGGCTATTCCTAATAAGTTTATTCTCTCCCAAATGTGAGTAAATCTTGTCCCTTAGAATCTTCTGCAATAATTTCCCTACCACTGATGTAAGTTTCTCTGGCCTATAATATGTTGGATATTATATTATATTATATTTTATCCCTGTTGCACTTTTTAAACAATGGAATAACACTGACTATTCTCCAGTCTTCTGGCACCTTGCCTATGGCTAAAGAATACAAAGATCTCTGTCAAGACCCCAGCAATCTCTTCCCCTGCCTTCTTCAGATCCCATCAGTCTCTGGGGACTTATGTACCTTAACATTTATCAAGATACCCAATACCTCCTTAATACCAATATGCCCCAGAATATCAACAAACCCCTCCCTAATCTTACCATCAGCCGTGTATCTCTCCTTGGTAGAATCCAATGCAAATTATTCATGAAGGACCTCAGCGACTTTCTCACCTCGTAAGTTCCCTCAGTTCTCGATTGGACCTATCCTTTCCCTAGCAACCCTCCTGCTCCTAATATAAATATAAAATGCCTTGAGATTCTCCACCACCTTACTTGCCAAGCACATATTTGTCCTCCGAAATCATTGTTTAAATTATTTCCCGCTTCCTTCATACTCAAGGCCCTTGCCTGATTTTAGATTCCCAAACATTTACATATGCTTCCTTTTCCTTTAAATGAAACATTCAATCTCTCTTGTTAACTGAGGTTCCCAAATGTTGCCATCCTCATCTTTCATCCTCACAGGAACACACTGGCCCTGAACCCTGATTGACTGGCCTTTAAAAGACTCCACAATGTCAAATGTAGATTTACTCTCATCAGCAGCTCCCAATTGAAAGTCTCGTCTCCAATTATTGTTGTAATTAGCCTTCCCCCAGTTTGGCAATTTCACCTGAGGCTCAGTCTTAAACCTTATCCATAACTCCCTTAAAATTTATGGAATTATAATCACTGTTGCCAAAATGCTTCCCCACTGAAACTTCAATCACCTGGCCAGGCACATTCCCTAGTACAAGGTCTAGTACGGCCCTTCTATCAGTTGGAGTATCTACACTTTTTTTTAAGAAACCGTCCTGGATGTGCTAAACAAATTCTGACCCTTCGAAGCTCCTCCCACAAAGGGAATCCCAGTCAATACCGGGGATGTTAAAATCAACTAATACTTTCCTGTTCCTCTGACGCTGCTTGGCCTGCTGTGTTCATCCAGCTCTACACCTTGTTATCTCAGATTCTCCAGCATCTGCAGTTCCTACTATCTTATAAACAACCCTGCTGATTTTTTTAACATCTTTCCATGATCTATCTCCCGCTGGCTGTTGGGAGGACATTGTACGATGCATCATAATGATTGCACCTTTCTTATTCTTCAGTTCTACCAATATGCCCTCGCTGGAGGAGTCCTCCAGTATGTCCTCTTAGTGCAGCTGTGACATTCTCCTTTATCAGTAATGCAACTCCCTTATCCCTTTTACATCCCTCTCCATCACACCTCAAATATCTAAACCCTGAAACATTAAGTTGCCAGTCCTGCCCTTCTCGCAATCAAGTTTTTGTAATGGTTACAACATCGTTGTCCAATGTACTAATCCAGGCTCTAAATTCAACTTGCCTTACTTGTTTTACTCCTTGTTTTAAATTACTGCCCCATCAGTCTATTCTCGATCATCAATAAAAGGTGATGGAAAATGGCATCAATAGTGCTATCAAGCCGCACTTCCTCTGCAATTACCTGCTCACTGGTATCTCATTTGGGTTCTTTCAGGGCCTTGCATTGAAAGAAATACTCTTCAGACTACCAGCCCCACCAGTCCCATTCATGAACCTGGCCTTGCTTGTTCTTCCTATTAGACTAACTTGACTTAACCTCTATGTTCTTCTCAATCACTCCACATGCTGAACCTGCTCTGCTTTCAACCTCCCTGCTACATGAGTTTAAAACTTCTCAAGTCACACTTGCAATACTCCCTGCAAGGATTTGTAATATAATGAAGTCAGGAGCTGAGTGGCCCTGGTGGAATCTGGGCATCACTGAGCAGGTTGTTGCTGAGCAGGGGCTGCTTGATAGCACTGTTGATGACACCTTCTATCACTTTACTGATGACTGAAAGTAGACTGATGGGGTGGTAATTGGCTGGGTTAGATTTCATTTTCGAATCCCTACAGCGTGGAAGCAGCCATTCAGTCCTTTGAGTCTATCCTGACCCTCCAAAGAGCAACCCTCCCAGACCCATCCTCCTATCCTATCCCTGTAACCCTGCATTTCCCATGGCTAACCCAACTAGCCTGCACATCCCTGGACACGACTGGCAATTTAGCATGGCTAATCCACCGAGCCTGCACATCTTTGGACAATGGGAGAAAACTGGAGCACCTAGAGGGAACCCGCTCAGATACAGGGAGAATGTGCAAATTCCACGCAGACAGTCACCCATGGCTGGAATCAAACCTGGGTCCGTGGTTGTGAGGTAGCAGTGCCAACTACTGAGCCACAGTCCGTCTCTGCTTTTTGTGTACAGGACGTACCTGAGCAAATTTTAACATTGTTGAGTAGATGCCAGTGTTGTAACTGTACTGGAAGAGCTTGGCTAGGGGAGCAGCAGATTCTGGAGCATAAGTCTTCAGTACTATTGCTGGAATGTTGTCAGGCCCCATAGCCTTTGTAATATCCGGTGCCTCTAACCATTTCCTGATGTCACATGGAGTGAATTGATTGGCTCAGGGCTGGCATCCATGATCCTGAGGACCTCTGAAGGAAACCCCTGAAGTGGATCATCCACTCGGCACTTCTGGCTGAAGATTGCTTCAGCCTTGTCTTTTGCAGTGATGCGGTGGGCTCTTCTATCATTAAGGATGGAGATATTTGTATCACCGTCTCCTCCAGTGAGTTGTTTAATTGTCCACAACCATTGATGACTGAATGCAGCAGGACTACGGAGCATAGATCTGATCCATTGGTTGTGGGATCTCATTGTTCTGTCTATCAAATAATGCTTCCTCTAAGTGTTGTCCAACATGGAGGGGTGCCGATTGATCGGCTGAGAGAAGATTGTAGGTGGCAATCAGCAGGTTTCCTTGCTCATGTTTAACCTAAAGCCATGAGACCTTGTGGGGTCAGAGTCAATGTTGAGTACTCTGAAGGCAGCTCCCTCCCTACATACAGTACATCACTGTGCTGCATTTCTGCTGGGTCTGCCCTGCCCATAGTCTATGAGACAGCTCTCCCAGTTTTGGGGCCAGCTCCCAGATGTTAGTAAGCACTCTACACGATCAACAGGGCTGTGTTTGATATTGTTGTTTCCTGTGATTACTTCAATACCAGGTGATCTGCCAGTTTCAGAGATAGTAGGAACTGCAGATGCTGGAGAATCTGAGGTAATAAGGTGTGGAGGTGAATGAACACAGCAGGCCAAGCAGCATCAGAGAAGCAGGAAGGCTGATGTTTAGGGTCTAGGCCCGAAACGTCAGCCTTCCTGCTCCTCTGATGCTGCTTGGCCTGCTGTGTTCATCCAGCTCTACACCTTGTGATCTGCCAGTTTCACTCCTTTTGGAACAAAAACAAGTTGCTGGAAAAGCCCAGCAGGTCTGGCAGCATCTGTGAAGGGAAAAACAGAGTTAACGTTTCGGGTCCAGTGACCCAAAAGTTCCTTTTGGAGACTTTCTAGAGGTAGACCCAACTGACTTGCTTGCTAGGGCATTTCAGAGGGCAATCACACCACTGTGGGTCTGGAATCACATGTAGGCCAGACCAGGTAATGTTGGCAAATTTCCTTCCCTAAAGGGAATTTTAGGAATCCTTCCTGGAAGACATTAATTATGCAGATGTTTTGCTTTCTCCCAACAGTTGACTTTTAATATCAAACTTTTATTGAATTTAAATTCCATGTGCTGCTGTGGTGGGATTCAAACCAGAACTCTCTCTGGATTACTAGTCCAGTGATAAAACCACTAGGCCACATGCAAATACTCGCATTGATCATGCATTGAGAGTGCGTGGGGCAACTATGATGCATCAAGTGATATATTCTTGCCCACAATCTTTTTTATGTTGACATTGTTCACATGTATCAGAATTGAACAGAGAAAACTCAATCTCTGATTTGTTGATTTGTAAAGAAAACCACAAATAATGATGATGTAATAGTAATCAGAAAGACTTTGAAGTTGAGGCAAATTATGTGAAAATATCAAACAATTAACAGGTTAGAATTGTAAAAAAACTAGTGTTAAATTTAAAATTATTTCAAAATGTTATTTTTTCATTAAAAATAATCTTTTTGAGAGTAGAACAATACAGATACTATAGAAAAACTATCCAGTTAATGACGATTTTTTGACTTAGTAACAACATTGAATGGAATACTGTTATAGTAAGTCAAAAAATCGTCATTAAGCCTGCACCTATGGCTTCCACCAATAAGATGTAGAGGTATCAATTATGAAAATGTGACAGATTTACCATGAAAAGTAAAATATACTGTAAAGAATAGCTTGCAAAGTTTTTTAAAGCAGCTTAGGTTTATTTAAGAATTAAATAATGAATTTAAGAATTCCCTGCCCAGTGAAGCGGTTGAAGCTACCTCGCTGAATGTTTTTAAGGCAAGGCTAGATAAATTTTTGAACAGTAAAGGAATTAAGGGATATGGTGAGTGGGCGGGTAAGTGGAGCTGAGTCTCAAAAAGATCAGCCATGATCTTATTGTATGGCGGGGCAGGCTCGAGGGGCCAGATGGCCTACTCCTGCTCCTAGTTCTTACATTGTTATGTTTTTATGTAAAGACTGACAGGAAAGCAATTGGAAACTCATCGCAAAGCAAACAGGAAGCGAATATATTGGAGACATTTTGTGGGGCTTTTGCATCATGAAAGTTTACAATTAATAACGATTTGCATAAGAGGGAAAATTCTCCTCCCATCTGCTTTTAATTAAACCAAGACAAATTCGCAACACAGCAAAAGGCATTCACAATTATACAATATCTTAATTTGTATTCTTTATTTCCATCTGATCAAGAATGCGCTAATAGGGCAAGCCTTCTGATAGGAGACGAGCAGAGTAAATGGGCTCTCAAATATTTTTCTTTTGTTTTTCTTTCTACAAAGTTTGGTAGCAGTATGACCAGTATGGTCCTGACTACAACTGTGTGATACAGGAGAGCTCAGGCAGTTTACTACAGTTGACTGGTTGCATCATTTAGTGGTACTTTTTCACCATTTCTGGTGATGCAACTGTCCAGCCACATAAGAAGTTTAAGAGCTGAGACCCCAGTCTGCATTAAGAATGAGCTGAAATAATGACAAGTAAAGAAATATTTAACACTTACCAATAGAATTATGTGATACAAAGTGCAGTGAAATCTTCCAAAAATGTTAGTAGTAGTGAGAAAATGAAGGCTTTAAACCCAATCCCTGAGATGCGTGGCGTTTCACAAGAGTATTAACGAACAAAAGTTAACACCAAACCGCATTGAGAAATATTTCCGAAGAGGAGTCATGCTGGGCTTGCAACGTTAACTCTGTTTCTCTCCACAGATGCTGTTAGACCTGTTGAGCTTCTCCAATATTTTGTGTATTTGTTACAGAAATATTTGGACAGGTGACCAAAAGCTTGGTCAAAGCAATAGGTTTTAAGGATCATCCTAAAAGAGAAGAGAGACATAGAGAGTTTTGGGATAGGACAGGGGTGAGGAGGAAGAATCCAGAGTTTAGGCATGGCAACCTCTGGGTAAAATGAGGGGTAGTCAAGAGGCCAGAATTGGAGGAGCACAGGGATCTTGTTGCGATGCGGGAGGTGACGGAGACAGGAGAATGAAAGGCCATGATGGGATTTGAAAACAAGGATTAAAATTTGGCCTGTGCACATGTGCATAGATCTAGTGTTATGGCAGCCAATCAACCATTGTCAATTGTCATAAAAACTGATCTGCTCACTAACACCCTTTTACGAAATCTGCCGTCTTATCTGGTCTGGCTAGAGATCATCAAGACTATTAAGTGGTATTTGCAAGGAAATAATCTGCTCATTTATTGAGTCCACCGGTTGAGTCCCACCAGAGTCCTCTAGCTGTGGCTAACCTTAGTACAGTTTTGATCCAAACATGAACAAAAGAGCTGAAGACCTGAGGTGAGCTGAGAGTGACTTCCCTTGACACCAAGGCAACATCCAGGCTTCAAGGAGCCCGAGCAAAATGAGAGTCAATGGGAATCGGGAAAATTCTCTAGTCATACCTAGTACAAAAGTAGGTGGTTATAGTTGTTGGATGTTGGACATCTCAGTATAAGTACATCTTTGTACGAGTTCCTCAGGGTAGTGTCTTAGCCTAGTCATCTTTAGGAGCTTCATGAATGACCTTTCCTCCATCATTAGGTCAGAAGTGGAGATGTTCCTGATTATTGCACAATGTTCAATATCACTTGTCGCCCCATTGCCTGTCCAGCATCTGCAAAGTATAAGACAAGAGTGTGATGAAATACTCTTCATTTGCCTGGATGGATGCCACTGCGTGCCAACAATCAAGAAGCTTGAGACCATTCAGGTCAAGGCACCCCATTTGATTTGTAGCCCAGTCATCACCTTCAACATCCATTGACACACAATGGTAGTAGCATGTTACAAATGCATTTTAGTAACTCACTCCTTAGTCAGCATCTTCAAAACCCACAACTACTTCCACCCAGAACGACGCATGTGAACACCATAACTTGCAAGCTCCCCTTCAAGTTGCACAACATCCTGATGTGGAACTATATCTCCATTCCTTCACCAGCGCTGGACCAAAATCCTGGGATTCCCTTCCTAACAACACTGTGGCATCCCCACTCCCAAGGATTATGCTGGTTTAAGAAGGCAGCTCCCCACCATGTTCACCAAGACAATTCAGGATGAACAATAGATAGCAGCACACAAATCCCATGAATGGATAAATCAAAAATTACAATAAACAATTGAGTTTACACTTGCTAGAAGTGACATATATTCAAAAGCAGTTACCTGTTCTCTGCAAACAAAAGGAATATGTTCAAGCCTTGCATCTTTTTGAGTTGCCCACGAATTTAGGAGGTACATAGGTTCCTGACTCACTCTCTATTGAATTCTGCGGCCAGTTAGAATTGATCTGCAAATTAATCAGTCCTTTTTCCTCCTGTAATAAAAATTGTTGTGATCGTTTGAAACTAGGCATTCTTGCATTTGTCCTGAGGAGTGGAAGATGAAAACCTTTGGCAACATTTCTCTCCTTTCAACAGTATTCAAGAAACAGGGTTGTTCCTCTTAGAGCAAAGGTTTTAAAAGGGAAGATTTTGTTGTTGTGTATGTCCTGCACACAAACAAATAGACCTAATCCCAAGAATCTGTTCTGACAGTAGCTTCATAAATACTATGAAGGAAAGCAGGGAAAGCAGCTTTAAAAAACAGCACGAGGGACAGCAGAGTCAGCAGCTTCATAAAAAATGCAAGGGAGAATGGGGACAGCAGATTCTGAAACTGAATTTAGGGACCCAAGCAGGAAACAACCAGGACCTCTAAGTAGTCGTCTCTGGAATACTCTCAAACTACACATGCAAATGAAGACTAAGATAGGAAAACAAGGCAGATGAAGGAGTCACTGGAAAGATGGTATTGGGAGTGTTTTAAATTTTGAAGTGAAATGCTTATTTGAAGAGCCAGCACAGACATGGTGGGCTGAATTGCCTCCTTCTACAGACTAATAATTGAGATTTTGAAAGCCAAAACAATAATCATTTCAATTAACACAATAAACTTACATGGACAATGTTTTGAATTATTATAATGAAGAATTTTGTTTCTGCATTCTTATCAACTTATCACATGAAGAAAACAGAAATGACTGTTCCAATGTGGTAAAGAGCATCCAGTAACTTTCCTGAGAGATTATTCTGTTTTCCTCCCACAAGAATGGATCCATCTAAAGGGAAGTTGGATAATCAAATGAAGAAAGGAATAGAGTCATGCTGACATAATTAGATAAGGAGAGATAGGAGAAGGCTAAAGTGGAGAATAAACTCTGGCATGGACTGTTAGAGATGATGGCCTGTTTCTGTGCTGTATGAACTACGTAATTCTTTTTGGTTTGTTGCTTTTTTTCCTTAAATAAATTTCACTTGCACAATGTTTTAGTATCTGATATCATATTTAAATGAAGAAGCATTTGAAAGGTTCAGTTGGTCGCCTTCAATGGCGCCATCTTAGGTACAAGTGCCTAAACCTTGGAGACAAAAGAGGAATAAAAGAAAAAGTAGTAGCATTGCTTAAGTGTCACTAAAACGTTAGAAATAAGATAATTACAACATTGTTAAAGGATTGTCATTACAGTCTGGTAAAGAATTTCAAATAGCAACAGCTCAGCACGTGGTCTGACCCCCCCATGCCAGACCCCAGTCCAACAACTTTCCGCTCCGCTCCAGCTTCAAGTCTGCTCCGCACCAGCACTCAGTTGCACCGAGGTAAGTTGCACTGCACCAGTGCTTGCTTCCCCTTGCGCTGCACCAGCACTGTTAAAAACAGAGAGAATGAAAAGAAAAAGAGCAGGCGGAGCAAAGAAGCTCGGGGCGGAATATTGTACTCTGCCGCCACCTTGCTGGAAGTATAAAAGGCAAATTTGCTATGGTGAATCCATTGTTGATTGCTGGAAAAACCCTTCTGGTTCACTACTGTCCTTTAGAGAAGGAAACTGCCATCATTACCTGGTCTGGTCTACATGTGACTTCAAACCCACAGCAATGTGGTTGACTCTGAACTGCCCTCTGGGCAATTAAGGATGGGCAATAAATGCTGCTTCGCCAGCAACACACTCATCCCGTTAATGAATAAAGGAATATCAAAGGAAGATGCCTACAAAGTTGTCGAAGGATTGGGAGAATTTCAGCCTTCTGCAGAGGAGGATCAAGAATGGGACTGAAAAAGGGAATATTGAAAGAAGTGGCTATAATGATAGTAGATACGTTGGTGCCATCTTTCAAAGCTCTAGACTCTGGAATGATCCCTGAAAATTGGAATATGGCAAATACAATCTCACAATTCAAGATACAAACAATAAACAGGGAACAACAGATCTATTGGCCTAACATCAGTCATAGGGAGAAAGGATATGTTAACAAGACTCTTCAAAAAATACCAGAACTTGCAGTCAACATGGATTCATGTAAGGGAATTATATTTCATAAACATGTGGGGAGCTTTCTGAGCATGTAATAGATAAGGGGAAATTAGTGGATGTTACAGATTTCGGTTTTCAGAAGGTTTTTGATTAGGTCCTACAAATAGATAAGCAAAATTACAGCACAGAGAATTGGGGGGGGGGGGGGGGGGTTGGAAGGTGGTGGGGAACATATTGACATGGATTGAGAACTAGCTAACTGAGAGAAAACAGAGAGTAGGAGTTTATGAGTCATTTTCAGGTTGGCAGGTTGTGACAAGTGGAGTGCCACAACAATCTTAAGTTATTTACTATCTTTATCAATGATTTCCAAGTTCACAGGTGACTCAAAACTTGGTGAAAGTAAGAACTGTGAGAAGGATGCAAATAAGGGGATTTGGAGAGGCTGCATGAGTCAAAAAAGAATTTAGCAAATGAAGTATGATGTGAAGACAGATGTGAGGTTATTCATTTTGGTTGGTAAAGCTAACTTAGAATGTTTTCTAAACAGTGAAAGGCCTGTTGGATCTTGGATGGTCTTGTTCTAGAGTCACTGAATGTTAAGATGCAGGCAATTAAGGTATATGAAATACAAAGCCTTTTTGACAAGAGGATGTGAATGTAGGAATAAAGATGTTTTTCTGTAATTATATAGAGTCTTGGCAAAATGACATTTGGAGTGTTATGTGCAGTTCTGGGTTGCCTTACCTAAGGCATGATGATATTAGGGGCAAAGTCCTGGCATGAATAGATTGGCTGACTGGGAGAAGGCAGAAAGTGGGGATAAAGGGTCTTTTTCAGAATGTATTCAAATGGAGTTCCGCAAGGTTCAGTGTTGGGACCACAGTTACTTACAAAATACATTAACGATCTGGATGAAGAAACTGAAGGCACTGGTGCTAAGTTTGCTGATGACACAAAGGTAAGTATAGGGACAGGTAGTGTTCAGAAGGATTTGCACAGGCTAAGAGAGTCAGCAAAGAAGTGGCTGATGAAACACAATGTGGGCAAGTGTGAGGCTATGCACTTTGGCAGGAGGAATAGAGTGCAGACTATTTTCTAATTGGAGAAACACAAAAAGGATTTAGGAGTCCTAGTTCAGGACTCTCTTCAGGTTAACATGCAGGTCCAGTTGGCAGTTAGGAAGACAAATGCAACGTCAGCATTCATTTCGAGGGCTAGAGTACAAGAGCAGACATGTACTGCTGAGTCTGTATAATGCTCTGGTTACAGTGCATTTGGAATATTGTGAGCAGTTTAGGGCCCCATATCTAAGGAAGGATGTGCTGGTATTGGAGGGGGTCCAAAGTAGATCTACAAGAATAATCCCAGAAATGAAGGGCTTGTACGTGAGTAGCAGTTGAGCACTTTGAGAAAATATTAAATAGATAGGCTCATATTCTCTGGAATTTAAAGAATGAGAGATAATCTCATTCGAAAATATATACTATCCCTACAGGGATTGACAGGGTGGATGCAGGAAGGATGCCTCCCCTGGCGAGAGGCTCTAGAACAATACCAGAATAAGGGGCAAGCCAGTTAGGACTGAGATGAGGAGGCATTCATTCACTCAGAGGGCGACAAATCTTTGGAATTCTCTGCCCTAGAGGACTGTGGAAGTTCTGTTCCTAATTATGTTTGAAGACTGAGATCAAAAGATTTCTACATATTAAAAACATAAAGGCGTAATGCAGGGAAATAATGTTAAGCTGCTAGATGTGAGTATTTTCAGTAGCTTGTGTTTTACTTCCAGATTACTAGCATCCACACTAACTTGTTTTTAAACGTAATGATTTTACTCCTTTGTTTATACAGTAATACTAAATTAAAAACATTAGCAAGTTACACAAAAGACAAATTTAAACAGTGCAACAAATCATCCTCAGGTATTTTGAAATTATTCTATGCTCATGCAAGTGCCATTTTGTACTGAAAATTGCAACAAAAACAATTTATTTGAAAGATAAGTAAATGCTTATCTTAAAATACAGAACTGTGCATCAAAACATCATTTTGTCTTTTGGTTTAAGATTCTGTTACTTCATCAATGAGAAACTATGTTAAATAATGAGAAACAATATTATCCCTTTAAAATCATGAAAAGTTTATTTGTGATTTTGTTATAATTTAAAGTTAAAAGAGAAACACAGTGTTTATACAAGCATTCTCATTAGTGAAGTGAAAAAGCTAGTGTTAACAACTGCCAAGCAGAGCTAACGCACATTTACCAAGGATATTTTGAGGAGATTCCTTCACCTCTGCATAACAGAGTTTGTTTATAGTGTTTTTGCATTTCCTTGAATGGTATTTACTAAGGTAACCAGCACATGACCGTGTTGAATTTCCCAATTTGTTTCAAGTGGTCTGTTGTTACAATGAAAGAAATGCAATGCATTCCCAATTAACATTTAAAAGGTATTTATATTAAAGCTTAACTACATTTCTCCATCATAACAAAGTAACACAAAATTAGATATTGCTGTAACACATACCACAGGTACATTACTATTTGTTATCAACACCTCAAATGAAAACACAAATTAAAAGGGCAAAATCATGTAAAGATCTATAAACAGAAATCTTAGCATTTGATTTTATTTTATACTTTTAAAAGTATCTTCCTGTAAGATACAAGTTTTTGTGCTGGGATCCTAAGCAAGCCCATGAGCTGTCTTCTTTTTAAAAATATGTTCTAATTGCACATATTCTTTTGCACTGTGATGCCCAATTAAAACCATCAGCTGACATATTACTGACCAAAATGTGCCTTGAAGGCACTAATGCATTTAATTAATCCTCCGTTAAGACCATCATGTTTATGACAGAAATGAACCAAGTAAAATTTGTTCTCATTAGCATAAAATACAATATTGCACAAGATGATGCACCTTTTTATAAGCAACCAATGTCCCAAGGGCTTTCAATTCCTCTGACTGAAGTATCAAGCAAAAGAAAAAAAATTCTCCCATTCTAAATAAATTAGAAAGTGTGCATTTCAAGTTTTAAGAAAGGAGACACTGTATATAATACTGTCAACATCTTATCTCCTGTCTGTTTCACACGCTTTTTTCCATACTAGCGTGTGGTGACAACAATTATATTGGAAAGGTTTGGCAAAGGTTAAGGCAGACAAAAGAACAGGTAATGTGGCCACGCACCCCCCAACAAAAAAAAAAATCGATAATGAAATTCAGTACATCATCGCCAACATTTCAATGGCAGATGCCTGTATAATTCCTCACTTTAGTCCTTTATTTTAATCAGCAGGCCAGACTGAAAGCTGCATTCAAGTCTGAATGATTGGAGCTCACCTGGTCTTTGATATGAACCAGAAAGTGCTCACAGCGATGGTCACACGGTGGTGGAGAAAGATTCTACCTGTTTCTGACTCACTGTGCAGACATTTTGGTTACTAATCTGGTTATAGAGACCAGGGTCTATTGTTCCATCCTCGTTATCACTGTCAGTACTGTCCTCACTGTCCTTATCATTAGTTTCCGTTTGTGCATTTCTGCTGAGGTGGCAAAAATGGTGAGGAACCCCCCGCAGATCACGAACCCTCATGGAATCAGTAATTAGATCTTCATCAGAGGAGTGGAATGAATCATCATCTGCTATGTGGTTCACAATATGGATCCTATCAAAAGTGTGTGGGCCTGAGAAGTCCCTCTGTCCTTTTAGGCACATGATCTGTTGAAACAGAAAATCATTGTTATTTTGCTACAATCTTGAATATTTATCATTTGTAGTATTTAAAAAAAATCTGGAACAGATCTACAACTTATCCACTAAAATATGTTTTTGCCAGCAGTCAATTTCCTCAAAGTTTCCTCCCTACTCCAACATTCAATGTTCTGGACACTGACCAAGTAATGCAATCATTGATTATATTCTGAGTGCTTCAGTCAAATGCAAATAAACCGTACCTCTGATTTAACTGACTGACACATTGGATTAAAAAGAGATTCAAAATCCAGTGCCCCTTCCCTTATGTGGTAAATATATGTACACATTATACAGCTGGCGACCAAACCTTGCTTTTACAGTCAGCAATATCAGCCTATCAAAATGAAAGAAAAAGCCCACCTTAAGAGATGTTTAAAAAACCCAATTCAGAGTGCGCTACAGACACAGAGATATCATCTCAAGAACAGCCTCTTCATCTGAACTGAGTAAATCAAAAACTATTATTGGTTCCCTCTCAACCTGCCACTCTACATTTCCAGTTTTGTTCCTTTTCTCAATTGATCCATACTTGCTTCTGAAATAATAATTCTTCTATCATTAACAACTCCAGTCTTGCAACAAAGAATATTGAATGGTCCGATGAAAGCAATAAAATGATTGCTGGTTAGATGGAATAAAAGCATAAACCTACAGCAGGAACTTTCAGAACAAATTCACGCAAAATTTCACAATTTGTTAAGTAACTGATCTAGTTATTACAAAATATAAATATCTTAATTCAACAGGAAAATATTAGAAGGGGAAGAATGAGCAGTAAGTTCAACCTCCAGGCAGGATTAATAGGGATTTATTGGAAAAAAAAAGAAATATATTAGTTTAACTCAGCATATGAAATGCAAGGAAACTCATAACGTGCCAGGATAACCAAAGAAATATAAACATAGGAATGGTGTTAGTTTTGTTTTTAGCCTTTACAAAGTACACATGCTACAATGTTAGGTTATTGAAGTAACCAGTTGTCCAAAATAAATCCATAAGGGATATGTATACAACCATTTTGAATCTGCACAAATAATTAAAAAACTGTGATGAAAATGACTTTATTGTTCCTAGTGGAAATTTTACTCATACAAATAAATGCGGTATGAATTGCACCAGTTAGAATGGACTGGGACATACACAGTCAATTACTCACCTGAAGGAGACTGCCCCAGTCCGTTATGCATGTGGTGGAAGGAGGGAGTAAAAAGACAGCAATTTAGAAGAGATGACACTATCCACACCACAGCATTAAAGATTCAATATGGGTGAATTTCAGGCTCTCAATAAGAGCAAATATTAATAAATAAGGCATGTGGATTTTTTATTCAAATTCCTCCTCTCCATGCTTGGAGGTGTTGATTTTTTTTGCTGGGAAATGATTCAATGGGCAACGGCAGGAGTGTGGGTGATATTTTGATAGCTTGATCAAGCTTACCTTTTATTCACATTGTTTCATTAGCAGGCCATTTGACTGATACTTCATGTTGTTCAAACTTTCTCTGCTTAGCCCTCCTTTTTAGAAAACAGTGAAACATGTTGGAATATCCTTTCATAGCCAGAAGTAAACTCAAGGTGACCATTTTCTACATGGGCTGATATTGATCGCTGACATATTACTCATTCATCAGGTCCATCATTGCTGAATTTGAAGCCGCTCTCATAGAAAGAGCACAAAAGTTCCCTTCCAGCAGGAATTATTGGAAAAGTTGGCAATGCCAAATTCTTCTTACTGGCTAAGGACACCCCCAGTGTCATTTAGAGAAGGAAAATACATTTCTCAAGCACTGTAGCTACACAGCATCCTGATAAGTACTGACTTGTGTAGAAAATGAGATTTTACTTGTCAATACGTTTCCAAATTTACATGTACCAGAATCTGTTTGGTCATTTACTTGCTACAGAACAGTACAGCACTTATCACTTTAAAAATACCCATCATCTTCTTAAACGGATAGGAGGAGCCTCATTATTTTCCAGTTGCTAGTATCACATTGATAGTTAATAAAGGCTGATTTAAAATACTGGTCCAAGTTATATTTCAAGCTCTAGTGAAGGAAAATGGAACATTTTTGCTTTTACACGTGCAGAATTAATGCTTAATGCTACCAGAAAGCCAATACTTCTGTTTAAAATGAAGTTTAAATTATTCTTTATGATCCAGCTAGTTCCTTAGAGCACAAACTGTGACTTCCACTCGCAGTAATTACTTTATAATTTACAGCTAAAGTGGTGTGGTACTGGTTTACTAATGTCATAGGGTTATAATACCACTGGAGGTCTTTCAGCCCATTGGATCCATGCTGGTTGACTGGACAGCAATCTAATCAGTACCAATCAACTGCCTTACCTAAGTTTATTTTCCTCAAAGGCGCATCCATTTTCCTTTTAAAATTATTCAAAGTCTCTGCTTCCACCACCCCGTTGGTTAATATTACTCTGTGCCTGTTGTTGTTGGCACTTATGTTGTTGGCACTTTTTTCTCAGCAACATAACATATCCTAAGGTTAATAAAATTCAAACCTTGGAAACTCTGCTAGATGGGCATAGGTAAATTTGTATTGGAGATGGTTGCAACTGCACAGGACACCATGTACAAATCAATAAATACAAGATATGAATGTGGAAATAGAAGTATATTGTAAAAAGGAGCAGTGTAGCTGAGGAGTGTAAAATTAATTTTGTGCTTATTTTCAGTAGAGATGCATGGTCGCTTACAAATGAGATACAAACCTGGAGTTGATTTTAAACAGGAGTTTTATAAGTAATGGACATTGCAAGGCTGAAAATGGCACCCAAGAACGTGTTATTTTGATGTTAATTTTCATCTTAGTTGTGGGGTCTTGGGGTAGGTAGCAGGTCAGCATGCAGGAAGAGACACAGAGCCACTGTTTCAGGTCCTGGGGGTTAGGTATGTCACTTGTTAGCTTGGTGGTGGGGGGATGGGTGTGTGGAAGCAAGACAGGGATTGCCGGGGGGTGGTGTCAGATGTCTGGGCAAGGGTTTGTTGCATTCCAGGTTTTTTCTTGGGGTGGGGGCAGTGGCATTGGTGCTAGGGCCATTGATGCGAAGGGCTTTTCAAACTAAGGGTGCTGAGGATGCAAGGAGTCTAGGTGGTGGTGGGGTGGGGAGTTAAATCAGGTAGAAGTCAGTAGTTATGCAGGACTTAGACTAAGTATTTAATTATCTAACTTTTTGTGCTCAAGTAATAACTGCAGCTGAACCCTGTGAATTAAATGGAGACTTTGTGGGCTCCAACTCCAGGGAATTGTCCATCAGACTCTTAATTGCCCAATTTCTTGGGCAATTCCTTTTGAGTCTACCATGTCTAGGATTCTACACTGTGAAAATAACTAAGTGGTTATTGGATAATCTGGGCCAGTATATCCCCTGGACTTTCTTCAGTTTTATACATGACTACAGGCTAATTGGTCTATCAGACAGCCTGAGTGAGATTAAATCATGCTCATTTCAAGGGCTATTCTCAGTAAAATACAACACGGAAATGTCCAACTTACTCCTAAAAATGTGATCTATGCTGTTGCAAAAAGTTCAGGTTCCTTGCCTTAACAGCAATAGGTCAAGTATACATGGACTTTGGTTCAGGGCGATAGTTAGCCTACTGTCACTTAAGATTGGAAGATGGTTAGAGCCATAAACAGTGGTCATAGGTCCATGAACATACTCTGGCTAAATTAGGATGCATAAAATTTTGTATTACAAGAATTGTTAGGTAGTACAGATCTTAGCATCGTTAAAAAAAGGATTCTGTCAAAGTTTTACCATCTCGTGCTCATGAAGGCAAATATTGTGAATTCAGATCTTCTACCTTAATATAATCTCCCTAATTAATACTTGCTGTTCTCTCTTTAACAACTCATTCCTAACCAATGTTCAAGTTTTATCTATATATACTAACTTAAGCTTGTGCGGTACCTTTGTAATTTTAAACTTCAAGATTTGTGGTAACCTAGGTACACTCTGTATTGCAATTTTGGAATGTCAACATATAAGGCTGTTTCCTCAATAATGTCTAGGAAATTGAATCATCAGATTCTATCCCATCTAGTGCCTGTCACACACTAAGTTATTTTTGTATGTGCTCCTTCATTGTTTTATAAATGACTGACTTAAGAATAAATTTATCGAGATTTATTTTATTACCTTGCTCGAAAACAGGTGGCACATTGGCTGGTTCACAATCCACTGGAATCTCTTCATGGTGGTGGTTAGTACTTCACAGATTTCAATATCTGTCCCATTGAGGATCCTGGGGATTTAGCATTTTCTTGCACTCTTTAAGCCTGCCTATCGTTGCAAGTATCACCAGACCAACAGTTTAGTCATAGAACCTCCTATATTGGTTGGTTTGCTTCTCGAGAGTGTTTCCAGGAAATAATCATCCACTACTTTCTAAAGAGGAGTCAGATTTCGCCTGAAACATTAACACGTCCTCTGTCAACATATGCTACTGGAAAGAAGAGCATTTCTAGCACTTGCTGGTTTTAATTATTTGTGTTAACTTCTTTTGTTAATCTCCAGTTCAAAGACATGCTCATCCTTAACGGGCCTCATTTTTTGTGATAACTCTCTTGCTTGATAATACTGAAACCAACGTTTTTTCTATTGTTTGGTCTCAACAGCCAAGTTAACCCCAAATTCCTACTCTGCCCATCTGAGTCTTTTGTACATCTATTTCCGCAGCTCTTTGCGCTTTCTTTCTAGTGGTTTTCATCTCCCTTCTACCTACCTACTTAAGTATTTTTGTATTATTAATTCAGGAGAAAAATTTAGAGACAGCATCCCAGAAGTTTGAGCTGAAAGAATTGCTGTGATAGGGTTAGGTTAGAAAGATAAAATTGAGAATGAGTAAGAAGAATGGATCGGATGAGCATTCAGATCTCAGGAAGTTTATGGAATGGATGGCAGCTACAGCATTAAATAGAATTTAAGAAGATTTTAAAATTGAGGACTTGCCAACCAGGTGCCAGTGAACATCAGAAAGCCTGGAGGCGACAGACAAGTGACATCTGGAGTGAACTGGGGCATTCTTTTATGATGATCCACAAAACTTACCACTTTGATTAAGCTTTACTTCACCCTTCCTGATAGCTCCTTCTGTGACACAGTATTTCCATTAATATTAGCCCTGTTAATCACCTTGGGATGTTTCACCATGCTAAAATTTACCACTTAAGTGGAAGTAGCTTTTTTTGTTTGCTCATGGCATGAGAGTGTTGCTGGCTAGGTCAGCATTTATTGGCTGCCCCTAATTATCCTAGTTAACGGTCAACCACATTGCTGTGGGTCTGGAATCACATGTAGGCCAGACCAAGTAAGGATTGCACACTTCCTCCTCATTAATCTACTTAGGATTTTTGTTTTTTACCCTGCATTAGCTTTTCTTTTGATGCATATATCCTCCATACTGAGAAGAATTTCCTTAAGTGAAGCTTTTCTAAGTACTAACTAATAATGTCCAGTCCATTATTCCCCTCATTACATAAAACTGACCCTTTCAGAGTTGCAAAGTCGAGCACTGATATGTTGTATTGATTTATCATGCCAAATGGACTTGTTTGGGCCAAGGAGCTTGTCTTAGTGCTGTAGGACTCTATGACTCTATGAAAATACACAAAGCTAAAGAAATCCAATTGTTTTTTCCCAACAGTTACTACAGGATGTTGTTTTTACCCAATAAGTCAAAGACATTATAATTTGTGAACCAGTCACTCTATCTCCTGTCAAGAAGTGAAAGAACCAAAAGGAAAAGGGCCAGAAAACTGAAGGCCTTGGGAAACCAAAGGAACATCACATCGAGCCCTGAGGGCTGATGCTATTGATTTGTTACCCCAGTACTTCTTTCTCTCCATACACGTTCGTTTAAGAGATCGCAGGGCCTTTGGCGATGATCTTTTCGTCCTCACTGTCCACGGGTATAGTGCCGGAAGATTGACAGGCAAATGTCATTCCCTTGTTCAAAAAAGGGAATAAGGATAACCCTGGAAATTACAGGCCAGCTAGTCTTACGTCAGTGGTGGGCAAATTTTTGGAAAGCACTCAGAGAGATAAGATTTATGATCACTTGCAAAGGCACAGTTTGATTCGTGATAGTCACCATGGATTTGTGAGGTACAGATCATGCCTCACAAACCTTACTGAATTCTTTGAAGAGGTGACCAAATACGTGGATGAAGGTAGAGCAGTGGATGTGGTATACATGGATTTAAGTAAGGCGTTTGATGAGGTTCCCCATGGTAGGCTCATGCAGAAAGTAAGGAGGCATGGGATAAGGGGAAATGTGGCAGATTGGATTCAGAATTGGCTGACCCTCAGAAGACAAAGGGTGGTAGTGAACGGAAAATATTCAACCTGGTGCTCAGTTACGAGTGGTGTACCACAAGGATCTGTTCTGGGTCCTCTTCTATTTGTGATTTTTGTAAATGATTTGGATGAAGGAGTGGAAGGGTGGATTCGTAAGTTCGCAGACGATATGAAGGTGGGTCGCGTTGTGGACAGTGCGGAGGGCTGTTCTACGTTACAAAGGGACATTGATAGGATGCAGAGCTGGGCTGAGAAGTCGCAGATGGAGTTTAACCTTGAAAAGTGTGAGGTGTTTCATTTTGGAAGGAAAAACTTGAAAGCAGAATACAGCGTAAACGGAAAGATTCTTGGCAGTGTGGAGGAGCAGAGGGATCTTGGGGTTCATGTCCACAGTTCTCTGAAAGCTGCCACCCAGGTGTATAGAGTTGTTCAGAAGGCGTATGGTGTGTTAGCTTTCATTAATAGAGGGACTGAATTCAAGAGCCGTGAAGTTATGCTCCAGCTGTACAAAAGCCTGATTTGGCCACATCTAGAGTGTTGTGTCCAGTTCTGGTCACCTCATTACAGGAAAGATGTGGAAGCGTTGGAAAAGGTGCAGAGGAGATTTACCAGGATGTTGCCTGGAATGGAGGGAAGGTCTTACAAGGAAAGGTGGAGAGAGCTAGGGCTTTTCTCTTTAGAACGACAAAGGATGAGTGGTGACTTGGTAGAGGTGTGCAAAATGATCAGAGGTATGGATAGAGTAGACAGCCAGAGACTTTTTCCTCAGGTGGAGGTAGCTCTTACGAGGGCGCATAGTTTTAAAGTGAGTGGAGGCAGAGAGTGGTATGGGCATGGAATGCATTGCCGGAGACGGTAATGGAGTCGGCATCATTAGGGGCATTTAAGCAGCTATTAGATAGGCATATGGATGATAGTATAAGGTAGGGGTGGAAGTTAGATAGACCTTAGGATTAGGGTAAAAGTTCGGCACAACATCGTGGGTCGAAGGGCCTGTACTGTGCTGTACTGTTCTATGTTGTAAATGCAATTATTTTATGGTTGTCATCATTCAGAGGTGTTAAAATATGTTTGTTCTGCCTAATGCAGTGAATGAGAATACAACCATGTACACAAATAATTAGTTCAGATTCTAGGCCATCTGTAAGTTTTCAGTTTATACTAAACTGGTTGAAGTTCTCACACTTCAGTAACTTTCTGCTTAAACATATCTTCATTACTTCAAAGAATAGTTTGTGGTTATCTTTTAGACTTATGGAAGTTAGGAAATTCCCTTCATTCCTTTCACATTACATATACACAGCCTGACTATCTCCAAAATACCTATGTTACACAAGGGATGGTTTACTACGTCTCACTTGATATTAAGATTCTGCCTCTGGAAGTTTTAAAATTTTTATTATATAAAAAATACATACGTATATCTTATCTAAATATTTTTCACACGCATACCACCCAAATCAATTGGTAAAGCCTGATTTTCACAATATTCTTTCCTAAAAACATGAACTTTGGTATAAATATTTGGTGTTGTTTACTCATTCTCCACGCTGCTTGTATATTTGCACAAGGAAATGAGTACCAACCCACAACACTGTCCATTAGTCAACAAATTCAGTCCTGGAATTACTGCTACAGCAGCTTACTCAATCAAGGTGATGCAAGTTGTCTTTGACAGCACTACCGAGTAGAACATGCACAGCAATAGCCTGTTCACCAATGAATTGATTAGGTTCTGTGAGACCACACTGTTTCAGATCTCATTACAACCCTGGTTCGAACATGGTATTAAAAAAAAGTGAATTTCAGACTCAGGCTGACCAGAAACAACTGGACCATTTATATAAATAGTATAGCTGCACAGACTGGGAATTTGCACGTGGTGATAGGGATTCAGGATAATTGCTGCAAATTCCCAAGACACACACCATTCTGACAATGAACTATATTGCTGCCTCCTTTGTAACAGTACTCTGGTGTACCTACAACACAAAAACAGTAATGCTCCAAGACAGCTGCTCACAGATTTGGAAGGCCCTATCAAAATAGCAAACATAGTTAAGTTTGGCACAGCATTTTGTAGATGATTTACACTGTTGCTAATGCGAGTATTTGGTGAGGTTCACCTTATCAAATTCCACTGTCTAGAACTTATCCTATCTCCTCGGAATCCATAGAAAATCATCTCTGCAGCTACGAATTGCGATGTCTAATCATCTTCTAAATATCCTTTCCTTTGCTTGACACCCTTACCAATTCTGAAACGTACAGCCCCAAGGTTTTTCACTTCAATTTGAACATAATTCCTTAAATTTTCTTTTCAACAGCTCCATGTTACCTGTTCTCATACATTTGGTTCCTTTGTAAACTGCAATTTCTGACTTCTTCCCCTCTTTCTTTTCCAAAAGAAACAATGTGGGTCCACCCAACAAACTAACTCTGAGTTGTTCTTATGACATGTCTCCTTGGCAGCAGTAACTTCTTACTTCCTAGTGCTTTGTTGTCTTGTTTTTGATGTTGCCCTCATCACAGCTATTAGGATCTGCATTTGTCTAGACCCACGATTCAAAGCAGGTTATCATGTACTTCCTACCCTTCAGCTTCCTTTTTATCTGCGAGGCTATCTTCTAAAATATTTCCTTCAGACAACATGAAAGTGAGTGTGAGTGCGAGTGCGAGAATGAGAGTGAGAGCGAGAGTGAGAGCGGTGAGTGTGCGTATCCCAGCCAGTGGATCTTAACCTCGATATTCTTCAGTTCAAGCATCGCAATGCTCCCACAAATCATGCATACATATTCGGTTAGAGACAAAAAAAACTGCAGATGCTGGAATCCAAGGTAGACATGCAGGAGGCTGGATGAACATGGCAGGCCAGGCAGCATCTGGAAGAAAGGAGGTGTCAACATTTTGGGAATTACCCTTCTTTAGGACTGGATGTGGGGATAGGGGGAACCGCAGATAAAAGAGTGGACGGGGAGTGTGAGGTGGAAGCGGAATGGTGGTGATAGGTGGACACTACTAGTAGGTATGACCTGGTTGGTCGATGAGAGGGATGGTCGGAAGATGGAATGGAAGGGAGGAGGTGGGGCTGGAAATAGAGCCGGGGGATGGGTGGGAAGGTTATTTGAAATTGGAGAACTCCATGTTCAGTCCTCCAGGCTGTAGGGTGCCCAGGCAGAAGATGAGGTGGTGTTCCTCAAATTCGCATTCCAAGTTGCTGCAGGAGGAAGCCGAGGGCGGACATGCCGGAGGGGGGTGGGAATTGAAATGTACGGTGACCAGGAGGTTAGGTTGGCCATTACGGGCCAGGTGAAGGTGCTCGGTGAAACGGTCACCTAGTCTACATTTGGTCTCGTTAATGTAGGGAAGACCAAATTGGGAGCACCGGATACAACAGACTAGGTTGGAGGAGATGCAGGTGGAGCTTTCTGTTTAGGGCTCTGGAGGTGAGGGAGGTGGTGTGTGGGCCGGTGTTGCATCTTTTGTGGTTACATGGGAAGGTAACGGGTGGGTTGGAGTGGTTGGTTGGCAGTCTGGTGCGAACTAAGGAGTGGCGAAGGGAATGTTCTATGTGGAAGGCAAAGAGGGGTTGGGAGTGGAAGATGTTCTGGTTGGTGGGGTCTAATTGGACATGGCAGAAGTATTTGAGGATGTGGAGGCTGGTGGACAGTGAAGACAAGAGGGACCTGACCTTTATTTTGTTTGGGGGTGGGAAGGTAGTGATGGTTAAGAGCTGTGGAGCGGGGAATGGAGGCGGTGCGGTGGAGGGCTATCTGGATGACACAGCAGGGAAAAGAGCGCTGTTTGAAAAAGGCAGCCATCCGGGATGCTTGGGAGTGGAACATCTCCTCATCAGAGCAGATGTGACTGAGACAGAGGAATTGGGAAAACAGGATGGAGGTTTTGCAGGGTACAGGGTGGGAGGAGGTGTAGTCGAGGTAGCTATGGGAGTCTGGGGTTTACTGTAAATGTCGGTCCATAAACTGTCACCAGAAATAGAAATGGAGAGGTGTCTGAGATAGACCAAGTGAATGTGAGGACAGGATGGAGGTTGATAAACTGCTCCAGTTCAGCCTGGGTGCAGGGTGTAGGATGCAGCACTGATGCAGTCATTGATGTAATGGCAGAAGAGTTGGGGAATAGTACCGGTGTATGTACTGAAGAGGGACTGTTCGACATGACCGACAAACAGGCCGGGGTGGCTAGGGCCCATGTGACTGCTCACGGAAACCCCATGGATTTGAAGAAAGTGGAAGAATTGAAGGGAAAGTTATTGAGGGTGAGGACAAGTTCAGCGAGGTGGAGCAAGTTATTGGTGGGGGCAACTGGGTCTGCTGGAGAGGAAGAAATTGAGGCCCTGTAGGTTTTCCTTCTGGGGTATGGACATGTATAGGGATTGCACGTCCATAGTAAAGATGAAGTGCTGGGGGCCAGGGAACTGGAAACTTCCAAAGAGGTGGAGGGTGTAGTTTGTGCCCCGGATGTAGGTGGAGAGTGCCTAGACCAAGGGGGGCAGAAAGGAGTCGAGGTGGGAACAGATAAGTTCCATGGGGCAAGAGTATGCGGAGACGATGGGTCGGCTGAGTTGGTTGGGCTTGTGGATCTTGAGAAGCAGGTAGAACCAGGCAGTGCAGGGCTGGGGGACTATAAGGCTGGAGGCAGTAGAGGGGAGGTCAATGTTAAATTAAGCATCAGATGTTACACCCCACCTGATTGCAGTGTCTTAATTGGAGACTCAATTATATTGTATGTTGTAAAGCAGGTATTCACTGAGTTGTTTTCCCTAACTAATGAGTCAGGTTAAAATTGACCTCATAAAGCCAGTTCCTAATATCACCATTTCTGTTCTTTGAATTGCTGTCCCACTCAAGTATCAACTTCCTCACTTTTTAAAAAACAAATCTCCCCAATACTGTAATATTTAGACTCACTGCAAGAACTTGAGAGAGAGATAGGATGAAAGTACAGATCGGAAGAAAATCTACATTTCGGGCATTTGTTGAAGGTACAGGTCATTTAGGTATCCTCATTTCCCACTGTGCACTGTATTTACTACAGACATTAGCAGACCACTTGAAGAGGAGTCGGAGGAAAAAAATCCAAGTCTGCAGCTACAACCAGATAAAATAAATTGAAATGGATAATTTTAATCAAAATATTGCATTTTATAGAAAATTCACCTGACTTGCACAATGATAAAATGTTAAAGCTTTAAACAATAGGCTTTAAGAATGAATGGGAGAATTTTAACCTGGTAAAAGCAAACTGCCTGAACTGCTACCAATGGAACAGATCCAATCCAGCCAATTTAGACCCCGTAAGTTTACCCTTGATCATCAGGAAAGTGATGGAAGATGTCAGCAAAGCCTGCTCACAGATGCCCAGTTTGGGTTCTGCCAGGGACACTCAACTCCTGACCTCATTACCTCATTGGTTCAAACAAGGTAATGTTCTAGGCCCAATCATCTTAAGCTGCTTTATCAAAGACCTTTCCTCCATCATAAGATCAGAAATGGAGATATTTGCCGATGATTGCATAATGTTCAACACCATTTGCGATTCCTCAGATATTGAAGCAGTCCATGTTCAAATCCAACAAGATCTGGACAATATCCAGGCTTGGGCTGACAACTGGCAAGTAACATTCATGCCACACAAATGCCAGGCGATGACCATCTCCAATAAAAGACATCTAACCACCGCCCCTTGACATTCAATGGTGTTCTCATCACTGTGTCCCCAACTATCAACATCTTTGTGGTTACTATTGACCAGTAACTCAACTGGGTTCACCACATAAACACAGTGGCTACAAGAGGAGATTCGAGGCTAGAAACAGTCTGGCAAGTAACTCACCTCCTGGCTCCCCAAGCCTCTCCATCATCTATAAGGTACAAGTCAGGAATATGATTGAAAACTCCCCACTTGCCTGGATGATGCAACTCAGCCAGCACTCAAGAAGCTTTCTGCCATTCAGAAAAAAGCACCCCACTTGATTGGCACCACATCCACAAGCATTCACTCACTCCACCACCAATGCTGAGTAGCAGTATTGTGTATTACCTACAAGAAGCACTGCAGAAATTCAAAGACCCTGAGTTAGCATCTTCTAAACCCACAATCACTTCCACCTAGAAGGACAAGGGCAGCAAATACCTGGGAACACCACACTTGCAAGTTCCCCTCCAAGCCACTCACCATCCTGACTTGGAAACATGTTGCCATTGCTTCAATGTCATGGGATCAACATTTTGGAATGCCCTCCATAAGGGCATTGTGCGTCAATCTACGGCATGTGAACCGCAGTGGTTCAAGAAGGCAGCTCACCACCACCCTCTCAAGGGCAAAACAAGGGATGGGCAATAAAAATGCTGGCCCAGCCAGCAATGCCCACATCCCACAAGTGAATAGAAAAAAATAATTCCCGGTAATCCCTCGAAGCTTAAACAACTCTGTCCAATTTATACTGACACTATTTTTTTTTGGTTTGCTTTGATTAGCGTAGGCTTAGGAATATGCATATCAACATGATCGTCACTATGAAAAGGCTAACATATCTGATGCAATGAGCAAGGTTTTGTCAGCAAAATTTGACATAGCAGTTTAAATCAGAATAAATCCTAAGCAGAAGGCACTATGTGCTTGAGTGATAAAGAAAAGGGAGGATAGGATAATTCTGAACACTATTTCAATGTTGGCCAACATAGGTAGGAAAGGTCTTGTGAGGCTAAATCTGCAAGTATCTTAAACATTGAGAATTTTGCAAAACAGGAATTGGGCAGTGTGATAAGACACCACTAAATGATTCATACATTGAGCCTTAAGTCGAGGCTTTTGTTGTTCTTTCTCTGAATTGACATCTCCAATTTTCAGAATTACCTCCTCTTCAACTGTCCTTGATATCAAATGCTGAAAACAAACTGTCAAATTGTTCCTAGTGATAAAATATCATGTAGTAGTGGCTGGGAATTCATTCAGATTTTGAAGTCTATGTCTAATGTTGAAGCACACTTGGCATAAGGCAATTTAGCTAAAATTTACAGAAAATTATAATTGGAGAATATTTTGGGGAAGATAAATTGCATCTAGTGACTGAAAATAAATGCAGATTTAGTGACAAACCATTCAGTAATCTGGATGCAGCACAAGCTGATAAGTGGTGCACATCAGTGAAAAATAACTGCACATCCCCGACCCAACTCTAACTTACAGAAATGGTCTTGCACATAGACAGAATAATGTTCAAAAGGTAAGGGCATTTGAACTTTTCCCATAGGACTTCCATGTTCAATCAGACTAGAGAGGGTAAAGGTAGACACTGAGATGTTGCTTATTCTTATTCAAAGACCTATGTTACAATTCTTTAAGTACACACTGGACTCCATAACTGGCTGGAAGATAAACTTCTCTTGTACTTATTTGGTTAGAATTGATGTAAGCAAAATCAAAATAGCTGCGGATGCTGGAGATGTGAAACAAAAACAGAAAATGGAGCATGTGGCAACATCTGTGGTAAAAAGAGAGTTAACGTTTCAAGTCTGATATGACTCTTCTTTGGATTTGAAAAGAGGCAGAAAAGTGGTAGGTTTTTGTGTGCTGTGGAAAGAAGTGATAAGGAGCAAGTGGAACAGAAGGGAAAGTTCAGAGGACGAATGAGATTAGAGAGCACAGGTGTCACAAAATCATTGGCAAAGGAACCAGTAATGGCCGTTAAGTGGTCCAGTGTAGGCGTTAATAGCAGAATATAGGTCAGCTTTGCTGAAAGCTAAACCAAGAAAACCAGACCCTGGGGGTTGGCTGGAGGTGGCGAAAAGGTCAGGGAATTAAGGTGGAGGATCGAGTACTTTTTCTGATGTTTGAGCTCAAGATTGAGCCCAGAAGGATCAAAAGTGCCTAAACAGAAAATGAAGCGCTGTTTCTCCAGCTTGCATTGACTTCACTGAAATACTACAGTAGATATAAGATGGAAATGTGAGCATGAGAGCAAGATAGGGTATTAAAGTAATAAGCAACTGAAACACCTGGGTCATACCTGCTGAATGAATGGAGGTATTCTGCAAAGTGGTCATCCAGTATGCGTTTGGTCTCCCCAGTATGCAGGAGACTACACTGTGAACAGTGAATACAGTTAGGCTAGAACGAAAACTGTACAATTAAATCACTTCAGCTGGAAGGAGTGTACAGGACCTGGACAGCAAGAAAGTAAAAAGACAAGTCTTAGACCTCTTGTGATTGCACAGAAAGGTGCTATGGGAGGGGGATGAGATGTTGGGGGTGACTGAGGAGTGGATCACAGTGTCACGGAGGGAACGGTCCCTGTAGAATGCTGTCGGGGAGGGGAAAGGAAGATGCTGCAGATGCTGGAAATGATTCTTTGAATATGGAGGTTGGTGTGGAGTGGGAAGTGAAGATAAGGGGAACTTTTAGCATGCTTCTGGAGGAAAGGGGAAAGGGTGAGGGCAGAAGCACAGGAAGTGGGTCTAACATGGTTGAGGTCTATTATTGGGTCTGAAGAAGAGGGGAAGGCATGTGGGAGCACTACTGTGAAATGTAATATAGTCAGAACAGATAGTGTGGAGGTGGAGTAACTGGGAGAATGAAATGGGGTCCTTACATAAAGCAGAGAGTGTGAGGAAGTATATTGAGACACTTATGGCATTTGGTGAGTTTTGTCACGAATATTAGTAGACAGCCTATCTCCAGAAATGGAGACACAGAGTCAAAAAAGGGAAGGGGACAGTCAGAAATGGAGGGAATGAAATTGGAAACAAAATTCATTACTTCTTTTTCAGTTCTAGATGAGAGCCAGGGTGATATTGATACAGTCATCGATGGCCCAGACAGCGTGTGTTGCGGGAGGAGACCCGAATAGGGCTACAACAAGGAATGGTTCCCTAAACCTGATACACCAATGTAGGTGTGAAAAAACTAGGCAAAGACAGAAATAAGTAGAATCAAGACAGGAAGAATCAGAAAACTAACTGAGGGCAATTCTGTTATGGATTTTGAGGTGGTGGTAGAAGTGGACAATAACAGGGTTGGGGAACTGTTGAAGTGGGAACCTGTGGACAGAAGATCTCCAGAGAAGATGTGATCAGTAATAGTCCAGGAAATAATGGCCTGATCTTCAGCGATGGGATTATGGTCCAAGGGAGATAAGAAGGCATGTCAAAGCCGATGTGCTTAGCCTCTGCAAGGAGGTTAGTATTCCAGATGACAACAACATGACCCTTGTTGGAAGTTTGATAGCATCTCAGGGTTGGACTTCTGAGAAAGGGTCACTGGACCCGAAATGCTAACTCTGATTTTTTCTTCACAGATGCTGCCAGACCTGCTAAGCTTTTCCAGCAACTTTGCTTTTGTTCCTGATTTACAGCATCCGCAGTTCTTTTGGTTTTTATTGGATTTAAGAGAACACCTCCATCAATCTGCAAGCATGATCCCAATTTTCCAGTCACTTGTCATTTTAATTTGCTACATAGCTCTTTTTTTTTGTCTTAAGTCTGTTGCATTGTTCCAGTCCAGAAGGTACAGTCCCTTATTTTGTGTTTAGGCACTCTACACCTTCTGGACTCAATATGAGTTCAACAAGTTAAGACCATGAACTCTCTTCTCCAATTTGCTTCCCAGCCTTCCCCTCCAACCCCCTCCTGCGTATCTTTCTTGGTTTTCTGTTAACACCTACTATTAGGATTAACTCTGGAGCTATCGCATTTCTCTACATCCATTACCATTCTCTTTGCCTTTTATTCTGTTACATATGACTCCAACCTTCCCTTCTGTTCCACTTGCTCCTCCTCAACTTGTTCTATCTACAATATAAAACCCAACAATTTTATGTCTTTCGTCAGTTCCAAACAGGAGTCTCATTGGATTTGAGACATTAACTGTTCCTCTAGGCTTGTATGCAGATAGATCTGCTGAGTTTCTCCCAAAATTTCTGTTTTTATTTGGAATTTGGTGTATATACTTTACTACATCGAGAAAAGATGGCTTGAAACACATCACAAGCAATGTCATAAATTTCAGGGTTTAAAAGGAGGTTAATTGACAGCCAAGTTTAATTTAATCTTTCAGCCTTGAACATAATGCTGATTCTTTATCTTTTTTCATGTTGGAGAATTCCTATCTGAGTCCACTTTTTTTGGTGACTACTGCCATTGTGGTGTTGTATTTTGCAGGATAGCTTCATGTCATAATACAATTATTCTTACTGAAGAAGTCTGGACTAGGACTGAACGGTATCATCTGACAGGAAGTGACAGCTGGAAAATGGACACTGCATTTTATAAACCGCGTAAATTATTGCAGTGTTGAGCACACCCTTCATTTGATATTGATTATTACTTAAGCAATGAATCTTAAACTGAATTCTAGCACTTGATTTTAATCCTCAATGAACAGGAAATGAGACCACTTTGCTGAACTGCCAATTACACTGAGAATACCAATATTCTTTAACATAAGCTGCAAAAATTGAAAAAAAATCTGCTCAAGTGTAAACGTGCTAAAGATTAACACTAGCAAATAACCTGAAACCAGAAGGTTTCCAGTGAATCAGAACAGGAAACCAGAATAAAGCTAACTCCGGTAGGTCATGACTTCTCGATTACTGTAAAATAGAAAATCATGATTTGAATCCTCTGCTTATCTGTGCTGAGTCTGGCATCACATAAAAGGTTAAGTGATTTAAGCTCAAGCTGAAGAAACTTTCAGAAGCTTAACCACATAGTTCTTTCTTTGACAGTAACCTGTGCATGACCTTGATTTGCAGTCTGAAATTGAACAGAAGTTGAAAAAAGTGTGTTCTAACTTCTCATTAATTTGGGATTCCCAAAAAAAAAATGAATGATTCCACCAGACATTGACTAATAAAACTAGAGAGAATAATATTACCATATAGGCCTGTATCATTATTTCTTAAATGCATAACTTGTTTCCCTACATTTGGAAAGCACGCAAATACACAGGAAAATGTACCATGAACACAATTTTGCAACATGAAATTCAGTTTGTTATTAAAAAGTTTACCATCCTAATTTACTTTGTTGGTATTAAGACTACCACTTAACTACAAACACATCTACATCTTATTTGGCACGATGTTAAATACTAAAATATTGTTGAAATCTAGCTTCCACATATAATTTCCACACTGAGATTTGATACCAGATGCATCCTCAAAAGTGTAATAAAAAATCTAAATCCCATTCAGTCTTTTGTTCAAAATTTCACTGTGCAGGCAACATAAAGCTTAAAAATATGGTAAGTATGAGGAAGGTGGCAACAGACATCAGAAGGATGCTTGTGGACACATGGCAAATAAAATTTAATGTCTAGAAATGTGGGATTTGACATGACAAAAAGAATGAGGTGGGGGAACATGAACCAGAAGTTACAATTTAAAAGTGGTGTAGGAACAAAGAGATTAGGAGTAATCTTTGAAGCAGGACAAGTTTAGGCGGTTAAGAATAAAACATGTGGGATTATTGGCTTTGTTAAAAGGAATAGTGTATGAAAACGAGGAAGTCAAGTGAAATTTTAATAAAATATTGCTAAGGCCTCAAATGGTCTTGCATGTCTCTGTTCCCATTTATCCACACATAGTCATTGTATCTCCAGGTTTGACTACCCTTTCTTCCTTTAGAACATTACTTTTTGAAGCTGTTCTTGGGCAGATTATAGATAAGGAAAACCGTAATCACACCAGTGGCAGAGAGTGAGTTTCCACACACAAACGGATGATATCCAATATAACAAGCATGGGGCTGGATGAACACAGCAGGTCAAGCAGCATCATAGGAGCAGGAAAACTTGACGTTTCTGATGAAGGGTTTAGGCCCGAAACGTCAAG
>JAHRHZ010000273.1:6084533-6161828 GCA_024137785.1 Ginglymostoma cirratum | reverse complement strand
TCTCGGATTCTCCAGCATCTGCAGTACCTTTTATCTCGGATGATATCCAATTTTGCCTTTGCATCACTTCTTTCTAACTCCCTCAGCTGCCCGTGTCATCAGACTGCCTGACTGATGTCAAATATTGGAGAAATCACAACTTCCTCCAGTTTAAGGTCATTGAAATGTAAGCCACAGCCTTTGGCTCTGCCACAAAATCTGCTCCTTTGCCACTATTTCCTGCCACAGACTACCTGTAATCGTGGCATCCTGTTTGAGTCTATACCAAGTCCCATCTCTGGAAAAAATGCTAGCCTTATTTACAGACCCTGCTGCTATTGAAGCCCTTACGCATATCTCATCACCTCTGAATCTGACTACACCGATGCTCTCTTTGCTGATCACCTCTACTCTCCCCAACAGCAGCTTAATTTAAAAAACATTCTGTTGCTTGGATCACAACTCCCTGGTTGACCTACATTCAAGGCTGAGTTAGAATCAGATGTTTGATTATCGAGGAAGTCAAGAATTACAAATTAAGGAGGCAAGGTGAGTTTAGATCACAGATCAGCCATGATCTTATGAAATGGCAAAGCAGATTGAAGGGTCTAACGGACTACTCCTGCTTCTACTTATGATTTACACTGACACTTGGTTTTCTTCACTGTTACATTGAATTTTTGGAGGATGATGTGCATTTCTTTCAAGTTTATGCCCTCTCTCTCCCAGGCCTTCCAACCTTGTGCCCCTCCCAGATACTCAGTTCCTGAATCTGGCTTGTTGAACATCACCCCCTCATCTACCATCCATAACCAGCTACATGGTCTTCAATGCCCTCAGTCTTACTCTTTGAAATTCCTTACCAAAATCAATCCTTTTTGAAAAGAAAATCTTGAGCCCCTTTTCTTTGGTGACCCTGCTTAATCTGTCCTTGCCAGCCTCACTGGCTTACCTTGCACCAATTTGTGGAGCATCTCGGAACATTTCCACACTAGAATTACACTATATAATAGCAAGTTATTATTGTTATGGCATGAAGAAAAAGACATGCAACCGGATCTTATGTTATTTCCACTAAATAATCAGATCACCATAATCAACGCAAATATGAACTTTAAGAAAAATTCCTGTTGGCCAAATTTCACAATTTTGAATGGGTCCACAGAACATCACAGCATGTTATCAGTTACTGTGCGTGCAGTGGGAACATTATACAATATGACATGTATTTTGAACAGTAACAATTGCTTACATGTCAGAAAATTCCACTCAAAAATAATATTCACTATGAATGTTGAAATTGGTTTAATCAATTGTTCTGCATAAACTGAATAAAAAACAAATACAGTGCTGTTAATATTTGCCCAGTTGGGCACAATTTACTTTGAACTGTTAAATAAAGAAATGTTCTGAAATACCAATTTTGAGTTCTAAAGATCGGTATTTGTGTTTAATGTCTGAAATGCAACACAATGTAACAAAACCAACCATTTTGACTTCACCATAAAACTATGACATGCTTCTCTGTCTACACACTACTCAGTTGGTAAAGACATTAGTTTCAGAGGAAGGGTTAGTTTATTTGAAATATTGACCATTTTTTGCCTAGGCCTCAGAACCATATTCTATTGTTGCACTGACATGCAAAGGAAATTTCTACTGTGCTTGTTTTGTGTTGTACACGCTGGAAGAGGTAATAAGGGCTCACGTATTCAAACTTAAAAACCACATGACCCATGTGAATGCTATCTTATCGCATCACAGGTTCCTTAGGCTGACCACAACCACTTAAATCAGACTAAACCAGCGAGGTGACTCGGGATTTTTGACACGTACCAACAATCTGATAGAACATTTGGTCACCAATCAGCTTATAAACCTCTGCTGCACCGAGTGCAAATCTGATCACCATTCCTTCAGGCAACTGCACTTTCAAGATAGGGTAACATGAAACACACAAAATGAAGATTTACTGTTGTATTCTTTCAGGTCAAAACAAAATGTTTGGGTTTCTTTTTCCATGAAATGTTAAATAAGGGATGGGACTAATTCAATGAGAAACTTATCCTAAGTTATGACTCAGAAATATCAATAAGCATCAAGAATGCAGCAGTTCACTATT
The DNA here is from genome assembly GCA_024137785.1 of Ginglymostoma cirratum. Classification (NCBI taxonomy): domain Eukaryota; kingdom Metazoa; phylum Chordata; class Chondrichthyes; order Orectolobiformes; family Ginglymostomatidae; genus Ginglymostoma; species Ginglymostoma cirratum. Next base: position 6,159,727 of record JAHRHZ010000273.1, on the reverse strand, counting down.
TATTCAGACCAGGTAATGATACTACATTAATAATCCTGTCAGGAGACAATATTTTTACTTTGTGGATCTGCTGTTGAAATACCCAATTTGTTAAGCCTGTATTCACCTCCATCCAGGCCCAACTTAAGTTTATAACTGGAGTGGTTGTACTGTTGCTGTTCACAGTCCAATGGATTGATCAGTAAATGTTTGGGCCTTCTGGTTCATTATTAAGTCTACATTAATATTACAATGGTCAACTATCAACATCAAAAGGTATAGTTTTTTAAACTTAAGGTTAAGTTTTGAAAATGAATGTAGGCACCAACCTGACACAAGAAACAATTTCAGTTCTATCACTTGCTGTTGCCACTCACGCAAAACTGTTTGCAATATCATTGACCAACGAGAAAAATTTATTTACTGTAAAGGTAAAATCAAATCCTTTATGAAAAGCAGTATTTTTAAATGGAATTATGGATACAGGTGTAAAATTTTCACTACTGCACTGGTAGCCATAAAAAAAATTAGGCACCTCCCATAACTTGCATGATGATCAATTTCTAAATCTACCTTAATAACTTTATTACTGTGGTTCTCCTTTAGCAAATGCCCACAACTAACACGGCCTCTTGTTTTAAATACAGTGAACCATCTCCTTGAATCCCTTTCTTCAGTTTATCCACTCATTTCAAAAATGGTGGAGAAGCTCTTTACCGAAGAGAAATTATTGCCTCCATCATCTATCCTTTCCCTCTGCCTCCAATCCACAGCTGGTCATTCAGCAAAGACTGTCCTTCTAATTTTACCTCATCTTTGAGACCTCTCTCTGCTGCCTTAATCCTCTTCCCACTGTACTACTTACCATTAAATTATACACCTGGTCCTTGTGCTTTGCTGATATAAGGTATAGTTCCCTGTTCTGTCATCCCAGTTTCCTTCAAAACTACAGTCACCTTCCCTAAACCCTATGTCTTGCTAATTACCACATGATTTCCAGCATTTCTTTGCTCTCAAGAGTCGTTGAACATGCCATTGCCTCTCTGTGCCCGTATGTCTTGCTTTTCCACAGTATCCTAACAGCCTTAATGAACATCCTAAACATACTTCTTTGCAATTGTGATAATGGTGCAGCATTCAAAGTGGCTGACAGCACAAACTTTCTCAAAAGGCCTTGTTATGTGACTTTGCAGGACAATCTTTGCAAGGTTTCACTTTTACTTACATAAATATAGCCTCAGTGCTTGCACAGCAACAATTTATTTTTCCACTACCAACCATCACTTCCCGAGATCTCCAAGGATCAATCAGTAAACTTTCCTCTGCATGCTGCTTATCAGCATCATTATCACAGAAATGAAATTCACAGATAATACAAAGTTCTACTCCTACACCACCTCTCCCAAATCTGCAAAGGCCTTTGTGTTGACAGACTATTTGTCATCCACTCCTGGATGCCATCAGTTCCTACAGCTAAACATCAAGGAGACATTTTTCATTCCTTTACAGAAACTACCCCTCTGCTACTGATCCTGATCTCCAAACTGACCAATATTCTGGCTGGCAGTTTGCAGACATTGCGTCCAATTTCCTTCAGAATCCATATCTTCTCAAACACCAAATCTCCTTGTTTATAGTACTGCAATATCACACTGTTTTCTCTGAAGTCTTTACAAGTGCTTGGGTGGTCCATAAGTTCAACAACCTCATATCCTTTGTAAACTCTTAACATGGCCAAGGTTCCACATCAAGCAACCCAGCCCAATTCCATTCAACAATAACTCCTATCAGAACTCTTACATTGGTGCCTCAGTCCTTAAAATCTCAATGCATTACAGTCACTAATGTCCTCACATCACCTTCTCTGATCCCATCTCAGAGCATTCTGTTCCTGATTCCAATCTCTTATGCTTTCATTTTCCAAGCCACTGACTGCATGACCTGTGGTATTCACGTCAAATGCCTAGTCACCCCTCTATCTTATATCAATAGTTTGTCAAAAACTATTTGTTCAACTAAACCTTTCATCACCACTCCATTTTGGATCAGTAATAAATAGATAACAAGGTGTAGAGCTAGATGAACACAGCAAGTCAGACAGCATCAGAACAGCTGGAAAGCTGACGTTTTGGGTCTGGACCCTTCTTTTCTGTTCCTCTGATCCTGCCTGACCTGCTGTGTTCATCCAGCTCTACACCTTCTTATCTCAGACTCCAGCATCGGCAGTTCCTACTAACTCATTTTGAATCAGTATTTGTTTTTTGTTCGATTAATTTTCATATTTATGTATGTTGTGGCTGTATAAAGCTTTAGTTATGCCACACTTGGAGTACTGTGTGCTGTTCTGCTCAGCACACTATAGGATGGATTTGGAGACTTTGGAGAGGGGGCAAAAGAGGTTTACCAGAATGTTGCCTGGATTGGAGTGTATTCGCTATAAGGAGAAGTTGGACAAACTTGGATTGTTTTTGCTAGAGTGTTGGAGACTGATTCTATGATGTACTATGCTATATTCTCTAAGCTTATCTTGGGAAATGTTTGAGTAATATTTAAAGATACCACATAAATAACATTTTGTTGTATTTTTACAATATGCACAGGCAAATAGCTTGATATGATAATCTCCCAATTCATGAGTCGAAAAGCCACAAGTGAGTTGTATAGATGGTCACCACCAGTAATATATATGGTTGTTATTTTATCATACTCTATATATATGTCAAAGATTGAAAGTATTGCTAAAACTCTCCCACTGTGGTGTTTGAAGCACAGAAGGTAGGGAATGAGATGAAGGGTTAATGCTCCTAACTACAATACCTCCAGAATTTAAAATGTGGTCAAGTAAGTCAGCAGGTTTGCTCAAGTTATTTTTATTTATTATCCAGAGGTTGTAGGAGGAGGAAAATTCTGAGGGATGGAAGGAATTTTAAGTTTTGAGATCTGAAATTGAGTTACGTATAGAGATAGCGCAATAAATCTGAGTTTCAATTTAGCCATAACAAAATAAAACAAATTAGGTGACTGTCTCCTTGTGAAATAAACAGACACCTTATGACCCTTCAGCTCACCTTAATACCAAAAGAAAAATTCTACTTCAGCCTTGATCAGTTGTTCTGTGTCCCAAATGGAGACAAGCTGATTCTCCTTGCGGATTTCAAAGCCAGAATAGGAAGGGGCACAAACCTCTGGAAAGACTTGACTGGCAAGGAAGTCATAGGGAAAACAAATATCAGAGTCCTCCTCTTGATGAAATGCCTAGAACGTGATCAGTTTATAAAAAACATCCTTTTTGGTCAAAAGATGGAAGCAAGACTTCTAGGCAACCCTCCTGCTCCAGACTTTGGCACTTGCTTGACTGCATCGTTAAGTGAGCAAGGGACCGCAAGAATGTTTGCATCACCTATACCACAACAGGAGCTGACAATTGCCGAAAACAGCATTGCTTGGTCTGGTCTACTACTCCATCAGTCTGGCAAAATACTGGCAGCGGAGCTATTGCTGCAGGAAATTCAATGCTGATGGACTCAAAGACTGCTTTGAAGAAAGACCCGCTCAGTCAGCTCCTCAGTCAACCTGGTGATGTTCAATGAACTGGAACCACAAAACGACTCAGTGCATGGTCTGCCCCAAGTCCATCAAACATAGCATCTCCAAGGAGAGTTGCTTTCTCTGCCAGGAAAATTCCAGATTGGCTTGACTAGAACAACCAGGAGATACAGGAACTATTGAATCAAAAACACAAGACATTACTGAACTGGTAGCACAACCAAAACCAGAGGGAAAGATGGCCTACAGACAAATGAAGGCCTAGATCCAACAAGAACCTGATGATCTAAAGAACTGATTTGGATAGAATGAACCTAGAAAATCCATCAACTGACAGCTACGGTCCTTCAGTGTTATCATGACTGATTCTTCAGTACAGTGAAGATCCAGCGTCCAACAATTACTCCACAGAATTAAGAAAGAGGGGCTCTTATCAAGGAGACACAGTCAGCACACATCAGAAGGAACACTTCAAGGATGTCCTCAACTCAGACCAAGACCTTGATATGGGTAACCTTGAACTCACTCAGAAGAATTCAGCCTGCTATCATGTCAGCACAACTCCGGAAATGACATGAGGCAGTCAAGGCTCTCCTGCAGCTGTGAATCAACAAGGAGGAAACCTTGCTGACATACTGGAATACAGCACGGAAGTACTCGAAGCCAGCTCCTAAATCTGGAAGATGGAGAGAACTTCAGAGGATCTCCAAAACACCAAAATTGTGACAATCTTCAAGAAAGGAAATAAGACCAAGTGCGACCTTGCTCCTGCCCACCACAAGGAACATTATGACAAGAATCTTGTTCTTTCACATCAGTGGTTGAACAGTTCCTCCCAGAGTCATGATGTCTCTTCTGCCCATCAAGAGGCACAGTGGACATGATCCTCTCAGCAAGTCAAATCCAAGAAAAAGCAGAGAGCAGTAAAGGCCATCATACTTGGTCTTCTTTGACCTCACAAAGGCCTTCGACTGTGAACTGAGGGGGATAACTGACCATCCTTTTGGCCCCAAGATCCTTGAAATCTTCAACGTCAGACATGGGCAAGGAAACCTCCTGCTGACTGTCACCTGCTGCATCTCTGTCGAATGATGAATCAGTATTCCTCCACTCAGAGGGTACACCAGAGCGGCATGAGCATAGCATATACTCTGGCCCATGTATTTCAATGTCCATCACAAAGAGTGACTCAGCAGCACCAGTACAGACATAGCTTGCCGTCCTAAAAGATATAACTGATTCATCAGCAGGGTGGCGAGGGAACCAAAAAGCTGGAAAAACATATTTGATCTTGTCCTCACCAAACCGCTTGTCGCAGAAGTGTTTGTCCATGACAGTAGTAGGAGGAGTGACCACTGCAGAGTCATTATGCAAAGTCCTGTCTTCACATTGAGGATGTCCTCCATTGTGCTGCATGTCATTACCACTGTGCTAAATGGAAAAGACTTTGAACAGATCTAGCAACTCAAATCTGGGCATCCATTCGGTGATATAGGCCTTCACCAGCAGCAGTATTGTATTCAACCACAATCTGTAGTGCCAAGAAAAAGCCTTTGTATTCCAGTGACTCCTTGCTGCAAGACTTCATGTTTAGAGAAAATGAGGGCAGAAACGGTTCCTTATAAAATCCCACCTTCAGACAGAAAATCCTGACACTCACCTCCAAAACTTGAGGGAAATTAATTGTGACTTAGTCAAGGTATTTGTAGAACGACAAGCCAACTAAGGAGCATCAAGAGGATTTGGAGTGGGGACTCTTGACCAACCTTTTTTGGAGGATGAGGTATGTGACAATATGTCTGAACAAGATAAGTAAACATATCTGCAGGAAGTGCTTCTAGATGTCAGATTAACAAGCAGCCTTCAGACAGTGTTGTGACCTTGGCCAGCTCAAGCTGAGAACAATGTTTCAAACAAAAAAAGGAACCAGATTTGGATAGGTTTTTGTAAAATAGAATGTGCGAACAATACGACTGATAGTTACTATTTTCTAACTGTATTATCCTCTAACATATTTAGTAATACTTAAGAAAATTACACAAAACAAGGATTCTAGCTTGTAATATGAGGTGCTAAAGATGATATCGAAAATTCCATCCCGTGTGGAGACTGGGGAATTTATCAACAGCGTGTATACTGCTGCTTTGGCATTTTTCTACATCACTTTTAAATACTATCAGCGTGTTTAAAATTTAGAAATACCTGGACTGTTAGAGTATTCTTGTAAATAAGTAAATCAGATTGATTGAATGCATTTGAGGAAAAATGCAACAAAAAGTTGGCGCAAACTAAACTGGAGTCACTCAGATGCTTTTGTAGAAAGGAATTTAAATATTTAGCATGTTTGCAGATTACAGATAATGTGAAATGGAATTGTTTCGGACTTGAATCATGGAAGCTACGCTCTTGTAACCTTCAATATTTAAACCATGATGAAAGACAGCCACTCTTATGTGGACAAACCTTTGGTGCTCCACGCGAAAAGAAAACTACGTTATGTTAAGAACCATTGCCAAGAGGCGGCCTTGATTTCCTGTCGGATATTGTAAGACTTGCAGTTTCTTATACAAAACTTCGATTTCTTTCTGCATGCAAACTCTACAACACATATCCGAAATGTATCAAGTATTCTAATTGTTGGGTTCTAAATCAATGGGAGTATGTACTTAGTATCTAGTAACTTTCCTTAAATCAATGCCAGCGCCTGAAGGTAGCTTGTGGTCTGCCACTAAACTTGCTTAACATACTGTATTGATTGGCTCAGGGCCAGTGGCTTTACTGACCATCTTTTGAACATCCTTACTCTTCGACAATCTAGGTAGCACACACCAGTCTTACAACACCAACAGGAAGCAAAAGCCTCTTCGTGGTAATATGTCTTAACATATCGCAGTATTTTTTGTTCATCTACAGCTCCAAAAGCTTGTCCTCCTAGAGTGGATGACTTTCATATTTTTCTGTGTAAAATACTGAAGATTTATGAGAGCACAACTCAAAAAATGAAAATCCTACATAGGCAAGAGCTAAGCCATTAAAGTCACAAATTTGGTAGGCATGTAAAACATCATTTCCTTCAGTGCATACAGTATGTTGAAACAAATTTAACATAAAAATTCTAACTATAGTTTTCACAATAAAATTGCAGCAATAAATTAATTCCAGATAAATAAGAAATATAAACAGAAGCATAGAAAATAGGAGCATGAGTAGGCCATTTTGCTCTTTGAGCCTGCCCCACCATTCAATATCATCATGGATAATCATCCAACTCAATAACCTGTTCCTGCTTTCAACCAGTACTCTTTGATCCCTTTAGCGCTAGGATCTATATCTATCTCCTTCTCGAAAACATTCAATGTTTTGGCCTCAACTGTTTCCTGTGGCAGAAAATTGGATATGCAGTCTCTGGGAGAAGATATTTCTCCTCATCTCAGTCCTAAACAGCCTACCCACATATCCTTAAAATCATGGCGATTGGTTGTAAAACATTCATACAATACTGAGAAAAGCAACAGTACTGAATTACGTAGTTGTCAGGTGGGTCACAGAGTGTTACAGAGTAATGAGCAAAGCTCAGTATTTAAAACAGAACTATAATCCAAGGTAGCGTAATAACTTTCAGGATCCTGCACTGGAACCCGACAAAGGCTCACTTGGCATTGTATCATTATTGAGAGCAAGGGACTATAAAAGGGAAGCACAAAAGCATGAAATGGTATATTTAAGAAAAAAGGAACATTTAGTTTTTTAAATTAGTTTAATATATGACATTGTACCGTGTGGCAATGTAATGGTTACGTTTTTAAAAAAAAGTTGACTACCAGCCTAATGTGAGAAAAGAACTTGCCACTTCTTTAGGCGATCTATTAATGCATAAAACCAACAGGGCTGCTGATTAAAATTTCTTTTTGTTTCCCCTCATTAGGAGTTGACTGTTAGCCGGTTGTGGTCAACATTTCACGTAGAGCATATCCCTATCTTCAGGAAGATGAATGTGCAACTTTGCTTCTCTTTGTTTTCCACGAATATTTGGAGAAGTAAAATCACAGATTGCCTTGCTGATAGCAAAAGGGCTACACCAGGGTCATTCTGTGCTAACTATCCTAACAATACATCAGTATTTCAATTTCCTGATGAGCCAAGTTACATGAACAATTGCATTCAATCAATCTTCACTTTTCTATTGAGTTACAGATTGAAGGATATTAACATTACAAATGTCTTCTACGACAACTTTTGAGTTTTATGAATGTTTTGAAAAGTATTCCTTGAATTTCCAAACAATCAAACTGACTGCTATCTATCACAGTTTTTTTCCTACCAAAGAAAATAAACAACTCAACTGAAGTCACCACACTTTGGATAACTGAGACTGACTGAAACATTTGGTAGCTACCACCAATATGGCCTCTATTTCAGTGGGTTCCTTCAATCTACATTTTCAATTTATCGGTCATAAAAAGTCAATAGGCAAAGTTTGATTGAAAAGTGTCAATTGAAACTCAAATTACAATGACACCCCAATAGATGTATCAAGTTCACTTCTGTAGTGGCCATTATTGTAAATATTTATAGACTGCAGATTGTGAATATAATTGCAATTGCGATGAGTCAAATTCGAATAACCTGAACCTGTAGCATGGTGAAGTTGCCAGCCATCCCCACTGGCAAAATAGGAAATCCAACTAAAGGACGTCAGCAACGAGATGAATTTTAGATAATTCTGAATTAGCTGAACTTGTGCATGGTTATGCCTGTACCTGGAGCGCAGTTAGGCCATGCAAGAGCAAAACCACAGGCAAGGCATCATGTTATATTGAGAACCTTCTGTAAAACGATGCTCAAACCTGCAAGTATGGCTAAACAAACAGGGCTGCTGATTTAAATTTCTTTGTTACCCTGTTTAGGAGCCAACTGTTAACTGGTTGTGGTCACCATTTCATGTAGAGATCAAAAGAGCTATCACTTGGAGATAAAGTGAAGGTGATACAGCAAGTGAAAACTATGGTTTGAAGCAAAAAGTGGATAACACAAAGAGTGAATGCCAGAGTTAGTTAATCATTCTGAAGCACAAAAAGAACATCTTGAAATAGTTTGACAAGTAGACCTTCTTCCCATCAAGGTAGAAGTTAAGTATGGCTGCCTATACAGATGAGGACGCTCTATTAACACAGTTCATGGCAGCTCAAGTACAAAATGTTCCCATTTCTTGTCCAAACCTAGAGGAAAGTGAGTCACCCTGGTCAAGATGTTGGGCCACAAAGAGTTCACCTGCAGCAATGGTTGGATTGCTGGATCAATTCAAAGCATGTCATTATCTTGTAATGTAAGCAGCAAGGATATGGCTGTTACAGGAGCAATGACAGATGACTGGCTGCAAAATTGTCCATGCCTTGAAGGTTTATGCACTCAGAGACATTTTCAATGTGGGTGAAACTAAATTGATACATCATCTTTCATCAATATAAAAATAAAACGTGTAGCAAGAAAATGTCCACTGCTATTATTTGCACCAATGTAAATGGCATAGAAGAGCTGCAATTTCAAATGAAAGTCCAAGAAGCCACATTGTTTTGTAAATGTCAGGACACTATCCATGTGGTACAAGGCTAATAAAACCATCTGGAGAAACTACAGCATTTGAGTCATGGATCAACAGAGCAGGCAAAATGTATTAATGGAAGCAAAGGAAGATTTTCATCAGTACAGACAACTGCCCCATGCATCCAGACATTGCTGGCTTCAAGAGCATCAAATTAGCGTTGTTACCACCCAACACCACGGCCAAGCTCCAGCCAATGCAGTGGGGGCAATTAGGAACCTGAAAACTAAGTACCAGTGGCAACCCATCTCTCAGGTTACTGAGATCATCACGAAGAAGTTGGAGCACAACCCACCTGGTTTACAGGCTATGCTCATGAATATGGTAGAATGGAAAAATGTGACGAAAATTCCAATTGTCAACTGATTCCACGATATCAGGTTCAAAAGGGCCGTAACTGTGCAAGATGCTGAGAGTGGAGGAAGGGCAGATTGAGGCCAATTAAATGATGTTGAGGCTTTTCTCACTTGGTTGTGGAAGGCTGGTATGGAAATTCCAGCAGATAACCATGGAAACTTAAGCTGAGGTAAATGACACCACACGCTGCACAACGAAGCTAACAGAGAATGCAGTCATAGATGCAATACACTCTTTAACAATAGAGCCTGATGACTCTGAACAGCCCAATGAATATCGTCCAGCTCACCCACCTGTTTCTTATCAGTTAGAGCCACAAAGTCATTGAGATGCTCCAGGACTTCTCACTGCAGCACGGACACATGGAAAAAATTTGACTACATTGCCTACAATGTGGTAGACAACATCATAGTTGAAGGTGGCATGTTAAGCAGGAAAAGGTCATAGTTTTACAGAAGCAAATTCTCAACATTTTTTACTTTACAGGATCAGATCATTGAAAGATGTGAGCAACCTGAAAAGTAGAGACTTTTTTTCACACACTTACTGCATTACTGTGTTTTCATTTTTTTGACAGAGCACGTGTACAGGTGAATTGATTTACATGGGGGCCTTCCTCCACTAACTTGAAACTCAGCTTGACACAACTTTGAGAGAGTGGGCCCCTGCGATCAGAGATTTTATTGTAAATTACAAATTTTTGGCAGATTGGTTAAACTAAAAGATACTAAAATGATGACTTCCACTGGCATAGCTTACCAAAAACAGGTCAACAAGAATAACAATTAATCATAAACTTCAGGTGTGCTTTTTTAAATTCGATAATCTCAAAGGCATTGCTCTCTCATAGAATTATACAGAAATTAAAACATTAAAGGGACTTTTAGCCCAACCAGCCTATGGTACAATGGCTTTAATTCCCTTTGTTTGTTCTGTATTTCTCTTTGCTTCTCTGTTAGCTCTGTTCCATCCTATTCTTAAACATTAATACAGTCTCTCCCTTTAATCACTAGCTCCAGAAATACATCCTCTACACTCCCAAATCTTGATTTTAAAAATGCTCAAGTGTCTTCGTTGAATCTGAAGTTTGGTGCTCCCTTATTGCAAATCCTTCAATTAGCATAAAAGTCTGTTTTAATCTATTCTGTGGAGGTGCCGGCGTTGGACTGTGTGGACAAAGGCAGAAGTCACACGACACCAGGTTATAGTCCAAATCACAAGCTTTCGTAGCGCTGCTCCTTCATCAATTGGCCTAATAGAGAAGCAGCACTCCAAAAGCTTGTGTTTTCAAATAAACCTGTTGGACTGTAACCTGGTGTCGTGCGACTTCTGAATTAATTTTTTCTGTCATTGCGTCAGAATTTTAAATACCTTTATTATATCACCCTGCAGAGAAATACAGATCAACTCAAACAGTTTGAGATTATGCTTCACGAGATCAAACAGTTCAAATCACATTTACCTATCATGTTCCCAAATCTCTTTCAATTCCTTGTACTTCATGAAACTATCTAAACTTAACTTCTGCCATAAACACAAATCCTGGAAGAGAATTTCATTATATGACTACACTGAACAGGGGATCCTCCTACCCGCTTTTCTAAGTCACCTGACTGTACATCTAATCTTGTACCAGTTGGCCTTTATTCTTGATCCCTCAACTTCTGTGCAGTTTCAACAAAAAAGCCTAATTAGCAGGTATCACCCTACTGGATCCAAGAAGTACTCATGAAAACCTCATTACCATTCCCATAATGCAGAGTTCAATACTGCTTGAACTTCAATTGAATCTTACGGTTAGTACATTTCTCTAGTTCCCATTGATCTTCGAAATAGTTAAACTGACATTGCATATTGGTATGGCATGAATGTTCCTTGCCACTCATCAGTTGAAATCTCTCATATAGTCCAGATCTTGCTGTATTTGGAGATGAACTGCTTCAGAATGGGGAAATGTTAATGGTGCTGAACACTGAGCAATCATCAGTGAACATTGCCACTTTTGATTTTATGATGGAGGAAAGGTGATTGATGAAGATGGTTGCACCTAGGACAGAGCCTTGAAGAATTCCTGCAGAGATAGTCTGGAGCTGACATGACTGACTTCCCACAATCTCAACCATCTCCCATAAAGGCAAAGTACTGTGGATGCTGAAGATGAGAAATAAACAGAGAAAGTACTAGAGAAACTCTTCAAGTCTGGTAGCATCTGTGGAGAGAGAAACAAAGTTAACATTTCAAGTCCGAGGGACTGGCAAACGATGGTTGTTATGCTGTTGACAAAGGGGTAGGAGGAGTGGGTGGAACGGTTGAGGAGGGTGCCCAGGGTGAAAAAACGAAGGGAATGCTCATGGGGTAAAGGAGGGACAAAACAGAGACGCAAAATAGGTGGTAATGGTAAGTACGAATATTTGGAAATAAATTTGCTTTGCTCAGCACAAACCCATATAAACAAGAAAGAGGGAGTTCATAGGAATGTAATCAAAATGGAGGACAGTGTTCATGTCCTGAAATAACTAAACTCAGTATTACATTCTGAAGGCTGTTATGTGCCCAAGTGGAAAATGAGATACTGTTCCTTCAGCTTGCATTGAGTTTCACTGGAACACAATAGCAGGCCTAAGATAGAAACATTAGCAATACTGCAAGTGGGGTCTCAAAATAAAAGGAGAAAAAAAAAGGTTAAAAGGAGAAATTATTCAAAGCGACAATGGGTTTGGCCAGGCAAAGAAGAGCAGTGGATAAGGGCTGTTTAGTTCTTTAGAGGACGAAACTGAGAATCAAACAGCTGTACAGCATGAAAATAGACCCTTCAGTCCAACTCGTCCATGTCGACCAGATATCCTAAATTAATCTAGTCCCATTTGCCAGCATTTGTCCCATATCCCTCTAAACCCTTTCTATTCATATACCAATCCGGATACCTTTTAAATGTTGTAACTGCACCAGCCTCGTCCACTTCTTCTGGGAGCTCATTCCAAACATGCACCACCCTCTGTGTGAAGAGGTTTTAGAACAAAAAACAAAACAACACTAAAGGAACAGGCCCTTCGGCTAATACATTTTGCCCTTCCATACTAAAATTGTCTTCACTTAAAGGGTCTGTATTCCCATATTCCCTTCCTATTCCTGTATTTGTCCAGGGTGCTTCCTGAATGCTGCTATTGTGTCTGCTTCCACCACCTCCTCTGGCAACATGTTCCAGGCACTCACCACCCCCTTCGTGTGAAAAACTTCCCTCATACATCTCTTTTAAAAGCCACATACCCCCCTCCCACCGCATCTTGAACCTGTGTCCCCGAGTAACTGACCCCTCCACCCTGGGAAATTGCCTTATACTTTCCACTCTGTCCATGCCATTCACAATCTTATAAACTTCTGTCAGGTAGCTCATCAACCTCTTGCATTCCAGGTGGCAACAAACCCAGTCTATCCAAACTTTCTTTATAGCTAAAAATCCCCATACTAGTCAACATCCTGGTAAACCTTTTATGTACCCTTTCCAAAGCATCCAACTCCTTATGGTAGTGTGGTGACCAGAAGTGTATGCAATATTCCAAAAGGTCTAACTAAGATACTATAAAACTGCAGCGTAACTTGTGTATTGTCATATTCAATGCCCCTTCCAGTGAAGGAATGCATGCCATAGGCCTTTTTCTTTTACTACTTTATCTACCTGCACTGCCACCTTCAGTGATCCGTGGACCTGCACACCCAGATCTCTCTGGATATCAATACGCTTAAAAGGCTCTGCTATTCACTGTATAATTTCCACCCATACTTGACCTTCCAAAATTCACCACCTCACATTTGTCCAGATTAAACGCCATCTGCCATTTTTCTGCTCATGCCTGCAACTGATCCATATCCAGATGTATTGTCTGACAATTCTCCTCATTATCTGCAACTCCACCAATGTTTGTACTGTCTGCAAACTTACTAATTAGACTAGCTAGGTTTTTCTCCAAATCATTTATGTAGACCACGAACAGCGGAAATTGCAGCACTGATCCCTATGGATCACCACTAGTCACAACCCTCTATTCCAAAAAGCATCCTTCCACCGCTACCTTCTGACTCCTATGACTAAGCTAGTTCTGTATCCATCTGGCCAGCTCACCCCTGATAGCTTGTGACTTCACCTTTAGTACCAATCTACGCTGAGGGACCTTGTCAAAGGTTTTACTGAAGTCCATGTAGACAACATCAACTGCTTTTCCCTTAAACATCATCAGCTCTTCACAAAACTTGATCAAGTTAGTGAGGCATGACCTCCCCTGCACAAAACCATGCTGTCTATCGTTAATAAGTCTATTTGCTTCTAAACACGTACAAACCTTGTCCCCGAGAAAATTTTCCCTACAACTGACGAGAGACTCACAGGCCTGTAATTTCCACGATTATTCCTGTTACCCTTTTTAAACAATGGGACAACATTGGCTATTCTGCAGTCCTCTGGGACCTCAGCTGTGGCCAAAGAGGATACAAAGATGTCTGTCAATGCTCCAGCAATTTGTTGTCTTTCCTCCCTCAATATTCTAGGATAGATCCCATCAGGACCCAGGGACTTATCTACTTTAATGCTTCTTAAGATGCTCAACACCTCTTCCTTTTTAATAGCAACTTGGCTTAGAAGCTTGACACTCCCATCTGTGACATCATCCTCCAAGGTGCCTCTTGGGTACCTTTTAAATCTTTCCCCTCTAGTTTTGGACTCCCCCACCCTGGGGAAAAGATCTGGCTATTCATCCTATCCATGCCCCTTGTGATTTTATAAACCTCTGTAAAGTCACCCCTCAGCCTCCAATGCTCCAGGGAAAATAGCTCCAGCCTAAGGTAGGGGTGGAGGTTAGATAGGCCTTAGGACTAGGGTAAAAGTTCGGCACAACATCGTGGGCCGAAGGGCCTGTACTGTGCTATACTGTTCTATGTTCTGTATTCTATTCAGCCTCTCTCTATAGCTCAAACTTTCCAATCCTGACAGCATCCTTGTAAATGTTTTCTGAGCCCTTTCAAGTTTCACAACATCCTTCCCATAGCAGGGAGACCAGAATTGCATATACTGTTCCAAAAGTGGTCTAACCAATGTCCTGTAGAGCCAAAACATGACCTCCCAACTCCTACACTCAATGCACCGACCAGTAAAGGAAAGCATACCAAATGCCGCCTTCATCATCCTGTCTACCTACAACTTTCAAGGAACTATGAACCTGCACTCCAACGTCTCTTTGTTCAGCAACACTCCCCAGGATCTTACCATTATGAGTATAAGTCCTGCCCTGTTTTGCCTTTCCAAAATGCAATACATCACATTGATCCAGATTTGAACTCCATCTGCTATTTTTCAGCCCATTGACCCATTTGAACAAGATCCCTTTGTAATTTTAGAAACTTCACTATCTACTATGCCAATTTTGCTATCATCTGCAAACTTACTAACCATACCTCCTGTGTTCACATCTAAATCATTGACATAAATGACGAAAAGCGGTGGACCCAGCACTGATCCTTGCAGCACACCACTGGTCATAGGACTCCAGTCTGAAAAGTTACCCTTCACCACCATCCTCTGAACCAGTTCTGTATCCAAATGGCCAGATCTCCCTGTATTCTATGTGATCTAACCAGTCTACCCTGAGGAACCTTGTCAAACGCCTTAGTGAGATCCATATAGATCATGTCCACTGCTCTGCCCTCATCGATCCTCTTGGTTACTTCTTCAAAAACCTCAAGTTAATGAGATGTGATTTCCCATGCGCAAAGCCATGTTGACTTCCCTAATCAGTCCTTGCCTTTCCAAACACACATAAATCCTGTCCCTCAGGATTCTCTCCAACAACCTGCCCACCACTGATGTCAGAGTCATCAGTTTATAGTTCCCTGGCTTCTCCTTACCACCATTCTTAAATGGCCTTCAGATGATCCCAATAGGGGACGGGCAGTTCAACGTGGACGCCAGGGCACTGGAAATTGAGGAACCAATGTAAAAGTCAGAAGAATCACAAATCCAAATGGGATGAGTAGAGAAAAAGGGAATCAAGATAGTAAAAAATAAGGTCAGTGCGGCAGGAACTGCCAGGGTAGAACTGTTTGTGGATTTTGGGAGAAGTGAAAAGCAAACTATGCAGGGTTGTGGGAATTACAAGGGAGGAAGCTATGGAGGAAAGCTCTCCAGAGGAGAGGAGGTCAGTGACAGTCCTGAAACAACAGCTTGATGTTCAGTGATAGGATGGGACTGAGGCTAACTTCTACCTTGCAAAGACTATCAGAAAACAGCACCACCACATTTGTCACCAGATTTGATAATAAAGCCAGGATTAGACCTGAGAGAATGGAGTGCAGTAAGTTTAAGGGAGACAGGATATGATGGGCAATGGAAGCAGAAAAACTAAGATAGCTGTTATGATGTTAATAGGTTTCAATGAAGAGATCAAGTGCAGTTAAGAGTCCAGGCGGAGGGGGACTGTCGTAAATGGGTGTCAAAGGGTCTGTGAAGTAGTGAGATGATTTCTGTCCAAAGGAGTGGGCACAGAGGTGAAACTGACAGAAGAATAGTTCAATGTCATGCTGTACCAGAAATTCGTTGACATAAAACTGAATCTCTTTGCTGAGTAGGGATCATTTTTCTGTCGCTGTTTCATCTGTTCCAACATTATCATCTTCCACAGGGGGCACCCTCATCATCTATTTCACTCGCTCCTCCTCCTCCTCTGTCAGCAGCATTAAAACCATTATTTTCCAGCCTCCTTCAGTTATGAAAAATCATTGATTTGATTTGATTTATTATTGTCACATGTACCTAAATACAGTGAAAAGCTTTGATCTGTGTGCCGTACAGCCAGATAATAACATACAAAGACACAAAGATCATAGGGTGACTGAACAGAGCGAGGAATTCAAAGTTACAGCTGCAAAGAAGGCATACAGAGATCAAGGTAGAGCATTGGGCTCGAAACATGAACTGTTTCTTTTTTCATAGATGCTGCCAGACCTACTGAATTTCTTTAGCATTTTCTATTTTCATTATGTCCTATGCTATGTTTGGTTTGAAATGTGCAACTTTTAAAATTTAATCCATCTATATTGCAACATAGCCTGAATAAGTGACTGCACTAGGAACAGTACTGGGTTGAAACATGCCCACACTGTAAACTCAAAGAAGCAGTAGCAGCTGTCAGCACAATTAACGATGCCATTAAGTACTTGATAAATCTCACTAACTAAGTTTATGGAAGTGAGGAGTTTCTTCTTGTGAATGGTTTCAGTTTTGGTATGCCTTCGTCCCACAATGAACAGAAGAGACATATGTTGAGTTTAAACCCCTGTGCTCTGAGCTATCCTACCACAAACCTGCAGAGATGCCAAATTCTTGAAAGTGCATCTAGCTGACCTACAGCACACATCTTGCGGGATTTGAAAGGATGTGTCAAATTTTCACATGCCATTAAATATCTACTCAACCAGGACACACACCTGCGGACCCAACAAGAGATGAGAGTAGACATACATAACAAGTGTGACTAAATCAATAAAATGTGTGCTGTTCTTGATGACTGCTTCAAACTTGTATCCATTGGACTTGCCTCACATGATGACCAAATAGTCTTGCCCAAAAGTAAGTTTAACACATCTACCATTATCACGTATTTTTCATCTTATATATCTCTGTCCCTTGCTGTCATTAAAATCACTGTCTTTTACAGTGGGCACCCTCACCATCAGTTCCACTTGTTTCTCCTTTCCCTGTCCAACAGCACAAAAACCATCATTTCCAGCTCAGAGATCGTAAGAACTGCCGATGCTGGAGTCAGAAATAAAACAAGGAATCATTATCCCTACACAAGTGAATTCTCAATCAGCTGTCCAATTGGGAAGCTGGTGCAGTAGTAAAAATTCAGAGAAGAGGTAGCCAATCAATGGGTTAGATGAGAGATAAGCATTTCAGGGATAACAATATATGGAGCTGGAGGAACACAGCAGGCCAGGCAGCATCACAGGATCAGGAAAGCTGACATTCCGGGTCGGGACCCCTCTTCGGAAACAGGGGAGAGGTAAGGGGCCTCTGAAATAAATAGAGAGAGAAGGGGTGGGTCTGGGGAAGGTAGGTGGGATGGTGATAGGTGAGTACAGTTAGGCAGCGGTGGGGATTGGTCAGTGAGGTGACCACGCTGTGAGGTCACTTCACTGACCAATCCCCACCACTGCCTACCTGCACTCACCTATCACCATCCCACTTATCTTCCCCAGCCCCACCCCCCATTTATTTCAGAGCTCCCTTCCCCCTCCCCCATTTCTGAAGAAGGATCCCGACCCGAAACTTCAGCTTTCCTGCTCCTCTGATGCTGCCTGGTCTGCTGTGTTCCTCTATTTTCCAGCTCCCTCCAGTTCTGAATAAGAGTCACACTAGGTTCAAAATATTATTTTAATTGTTCTCTCCACAGATGCTGTCAGACTGCAAAGTTTCTCTAGCACTGTTTTTATCTCACAACCATCTTCTTATTTGCTTCTTACATCTCCAACTTTTCTCGTTGATTCCCACTGACTCCAGTTTTGTTTGGGCTCTTCAATGCCATAATTGGTCAAATGCTTCCTAGATTTATCACCTCAAACTTTCTGAATATTCTGAAGTTTAACTCTTATCCATGTTTGACGGAAGGCTATAATGAAGTCAGAACTTATGTGGCCCTGGAAAAACCCAAGCTGAGTGACAATGACCAGATTATTGCTAAGCAAGTGCTGCTTGATAGAACTGTTAATGATCACCTCCATCACTCTACTAATGATTGAGAGTTGACTGATTGAGGTGGTAATTAGTTGGGTTGGATTTATCTGCTTGTTGTGCACAGAACATATTTGGGCAATTTTTCTCATTGTCAGGTAGGTGCCAGAGTTGTGGCAGTGCTGGAATAACAAGCATGGGGCTGGATGAACACAGCAGGTCAAGCAGCATCATAGGAGCAGGAAAACTTGACGTTTCGGGCCTAAACCCTTCAGTGCTGGAATAGTTTGGCTAAGAGTGCTGTAAGTCCTCTTCAGTTCTGTTGCTGAAATGTTTTCAGGGCCCATAGCCTTTGCAGTATCCAGTACTTCCGATGATTTATTGATATCACATGCGGTGAATCAAATTGGCTGAAAACTGGCATTTGTGATGTTGAAACCTCCAGAGGATGCAGAGTTAGCCTGAAGAAGGAGAGGTGTTGGTATGCTTTCTTGACTGTAGCATCAAAGTGGAAGGACCAGGACAGACTCATGGTGATACTTACTCCTTGGAACTTGAAGCTCTCGACCACCTTCACCTCAGCACCACTGATACAAACAGGGTGTGTCCCCTATTCCACTTCCTTAAGTTGATGACCAGCTCCTTCGTTTTGCTGACATTGACTGACAGATTGTTGTCTTTACACCATGCCACTGAACTGTCTATCTCTTTTCTGCACTCTGTCTCATCATTGTTTGAGGTCCGATCCACTAAGGTAGTGTCTGCAGCAAATTTGCAAATGGAGTTAGAGCTGAATTTGACCATACAGTTGAGTGTATAAGCAGTATAATAAGGGGCTCACTGCGCAGCCTTGCGGGGCACTGGTGTTGAGGATTATCGTGAAGCAGGTGTTGTTGTCTATCCTTACCGATTGCAGTCTGTGGGTGAGGAAGTCGAGGTTCCACTTGCAGAGTGGGGAGCAGAGTCCTAGGTGTTGGAGTTTGGAGGTGAGCGTGGTTACAATTATTGTATTGAAGATGGGGCTAAAGTCAATAAATTGGAGTTTGACATCGGTGTCCTTGTTATCCAGATATTCCAGGGATGAGTGTTGGGCCAGGGAACTGGGTCTGCCATGGACCTATTGCGGAAGTAGGTGAATTGTAGTGGATCAAGGTAATCTGGGAGGCTTGATTGATGCGTGCCATTACTAACATCCCAGATGAAAAGCAGTCATTTTTGATATGAAGGATAAGCAACAAGATTTTAACGTGGAACGGAGGATTAAAAATTGAAATAAAAAATTCTTGAATGCATTTTCCCCATCACAGGTTTGCATTAGATTAAAAATAGGAGCCAGTAAGCGAAAAAAAAGCACACTAATAGCCTTCCGTCAGTAATTAATTACCTTGGGTTAGCGTAGATTTGGAACTTGGTCTCAACCCAAAACTGAGGAATAAGCATTGGCTAGGCATAATGCTACGATTACAATCTTGATTCCTGCTGGAAATATACATTTACAGAGGACAGAATAGGGCTCAAAGAAATGCTTGTTATAATGAAATAACTTATCACAGTCCCCACATCTGAATACCAATTAGGTGAAGTATGGAAGAGCACTACAGGTATCTATCTCTGGAATATTTCATTAGTAAGGAGTACATTTAGATTTGGGAGGGAAGGAAACAGGAAGTCAGCAGAAGAAACTTATTACACTTATTACAAGAATACGAGAAAGACAAATATCTGAAATATTGACACGTCAAGTATGTTTGGGCGCTAAGATTTACTGAAAGATTAAGACCTTAAATAATTCCAAACTAACTCCCTTTCTACTTTGTATAATCTTTAAATATTAAAAACATATTACTTATAAAATGCAGCAAACTGCAATTCTGAAGAGCATCGGCAAAGATGTTTTACGTATTTTTAATTCATATGGTTTTTTGATAACATTAAATCAAGGAGTATTCCATAACTAACTGAAAATAAATACTGATAAATAATGACTGGTGTTGCTTCCATCAATTGGACTGCCAGGCAATAATATTATAGGATGCAGTTTTGCGACTGCGACTTCATGTATTTTGAGCTTTTGATCTTGGTTAAGCCTTTGGAGGCAACCATTGCCACAGGACAGTATTATCTCAGGGCAGACAGTAAGGATGTTACCATTATGACCATGTGTAAAACTGCCCATGACTGCATAAATTGTCCCAACTCGATTCTCCTCCGCAACCTCCAAGTAGCTCACAGCTAAAATTGTAGTCAGTTAGATATATAGATCAGTGCATTGACCACAAATGGAAAATGAAAACACGAGCAGCAGCTCATCAACAAAGCTTACAAAAACAAGGCCTCCTGAGACTGTTCATTGAGCTGGTGCCAAGCCATTGCAAACTGTGATCTCAGGTTTCACTGAATAGTGCTGAGTTAGTCGCATTGAGCTAAAGCAAAAGATACAATGGTCAAGGCAATGCCGCACCGAGGGCAAAGCACAGTGGTGGAAAATGCAGCAAAATTAAGTTCCCACCTATTATTGCCATCCAGTGACTGCTGGTGAAAGTGAATGTGTGGACATCAAGTGAAGAGGGATCTGGATTCAATTGTGATACCTTCCACAACCTATTTTGCCTGCCAATCTACTTTGCTTGGCTCACACAATCATTTGGGTAAATCAGAGGGTGACCATTAAGGGGCCATAAATCATTAAACGAGTCAATTTATACAGGAGGGGGAAGATGAGAAAATACAACAAAATAAATAGCTCAAACACCACACTGCCAACAAGTCTGCCCACCTTGACTGGGGAGCCTTTGACCAAAAATAGATGTTTGTGATTGGTAGCAAAGATAAATTGCTAGCCAGGTCTTTAGTTATAATTTCACTACAAAATTGGCATAATATGGTCAAAAAGACATTGGGATCAAAAAGAAAAATAATTTTGATAAATGTTCACTGATTAGGATCTCAGCTGGAGTGTTGTATCTCCAATTCTAAGCATCTTCATTAAGGAAGGATGTAATAGTCTTGAAGATGGCAGCCAGGTTGGAGAAGCTGGAGCTGGTCTCCATAGAGGAGGCTCAGGGAAGATTTTAAAGAAGTGCTCAAATTCGTGAATGGGTTTGATTACATAAATAAGAAGCCTATTTCTAAAGTGTAGAGATTTAAGGAGTGAAAGACCTCAATATTGATGAAATATTGGCAAAAGAGCCAGTGCTCAGATGCGATAACTTTGAGAAAGGGATTAGACAAATTTTTGAAAGGAAAGAAGTTGGAATGCTCTGGAAAAACAGCAGAGCAGTGGAGCTAACTGGATAATACTTTCAAAGATTTGGCACAGGCATGCTGGCTGAATGGTCTCCAATGTTGCAACATTTTATGGCTCTAAATTCAAAATTACAAAAGAAACAATGTACTGTCAATAATGAAAAATTATCAATATTAATACTTGGCATTTATGCAACTAATCTGCAACACAATGCATCAGAGTCTTATAATTAAAATGTATGCCCAGGATCTTGTACAGCTTGCTTGTCCCAAACTTGGTTGCACAACATGGGTGAAGATAATGGACTGTTTGATACCTCCCATGGAAAGTGTGGTTAAAAATAGATGAATGACCGTGGCCATTCTCAAGTAATGCTCATTGGTCAGTTTCACAAGTAAAGATCTAAGAGAAAACTATCTGGACCCTCTCACAATTACACTCAGTTCTGAATAGCAAAACCCAAATCAGATAAATGTATTTATATTTATTTTAAAATGAGGCAAGATGGCCAAAAGATCTAAGCCAAATAACTAAACCAGAGATTGGAAAGGATTAATGAGGTGCTCAGTTAGGGCAAGAGTAGTCAAGATTCTATAAGTGGTGCTAAAATTGCAGAAGGGAAAGTAGCTGAGGTGTAAATTATGATTATTATTCAGCTGCCCCTGCTGGAAGCACTTGCATTAACATTTGTTGAATGGGTGGGTGGGGGACTCAGTCTCAACAATTTTCATCACTTGGTTGAAAAGTTTGATTTTGCTAGGCTTGAAGGCTTACAGATATAAGAAACATCTTGAAAGAGGTATAAGATGGAGGTAGCCTAATGCCTGTGGAATCATATCCCAGCAAAAAGTAAATTCCTTCAGGAGAGCTTGGAAAGGGCTTGTTGAGAATATTTGCAACAAAATAAAAAAATCATCTAGATCTCATTTAAAACAACCTACTTGGTTTCCCAACAAAATAATCTATACTTCAATTCGACATCTATTCACTAGCCTGTGCAGAAATCATTTTAAAATGCAGGGTTGAAGTGTAAGTTCTTTTTTAACACAAATTCAATTCATTCTCCTTTTAACTATAATTCAGTGATGTCCGACAATCCTACCCTGCTGGCTAAAAGTGTCTTAATTGTGAAAAATCACACAAATTGAAGTACAATTTAGAACAAAGGAATTATGGCCATAGGAATTGGCACTTAGCAAGACATTGCTGAAGTGACAACCAATTTAAGCTGATACTGCAACTATGACAATGAAATGACAAGGATGATAAATAAACAAAATATATCTACTAGCGTATGTTTAACACATGGAGAATATGGGGAAGGGAATATAAGGAATGTTACTGTCTCATGAAGATGTCTGTGAATAAGTTCATAGCAGAAAGTTGCACTAGCAGATTTACATCAGGCCCAGCTGCAGTTTTCAGAAGGCAAAATTTGTTGTAAGAAAAAAAGTGTTACAGATAATGGAAAAGATTAACAGAAACTTAGATTTTATCACTTACCTCATTTTTCAGCTCATCTATCTGATCCTTTAGTTCTCGAATATATTGGGTGGAGTCTGAGTTGTTAAGTTGGCCTTTAACTTTGCCCTCTTCTTTCTGAAAAGGAGAAGAAAAACTTTTGACAACATTTGCCTAACTTTCTGTTAAGTAAAGTAAAAATACATAAAAAAGTGAACTAACTTTTAAAGTTGAATCTGTAATTTACCATAAAAGATTGGTTAACTTGGAAACAAACAGCACCTGGATTACACAAATTCACAACATAGAAGCTTAAAATGGAACAAATTGAAAATTGTTCTGCTGTACTTTGACTAGAAAGCTGTCCAAATTGAAACATCTCATTGCTTATCACAATGGACAGAAGATATTGTTTGTTTCCCCTCAATGAAGCACATACAACAACTTTGTGTGTGAACTGTGAGCTACAGTTGTGTTTCACGCTGCAAAAAAAATGCAGGCACTCTTTACAAGGTCAGAACTACTTCAATTTTTTAAAAATTATTCTAGCCGACATTTTATAAACAGCACACGATGCTGTAATCTGCAACGTGGAACTGAAATGGTGTGCTATGCCAGAGGCAGTGGTACTGCCTTTTGAGCTTTATCAAAAATAATAATTTGGTTTAAAATATATTCAAAACCGATTTGAGACAACAGGCAGATTAACATATTACCAACGATTGTGCTTTAATGAAAAGTACAATCATGTATGATCAAAATTTTCCTGTACGTTGAACTTTGTGCTTTTATTCTTTTTCCATGTACAAGAAAGTTGAAAGCACCAGACGTGGAAACAATTTGTACAACTTCACGTTGTGCATATGCGCATAGGCTCCCAAAAATTTAATAAAAATATTTTGTTTTTTTAAGTTCATGACATTTTTACTTCTGGTATTCCTTACTCAGAATCCTTGTGACCTAGTCTCAAAAGACTTGCATAAACTCACACCACTAGAAAATGATTTCTCAGAGCATTGGCAGGCATTTTGAACATGCTCGATATTGCTGTATCCAACAAATTCCTCTCCTATACCCATGTTTTCCAATAGGAATTCAGTGGGAAAGAGGAATCTCTGCAAGACTAGGTGGAGTGAAATACAATTGCAAAGTATATTCTCAATATAAGGAAACCATTAGCACAAAAATACAAAATTCATAACTCAGCTGTTAGGATAGCTAGGTTGCAGTGATACAAACTCTCAGTTCACAAAGCACTCTTATAGGAATCGAGAGAAAGCAAACTCTGAACCAAAAATTATGCTACATAGCTGCTATTCCTCTTGAAACATGATAATGAACTTTACAATTTTACAAAATCATTTACTCGAGATGAGACATTGATTAAGGCCACATTTGGAATACTATGTACAATTCTGGCCACCCTGCTACAGGAAGGATGCTATTAAACTGGAAAGGGTGTAAAAAAGATTTACAAAGATGTTATTGAATCTAGAAGATCTAAGTTATAAGGAGAAGTTGGCTAGGCTGGAGCTTTTTTCCCTGGAGCATAGGAGGCTGAGGGGTGACCTTTTGGGGTTTATGAAGTCTTATGGGGCATAGATAAGGTGAACAGCCAAGGCCTTTCCCCCAGTTCTGAGGAAGGGTCACCAGACCCGAAATGTTAACTCTGATTTTTATTCACAGATGCTGCCAGACCTGCTGAGGTTTTCCAGCAACTTCTGTTTTTGTACCCGTTTCCAAGGTACGGGGGTCCAAAACTATGGGTAATTGGTTTCAGGCGAGAGGGGAAAGACTAAAAAGGGACTTAAGGGGCAATGTTTTCATGCAGAGGATGATGTGTATACGGAATGAGCTGCTAGAGGAAGTGGTAGAGGCAGGTATAAATACATTTAAGACAGGTATGTGGGTAGGAAAGGTTTAGAGAGGTATGAGCCAAATGCAGGTAAGTGGTACTAGGTCAGTTTAGGAAACCTGGTCAGCACAGACTAGTTGAGCCGAAGGACCTGATTCCATGCTGTATGACTCTGTCACATCATTTAAATGTGTAACAGTGTTTTTGGTCCTAGCTCTGCATAGCTGTTTAGAATAAAAGCTACTGCATTCAGGATGTTATGTCAAAGTTATTATTATATACTTTATAGTGTACACAAGTGGTCATTGTAGGAAACCTCAAGATTGGATGAATCTGATCTTTGTGAAAAAGGTATGGATCCAGGAGGAGTTAAAACATTCCAATTGGACATAAGATTTAAACTGTAGAAGACAAAATTATCAAGGGAAAAAAATCAAAGTTAAGATTACATCAGGTCACCAGCATGTCACTCTAGGAACATAAAAAATCCTTTCAGTATTAATTATCCACATTTGCAACTGCAAATGAGATTCAATTTCTCATTAAAGAAGCATTTTACCAAATTAAACTCAGATTCCAAACGCACATCTTTAATCTCAGATAAACTTTGCTGAATTAGGATTCGTTATTCTCTCACTTTATAGAACCAATACAGTGAATCTAATTATGTTGGGGGCAGCAGCAGACTTCTGGGAATCAGTGTTGCATTGAGGTTTTCCTCAGCTAACTGATAACAGAAAGCAGTTACCAAGCTTCCTAGTTGGAAACATATGGTTTACAGGTGCCAGTTCAACTGTAAAGAAATGTCAGAAGCTAGAAGTAATGACTTCCCCGTTTCTATGTATTTCAGGCTGCACTGGATAGGATTTTGCATCTCTTTTTCTATAACACTGCGATGAAATGTTTCTCTCCTGTCTGTAACCATCCCCCAAAAGTGGATTTAAAAATCAGATGTACAACTAGACTCTCCAAGGACTGGCAGAACTCACACAGATTGCCACTCAAGCATTTCTTTTTAAATGAAAGAAGGGAACTTTGCATTTCTGAGACAAAATTATGCTCAGGGTTCCCTCAAAAATGTGGAGTCAGACTTCTATCAGTTCTTTCATAGCATAGACCTGTCAGAAGGGAAACTGCCAGCCCCCTTTCACAGCAGTCAGCTGCCGTATCCTTAACCTTAAAGGTCCTGACAGCAACTTTGACATGGGCTGTTCCAGTTAAGTAAGGTACCACGATGCAAGGTAAATGATTCAGTGTTTAGAGGAGGTCATGGCATGTGGGAGAAGGCAGGTCCAACGGGGGGGGGGGGGGGGGCCCGCACTTCACAGGATTGGAATCAGGCAGAAATTCACAAAGCCAGATGAGATGATATTAGGGCAGGTGACAAAAGTCTTTTATAAGCAGCATCCATTAAGAGGAAGGCAAGGTACAGAGACAGGTCATTTAAAGAGGGAATCCCTGAATTCAGAACTCAGACAGCTATATGAATAACCACCAGCCATGGAATGATTAAAACCAGAGAGACTCAGACCCACAGATTTCTTGTTATGATTTGCCCCACATTGAGTTACCAGCCTCAGATGTAACATCTGGAGATTTGATTCTTGCCAACAAGAGAAAAGTGAAAGCTGGTCGGTGATGTGTCAGAAAGCCAGCTGGTAGCTAGATTCCAGACTTAGAGAATCTTGGGAAGAATTCATTCAGCTAGAGAAGATGACCAGTATGGGAGCTCCATGAATGTGGCTACAGACGTATCTTCAATTTTAATGAAGGTAAAGATTTAACAAGCTGGTTCTTTCATTTCACTGGGGAGGTGTTGGCCTAATGGTTGCTGGTCTGTTAATCCAGAGACCCAGTTAATGCTCTGGGGACTTGGGTTCGAATCCAGCCATGGCAGATGGTGGAATTTGAATTCAATAAATAAAAATCTGGAATTAAGAGTCTAATGACAATCATGAAACCAGTGCTGATTGTCGGAAAAACCCATCTGGTTCACTAATGTCCTTCAGGGAAGGAAACTGCCATCATTACCTGGTCTGGCCTACATGTGACTCTAGACCCATTCCACAGCAATGTGGTTGACTCTGAACCGCCCATTGGGCATTTAGGTTTGGGCAATAAATGCTGGCCTAGCCAGCGACACCCTCATCCCATGAATGAATAAAGAAAAAGAAAATCAAGAATTTCATTCCTGGCCACTATATTGTGGTGGACTTCAAATAACGTGAAAAGCATTGCAATACATGACTGAAACCCTTTTTTAAAAAAAAGCCCAAACAGACATTTTCACTACTATTCCTAAGAACCTGCATTTGGGAATTTAAGAACTTTAGAAATGGCAAAGCTAATTCATAACAGCATAGTGAGATACAACTTCACAGAGAAGTTAGGGAGGGTTCAAATTAAGATGGCTGGGGTATGGGAACCTATACAGGGAGTCAGAAGATAGGACAAGGACAAAAACTTAAAAAAAAACAGAATGGGAAATAAGAAAAGCAGCAGGCAGAGAATTCAGTGGCAAGAATAAAACAGGCCCATTGTATAAAATAAAGTGAATGGGACTAAGAATGTTGAAAAGACAAGCCTTAAAACCTTGTGATTTAATGAGCAGAGTATTTACAATAACGTGATGGATCAGTCGCGCAGATACATATAAACAGTTAAGATATAACTGGGATTACAGAGACATAGCTGCAGAGTGACTAGGAATGGGAACTGAATATCAAGCGATATTCAGTTTTTCGGAAGGACAGACAACAAGGAAAAGATGATGAGGTAGCATTATTAATTAGGAGGACATTAATGCAATAGTGAGAGAGGGTAGAGATAACTCAGTGTGGAGCTGGAGGAACACAGCAGGTCAGGCAGCATCAGAGGAGCAGGAAAGTTGACGTTTCGGGTCGGGACCCTTCTTCAGAAAATGAGGAACGGTATTACAGAATCTGTACAGATAGACCTTAGAAACACCATGGGTCAAAAAACAACAGTAGGGGTTGTACATAGGCCGTCAAACCATTGTGATAATGTTGGGGAAAGCATTAAACAGGAAATTAGAGATGGAAGCAATAAGGATACAGCTGTAATTATTGGTGAGTTTAATCTACATATAGATGGGGCAAATCAAATCAGTTACAACAGCGTAGAGGGAGAATTTCTGGAGTGTGTACAGGATGACTTTCCGGATCAATATGTTGAGGAATCAACTAGAATGTAGACCATCCTAGGCTAGATATTGTGCAATGAGAAAGGAATAACTGACAATCTAACTTCTCAAGGCCCCTTGAGAACAGTGACAATAATATAGAATTCTTCATTAAGATGGAGAGTGATGTCATTGATTCTGAGACTCAGGTTCTGAATCTAACTCAAGTAATTTACACTGGTATGAGGTGCAAGTTGGCTTTGATAAATTGAGCAACATTACTTAAAAGGGATGAATGTTACTTAAAGGCAATGGCAAACATTTAATTAGTGCATGGAGGAACTGTAACAATTGTTCATTTTTGTCAGGCACTAAAATAACATGGGAAAAAAGTGACCCAAACATGGCTAGCAACAGAAATTAGGGATAATATTAGATCTAAAGAAGGGGCATACAAATGGCCAAAATAAAAAACAAAAAGACATGAGGATTGGGAAGATTACCACTATAGTACAACAGTCAGCTAGCAGGGAACATACAAACTGACAGCAAAAGTTTCTACAGGTATGTGAAGAGAAAAAGACAAATGAAGACAAATATAATTCCCTTAAAGTCAGAAATAGGTAAGTTATAATGGGGAACAAAGAGCTAGAGGTCAATTGAATATATACTTTGGTTCTGACTTAGAGTCATACAGCATGGACACAGACTCTTTTGTCAACTTGTCCATGCTGACCAAGTTTCCCAAACTAGTCCCATTTGCCTGCATTTGGCCCATATCCCTCTAAGCCTTTCCTTTTCATGTACCTATCCAAATGTCTTTTAAATGTTGCAATTGTATCAGCCTCCACCACGTCCTTTGGCAGCTCATTCCATACAAATACCATCCTCTGTGTGAAAATGTTGTCCCTCAGGTCCCTTTTAAATCTTTCTCTTCTCACCTTAAAAATATGCTTCCGAGTTTTGAACACCCCCACCATAGGGAAAAGAACTTTGTTATTCACCTTATCTCTGCCCCTCATAATTTTATAAACATCTACAAGGTCACCTCTCAATGTCATATGCTCCAATGAAAACAGTCTCAGCCTATTCATTCTCTCCCTATGATTCAAACCCTCCAGTCCTGGCAATATCCTGGTAAATCTTTTACAAACCCTGTCAAATTTAAGAATATCCTTCCTGATAGCAGGGCGGCAGAACTGTACACAGTACTCCAAAAGTGGTCTCACCAATGTCCTGTACAACCTCAATTCAATTCTGACAGGATTTGCTTGTCATATGAGAAGCAGTTAAAGTCTCTGGGTTTCTACTCAATGTAGTTTAGAAAGATTGGAGGGGGGGGGCGCGGAGTGGAATCTGATTGAAATTTACCGAATACTGAGAGGCTTGGATGGACGTGGAGAAGACGTTCCCACTAGGAGGAGAGATTAGAACCCGAGGGTACAGCCACAGAGTGAAGGGTCGACCCTTTAAAACTGAGACAGAGAGGAATTTCTTCAGCCAGAGAGTGATGAATCTGTGGAAATGATTGCCGCACAAGGCTCCGGAGGCCAAGTCACTGAATGTGTTTAAGATAAAGATAGATGGGTTCTTCATTAGTAAGGAGATCAAGGGTTATGGGGAGTAGACAAGGGAATGGGGTTGAGACACATATCAGCTATTATTGAATAGCAAAGCAGACCCAATGGGCTGAACAGCCTACTTCTGCTCCTATATGTTATGGTAATATGGATCAGATGGGTAAACACAGGAAGGGCATTCCCATGAACAAGAAGTCCAAAACCAGGAATTGTAGTTGAAGGATATGGTACAGGCCATTATGGGCTGAGTAGAGCAGAAATGTCTTCACCCAGACAGTGGTGAGCTTGTGGAATTCTGTGTCATGGAAACCATTTGAGGTTGAAACACTGGATGTTTGCGAGAAGGAGTCAGATATACCTTTTGGGGCTAAAGGGAGTTAAAAGTATGGGGACAAAGCAGGAATAGGATATTAAGTTGGATGCTTAGCCATAATCAAATTGAATGGGAGAGGGGGCCTGAAAGGCTGTTGAATGATTTATTCCTGCTTCTAATTTGTATTTTCAATGTTTTGGAACCATAACGTTATATCAATAACTCTGATATTGTTGCAGTAGTGAAATGTGCTAAGCGGTGAGAAGGGAAACTGCAGTTTGTGTGAACAGTGGGTAACATTCCACTCCACCTGGTCTACAATTAGTACCTAACAAATGAAAATCTGCTAGATCTGGCCCTTTGTATCTCCCCTCAAGTGCTGAGTTTCCAATTCCTGGAAAGCCCAGCCTGCAGCACTTGGATTTTTTTAAAACCAGCTTTTTGAGGTTGAAGTAATCAATCTCATTTAGAGTGTTTAATTTATGGGCTTACCTCTGTTTAGCTGCCCAATTCTCCAATATCTATTTGAACCACACGTTGACACATTCAAGGTGAATTCAGAACAGATTTCTGACTTGTCAAATTTTAGTCTCCAGCCCCCCCAGAATCCACCCTGGGGTGTTAAATTTACCTCCCACGTTTCTCCTCACAGTGGACAAGCAAGTTAGCAAAACAAATCTCCCGAAGATACTTTTATATATTTGATTCGGTGTGAGGTTGATGGAAAGCCAAAGTAGATTCCTCTGGGATATCATAAGGGACTGGTGAGGAAAAAAACATTCATGCTCAAAAGAAATTTAACAAATCATAGCATATAAATTTATACCTCACCTTCATGAATTATGTAGCCTGTTGGTCTATCTTCTAAAATCAAACGTTAACCTACATACAAAATGACTGAAAATAGATGCAGGTTCCATTTAAATACACATAGCAGAATCCAGAGGTAGTCAAAATCTCGTGAGAACATAGGTTGTGGTTTCCTTTTCATGTAGTATATGCAAAGACGTGTGGTGTAAGAAGAGGTCAAGCCAGAGCACAGGAATCCATGGGTCCTAGAATAATGTATTTAACCTGTTCATTAGAGACATGCTGAGTGCAACTTTAATAGTGAATGAGACTACTAATCGGCATTAGATTAAGATGCAATCAGAACTACATGGACACTTTTCTGAATGGTTATTTGCTTTATACAACTTAATATGATTAAAGATACAAGAGTACTCCTTAACAGCATAATCAAAAAGGATCTTGTACATTAGTGAGAGATGATGTTGGAAAATGTAGGCATTGAAACCACTTGAATGCGAGCAACTGTCACATGATCAAACATGCCATTCTGATTTAGATTTGGAGCAAAATACGAAATGCAGCTTCTCAGGAAAATTATTGTAAATGTTGAGGGTAGGATTAAGTGGTGAATTGTGTAGATGTAACCTGGAGGGAATATAGTGTCAGAGTTGTACAGCATGGAAACAGACCCTTTGGTCCAACTCATCCATGCCAACCAGATATCCTAAATTAATCTAGTCCCATTTGCCAGCATTTGGCCCATAACCTCTAACCCTTCCTTTCATATACCCATCCAGATGACTTTTAAATGTTGTAATTGCATCAGCCTCCACCACTTCCTCTGGCAGTTCATTCCATACACTTACCACCCTCTGCAAGAAAAAGTTGTCACTTAGGTTCCTTTTATATCTTTCCCCTCTCACCTTAAGCCTATGCCCTCTAGTTTAGGACTCCCCTTCCTTAGGAAAACGACCTTGGCTAAGCATCCTATCTATACCTCTCATGATTTTATAAACACCTATACGGTCACCCCTCAGTCTCTGAACTCCAGAGGAAATAGCCTCAGCCTATTCAGCCTTTCCCTATGGCTCAAACTCTCCAAGTCTGGTAACATCCTCGTATATCTTTTCTGGACCCGTTCAAGTTTAACAATATCTTTCCTATATTGACGAAAAGTGAAAGATTGCAGTGAAGGAGAATTGACCTGCATTTATACAGCACCTTTCATTGCACAAAGGAAATTTATTTACTGCAAGTAAGTTAGCTTTAATCCAATTACTGCTGTTAGTACAGAATATGAGGGGTCATCGAGTTGGGTTTGGTATAACAGTACGGACAATAGGGGTAATAGGGACATTTTGAAGATGGCAGGGTGTAAGAAATGGAATGCCACAAAGATCAATACCGCAGCCTCACCTATTTAAAAAAAATTATTTATGGGATATCAGAGTCACCGGTAGGCCAGCATTTATTGCTGATCCTTAATTGCTCAGTAGCAGTAAAGAATCAACATTATAATCTAAACTAATAAGTCAGACAAATGGGCAGACAGTAATGCACCTAAGTATGTTACTGGTATAGAGTTAGGTGTGAACACAAGCTGTGAGCATACAAACATGAATATAAGAATTAGAAAGACTAGGCTATCATCTACTTCAGCCTGCGCTGCCATTTAATCAGATCATGGCTGATTATAATTTCTCCACATTCCCATCTACTTCCAATAACCTCTCACCTCTTGCATATCAAGGATCTATTTTTTTTAGCCTCTTTGTATCTACCTCACAAAAATGTAGACCAGCAAAAAACTCGAAGTTAGAATATACTTTGGTTGGAAGAAGATAACAGCAGAATATTCTTCAAGCTTTTAAATGTTGACATTCAGAAGAATCCAGGTGGACCTGGTCAAGGAACACAATAAGTTAACGTACAGGTTCTGCGAGGTGATAGGAGTACAAGAATAAACAAGTCTTCCTGCAACTGTATGGGGTTTTGGTAATCACACCTTGAATATTTGTTACCGAGCTCTAATTGTCCTTAAGCAAGTATTTGCCACAATCACAAACAGCAGCATTTTGAATGGTGTACATACATCCACAGAACAGTTAGGGAAGGAGTTTCAGAATTTGGATTGCATCATAATAAAAGGAACAGTGATATTGTTCCAAGGCAAGATGTGGTGTGGCTTGCAGGGAGAGACGGTGATATCTCCTTCTTCCTGCTGCACACTTAAGCAGCAAGGACATGTTTGGAAGATGCTGCAGCTAGTTGTTATAATGTAACTTGCAGATAGCACACACAGAAACTACATTGTGCTAGTGATAAACGGAGTTAAGTTTCAAGGTGTGGATGGGCCACTCAAGCAGACTTTGTCTTAGATGGTGCCAAGTTGTGGCATAGCTAATTCATCGAAGCAAGCGAAGAATATTTAATTATATTCCTAACTAGTGTCATGCAAATGGTGGAAAGGCTTTGGGGAGTTGAGAGATTGCACAAATACACAAACAATATTTGTGTGGCTAATCCAGTTAGATTTCTGGTTGAGGATCATTTGATGTTGATGACGGTAGATTTAACAACAGTACTGTCATGAACATCAAGGAGAACTTAAACCTATTCTCATTCAAAACTGCGAATTGAACAGTATACAATCATCAGCAAGCATTCCCACTGCTGATCTTACAATGGAAGAATGGTCATTTATGAAGTAGCCAGTTTAACCTTGGACCTTGCACACTACCTTGAGACCATCATTCCCTCTAGGTTGCACAATCCAAGGGTTTACGCATAGCAATTGGGGTGCTGACACCTCTTGCAGTACTGACTTCCTTTTCAGGAAGTCACTGCCTTGTATGGGCCTTGGAAGATCATGCCAAGAACAACAAAATTAGCAGAAATACTGCCTGAGACACTGCTGCAGTGATATCCTGAGTTTTAGCTGGTTGGCCTCCAACATCAACCAACTTCCTTTATGCCAGTTTGACTCCAGCCAGGGGAGAATTATCTCCAGTTACCACTGACTTCAACTCTAATGGTGCTGCATTTGATCAAATGCTGCCTTGGTGTCAAGGGCAGTCACTCACCTCTCCGCATTCAATTCCTTTGCCCCTATTTGAACAAGTCTGCGATGAAGTTTGGTGCCATATAATACAGGACATTAAAACTAGGAGCAGGAGTAGGCCATCTGACCCCTCGAGCCTGCCCTGCCATTTAATAAGATTATGGCTGATC
Source organism: Ginglymostoma cirratum (assembly GCA_024137785.1). Lineage (NCBI taxonomy): Eukaryota > Metazoa > Chordata > Chondrichthyes > Orectolobiformes > Ginglymostomatidae > Ginglymostoma > Ginglymostoma cirratum. The sequence continues at coordinate 6,125,903 of JAHRHZ010000273.1, read as the reverse complement.
TTTTTGAGACTCAGTTCCACTTACCCGCCCACTCACCATAACCCTTAATTCATTTACTGCTCAAAAATTTATCTAGCCTTGCCTTAAAAACATTCAGCGAGGTAGCTTCAACCGCTTCACTGGGCAGGAAATTCCACAGATTCACAACCCTTTGGGTGAAGAAGTTCCTCCTGACCTCAGTCCTATATCTGCTTCCCTTCATTTTGAGGCTATGCCCTCTAGTCCTAGTTTCACCTGCTAGCGGAAACAACCTCCATGCCTCCACCTTACCTGTTCCCTTCATAATCTTATATGTTTCTATAAGATCTCCCCTCATTCTTCTGAATTCCAATGAGTATAATCCCAGTCTACTCAGTCTCTCCTCATAATCCAACCCTCTCAACTCTGGAATCAACCGAGTGAATCTCCTCTGCACCCCCTCCAGTGCTAGCATATCTCGTCTCAAGTAAGGAGACCAAAACTGCACGCAGTACTCCAGGTGTGGCCTCACTAGGACCCTATACAGCTGCAGCAGAGCCTCCCTGTTTTTAAACTCCATCCTTCTAGCAATGGCAGACAAAATTCCATTTGCCTTTTTAATTAGCTGCTGCACCTACAATCCTACTTTTAGCGATTCATGCACAAGGACACCCAAGTCCCTCTGCACAGCAGCGTGCTGCAATTTTTTTACCATTTAAAACATAGTCCATTTTGCTGTTATTCCTACCAAAATGGATGACCTCACACTTGTCAACATTGTACTCCATCTGCCAGACCTTTGCCCACTCACTTAGACTATCTATATCCCTCTGCAGACTTTCTGTGTCTTCTGCACACTTTGCTTGGATTATGGATGGGTGCTGCTTTACAGTAACATCAGAACCTCTTCCATCACTTTGCTGACTGACTGCGTGTTGATTAATGGCATAATAATAGACCAGCTTGCAACTGTCCTGATTTTTGCAAACAACAGGGCAGTCCTCCGTTCTGGTGGTTAGATGCCGGTGATGTAGTTATGCTGAATCAGCTCAGATAAAAGTACATCCAGTACTGTAGCACAGGTCTTCAACATTACAGCTGTCATTTGGTCAGATATATAGATTTAGCCCTATCAAATGCTTCAGCTGTTTCTTGACATCATGTGGAATGAGTTGGATTGGCTGAAACTAGTTTCTGTGGAGCCCAAACACCTGCTTGTTGCATGTCATGTAAAAGGTGACACATTCAACAATGGAGTTCCAACGAAATGACAATTGATATCATGTGCTGAAGTCCTAATGTTGGCCTGAACCTGTGCGTTCGCAATTTACAGGCAACAATGGTGCTACTGATCCTATGCTAACACTAAAGGAGGTGCAAATTAAATGTGAACCATATAGAAGTTAGTATCACATCACAGCCCCAAATAGTTACACAGGAACATCAACAGTACAAGAGAAAATCAAAGTACCTCAAAAGTTTCCAGAAAACCAGAGAGGATAAACATTAGAAAAATGTAAAATTAAATTAAAAACTGCTTAAAAATAAATCAGGATGAAACGGTGAAACTGAAAAAAGAAAGCATTGGAAATATTAAAGAGGAACAATATTTTCTTTTGACATGCTCAGAGTCAGCAAAGTATCAAAAACACATGTTGTCCCTTCAAGGCAAAAGGTAAAATATAGGGAAGGAAGGGTGTTATGACATGAAGACAGATAGCTGAATCAAATCAGTCTATGTCTATATTCTCAACACAGTAAAATTAAATACTTAAAGACCCTCAAATTGACCCCAATGGTTCATAGCGAGGCTTCTTGAATAAGCAGTACAAGACTACGTGAATAAGCGATACCAGACATCAGGTTTATAGCTTAAACAAAAGACTTAATTTACTAACAATTGTAACTTTGGCACAGCAAAGTGAAACAAGAAAATAAGCGAAGTAATGTCTATGATTTAAACCCAATAATTTTGTTGACAGCCCCCACTCTCAAAAGACTCAGAAATACATTTAAGGGATTGAAAAAAATGAAGATAACAAAACTGAAATTATTAGGCAGTATCCATTATATGTTGCTTCACAGGTACACGAGATTGTCTTGTTATATTTTCTGAAGATGTTGATCAATGCCACCTTTTCTACTTCACTCTGATGATTCAATAATACTTATAACAGTTTCTACTCTGTGAACTTCCAATAACTAGTAATGGGAGGATAGGCAGACAGCTTTCAAATCTTCATGCTGTAACATTAACAGCCAAAATCCTCTTTTCAGAAACTCCTGGCTCAGAACAGCTCAAAAAGACTTGAGCCCCTCCTTTTGTTTGATCATGTTCTCTCACTGACGTTGTTAATGGCCAGACTGCTACTGTCTGGTTAAGCATACTGCCATTCTGGAGTCTATAGAGTTCTTTGATCAAAGACCAATGTGCAATTAACTTTCAGACTTGGCTCAAAACAATCACAATTTGTTTGTCTTTGTTTTAAAACACAAGCTGCTGCTCACAGTCTAAACGTTACCTTTCAGCTCTCAGCTCTCAGCTCACAGTTCCAAACCAAAAATTGATACAAAAAATGAAAAATCAGCATGTGTTCTAACAGAATGGAAGGTAAAAGTTTAGATCAATAATTTTCATTTCAAAACAAATGGTATATTCTCACAGCTAGCACAGTGAACTTTAAGAAGAAATGAGAGTAATATTCAAATTATTTAAGATGGAGTACAATAATATTACAAAGATACAGAAACAGATAAGGATAACCTAAATTACTTGGGACGCTGTGGAAACAGTATAGACTATGATTTAAAGTTTGCAGAATTGTACTAGAATTTGTCATTTAAAAATATAATGCTTTGAAGTCAAATTGACTTGTGAAAGGCAGAACATTCCTGCGTATATAATTGAAATGAGTTGGTAAACCAGTTTTCAGATAAAAGATACAGTTAACATGATTTGTCAGAAAAGATGCAAAGGTGCTTTTAATAAAGGCAGTCTTAGTTCTAAATCAGACGTGAGAGGTTAGTTCAGCAGTCTCAGGGAGAAAGTGTTTCATTAACATTTTAAATGACTTTTTATGGTTTTATAACAGCATGAAATAAACAAGACATTCATAGAAAATGGCTAATATTTAGAGTGAATCTACAACAATTTGCTAAAAGCCGAAAGAACTGCGGATGCTGTAAGTCAGTAACAAAAACAGAAGTTGCTGGAAAAGCTCGGCAGATCTGGCAGCATCTGTGAAGAAAAAAATCAGAGTTAACAGTTCTGAGGAAGGGGCACCAGAACTGAAATGTTAACTCTGATTTTTTCTTCACAGATTCTGCCAGACCTGCCGAGCTTTTCCAGTAACTTCTGTTTTTGCTACAACAACTGGCATTTATTTAGCACTTTCAAAGTTTAAAAAAAAGTCACATGACATTTCAATGGGGCATTATCAAACAAAATTTAATACCAAGCCACAGAAGGTGAAAGAAGATTGGATTTAAGTAGTGCCTTGAAGGAAGAATGAGAAGTAGAGGAAAACAGGATCAGAAAGGGAATTCCTGAGATTAGGGATTTGGCAGTCGAGTTTGCACTGCCAATGGTGTACCAAAGAAAAATCAGGAGTGCACAAAAAGTCAAAAGACGTAGAAAGTACTATGGAGTCACTGGACTCCTCAAAGCCTGTCCACTAACTACAAGGCATAACTCAGGAGCATTATGGAATACTCTTCAGTTTTTTGGATGAGTGCAGCTCCAACAATGCTCACAAAGCTCAGCACCATCCAGGACAAAGCAGCCTGCTTGATTGTCAGCACATCTAAAACCAATAACATTAACTCCTTCTCCCACCAATACACAGTGGCAGCAGTGTCTGCCATATGCAAAATACACTGTAGCGTGACAGCTTTCATCAAAATAGATCTGCAGTACTTGGTTTTTGTTCATTGGTTACTTCAAAATCTGATAAGGAAGAAAATACAGCATACGCTATAATAAGTAACCATGTTTTAAAAAAAGGGAAATTTTTAAACTCAATCTTCTAACACCAATTTAGTGGTTTTACAGTGCACAAAATAGAAAATATCAAACTATCTTCTGCTATGAAATATGATTCCTGATCAGAAGCAAGAAGTTACTTGGTACCAAGAAGCTCTTGTACCAAAATCAGTCTGGTTCATTCAGTGTACAATTCTAAGAACAATGATTTACAATAAAAACAGCTTGTGCTTGCAGCTGGTTCCCAGTTAAATTATATAGGAACCACACCACATCCATATTAAGTTTCTCTTGTGATGAATCAGCAATACTGGGAAGTGAGAAACGTTCAGAGATTTCAGGACTACTTGTGTTTGATCAGGACTGGCTACATGCTGCAAAACTTCCCAAAGTTTTCAATGTTGAAACGTGAGCTCTGACATGACGTTTGAAGTTATACATCAAATAAGGAACTACTTGCGAATCCACTCATTTCAGCATCCATTATATTGTATCCAGAAAAATATTTAGAAGCATATGGTGAATAAGTAGACTTGTGCATGAAAAATTCCTGAAACTAAATTTTTACTGGCAAAACAAATCTATATGACAACAGAGATTTGTTATTTTATATACAAGAAAATAATAGGCTCAAGGTAAAAATAAACTGACAGATCTAATCATAATTTGTGCAATCAAGTCCAAATGCCAGAGTCAGGCCAAATGAGCAAGTTAATTGTTCACACATATACTAACATGAAAGATTAAAAAGCCAAAGCAAGTCATTATGTATTTAACTAGAACTTATGGTTGTTCTTAAGTGGCACTTCTATGCTTTGGTACTTATGGTGTGAATTGTTTCATAGTGATCACTAGCCAACAGCTCCTCCTGTGCTTCTGGAGTTGTATTTGATGCATAGATGCTTCATTAAAATCAGAGCCACAATGTTACATTTTCGTGTTAACCCAATCAACCATTTTGTCTGAAGTTATCTAAGTTTGTTGTCCCATGGTATTCATCTTTCTCACAGCAGAAAATCTTCACTTGAGCATTATCATTCAATTTCAGATAAAAGAACATGGTTCTGGGGGGGTAGCTCAGTTGGAAGTGCATCAGACTTTCAAGGGGGCCTTGTGGCCTGGGTTCACGTAATGCAAAATCTCTGGAGCAGGACATGGTTGAACAGGCTGGAGTCAGAAGAGTGAAAACTTGAATCTGAAAAATGGGAGGAGAAGGATGAGAATGCGAATTCCTGGTCCTGATTTGAAAACGCATTGTTTCGTGCCTAAACTCAGTGAGAAAGGAACTGAAATATATTTTGAGAATGACACAAAGTAACTAAGGGAGATTGCACTAATGGCAGTCTACAAGTCTTCTCACAAGCTTATTTAGTAATGAGCCTTTGTTTGTAAACTCTTGGAGAAAGTGGGGAGAGATTTGACCCAATCTTAATGGCAAAGGGGAAGAAACAGGCCTGCCTTGGAGTAGTAGAGACAGTCTAGAAGTTTATGTTATGTATCCTGTCATTTTTGTTATAAGGAAGGACATGGGAAGGCTGAATGTTGGAAATTAAAAATCAAAATAATGGAATGTTAGATTGCACTGCGTCCCTTCAGCAAATAGTGCGCCAGTGAGTAAAGAGAACAATATATGTCAGTTTTCTTATATTCATTACTAAGATAGAACAGCATGTGGGAAATTATGGAAATTTTCTGTTTGAAGATGATGGTATTGTCATTCTTGTCCAGTGAGGCAAAGAAACAGATTATAATTCTCATGGATACAGAGCAGCACAATCACTGGTGTTTCTCTCCAGAAAATTCAATAAACAAAAACATGCTGATATAGGGAATTGATGGAAATTGTTTACCCATTTCATTGCATGGAGTCAATTTAAAATGTGGCTTAGCTAACAGCTTTACAATTGTTTCTAACTTGCCTATTGATATCATACATGCTTTAAATCAGGAAATGACAAAGTTCTGTATGTCGTATTAAATAACTCAGCGTGGAGCTGGAGGAACACAGCAGGCCAGACAGCATCAGAGGAGCAGGAAAGTTGATGTTTTGGGTCAGGACCCTTTTCTGAAGAAGGGTCCCAACCCAAACCATTAACGTTCCTGCTCCTCTGATGCTGCCTGGCCTGCTTTGTTCCTCCAGCTCCACACTGTGTTATCTCCAACTCCAGCATCAGCAGGTCTTACTATCTCTGTATGTCGTATTGCTATTTTCAGTGGTTTCAGAAAAAAAAACAGCTGTGAAAACAAGAAAAACTTAAAAGTATCCACAACTCTCTGAAGCCCTGTTACAAAAATTACTCTTCTGACAGAAAATGCGTCCAAAAAGTCAGAAATTCAACCTCTTCATCTTAAAAGCACATTGCAGCATGAGACTGATACCAGAGAATTAATCGGAGACTAGTTAAAGCCATTTAAATTACAAATGCAAGGAAAACATGAGCAAGGTATGGCAAAACAGATAGCAACAATACTCAAAGTTTGATAATGAAAGAAGAAAATGATATACTCTAAAGGAGAGTTAAACATTTGTTTCAATGCTAATACTGTAGAACTGCTCGACAGGATATATGCTCACGAACATAAATTTAAACTTATAGTGAAGAAGTGGTCAATGTTACAAGATAAGAATTAGACAAAGCTTAAATGAATGGGAATACGAAAAGAAAAAGAAAAAGAAATAAGGAACATTTGTGAACTGACTACGGAGGAGCATCAGGCTTTCTTGACTGAAAATCAACATAACTTTAAAGTTCTTCAAACCATCTAATGAGAATTTTATTGCCACTTGCATGAAGGAAGCAGTGTTAAACCTGCAGGTTCTGGAAACGAACAAGGTTAAATCATGGAAAATTTAAATCAAAAAATATTCTAAGTATCAACATGATAAGGTGAAGTCAGTTATTATGAACAACAATTTAGATGTCTGACTTGTTGAAATATGTCTCACAGACTTGGCCATCTACGGGCGGCACGGTGGCTCAGTGGTTAGCACTGCTGCCTCACAGCACCAGGGACCCGGGTTCAATTCCACCCTCGGGTGACTGTCTGTGTGGAGTTTGCACGTTCTGTGCATAGGTTTCCTCCGGGTACTCCAGTTTCCTCCCACAGTCCAAAGGTGTGCAGGTGGATTGGCCATGCTAAATTGCCCCATAGTGTTCATGGAGGTGTAGATTAGGGGGATGGGGTCTGGGTGGGATGCTGAGAGGGTCAGGGACTTGTTGAGCTGAAGTGCCTGTTTCCACACTGTAGGGATTGTGAGATTCTAAAAGACCCAGAAGAAGATGGAAAGCAGGAGTTAATGCCTGAACAGACTGATACAGAGTCCGTTTTGAAGGGTGATAACTGGATGACAATCTAATGTCTGACTTTGAAAAAAAAAAGTGTTCAGAGGACAACAAGGTTTGTGACAAGGGATTTCTCCTTGGATTTTAGCATCCAGTACCCAAAACCCAGATGGTTTATTAGCAATCAGCAATATTATCCTCATCAAAAGCCTATTATTCTTGACGGTCCTATGAAGAGAAATTGGACAAACTGGGTTTCTGTATTCTCTAGACTATCAAAGAATGAGACACAATTTCATTGAAGCTTATATTCTGAGATTATGCCTTCTGGTCCAAGACGCTCCAGCAAGGGGAAACAACCTCTCCACATCTACCCTGTCAAGTCTCCCTAGAACTTGGTATATTTCAATAAGGTCTCCTGTCATCCCTCTATATATTCCATTGAGTACAGGCACAATCTATTCAACCTCTCCTCAGAAGAGAGTCCCTCCATACCTGGTATCATCCTAGTGAACCCTTGCTGGATTGCCTCCAATGCCAGTACATCCTTGCTTAGATAAGGAGCCAAAAACTGTTCACAGTCTTCCAGCTGTGGTCCAACCAGTGCTTTCTATAGCTTTTGCAAAACCCCTACTTTTATGCACAGGAACAAAAACAGAAATTGCTGGAAAAGCTCAGCTGGTCTGGCAGCATTGTGAAGAAAAATCAGAGTTAATGTTTCAGATCCAGTGACCCTTCCTCAGCATCCGTGGTTCTTTTGGTTCGTACCCCTACTTTAATACTCTATTTCCTTTGAAATAAATGTCAGCAGTTCATTTGAGTTCCCTTTCACCAAATGAACTCAGATGCTGGATTTTTGTAAATGATAGACGAGGACTCCCAAATCACACTTCTCCATAACTTCCTGCAGTTTTTCTTCCATTTAAATAATATTCAGCTTCTCTATCCTTCCTGCCAAACTGCATAACCTCGCATTGCTCCAAATTATATTCCATCGACTACCAAATGAATTGTAAAACCTTTGGTCTCATCATAAATTCAAACCCAGGGTCCAGACAATGCACAATCTAATGCAAATTTTATGAAGATGCAAACCAAGATGCAATATTTTAACCAAGGACAGAGAAGTGCAACGTAGGCCACACAAAATAAGAAAGAAGAATTTTAGTGGAGATTGAAAAAGAAGAAGTGAAGTGACAGAAACAAACTCCTGTTTACATGTGATATGGAGCTTTAAGGAAATCATGAAAGCTGGAAACTAAAAACAAAAAGGGGCGAAAATCTTACCTACGGTTGTGTGTAACAAGCCTTTTGCAGGTTGTACGTTGTTTTATTTTTACTATTACAGGAAAAAAGTCACTACTGTGGGAAATTTTCTTAATTTCTCAGAAGGATTACGTATGTAGAATATTGCAATGTCTCCCTTAACTTGAGGTGAAACAGAATGTTCTGGATTGGCAAGGGGGGTGGTGGTGGATGGGGAAATGGAAAGGATGATTTGGCCATACTAAATTTCTGCCTGGAGACAGGCCCAAATGATCTAAGTTTTCTCGGGCAATGAAGCCCTGGCCAAAACTTACTGGAAGCTGGTGTCAGTTTTCATACCAAGAATCAGAGACAGAAACACCAGGACTTTTGGACACAAAGACACCAAGGGAGCAAAAGAGACAGACAGACAGGGAATGAATATAGATTGTGAGAGACATTTTTTGTGTTAGCAGTCAAGCAGGATGCTGGTTCTCGGTTGGAAAAGAAGGCAGAATATACAGTACCTTTTGAGATTTAAGCAACAAGGAGTCGCAGAGGTACACCTTGCTGATGGCGATCAAATCTAGGAAACTCAGGCTGCGAGAAGTGGCTTTCAAAGAATACTGGGATCGATAATCTGGATGGCAGGGATAAGTAGGAAGCTGCAAAGAACCTTGTGCTCATTCTTGTAATTCTATCATGAATCTGACAGAACTGCATTACAGTGAAAGGACTCATTACAAGTAGTACAATTGTGTTAGTTATTTAGTTAATGTAAAAGTTCCATTTCTCTAATTTAATGTACTAATTGCCTGCTAAGTAGTGTTTCATTTATATTGATTTTAGTGTGCTCACTGCAGTAAAAATCTGAAATGTGTAATGTTGCCACAGTCATTGTCTGGTTGAGAAATTCATCTTTTTTTTCTTAAAACATTATTGGTCTCTATGAGGATCGTAACATTTTAAAAAATAATGATGTTTGTAACCACCAGATTTGGTTTACAAGTGTACAACTGATGAAAATTTGAATACCTAAATGTCTTATATTACACAGTCTAGAACACTTCCACTGAATGTAACACAAACAAATTTGTCACGATTTGTTAAAAGGAACTGGTATAGAGATCTGAGTAGCAGTAAGTATGAGTCATATTAAATAAGGTACTACATTTGAAATTACTCAGACTGAGTTACACTTAAGAACATGGTATCTTCCTATCAATTTTGGAGATCTAGACAAAAATAGCTTGTCAAACACGCAAACTGAAAACTAGTTTTGCAATGCTTTTCCATCCAATTTGATAAAGCTCATCAACAATCAAAAGGAAAGTACACTGCAAAAGCTTCTTTTAAAAATGTTGGATAATTTTATCATACTTTGGAAACAGCAACTGAATATATGCAAAAGCCCTCCTATGTGTAAAAGTAAGCTTGATGTCTGCTTGCTGCAGTTTCTATTTTTACTTTAAAACTCAGTTTAGCTTGGTTTTACTCATTACAAGCTTTCTTTATTGAAAATATATAGCACCACAATCATACTGTACTCATACTTAGAAGACTAAACTTGAGAAGTTTTTTCACGAGTACTGGGTACCAAGTTGCACTGACTTGAACACAAAAATCAAAATATTAACTGCCGGCATGGTTAGTGAAAGAAAAACCCAGTTAAATTGGTGGTTCTTGTTTGAAACAGATACTGTGGCTTTCAATATTTGCATAAACATGAAGAATATTTCCTTATAGAGGGTCCACACCCAAGATAAAATCAGACATCGCTGCTGCACTTTATTTTCAAACCAGATGATATTCACTCCAATCTGCACACTGCCGTTGATATATAGGACCACGATAGTGTCGATTATCCACAAGACTAACTCTACATATGCAGTTAGCAATTTCTTAGCATAACAAAGCCAACTCTCTTATTCATTCAGTCATTTCTGTGGCTTACAGGCAATAGGATGCAGGAAGTTCTGTTCTGTACCACAATAAAATTCACGATTGTTTCAAACAATAAATAGTCTGAAGATTTATCACTACTGGAGGAAGAAACTGAAGATCTTCTTTTCTTTAAAACAATTCAAAACTGCTCTTTCAGAAATCCACATGACAAGCTAGGGACAATTTTACGCTGTTGATGTAAATATTTACAAAGAATATTACTAACTGTACACATAATTTAAAAGGATAAACATTTTGATTGCTATTGCCATGGAGTTTGGATCTGTGACATTGACCAACATGTTGAGTGGTCACAGACACCTCTATAAACAAGTCCTACTTCAGAACTGATATTGCATATACATAACCCAAAATATGTAATAGAATCGCTCCTCTGAAATAGGGAATGAACATCGTTTTTCATGAATTCCCTATCACTTAGATCGGTCTCATTTTTGAGTTAGAATGGTGTGGGTCCAAGATCCTTTTCATATTTTAACAATTCAGAGCAGTACTGAGGAATTCATATTTCCAAAATGCTGTCCTTCAGGTAATACATTAAATCAGGCGAATGTAAGGGATGCCATGATACTATTCAAGAAGAAGGGAGTTAATTGGATATACTGACCAAACATTTATCACTGAATCAACATCATCAAAACAGATGAACAGATTATGGTAATTAACTACTTTGCATGTGCATATTCCATTCCAATAGTTTTAAGACCTAATTGGATTTGGTTTCCTGAGCCATCTGTCAAAGTCACTTGGCAGAATGCCTCATCACCAGAATTTTCCAACAGGCACTAAGACATCGCTTGGCTGGTGGTGAGAAGGGCACTACCTGTGAGATTCTTCATGTACGACCAGTCTGTCTGTGCCACCCTCAAAGTGACAGGGGGAGGCGAGGGAAGTGAGAGACTGTCACACATCTCCTGCTGAAATTTGCCTTTGCACAGGTAGTGGGTTTTGTTGAGGTTCATCCCGAGCAGATCTGTGACACAGGACTCTGCTCTGTGGTTTGTTCCCCAGGATGCACACTGAGACAACAAACATCGACCGCGCCTGGAGGACCATCAGCTTGGAGACAGCCTCTCTTTGATCTGCCCGAAACTTTCGCAACAAGGAGTTGACCATGACCAGGTGTTGCAGACTGTCACATTCTAAAGTCCAGGACTACGTGCTGAGGAATGCACTAAAGCTTGTGACAGCTGCTGCCAAGGCTCAGCGGGGAAAGACCATTGTCTGATATCTTCCTGTCAAAGTTAAATCGGGGTCGGCTCAGTTATCGGACCCTCCTGTTACTTCAAATGTATCTAAATGTAGTCTTATACAAGAAATAAATGCCTTGGGTTTGTTTGTTGGATAGTATCAAACTCCAATGTTTGTTTGTTTCTCCATAAGCTACTGTACAGAACCGAATTGCTTCAGTAACTCTTATTATTTTTATTAAGTATATGTTGGAAATAAAAACATTTGGAATGTCAAAAACTCCACTAAATACAAATTTCTTTCTTTCTGGATCAAAATAATAGGGCTAGCAAATTGTTAAGCTGTTTTTTACATCATAGAAAATGAACGCAAAATGCAAAAGTTATACCAACATAACTGGCCATTACATTATGATCAAAATAATCAATTCATGATGCATTCCCACATCAGTGGGCTGTCTTCACTTAAACAAACCAAATTACCAAATTAGTGCAACAGTTTCTGAAACTTTTTGGTCGGTGAAAATAACAAATGTTGTCTTCAGCTTGTGAAACTAAGAAAATAGAATTATTGAAAAGTATTTAGCTGTGAAACTATAACAGATATGGATTTATATTTGTCAAACATTTTAGGGGAAATTCTTTACAAAGGATACACTGAAAACAGCTTGCTTATTCAAGGTAATGTATATCAGCATTCCTTGTCAGATCTTTAATTTTATTCATTCCTGGGACGTGGACTTTATTGGCTGGGCCAGCATTTATTGGCTATCCCTAGGCTGTCTTCGATGTGGTAGAGGTTATGAACTGTCTTCTTGAGGTAGCCTCTTTAGTGTAGGTGCACTCAGAAAGCTGTTAGGAAGGGAGTTCCACGATTTTGACCCAACAACATGGAAATATATCACCACTCCTTCCAAGTCAGGATGGTGTGTGATTCTGAGGGGAACTTTCAGGTGATGCTGTTCCCATGTATCTGTTGCCATTATCCTTCTGGATGGCAGTGTTTGTAGGATTGGAAACTATCATTTAAGGAGTGTCAGTGAATTCCTGCAGTGTATGTTGTGGGTGGTACAGACTAGTAGAGGGAGTGACCGTTTTCCATGGTATAAAGCAGATGAGTTGTTTTATCCAGGCTGATTTCAAGCTTCTGGAGTTTAGTTGGAGCTGCACACATCCAAGTGAGTAGGGAGTATTGCTTCACATTCCTGACTTGTTTCATGTAGGGGGTGGACAGATTTTGGAGAGTCAGGTGGTGAGGTACTAGCTGTACGATTCTTAGCCTCTGACTTGCTAGTTTGATTTGTATGAGCAGTCCAGTTCAGTTTCTGGGTTATGGTAACTCCAGGATGTTGACAATGGGGAATTTAGTCATGGCAATGTCATTGAACATAAAGGGGCAATGGCCAAATTCTCCCTTGTTGGAGATGGTCACTGCCTGGTGTGGCTTGAACGTTACTTGTCTTTTATTAGTCCAAATGTGGATATTGTCAAGACATTACAGCTTTTGAACACAAACTGCTTGAGTATCTAACGTAAATGGCTGCATATTGTACAGTGACTACTCCCACTTCTGACGTTATGCTGAAGGGAAATAATTGATGAAGGGACTCAAGATGATTGTGTCCTAGGACACAATCAGGAGGAACTTCTGTAGCAATGTCCTGGAACTGAAATGACTGATCTCCAACAACCACAAGCATCTTCCTTTGTGCCACATTTAATTCAAACCAGCAGAGAGAAACACACAAATTTCCATTGTCCAAAGATTTGCACAGACGCTTTGATGTTACACTCATTCAAACGTGGCCTTGATTTCTAAAAGCAATCACTCTCACCTTGCCTCTGAAGTTTAGCAATTTTGCTTATGTTAGAACCAAGGCTGGAATCAGGCTGGGAACTGGTGGAACTCAAACTGAGGTTATTGCTAAACAAGTCCTACTTGGTACCACTGTTGATGACCCCTACCATCACATTATTGATCAAAAATTCACTTGACAGAAGTTGTAAGTGAGAAATTATGGATTGACCTTGCTTGTGAGAAACAACTGTTAAAAAATAACATAATCTCTAAAATCAAGTAGATTAAAAAGTGTGCTTGTAGCCAAAGATTATTTGTGACCCAGAACAGCAACTTGCTTTATATAGAAAATGGAAAATATCTATCTTCTATTGTTTGGAAACATAGTTTTGTTCAAAAAGAAAATAATAATCTATTAATTTAATATTAAGTGGGTACAGGTGGACAGCACTGATTATATATGCACAAATCATTATCCGAAGAGAAATATACAGACACTGGTAGACGTGCAGAGTTAGGAGCTCTATATTTGTAACGGCACACATTGTGAACAAAGCTAAAACTGAGCAAGTCTGTCTTCTGGTCTCTTCTTTCAGCAACTGGTTGTCAGAAATTAACATAAGATTGCCTGACAAAGTTACATATAGCTCCCATGTCATGACATAGGTGAAGCCTTTACAGGCTATGCCAAAGAACCATGTTTCATGGACACTGAAAATCACAAGGTTCTAGGCAAGAGATCATCTCATCATGTCGGAAACTTCAGATCGCGATTGCAATCTTGTTCATTAAGCTTCTACATCTTATAACAATCAAGAAAAGCATCATAATATCCTGACAGTTGTGCAGAAATAAAGGCAATATTCTGATATAAATACACAGACAGCTCTCTGGTTTTTGTTATGAAGGCTCTTTACATTCACTATTGCTCGGAGCACTTAAACTTTGAAAGACTGTGGAAAAACAAATTGACTTCAAGTTTTGTGGATATACCTGCCATGTTTTCTTTTTAAAGAGGTCATTTAAGGTTCATCATGGACATTGGAGATTGCTTTTAAACAACTACTAGAAATCAGATGACTAGCAATAACTGCTTCCCTTTCTGTAGGCCCTGCTGGGGCTGGTTTTTGACAGGTTTTAGAGAGGTTCTTGTTCTGCCTTACCAAGTTGGAGAAAAGCATGCTAAGGACAAGCTAAGTTGCAGGAACAAAAACAAAGTTGCTCTGACCCCCGAAACGTTAACTGTTTTCTCCTTCACAGATGCTGCCAGACCTGCTGAGCTTTTCCAGCAACTTTGTTTTTGTTCCTAAGTTGGAGGAATGCTTGCTATAAGCAAGCACCTATACGATCTTTCTCATTTCTGACAAGGAAGTGTGATTGAAATAATGTCTCAATCTCCTACTGTCAAAGCACGCTGGATCTACACAACTTCAGAAATAACCAAGCATGGTTATAGCCACATGTGCCAGAACTCCAGAAAGACCTAAACTTTATCCTTTTGTCTTGAAGATTAACACATTGGCCAAGGTGGTTTCTTTTGTTAAAAGCTGATCTCTGCAGAGAAATGCTTTCTTCCTTTAAGAGTGAGAAAGAGAGAGCTTGTGAAAGTGTGTGTGCATGTGAACATGTGTGTGTTTGCTTGTGTCTTTTGGGGATATTTAAAGGGATTAGAATTTATACTTCTATATTACCTACCTGTTATTCAATAAAGGTGCAATAATTGATTAGGTTTTGTTTAATACAAAATAAATGCAGCAACGTGTAGCTGCACATTTTCAGGTAATCTTCTATGGTTATGCTTTCTGTTCTTATACGAAAATGGTCAGGAAGAAAAGTTTCTACTTACAGTAAATTTCTGGGACACAAATTATTTTCTACAATTGTGTCATGCAGAACTTATGCACTAAACTGCAACAAATAAACACGGCAACTCATCTACGTGGTTCTAAAACATCACAGGGCACAGCAAAATTACATCCCTCACCTCCCAAAGCTGACAGGGTGTTCCAGTTGCACCTGACACTTGGCTGGAACATGCAAAAAGGCCTGATCTTGCGATAACAGATGGAGTCAAAGGCAGCATGAATGGGCAAGTCAAAGTTTTCATTTGCCCTCCTCTAACCCCAGGTAATTTCAGGCCTAGAAACTACAAAAAAAAACAAAGGATTGCCATCTTTTTCTCATTTCAGACATAGGAATTAAAAACAGTGATCTTAAATAGCTTACATTTTGTAAACATAGGAGCGGCAACTATTAAAATGAAGCATTGGTGGCATTTACCAGACTGATTCCTGAGACAAAAGGACTGACGTATGAAGGCAGACTCGATCAATTAGGACTATATTCATTGGAGTAGAAAATTGAGGGTGTTCTCATAGAAATCTATAAAACTCTAACAGGAGTAGACAAAGTAAACACAAAGAATGTTTCTGGTGACTGGGGAGTCCAGAACCAGCAGTCACATTTTAAGGATACAGGGTAGGCCACATAGTACTACGATGAGCAGAAATTTCTTCATAACAGTGAGTGGTGAGCCCGAGTAATTCTCTACCACAGAAAGCGGTTAGGCTAAAACAGTTCTGAGGAAGGGTCACCAGACCCGAAACGTTAACTCTGTTTTTTCTTGCACAGATGCTGCCAGACCTGCTGGGCTTTTCCAGCAACTTTGTTTTTGAGGCTAAAACTCGATGCTTTCATGAAGCAGTTAGATACAGTTCTTACAGTTAAAGGAATCAAGGATATGGGGAGAAAGCAGGAACAGGGTACTCCAAGTTGGATGATCAGTCATGGTCACATTGAATAGTACAGGAGCTTGAAGGGTCAAATGACCTATCCTTGTTCCTATTTTCTATGTTTGGAATTGGATGGCATTACTGTGTTTGCATGCAGAAGTTGACGCCATGCAGAAGTTGATCAAGTGTTTCGGACGAATGAACTGCAGGGTTTATAAAATTCAATCCAAATCTTTTCAGAGATTAAAAAGCAGAAATCGTGCAGATGTTAATGATTCAATTTAATTATAAATGCAAAAGAAAATATGCATCCTAATGGCTTAAAACATTTCTCAGTTTTGCTTTAGTGTTTATTTTCTCAAATTATTTAAGTTGTCAGATAATAGATGATAATTAACAAGTTATTTTATTGGTGCTGATTTATTTTATTCCATTGTTATCTCTTTTTTGAATTTCACTGGGTTCAAATCATGCTCAGATGTCAACTCCTCAGAAACATTACACATGTAAAAGTAAACTCTAGGATCTCTGGATAAAACGTTGGTCTTACTTTTGTGTAAGTGGTACTTAGTGAAGCCAGCTGAAGGACCCTCTTTTTAACCTCTCCCCACGCCTGAGGCATGGTGACCCTCAGGTCACACTCACAACCATTCATCTTTCACAAATAAGACAGTAGCCTATTGTCCAGTAGGACTGTAGCGACCGTCCCTTTTCGTGTTAGTGAAAATATTTAATCAGTAATTACAGATATAGCATTTCTATAAACAATGCAGATACTTCCACATCACAGCTATGGACAACTATTCAAAATTCAACAGCCAGTGAATTGGCTGTCACATGGCAGCACGGTAGCTCAGTGGTTTGCACTGCTGCCTCACAGTACCAGGGCCCCAGATTCAATTCCAGCCTTGGGTGACTGTGTGGAGTTTGTACATTCTCCCCAAATCTGCACGGGCTTGTGCCGGATTCCTCCCACATTTCAAAGATGTGCAGGTTAGGTGGTCTGGCCATGTTAAATTGCATTATTTTGTCCAGGGATGCGCAGGTTAGGTGGATTATCCAAGGTTAATGCAGGGTTATGGGTATAGGGTGGGGATTTGAATCTGGGTGGGATGCCTTTTGGAGGGTCAGTGCAGACTTGACGGGTTGGTTTCCCTCTTTTTGCACTGTAGGGATTCTATGAAAGAAATAAAAACACTGAAAGAGCCAAAAGTAAGCAGCCAATGTTAACTATATCATACTATTGCCAACTGATTAACATCTCGTAGAAAAGTGGCCCGATTAACTGCAAATACACTACACTGGAATTCCTGGTCAGTAGCAAGAGAAAAGCACTACCAGTGGCCTTGCTGGTAGCAGCCCATGGCTGAGTTTACAGCAGAAACTTCTCCTCTTTCAGTATCTTTTCTGGTGTGGTCCCAGTAAAAGGGAACTGTGATATGTGTAAGAAAATCAAAAAACAGATGGAGCCACTCCAACTAGAATGAACAAACCTGACTGAGGCATGCAGACTTTAAAACTGGCAAGAGTCAATTAGAATTATTTGGAATATTTAATTTCTGTTAAACACAGGTACAGACAGTGCTCCTTCATTGTTGCTAGGCCAAAGTCCAGAAATTCCTTTATTAACACTACCTATTAGAAGGCATTATAATCCCTACAGTGTGGAAACAGGCCCTTCGGCCCAACAAGTCCACACCGACCCTTGGAACATCCCACCCAGACCCAGACCCATCCCCCTATAACCCACACACCCCTGAACACTATGGGCAATTTAGCATGGCCAATCCACCTAGCCTGCACATATTTGGACTGTGGGAGGAAACCGGAGCACCCGGAGAAAACCCACGCAGACGCGGGGAGAATGTGCAAACTCCACACAGACAGTCACCTGGGGCTGGAATCGAACCCGGGACCCTGTTGCTATGAGGCTGCAGTGCTAACCACTGAGCCACCGTGCCGCCCTGATACACCTATGGTGTATCTGCACCTCATGGACTGCAGTGATCCAAAGCAATGACTTCCCACCACCTTCATGGGGAATAAATGCTAGTGTAGCCAGTGATTCCCTTAACTAGTGAAAGAATTAAGAAAAAGCAAATGAAAGACAGGATTAACACCCCCACCAGTTTCTCTTCAATTCACTCACCATCCTGACTTGGAACGATGATTGCCAATCCTTCACATTCACTGGGTCAGAAACCTGCAAATGGCTTGTAAAGCACAGTAGGTATACCCAGACCCATTTGGATTACAGCAGGTCAAAACAGTGGTTCACTGCTACCTTGTTAAGAGAATTAGCCATGTACAAATGTGACTTAAAAATACATACAATCATACTAGTTAGGAACTGCTTACCATTCGATAGGACGTGTGAAGGTTTGGCAAGAAGAATGAAAGCTTGGGCTATTTTCTAAATGGGGAGAAAATTCAGAAGTCTGAAGTGCAACACGATTTGGGAGTTCTCGTCCAGGATTCTCTCAAGGTAAACTTGCAGGGTGAGTCAATAGTCAGGAAGGCAAATGCAATGTTGACATTTATTTTGACAGGACTTGAATATAAAAGCAGGAATGTACTACTGAGGCTTTATAAGGCTCTGATCAGGCCACATTTGGAGTATTGTGTGCAGTTTTGGACCCCATGTCTCAGGAAGGATGTACTGGCCCTGGAGCGGGTTCAGAAGAAGTTCACGAGAATGGTCCCAGGAATGGAATGCTTAACATATGAGGAATGTTTGAGGACTCTGGGACTATACTCATTGGAGTTTAGAAGGATGAGGGGGAGATCTAATTGAAACTTTTAGAATACTGAATGGCATGGACAAAGTGGATGTTGGGAAGATGCTTCCATTAGTAGGAGAGACTAGGACCCGAGGGCACAGCCTTAGAGTAAAGGGAAGACCTTTTAGAAAGGAGAAAAGGAGAAACTTCTTCAGCCAGAGAGTGGTGAATCTATGGAATTCACTGCCACAGAAGGCTGTGGAGGCCAGGTCATTGAGTGCATTTAAACGGAGATAGACAGGTTCTTGATTATCAAGGGTTACAGGGAGAAAACAGGAGAATGGGGCTGAGGAACTTATCAGCCATGATTGAATGGCGGAGTAGACTTGAGGGGTTGAAAGGCCTAATTTCTGCTCCTATGTCTTATGGTCTTACAGGATCATGGCTGATCAGTCTATATTTTGAATCCCGATACAGCCCAATGACTTTTAGACTCTCACTAGGCAAGAGAATAATTCACCTCTAACTTAAAAGATACTCAATGCCTCTGCCTCTATCGTCTTCAGAAGTAGAGGGTTCAAATACAGTACAGCCCTCAAAATAATTTATCTATCCTAAAAGACATCCCAAGAAATATTCTTTAAAAAATTTAAAAAGGTTACTTTCTCTTCTAAGGAAATGAGACGACACACAAAATTAACTTTCCAGGTTCTTTTTGCAAATCAGCATAACACACTAACATCTTCTTTTAAACTTCAATGCACTATCAACAATATTTTCAGCTGTCTTTACTGAAGAACATGCTGAATTTCTGAATTTAAATACATATAGATGAGAGATGCTGTCACTGTCTTTGACAGTGTCAATGTTGTGACTGTTGCTGTTGCTGATTAAGCAACAATGAGGAGTCCTGGTAGCATTGCCAATTATCACTACAGCAAAGTTTAGTGAATAGCAAGTTTAGGATAGAAAAAACTGCTTGATTTATTGTGGATGACTGAGTTCTTAAGTTATTTTTGCATCAAACAATTTGGGTTCAAATCTGTCTAAACAAAACTTTCAATGAGTTTGACTTTAGCTAAAGGCTACTTCACCGGATGCCATGAAACCACTTTGGCTATATATCATTAAGTGCATCTAATAACAGGATTATTATTAGCTTTAGGAAACTGAGTAACAATTGGAAGTAAACTTGAGGTGCACAGAACTGTCTGATTATCTGAATGCATGGCAAACAATATCTTTTTCATTGCTGATCAAAATTTTAAAACTCTTTTCTAATGTATCTAAAACATAGGATCATGGTGGATGAACATTCTGTGGAATTCTATCCTGAAGGTCAGAAAGGAACCTGGAAGAGCTGTTCTATGGGGTGAGGGGCAGGAAGAGAGGAAGTTGCTAGGAAACCTGCCGACCACGGCTTCAACTACTGCTTGTATCAAGAGGTTGCTCTAAAAAGTTCCTTAACTAATGAGTGTTTCACATGGACCCCATTTACCTAGGTTTTATTTAGGTGCATCCAGTGAGATCCGAAATGTCTATGGCAATGCTGAACTGGTCCTGACAGATACTTAATAAATTGAAATCTCTATCCTATATCAATGGCTTTGCGGCATGGGTGGAAGCTCCATTTCCACAGAAGAACTCTGTTCCTGCATTTGTGCAAAAAAGGAATGAAGGGAACATTGGTACTTGGAGTCTCTAGAATCTTGCCAAGTTTATGACCTTTTCAGTGGACTTGCAACAAAAAGATTATGGATTTCTGGGGTCTCTGTACTTTTGTTTGCTTATTCTTGTTCATCTTGACAGTGGTAAGCTTGCTGAATTCACTGCCAAAGAAAGCAGATGAGGCCAAAACAGTGAATATTTTCAGGGAGTTAGATATAAAGGGATCAAAGGGAAGAAAGCAGGAATGAGTTGGATCATACTCAATAGCTGGTCAGCCTCCAAGGGCCAAATGGTCCACTCCTGCTCCTATTTTCTATGTTTTATTTTAAAGTTTAAACCAGGACAATCACATGCTCATTTGACCACCATAATCACTGCATAATTGGAAGGAGTGTTGTGCCTGACAACCCTGATATATCCTATATTCATGCACTACCAAGATTCCCACAAACAATTAAAAAATCCTTTCATGGCTGCTTGTAAATAAGTAGGATTAAAGAGCACAAGTGCATGTAGTGGTCTAAGCAATGTTTACCAGAAAGTCAAACTTAGTGTATAGTATAGCTTCATGTACATAAAATTGATTTTTCACTTGACAGATGAAGCATTTTAACAAAGTATGTAGATGCTGCTTGGCCTGCTGTGTTCATCCAGCTCTACACCTTGTTATCTCTCTTGTAATCTAGATTACTCTCAGCTTCAGGCATAACGAGTGACTCACTGTAATTATTATAATAAAACAGCCAAAACCAATACAATTGCCTAAATATTTGATTTCTGACATTAGAATAATTAAATACTTGACAAATAGGTTGGATATAGCATCAAATTGAAAAATGACAACTCTAGGCTTTTTGGCTGCACAATTTATTTAGACACATCCTGTAGCTGAGAAGTCAGGGTTCAGATTTAGTTTTTCACAATGACTGATGAGGAGCAGTGTGTGAAAACGTGGCTTTGGTTGCCCTCTGTATGAACTTTTTCTTCCTTCAAGATGATTATCACTAGTCTCACACATCTGTCGCATCTTTTGTTCTTCTGTTAATGACAATAAAATGAAACCTGTATAAGATCATCTAAACTACTATGCCAGAAGTCTTCAACAGGCACTTCTCTGGACTTAACATTACATTCTCCTTAAACTAAAGGCTCCAACAAATTACTCGCTTACACATATCAGAATTAAGTTTCTCATCATATTTCTAAAATAGGTCAGGTCAATTATTAATCTGCTGTTTCGGGGTGAAGATTAAGAACAGGCACAGACGTAGTGCGATAAGGCTCACTGGGAATCAATGAATGTACTAAAGGTTTAATGCTGTTCGAAACATACTCTTACGAATAAAAGATTCTTTTACCAAACATTTTTGCTGCTTGTTAACTTGATGTTAAAATTAAGTGTGACTTCCCATATATTACACATTGAGAACAGTTGACTAATCGGGGGAAAAAAAACTACTTTTAATCTGAGTTTCTCTTCTCTGGTTTTCTGCATAATCTCCCTCTCAATGCCCACCCTCATGTGGAGTGAACACAACATTACGCTTTAAAAAATTTCCAATCAACCCATTTAGAGACGCTATGCACACTTCTAGATCAGTGAGGCTTGAACCTGGGTCTTCTGGCTCAGAGGTAGGGACACTACTAGTGAACCAGAAGAGCCCTTTCTAACATGCCCACAGTGAAGCTCCTTAACTAGGGATAACCTACAGTGATTGACGGTTGAATCAGGAATATATAAATACCAATATGTTGCTGGTGCAATTACTCTCAGTAAGTCAAAGGTTAAGCAGTTTAGGAGTATGATGCCGAAATGGTAGAACTGCAGGAGTGATGCACTTCCGCAACGAGAGGATTTGCGAAGAAAGACATTATGTGTTTTTTCTTTGCCAGAGACAGTGGAATTAACTTTTTAAAAATTGTACCATGCACAATTAATGTCATGCTTAAATGTAAATAATAAATCTGCTCATGACATCCAACGTGCGGATATATAGATTATATATAGTAAATCTTTGTAACTCAGGGTTAGCTCTTACTTTTAGTCAACTTCCGCGAGAAGCACCTTTTTGGATGGCAAAGAAAATAATAAACTAGTTACTACTTCCTGACGAACTATACCAGTACAACAGAACTTTACCTTACCAAAAAGTTCTTCTAAAGAAGTATGATTACATTCCTTGAGTATTATGGAAAAGATGACAGTTGTCAAAGACTTTTGTCTTGCACGCATCAGGGCAATCCGGGAAATCCCAAAGTAAAGGGGAAACAACATTTATACTCTATGACGGAGGAGTACTGATTGGCTGGCAAGTGGACTCTGGCTAGTAGAGGTATTGCCATGGAATATGCAATCAATAATGATTAATAGACATTAAACTGCCAAATCTTGTTTAAATTTGAAACAAGGGAGGTCGACTCTTAGTAGTAAAGTCATTGCTATGAGAAACGGATCAGCAAATGGTTGCCACACATTTTATTGTGTTAAAACAAAGTGCAAGGCACGTACGTATTCTTTATGTCTACAAAAACCAAGGCCCTGTGTATCAGTATAAGTAAAAGACTGTTGGTGATCTTAACCTGAGGGCTACCCCACTTCAGATGAGGGTTTAAGTTGAGAAGGAAAGACCATCATGGTAACCTCAGCTAGGAATTAAACCCTTGGCATCACACACTGCATCAGCAACAAGCCGTTCAGCCAACTGAGCTAACTGAATAAATTGATTGTCAACATAATTCTCATTGCTTATATGGGATCTTGTAGCGAATGCTGTACAACTGTGGAATCACAGCTAATGTTTTTATTCATTTTTAAAAATTCATTCACAGGATGGGAGTGTCGCTGACCAACAGCATTTATGGCCCATTCCTAATTGTCCAGAGGGCTGTTTAGAATCAACCACATTGCTGTGGATCTGGAGTCACATGCAGGCTAGACCAAGTAAGGATGGCAAATTTCCTTCCCTAAAGGACATCAGTGAATCAGATGGGTTTTTCCCTCAATCAACAAGAGATTCATAATCATCCTTAGATTGTTAATTGCAGATATTTTACTGAATTCAAATTCTACCAATCTGCCGTGGTGGGATTTGAACCTGGGTCCGCAGAACATTATCTGGGTCTCTGGATTAACAGTCCAGTGATAACACCACTAGGCCACTGCCTTCCCTTTAATGTAAGAATTGACCAAGTCATTTGGAAATCGCCACAATACGCACGTGCTAGGCACACTTTCAAGGATTCATGGTCTTCAGTGGACCTCGGTTTGTGGCTAGCTGGGAGTCCAGGAGTTCAAATTTAGTATTACCTCTTCCTGTTTGACGTGGCCCAGAGACACATCAAAACTGAAACCATGTGCAAGGACAGACTTGTTTTCAGAGAAAATGCATATCAGAGAGATGTATTGTGCGCTTACTGGCATTATTAATTGCCAAACTTCTTCCATTTCAGTGAAGTTATAGTGTAGACATTTAAAATGGGTACTGTTTAAGGTGTGATCATCTATTGAAACAAGACAGGGGAAAAAATGGATCATTCAAATCAAACAAATGAAAGCCATTTGCACATTTCAAACAAAGCACTTTGTAGGACAAGATGTAAGTTACTAATCCTACTTCCAAGCTGTTCAACCTCATCTCACAGAAATGCTCATTCCATCATGGGATTGTTTAAGGCATACAATGTAAATATTGTTTTCCCCTTCCTTTGGCATTTTTGTGAATTGTCCTGATTTGTGCAAGATAAAAAGCTTTGACAAAACGTGTTTTTTCACAAATACTCAAGGTTTGTACTATCAAAACAATTCAATGATTGCATTCAGGCTTTCATTCAGAATCTCCTTCCAAACTTAAATACTCATTTTCAGACTTTCCATTTATATAAATATTTTCCAAGCAGTTCACATTCTGTCTAAACCGAGCTCCAAAAATGTATTTGATGAAACTAAGATAAATTACGAAAAAAAGTCCTCTCCAAGTTTTTACCAAGTTCTTCTCTATATGCTGCGTTAGCTTTCAGCTGAGCTGTTACTCTACTTGCTCACCATGGTTGGGGAATCAGTTATTTTGCATCATGGCTCAGTATGACTATTAAAAGTCACATTAAGAAAGTTGAAAAGATAGCGTTATTTTGTACTTCACGCCTTCAGTCAAAAAGTCACAAGTTACTGTTGCTGTTCCTCAAGCATTCTGCCAGCAGTTTTCACCTTCAGTAATTAAATACAAAGAAGCCATAAGTGGATAATAGTAAGTATTGGCAAATTCTGTGAATGGTCAGTCTTGGTGTCAACCATAAAAAAAATTGCATGATCAGAGCAATAGCCTGCTGTGTGACAAATGAACACCTTTGTTATATTTTAAAAAAATGTGACAGAGGTGAATGCAATGGGCAGGAAATGTGCATTAATTATATTTTTACGTTATATGTGTGGATTGCCCATGGGTTTACAATTTGAGCTGACACTTCAATCATCAGCAGGATATAACCAAACACTTAACTAGATCTATGCTGATGACACTAAGAAATGTGTGAAGCCAAAAGTACTTTTTATTTTTTAGAAGTTACTAAGGTTTTCTAATGTTTGGCATCCTAATGGCTGCTGGGTTGAGAGCTACATCTAGTTTTCCTCAGTGTTTGAGGATGTGTTCCAATACTGCAGCAATTTTAAATGTAGTTATTTGTGCTCTGATCCGAAATGGCACTGTTGTTATTCCAATAATCTTGACAGTTGTAAATCAACATTATCGTATAAGTTCCAAAAAGCTCCTTTTTTTCACTTTTCTATTGGCATATTTTCTGATAACAGATTCTCTCTGATGTGAATACACGTTAGATGATCAACAGTTCTTGAATTTAAAGATCGAGACATAAATTGATATATTTTTAAAAAGTCTTGAATAATTCTCAAGCTTGATTGAAAAGTCGAGATTTTGCAATACACATCTGTTTTAACAGTTTTAAGTTGACATCTGAGTCTCCTCACCCACAATTCTCGAGGGGCAGAAATGTGGTGCAAATACATATCGGAAGACAGAAGCTATGGTCTTCAGTACCTAACACAAACTCTGTTCTGTAACTACTGACCATATCCCTCTCTTTCTGGCAGCTGACCGTAGTTGAACTAGATGGTATATGATATGACATCGCAATTACCCTGGATCACGTATGTGCCATCTTTGTACTTTTAAACCCAACTATCTCAACGTATCTGCTGTTGAAAGAGCACCGTGTTTTTGTTACCTCAAAACTTGACTGGTAGTCTGGTAGCCTTTCACATTCTACCCACCATAAACTTAACATCTTTCACAACTCTAACGCACCTGTTCTAACTTACACTTGGTTGGACTTAATCATCACTCCTGTGCACAATGACCAACATAATGACTCGTGGTCAAGCAATACCTTGATTTTAAAATCATTGCTGCCTCTTTTGGAACCTTCCAAGGTCTCACCCCTCCCTTGTTTCTAATCTCTAGCCCCGTAATTGAGATATTTATACTCTTCACATTTTGGCCTCATGTCCCAATATTAATCTTGCCACAAGTGGTATTTAGCAGCCAAAAACATGAGCTCTGTAATTCTCTCCCTAAACCCCTCTCCCTTTCTGTTCCTCTTTGCTCCTTTAAGACACTTCCTAAACCTACCTTCATGATCAATCTTTTGATCGCTGGTATTGATCTCTCCTACAGTGGCTCACTATCAAACTTTGCCTGATAATTAACTGCTTTGAAATATTTCACTAAATTATAGTAACATTATAAGAATTATTGTTCATGCTTAGAAAATTGGGCAAGATTTTGAGATAAAATGATTTCACATGGATATGGGACATGCCTCACAGCGACAGGGACCTGGGTTCAATTCAAGCCTTGGTTGACTGTGTGTGGAGTTCAGACATTTCCCCCTTGTCTACGTGGAGTTTGCATGCTCCTCCGTGTCTGCTCTGGTTTCCTCCCACAGTCCACAGATGTGCAGATCAGGTGGACTGGCCATACCAAATTGTGCCGCAGTGTCCAGGGATGTGTAAGCTAGGTGGATTAGCTATGGGAACTGCAGGATGACAGGGGTACAATGGGGTTGGAGGGGAGTGCTGAGTTTGGGTGAGATGCTCGTTGCAGGGCCGGTGCAGACTCCATGGGCTGAATGGCTTCTTTCCACATTATAGGGATTCTATGATTCTATGAAAAGGAAATGAATCAAAGAAGTTTCAGTGTAGTGACACTGATCAAATGATTTCATTTTTATAAATTCAGGCTAATGTGGAAATGCAAACCCATGCCTTTTTAGTTTAATGTGTAAAAAAAATTTTTTTTTTTTTATAAAATAATCCAGTTACCTCTCATATATTGCAATTTGCATAGTAGTTAGTGGGTCATCCTATGACACTTTTTTTCACCTGCTTAGGGAGTTCCCCAATGCTATTTTCTTCACTTCCTTCACATCATCATCTTATCTACACCTTCTTCATAATTCCATTTAATAGTTCCCGTCTGGTTTCATACCCTCTATCACAGTTTGATTCACAAAAGTATTGACCATTTCTTCCATGTGTCAAAGAAAAATCTTATTCTCTATTCACCTCTCAAATACAACCAACAAATATAACTAATTTGGTGGCTCCTCATCTGTTGACACTCTTGGTTTCATGGTCACCCCTGACCTCAGTAAGAGTTTTTGCACATCACAAACTGGCAAAGGTTAAGCCTCAAGAAATTTCCTTTCCGTCAGGGCACTGCAGGCGAATCCAGCATTTATCACCCATCATTAAGTGTCCTCAAGAAGGTGGCAGTGAGCTACTTTCTAAAACACTGCAGTCCATGTTGTATAGGGACACCCACTGTGCTGTTAGGAAGGGTATTCAAGAATTTTGACAGGTGAGAGCGAAGGAACAGCTTTATAGTTCCAAGCAGGACGATGTTTGGACTTAAGTAGCACTTGCAGGTGGTGGTATTCCTATGCTCCTGCAGCCCTGCCCTTCCAGGTGTGTGGAGGGCACAGACTTGGAAACTGTTGTCAAAGGGGTCTTGGTGAGTTGCTGCAATGCATTTTGTAGACGGTACACAATGCTGTCACTGTGTAGCAGAGCGTGGTGAGAGAGAGAGAGAGAGAGAGAGAGAGACAGAGACACTGATTAAAATGGTGGATACAGTGACAATCAATAGGCTGTTTTGTCTCAGATAACATCAAGCTTCTGGAAAATTTTCTCATTCATTCATAAAATGTGGGCGCTGCTGGTGGCCAGAATTTATTATACGTCCCTAGGTGCCCTTGAGGTGGTGGTGAGCTGCCCGCTTGAACCACTGCAGTCCACCTGTTGAGGGTTGACTCACATCATTTGGAAGGGAATTCCAGGATTTTGACACAGTGACAGTGAAGGAACGGCAATCTATCCCTAAGTCAGAATGATGAGTGGCTTGTAGGGGAACTTGCAGGTGGTGCAGGTGTTCCCATGTATCGGCCTCCGTCATCTTCCTAGACTGAAGTGGCCACGTGTTTTGAGGGTGCTGTCTGAGAATCTTTGAATTTCTGCAGTGCATCTTGTAGTTAGTACATATGACTGCTACTGAGCATCAGTGATGGAGGCAGTGGATGCTTGCGGATATGGTACCAATCAAGTGGGCTGCTTTGTACTGGGTGGTGTCAAGCTTCTTGAGTGTTGCGGGGGCTGCACTCATCCAGGCAAATGGGGAGTTTTCCATCACACAGCAGACAAACAAGAGGCTGGAAGAACACAGCAAGCCAGGTAACATCTGGAGGAAAGCAGCAGTCAACATTTCTGTATTACCCTTCTTCAGGACTGGATGTGGGGGTAGCGGGGAGCTGCAGGTAAACAGAGCAGGGAGTGGAAGCAGCATGGTGGTGAGAGGTGGACACTGGTAGTAGGTAGGACCTGGTTGGTTGATGGGAGGGAGGAGTCCGCTAAGAGGCTGGAAAGGAGGATTGGAAGGTGGAATGGAAGGGTGGAGGTGGGGCTGGAAAGGGAGCTGGGGAATTTGGGAAGGTTATTTGAAATTGGAGAACTCAGTGTTGAGTCCTCCGGACTGTAGGATACCCAGGCGGAAGATAAGGTGTTGCTCTTCAAATTTGCATTCCAAGTCGCAGTGACACTGGAGGAGGCCGTGGATGGACACGTTGAAGGGGAAGTGGAGTGAGGAGTTGAAATGGGCAGTGTCTGGGAGGTTAGGTTGACTGTTATGAGCCAGGTGAAGCTGCTTCAAAATGGTCACTTAGTCTAATTTGATCTCACTGACAGAGAAGACCACATCGGGAGTACCGGATGCAATAGACTAGGATGGAGGAGATACAGGTGAAGCTTAGTCTCAGTTGGAAGGCCTGATCAGGATCTTGAATGGAGGTGAGGGAGGTGGTGTGTGGGCAGATGTTGCGTCTTTTACGGTTAAGGGGAAGGTACTTGGCGGGTTGGAGTGGTTGGTGGAGAGTGTGGTGCAAACTAAGGAGTGGTGAAGGGAATGCTCCTTGTGGAAGGCAGAGAGGGGTTGGGAGTGGAAAATGTTCCGGGTGGTGGGGTCTAATTGGAGTTGGTGGAAATATTTGAGGATGATACATTGGATGCAGAGGCTGGTAGGTTGGAAAGGGTGAGACTAGGTGACCATTTCACTACCTTTCACCACCATTCTGCTTCCACCACTCCCCCACACATCTCGTCCTGAAGAAGGGTAATACCCGAAACGTTGACTGGTCCTTTCCTCCAGATGCTGTCTGGCCTGCTGTGTTCTTCCAGCCTCCTGTTTATCTACCTTGGATTCCAGCATCTGCAGTCTCCTTGTCTCTAAACAAGTATTCTATCAAATGCCTGACTTGCGCTTTGTAGACGATGAACAGGCTTTGGGAGTCAGGAGGTGAATTACTCACCACAGCATTCCTAGCCTCTGACCTTCTCTTGGAGCCAGTGCGTTTATGTGATGGGTCCAGTTGGATTTCTGATCAATGGCAACCCAAAAGATGTTGATAGTAAGGAATTCAGTGAAGGTAACACCATTAAACATTTTTGAAGCTGTATTCATTAGGCAAATGGAGCATTTGCCATTACATTCCTGGCTTATGACTTGTACCTGGAGTCAGGAGGTAAATTACTCACCTCAGAATTCCCAGTCTTTGACCTATTCCTATAGATAGAATAAATGGCTACTCCAGTTCAGTTTCTCATCAATTATAACCCATTGATCGTGAGAAATTCAGTGATAGTAATGCCATTAAATGT
The DNA here is from genome assembly GCA_024137785.1 of Ginglymostoma cirratum. NCBI lineage: Eukaryota > Metazoa > Chordata > Chondrichthyes > Orectolobiformes > Ginglymostomatidae > Ginglymostoma > Ginglymostoma cirratum. Next base: position 6,096,141 of record JAHRHZ010000273.1, on the reverse strand, counting down.
CAATTGGAAATAGTCAAATTGTCTCTTGTTGGAAATTAGTAATTGCCTGGCATTTTTGTTGTACAAATATTACCCATTTTGACCTTTATTCGTAAAAGCACAAAAACATAGAAAATAGGAGGTGTAGGTTATTTAGACAATTCTGTGCCCTGTTTCTGCTTTCTCCTCAACCTTTGATCTCTTTAGCTCTAAGACTAATCAACTCCTTCTTGAAAACATTTAATGTTTTGGCCTCAACTGCTTTCTGCGCAAAGAATTCTACAAACTCACCACAATCTGGCTGAAGAAATTTCTCATCCCCATCTTAAATGGCATACCCTATAGCCTTACATTGTGACCTCCAGTCATCAGGAATATCCTTCCTGTATTTACCCTATCTAGACCTGTTAGAATTTTACAGGATAACAAGGTGTGGGGCTGGATGAACACAGCAGGCCAAGCAGCATCATAGGAGCAGGAAAGCTTGACGTTTCGGGCCTAGACCCAAATTTTACAGGTTTGTATGAGATGCACCTCATTCTTCTAAACTCCAGTGAATGTAGTCCTAATCAATCCAGTCTCACTTCATTGCTAAGGGACCATCCTAGAAACCAGTCCAGTAAATATTCATTGCATTCCCTTCATAACCACGATATTCTTCCTCAGAAGACTAAAATGACACACAATATTCTAGGTGTGGTCTCACCAAGGACCTATACAATTGCAGCAAGATAACCCTGCTCCAGTTCTTGAATCCTCTTGCTATGAAGGCCAATGCACCATTTGCTTTCTTTGATGTCCGCTGCACCTGCATGCTTACTTTCAGCAACTGGTCTACAAGCACACCCAGGTTTCATTGCATCTCCCCCTTTCCAATCTATCACTATATGGACAAAAATCCGCCCTCCCATTTTCGCTACCAAAGTGGGTTACCTCACATATATTCTCATTATACTTAATCTGCCATGCATTTGCCTACTCACTCAACTTGTCCAAATCACAACGAAGCACAAATCGCATCTCTGCATCCTCCTCACAGTTCATTCTCCCACCCAGCTTCATGTCATTGGCAAACTTGAAGATACTACATTTAGTTTCGTCAACTAAATTATGGAGGTCCAATCACTGATCACTGTGATACTGCACTTGCCCATGGCTGCCACTCTATAAAAAAGACTGATTATTCCTACTGTCTTGGAATCAGACAATTACTACAATACAAAACAAGATCATATGGCTCATTGTGCCTTCACTGGCTCTATTATCTTGTGCCATTCTTCTACCTTTTTCCCTATACACCGTTATGATCAAAAAACATCCAATGCCTTCTTGAATATTCTAATTGAATCTGCCTCCAACACATTTCCAGGCATTACATACAATACACTAACAACTTGCTGTGTGGGAAAAAAGGTTCTATCATATTGCCCTTGCTTTGTTGGCACGTCACTAAGTCTAAGCCCTCTCATTCTTGCTTTGTTTCCAAGCAAAACAGTTTCACCCTATCTACTCTGTTAAGCTGCTGTTTGTTCCCTGCCAGTTCTCTATCCATGACAGTAATGCTGCCCTGTTCAGATTATGCTGCGCGTGGACATGGACTTCTTCAGTATCCGAGGGACTGTAAATAGTGCTGAACACTATGCGGTTAGTGAACATCCCTACTTCTGGTCTTAAGGCGAAAGGATAGTCACTAATGGAGCAGTTGAAGGTAGTCAGGCTTAGGACATTACCCCGATGAACCCCTCCAGAGATGAATTTGGACTGGGATGATTAATTGCTACAAGAACCACAAATATCTTCCAATTAAGGGATATGGGGCAAAGGCAAGTATATGGTGTCAGGTCACACATTAGTCATGAATTCACTGAAGGACAGAACAGGCTCAAAAGGCTGATTGGCCTACTCACATTCTCAGGCTGCGCTAGCATAATTTGAATAAGAGATCTTTCCCAATTCTCACTGACTTCAGTTTTGCTAGGGTTCCTTGACACCATCATTGAATGCTGTCTTGATGTCAAGCAGTCAAGCAGTCATTCTGACCTCACCTTTAGAATTTTTTTACCCATGTTTGGACCAAAGCTGTAATGAGCCCAGTAGTTGAGAGGCGTGACAAAAACAAAACAGAGCATCAGCCAACTGGTTATTGTCGAGTTAAGTGCCACACAATAGCAGTCAACAACAGCTTCCACAACTATGCTGATCATCAAGAGTAGATCCACGCAGCAGTAATTAGTCAGGTTGCATTTATCTTGTTTTTTGTGAACATGATACAAAATTAGGAGGTATCGTTGATAGTGAAGAAGGTTATCAAAAATTACAGAGGGATCTTGACCACATGGGGAAGTGGGCGGAGGACTGGCAAATGCAATTCAATACAGATAAGTGTGAGGTGCTGCATTTTGGAAAGTTAAACCAAGGTAGGACTTGTATAGTAAATGATAAGGTCCTAAGGAGTGTCGCGGGACAGAGGGACCTAAGAGTACAAGTACATAGCTCATCGAAAGCGACATCATAGGTGGACAGGGTGGTGAAGTAGGCATTTAGCATGTTGGCCTTCATCGGTCAAGGCATTGAGTATCGGAGGGTTATGGGGAGCAGGCAGGAAAGTGCTGTTGAGGCCAAGACAAGATCAGCCACGATCATAATAAATGGCAGAGCAGGCTCGAGGGACTGAATTGCCTAGTCCTAGTTCTTAGGTATCAATGATCTTACTGGCTATCTTTTTAATCCAAGTTTTAAGCCATTAGATCATGGTATTTGCTGGCTTTGATCTCAGTAATTCCTTCAGTACTATTTTGTTGCTCATACTATTTTAAGTTCCTCATATTCTCGAGGTTTTTGGTTCCCTTTATCCAGAACATTTTTAGTGTCTTCTACCAAGAAATAAAAACAAAGTATGTAAAGTCTTTGTCATTTCCTTTTTTGACATTTTTTTTCTTGCTGTCTCTATGGTTCTTGAATTTATTTTGGCTAATTTCCTCCTATTAGCAATGTTAAAGATATTATTACAATTTGATTTTATGCCTTTTGCTAGTTTATTCCCACTCTACTTTCTCAATTAATTTCTTAGGGGCAGCATAGTGGCTCAGAGGTAAGCACTGCTGCCACACAGCACCAGGGACCTGGGTTCGGATTCCACCCTCTGGCAACTGTCTTTGTAGAGTTTTGTCATTTTCCCTGTGTCCGCATGGGTTTCTTCCGGATGCTCTGGTTTCCTCCCACAGTCCAAAGATGTGCAGGCTAGGTGAATTGGCCATGCTAAATTGCCCGTAGTGTTCAGGGGTTTGTAGATTAGCAGGATGGGTCTGGGCGGGATGCTCTGAGGTTCGGTGTGGACTTGTTGGGCCAAAGGGCCTGTTTCCACACTGTAGGGATTCTTCTTCTTCTTCTTCTTCTTGCAGCCACCATAGCCCCCCATTCTTGCAGAAGTCTGTAATCTTAATTTAAAGATTTCCTACTTTATTAGTAACATTTTAACTCCCTTTCTTGAATGTCATCTTTTAACTCTCATGTTAGCAATGGATGATTACTTTTCACATGTGGTTTTTACTCCTTAAAAGGATATTTATTTGTTGAAAATTATGAATTAATTAAGTGCTTGCCATTGCTTAGCTACTACTGTATCTTTACATCTAGGGACCAGAATATAATATTTACCTCTATTTAAAAAAAGGTTAATAGATTGAATAAAAATTCATTTTAAAGGAGCTGGGAATAGAACTTGGGAAAATAAACCGGCAACTTTATTAGTAAATGATGCAGAAGTGATGTTTAATACAGTGCATGAATATATTCAGCTTAAAAGGAAGAAAACACTAATAGGACTCCATTGACAAAGAAGCAAATAAGAGAAAAACTGAGGGTTAAGATACATTTAATATACATATAGTTGTTAGAAGCCTCACTGATCTTTCACTGTGTTATTCTTTTCATCATTTTTGATTTGGAGCTGTGAGCTGTGAACAGGGAGTTTGTGGTGACTGTGGGACAGTAAGCAGCAGCTTGATTTGAAAAAGAGAACAAGCAAACTGGTATTTGTTCATCAGGCCAGGCTTGAAAGTCAACTGAAAATTGTTTCATGTTAAAAAAGTACTCTAGAGACCCTTTGACTCCATAGAGTTTGAACGCTCAACCTCGTGGGAGATGGCCCGTTTATCAGGGAGAAACCAGAGTTTGCAAGGGCTTTTGAACTGTGTTTAAAACAGAGGGATTGTGCCCACAACGGCCACAAGACAGAGGTCAGAGGACTGACTGCTCCCTTTTGTCATCTCATTAACTTATTCAAAGTTCAGAGAATAGAATCACTGTTATAGAATTAAATGCATCTTCCTTGGAGCCTTCAGGAAGCTAGCTGCATGTATTCATTTCATCAAAAGCCAAGCAAGATATAATCCTGTGTATTAGTAATGTTACAGATTGTGGAGACTGCTTAAGTGAACTGATCAGTTAGATCCTTTCATTTCATGTGATTTATCCCTGAAACTTGTCGGTCTCACTCTGTGTGAGCATGGCGACTAGAATTAGAGGATTGGTTTTAAAATTTACTTAGATTATTTTGTGGTTTAAATTTACTCTGCTAAAGTCACTATATTATTAATAAATTGTTAATACCTTTTACACTATAAACATGGTGCTGACATTGGTATGCCCAAAGTCTACTACTGGTTACGCTCAAAGGCTAGTTAGGAACTACTAGGGTCAATTTTGAGGGTCCTTGATTGTTTTAATTTTACCATGTTACAAATGCAGAGATAGAGAGGCCGATTTTATTTGGCTGTCTGTCTCAGTGTTGTAACATTCCTTGATTAGAGGAAATTTGAAAAGATTGGTACATAAGTCAGAGGGGAATTACAAAGTAAAATTAGCAAGGAACTTAAGTAGTGGAAATATTTTACAGGCATGTCAATAATAAAGGTTCTCATGGGAAGATGATCAATACGGGACAGAAAGATAATACAACAGAAATGTCAGGAAAAACTAAAAATTATTTTTCTTCATATATATCAAGGAGCTAGATAGATAAGCATGACACTGAATGATGAAATGAGTAATAAGATTTGGTGCATTTAAAATAAAAAGAAATGCACTGAATAAACCAAACAAACTCAGGATAAAATTTGCAATCCAAATGGACAATATACACAACAGTGCTTTAAAAAATTCAGGGAATACATGGCAGAGACATTATTACTCCTAAAACCCGTTTGATAAAGGTAAACTGCCAAAGGACTGAGGTAAAACTGAAGTAATTCCTGTACTTGAGGGAAACAAAACATGTCTAGGAAATCACAAAAGTCAGCTGGTAGGGAAAATATCAGAATCTTTTTGAAAAGAGATAACAGAAGGACATCCAGAACTGAGAAAAATGCTAATAAATAATCAATAGAGATTTCACAAGGGAGAATTTTGCTTAACCAACTTTATTTAATATTTTGCGAAGCTAACAGTGTAGATAATGGTCATATCGAAAATATAATTTATTTGGATTTTCAAAAGATCTTTGCCAAGATTCTCTACTAAATTAACGAACAGAATCAAAGAACGTGTAATCAGAGCCAATAATAGTGAACGGGGCGGCACGGTGGCTCAGTGGTTAGCACTGCTGCTTCACAGCGCCAGGGACCCTGGTTCAGTTTCACCCTCAAGCAACCGTGTGTGGAGTTTGCATGTTCTCTCCGTGTCTGCATGGGTTTCCTCTGGGTGCTCTGGTTTACTCCCGCATTCTAAAGATGCGCAGGTTAGGTGGATTTGCCATACTAAATTGCTCCATAGTGTTCAGGAATTTGACATGGGAAATGCAGGGGTAAGGGAACGGGGTCTGGGTTTGATGCTCTTCGGAGGGGTGGTGCGGACTTGGTGGGCCGAACGGCCTGTTTGCACACAGTAGGGTCTCTATGACTAATGGAATGGAATACTAGCTGGGAATCAATGAAAGGTAATTAGAGTGGTTCTAAAATCTTTGTATAAAATGTCCAATGTTTATTTACTAGCTCGTCAATATACAGTACCTTTCACATATATAATGTTGCGATTTCTGAAACAACTGTCTATTAATAGAACATTATGAAAGATGTAACACTGGTTCATCTGCAATGTTAGAAAATTCTGAAATAATTAAAACTTTTCACTTCCAAAAGTGCTGCTATTTTATAGAGATCTCAAGATTCAGTTGTCATGGGATTATTTCAATTGGAGTATCAACCTATGTTCTATATCCTTGCATTTTAACAGCTTTTGACAAGAATTAGAGTTTTTTTTTCTGGTTTCAGAATGTGGGTATGAGTAAACCATTCTTATGACCTACCCATGACCTGAGATGTGAGAAAAGCAACACTGATTTAAATCTATCATTTCTGTAGTTTAGCTCATTCAAGTACTAATGTGGGTGGACCTGTACTTGACTTACTGCTCATCAAAATTCTCACAATTTTTACGTTCCACCTCGGAATAAATCCACGTAAGTGCATAAATCAGATTAAAAGCAGAGAGTGTTGGGTTAGTAGTATTTTTGTACCTGGTCACTTGGTCATAGTTTTAATTGGAAAACAACATGGGTGTGCACCAGTGTCATTTCCTGTGTATTTCCTCTTACCTTTTCGCACATAGGCTTTACTAATCTTGCCCCTAGTTCCATCAAAAAAAAATGAAGATGCTTCTCATCTTAGCTTCAAGTTATCAATATTAATCAGCAACATTTCATTGTCTTGTTTATCCCCCACACTCAATGGAACAATCCCATCCTGCATACTTCATATCTTTCACAATCAATAATAGAACCTGAACTGTCCAGGCAATAGTTTCACCTTTCAAAACAGGTTTTCATTATATAGCCAAGACCTCTTTCTTTCCACAAAACTTGTTTTCTTACATTTTTCTTTGTATGTCTATATAGTTGAACCCGATATTTGATAAATTAACATGTGCACAGCTTTCAGCAGCAGAATTCCAAGAAAGATCTGTGACTGTGCTATATTTGAACTATCACCACCCATCACTGCTTATTCTCCACAAAAAGAGGTAACACTGATCAGTTTACACACCATTATTCTTGAAACAAACAGCCAAAGACTAGCTGCTAAAGTGTGTAATAGTAATATAGAATACTTGTTATAAAATTAGCAGCTTTGGGTGGTGAGGTTATTATACTTAACTATATAAAGGAAAATGAGCTACTTCATTTCACAATAATGCAAGGAAATCCAGAAAGAGAAAAAGTAATTGTGTTGTTAAAGTCAACTCCATTCAGATTCAAGTCTGATGATTCTACTACAAAACATGTTCCCACACCATTCTCTTATTTTACTGAATTCTCTGACCCAAACTGAAACCTATTCCTGTATTGTTTCAATCCTACTTCTCAACAGACATTGATCTTTTAAGCAACATGTCTGTAATTCTATCCAATTTACTTGCACATGTTTCACATGAACATTTCTGCACCATGAAAAGAATCCTAAAATGATGAATCAATATAATATCATTTTTTCCCCATTCTCAATCTAAAGTGAATACAAACTCAAACTTCCAAAGCACAGCTCGGACATTTGAGTATTCTTGAAGTGTAGGGAAATGTATCAGCCAATTTGTACAAACAGGATTGAGATAGTGAGTAAATATTTTTCAAAAGGCTTTGATAAGATGCCACTTGTGAGGATATATTAGCTATGCCTAAAACAATGTAAAGTGGCCATTGTTCCACTGGACCATAGGGCTCCTTTCGAATTAGAGACACACAACTGGTGGTAGTTTAACCTAAGGGTCACAACACCTCAGGCAAGGGGAGAGGTTGAGAAGGACAGTCCTTCATTGCAACCTCAGCTAATGCGGGAATTGAATCCACGCTGCTGAACCAGTTGTCCAGTCAATTGGTTTCCACTATAAGCTGTTTGCCAACTCTATTAATCTGCACATCAATTGGGAAAATCAATTAAGCCACATTGGCATAGAGGAAGAATTCCTGGAGTGTATACTATAGTTTTGTTGACCAATATGTGAAAAACCTACAAGACAGCAGGCCATCTTAGACTGAGTGCAGTATAGTGCAATGAGAAGGGAACCATTGTCAATCTAGCTGTGCAAGACTCTTTGGGAAAGAGTGACCATAACATGAATTTTTTTAATCAAAATGGAGTGCGAGGTTGTTGATTCGGAGACTAGGGTGCTGAATGTTAATAAACGAAACTATGAGGATACGAGGTTTGAGTTGGCCTTGATAGGTTGGGGAGAGTTACTTAAAGGGATGACAATGGATTGGCAATGGCAAACATTCAAGGAACACATGGGGGAACTGCAACAACTGTTTATTCCTGTCTGTTGCAAAAGCAAAATGGGTAAGAGGGCCAATTCATGGTTCACAAAGGAAATAACAGAGAGTATCCGATCCAAGGAAGCAGCATCCAGATTGGCCAAGAAAAATAAATCTGAGGATTGGGAGCAGTTTAGAATTCAGAAAAGAAGGACTAAGGGATTGATTAAGAAGGGGAAAATAGAGCATGAAAGTAAGCTTGCACGGAAGATAAAGACTGATGCTAAGAGTTTCTAAAGGTACCTGAAGAGAAAGAGATTGGTAAAGACAAACGTAGGGCCCCCTACAGTCAGAAATGGGGGAACGTATCAAGGAGGACAAAGAAATGGCTGAGGGTCTTAAAATATGCTCTGGTTCTGTCTTCACAAAAGAGGACTCAAGTCAGATACCGTAATTGTCAGACGATGCAAGATTTAGTGAGGGGGAAGAACTGAGGGAGATCAATATTATTAAAGAAATGGTGCTAGGAAAATTGTGGGGATTAATGGCTGATAAATCCCCAGGTCCTGAAAATTTACATCCCAGAGTACTTAAGGAAGTAGCTCTAGAAACAGTGGATGCATTGGTGGTCATCTTCCAGGATTCTATAGACTCTGGAACAGTCCCTGCAGATTGGAGGGTGGCTAATATTACTCCAATATTCAAAAAGGGAGGTAGAGATAAAACAGGGGATTATAGACAGGTGAGCCTAACGTTGGTAATGGGGAAAATTCTCGAATCCATTGTCAAGGGTTTTATAGCAGAGTATTTAGAAAGGAGTGGCAGGATCAGATAGAGTCAGCATGGATTTACAAAGGGGAAATCATGCTTGAAAAATCTGTTGGAATTCTATGATATAACTAGTAGAGTTGACAAGGAGGAGCCAGTTGATGTGGTATATTTGGATTTTCAGAAAGTGTTTAATGAAGTCCCACATTAGAAATTAATGTGCAAGATTAAAGTGCATGGGATTAGGCTAAGTGTATTGAGACAGATAGGAAATTGGTGGGCAGAGAGCAAACAAAGAGTAGGAATTAATGGGTCCTTTTCAAATTTGCAGGCAGTAACTAGTGGAGTGCCACATGGATCGGTGCTGGGACCCCAGCTATTCACAATATATATTAATGATTTGAATAAGGGAACAAAATGTTACATCTCCAAGTTTGCAGATGATACCAAGTTGGGTGAACTGTGACAAGGATGCAGAGATCCTTCAGTATGATCTTGACAGGTTGGGTGAGTGGGTAAATTAATGGCAGATGCAGTGTAATTTGGACAAATGTGAGGTTATTCACTTCGGAAGCAAAAACAAGAAGGCAGATTACTATCTGAATGGCTGTAAATTGGAAAAGGGGAGTGTGCAGGGGGACTGTTGTCATCCTTGTGCACCAGTCACTATAGGTAAGCATGCAGGTGCAGCAGGTGGTAAAGAAGGCAAATGGTATGTTGGCCTTCATTGCGAGACGTTCAGGAGTACAGGAGTAGGGATATGTTGTTGCAGTTATACAGGGCTTTGGAGAGGCCAAACCTGGAATATTGTGTGCAGCTTTGGTTTCCTTTTCTGATGAAGGATATTCTTGCTCTCGAGAGAGTGCAGTCAAGGTTTACCAGGCTGATTCCAGAGATGGCGGATCTGATATATGAGGAGAGATTGACTAGATTGGGATTGTTTTTGCTAGAGTTCAAACGAATGAGGGGGGAATATCAGAAACAAAATTCTAACAGGACTGGACAGGGAGGATGTTCCCGATGGTGGGTGTGTCCAGAACCATGGGTCATTGTATGAGGATTCAGGGTAGACGATTAGGACAGAGATGAGGAGACATTTCTTCACCCAAAGAGTGGTGAGCCTGTGGAATTCATTACCATAGGAAGTAGTTGATGCCAAAACATTGAATGAATTCAAGAGGCGACTAGTTATAGCACTTGGGGCGAATGGGATCGAAGGTTATGGGAAGAAAGCAGGATTAGGCTACTGAGTTGAACAATCAGCCATGATAGTGAAGAATGGCACAGTAGGCTCAAACGGCTGAATGGCCTCCTCCTGCTCCTATCTTCTATGTTCAATGTTTCTATGTTTCTGAGGTGTCATTTAACACTGGCACTGGGCAAGCATCGCAGCTTTTCAACCTTCTGGTTGTGATTGTGGTAAACAGTCTCCCTTCTCTATAATGTCCTTGAAACATATATTTCGCTTCCACTTTGAATGACTCCTGCACCATGGTGTCATGATAGTTTCCTCATCCAAACAGGCAGCACATTGTTCCTGAGGATTATACAGTACTACCCTGAAGTGCCTGCCTTTCTCAGTCACACCTTCTCATCCTTCACCACTAACCAGACCTGTACATAACTTCACCAGATGTCTGTGGTTGCCTCCACAATCAAACTGCGCTGATAACTTACCACATCCCTAATGCCCACAATGCCTACAACTCAACAATTTGCAGATATTCTGCAAGGAGCGGACACACCACAGATGTAGCGGTCCAGGATTATCATGTTCACCATAAACTCCAACATGCTGTGGATAAGGCAGACAATCTGAACTGTCACCACTAGCTAGCATTGCACTAGTTATTCATTCATTAAGTATTTGTGTATTTAATCAATTTACTAAATTGCTTGATCCAATTTAAATTAAAGTAGATACAAAATTTACCCAAAATTTGTTCTTGACTTGTGCTGGGACTTCACTTCATAATATTTCTCTTGCCCTCTCTTCCTTTGTCTCCTCCTCCATCAGAAATGCCCTTTACACTATTCACCTTTTGTTCTCACATCCCTTTACTGAATTCCTGATAGGGATTCTGTGTTTAACAAAGGTTTGATGGTTGAAAAAATAAAACTAAACAGGTGATCAAAACTACCTTTCATGATTCAGTGTATGAAACTACCTGTCATATTAAATACACAAGCCAACTAATTTTCTAGTACAAATGTTCTTCTGTGCTAACTCAGTCAAGACAATTATGTGTTCGTTTTTGTTACGTTCAGTATTCTGAAGCTGAGGAAGGAATTAGGATCCTTGCTCCTGATCATAATTCTGCAGAACAGGCCCCACTTGTACCTATCAGCTGCAAACAAGATTGACCTCAAGTTTTGTTACTCTGGAATGGTCAAATAACCGGACAACAGCTGCAAAACTATTGGTTAAGGTACTGGGAAAGTATTGGAAATATCAAAATGTAACTAAGTATTCCTAAACAAGAAATTTGGAGAGAAGAAATTGACAAGAATTTCAACAATGCTAAATAAAAACCGTAAGACCTGCAGATGCTGTAAATCAGGGACAAAAACAAAGTTGCTGGAAAAGCTCAGCAGGTCTGGCAGCATCTGTGAAGG
>JAHRHZ010000273.1:5982688-6084133 GCA_024137785.1 Ginglymostoma cirratum | reverse complement strand
GCGACTGGGAGGTGCAGTTGTTTGTTGCGAACTGAGCGCAGGTGTTCTGCAAAGCGGTCCCCAAGCCTCCGCTTGGTTTCCCCGATGTAGAGGAAGCCACAACGGGTACAGCGGATGCAGTATACCACATTGGCAGATGTGCAGGTGAACCTCTGCCTGATGTGGAATGTCTTCTTGGGGCCTGGGATTGGGGTGAGGGAGGAGGTGTGGGGGCAGGTGTAGCACTTCCTGCGGTTACAAGGAAAAGTGCCGGGTGTGGTGGGGCTGGAGGGGAGTGTGGCGCGGACAAGGGAGTCGCGGAGGGAGTGGTCCCTCCGGAAGGCAGATAAGGGTGGGGAGGGAAAGATGTCTTTGGTGGTGGGGTCTGACTGTAGATGGCGGAAGTGTCGGAGGATGATGCGTTGGATCCGGAGGTTGGTGGGGTGGTATGTGAGGACGAGGGGGATTCTTTTTTGATTATTGTTGCGGGGACGGGGCGTGAGGGATGTGTTCCGGGAAATGCGGGAGACACGGTCGAGGGCGTTCTCGACCACTGTGGGGGGGGAGTTGCGGTCCTTGAAGAATGAGGACATTTGAGATGTGCGGGATTGGAAAGTCTCATCCTGGGAACAGATGCGGCGGAGGCGAAGGAATTGGGAATAGGGGATGGCATTTTTGCAGGAGGGTGGGTGGGAGGAGGTGTATTCCAGGTAGCTGTGGGAGTCAGTGGGCTTGAAATGGACATCTGTCTCTAGGTGGTTGCCCGAGATGGAGACAGAGAGGTCCAGGAAGGAGAGAGAAGTGTTAGAGATGGTCCAGGTGAACTTCAGGTTGGGGTGGAAAGTGTTGGTGAATTGGATGAACTGTTCGAGCTCCTCGTGGGAGCACGAGGCGGCGCCGATGCAGTCATCAATGTAACGGAGGAAGAGGTGGGGTTTAGGGCCAGTGTAGGTACGGAAGAGGGATTGTTCCACATAACCTACAAAGAGGCAGGCATAGCTTGGACCCATGCGGGTACCCATGGCCACACCCTTTGTTTGTACCTCCCCCATTTCTGATGAAGGGTTTAGGCCCGAAACGTCAAGTTTTCCTGCTCCTGTGATGCTGCTTGGCCTGCTGTGTTCATCCAGCCCCATGCTTGTTATCTCAGATTCTCCAGCATCTGCAGTACCTTTTATCTCTGATACAAAAACAACCCCGGTCTGAGGGGGTCACTGGGTCTGAAATGTTAACTCTACTTTCTCGCCACAAGTGCTGCCAGACCTGAGTTTTCCAGCAATTTTTGTTTCTGTTTCTATTTTACAAATATTGCAATTCTCATTTGGTTCACTGTGAATGTTCTTTATATCGTACACCTACCTTTCTATACCATCCTGTACTGCTCATCAGTGTGATTAGAATAACAACTTATTGAGTCTTTTCTATTCATTTGTGGGATGGGAGTGTTGGTGGCAAGAATGTATTGCTCCAATTAACCTCGAGGAAGTGGTGGTCAGTCACTTTCTGGAGCCTCTGCAGTCCATGCTGCATAGGCACACTTACAAATGTTGCTGAGTACAGACTACCAGCATTACTGGAGCTATAGTGCCAGTAAAGCAATGGTACTATAGCTCCAAATCAGGGGATGTGTTACTGTGGCCAATTAATGAATGTACCCAAACTCAACAACAAAATATATTCAATGTGCACAGAACTTTGATCCTCACTACATTTTAATAATGGCCACTGTAAAATATCCAATTTCTAAAGCTTTCAAAGAGTATTAGTGCCTCAATCATTTGATGCAATCAGCCTGAGAACATCATTGTTTTCCCCAAAAATACATCACAGGAAAGTAGCCCACAAATAAAAATTCTAACTTTTACGGAGATAGTGTACTACTTAACACAGTGGCTACTTATAGTTTGTAATGAACTTAGACATCAGGAAGTCAGAGATGCTTGCATCTGATACAATACAAACATCTACATAATGGCATTTTTTGAGTTTGTAGTTTTGTAATCATTTTAAGGCTTTTCTGTTGTGGAAAAAGACCACATTTAGTTAATACCCTTCCATATTAACACAATTGCAAAAACAAATTATTCTTTTTGAAAGGGATGGTATTGGTGGTTCAGATGCTACTTTTAACTACAGCTGAATTTACCGGAACACACGGGTTTTAAATGTGCAAAGTTACTACAAACTAAAGAAACCAAGACAAGTGACCAAGATATGAAGGCTCACATACAACAGTGACTGAAATTCAGAGCTCATTGTCAGATGGAGAAGATTTACTTGTGGTAGTCTTCACCTTTGTAATTAGTATTGACTTCAGGTGTGGTTTTAATGGAACAATCATTAAAACCACTGTCGTACACTAATTAAAACCAAAAGCTGAATGGGATGAGCAAATCCTTTTAGATAAACTTAATTTCAAAACAAAATGCACAGTAAAAATAACACAGAAAAGTAAATCTATAAGAGCAGCTGCACATTTTCTTTCACAAATAATTTATATAATACACGCTCATTCAACAAACACATTTTTCACTCAAAGGAAATAAAAGATTTACAAAGACTATTTCAAACATTTTTGTTAAAAAGAATATTTGTCAAAATACTTGAATTGTTTCAGTACATTACTTGAAATCTGGATAAAGATTTTAAAATAGGGTACACCTTGAAACACAGAGTTCCACAGTGCGCACTGTTTTTGTACCAATTTGAAGCGCTGTGAAATAATTTTCTTTCAAACATATGGAAATAGCTACGCAATCAGTTAATATCATAGTCATACAGCACAGAAACAGAGCTGTCACTTCAACCAGTCCATGCTGAACATAATCCCAAACTAAACCAGTCCCATCTGCTAATCCTGGCCCATATCCTTCCGTACCGTTCCTATTCGTGTATTTATCCAAATGTCGTCTTAAACGTTGTAACTGTACCCATATCCACCACTTCCTCCGGAAGTTCATTCCATACCTGAACTACCACCTTAAAAAAAAAATTGTCCCTCATGTCTTTTTTAAAATGTCTCTCCTCTCGGCTTGTAAATGCACCCTCCAGTCTTAAAATCCCCCATCCTACAGAAATGACAACTACTATTAACTACCTATACCTATCATTATTTTATAAACTTCAATATCATCACCTCTCAACCTCCTACGCTCGACTGGAAAAAGTCCCATCCTATCCAGGCTTTCTTCATAACTCAAACCTTCCATACCCAAAACATCCTGGTAAATCTCTTCTGAACCCTCTCCACCTTAATAATATCATTCCTCTAACTGGGCGACCAGAACTGGACACAGTATTCCAGAACAGGCCTCACCAATGTCCTGTACAACCTCAACATGACTTCCTTACTCCTATGCTCGAAGGACTAAGCAATGAAGGCATGTGTGCCGAATGCCTTTTTAACCATCTTGTCAAGGTGTGACGCATATAATGCGTCACATAACGATGAACACTACTGTTCTTCTCAAAATGTTGTCAAAAATCAGATGACAGACATCATCACACTATAAAACTCAATTCTGATAGGCCAGAATAGCATAATGGAGACTTCACTTCATTTGCAAGATCAGCTAACCAAGTAGAGGTTTAAATCTTCACTAAACCGGTCGTTTTCTCACCATACATTCACGCTCTGCCACACCTTTTTTCCTCACAATTCCTACATTTAATTTCTCATCACAATCACATTTTCATCCCACTTATGAAACAGAAGTAAATAGAATGAGTTACAATATGCTATAGCCCTTAAAGTCAAATATGAGAATTAGGAGCAGTAGTTATACATGATGCTATGAATATACAACATTTTGAATTCAAAATAAAAACTTCAAATGTTCTGAGAAACATCTGAATAATGTAATAAATTTCATTTGTAACTAAGGAAAAGGAAATCAAAACACTGAACAGAAGAATAAGCAAGGATATTCGGGTAGAAATATTGTGCAACCTAATCGCTAAAAATACACCTTTGTTCGTGTAATTTCAATACCATCAGAAGGAGGAGGAAAAGCCTTAATCATAGAATATTGCGACTTTTATCGTTTTCAGAACATATCTGTTTGCTATTCACATGTTTATCAAAACTATCAATTGTACCAGGAAAAACTTGGAATGTCTCTAGTGTTAAAGTGAAGAATTAATATTACAAGTGCAATTTACTCAAATAAAACAAAAGTTTAAACTATGACATTTTATCAAACACCTTGAAACGTTCACTGTCTCAAACTCGATCTAAAATTTATGTAAAACTTGATAGATCAATCACACTCGAGTCAGTTGGTTGACATAAACTTTACACCCATGATTATTTGATTTACTGTGTACCTTACATACTTCATAGCAACCCTCTTAAACCAAATGAAAACAAAGCCAAAGAACTAGTTACAGATTTTAGGAAAAGGCCGATCAATGACGTTGTTCCCATGAAGATTATGGATGTGGATATTCAAATAGTTACGGACAAGCATTAAAGTATCAAAATACAAGATAAGATACATTAAAGAAAATACACAAGAAGAATACATAATTATATCACCCCAAAACATTAAAATCCATTTTTTACTGCAATCATTAAACTATTCCAAGGTTGTAGTTGAAACGGCACTCACTCATAATGGCAAATTGCATCAGAATTGTTTTTAATACATTTTAATTCAAGTTAGACCTGATTTTCTTTTCTTAATTGTTATTATTGATTTATACTTTTCAATGAATCAGCAATGTACCCAAAATGAACTTCAGATGGGTGTTTAATTGAAATAGGAATATACTATACCTTGCAGTCCATCTCAGCTATTTTTCTTTTAGTTTCATTTAATTGAGTGAGTAGTCCTTTATTCTGTGCTGTGAGATATTGCACCTTCTCACGAAGGCTACTGCACTCCTTCTCTGCTCGACATAGTTGGTTACTGCTGATTTGGTTCTGATATTTTGACAAATTAACAAATAAACAAATCATAAATTACAATATGCAATTTCAAATTCATATCAATTTTTCTAATAGCAATGTTTAAACATACACTACATGCATACAGTTTTGGTCTCCTAGTTTATGAATGAATGCATTTGCATTAGCAGCTTGGAGAAGATGGACTTAATTGACTTAATTCACTTAATATTCACTTAATTGAGTCATGGGATTGACTGATTGTCTTATGAGGAAAAGGCAATTCTGTAAAATTTAGAAGATGACAGGTGATTTGAAATGTATAAAAACCTGAGGGAAACTGACATGAGTGGATGCTGAGGGGCTTTTCTCCATATGGGAATTACTACGCTACAATTTTAAAATAAGAAGCTTCCTCACTTCAAATGGAGATGATGAGAATTTATTTCTGTTAGAGCGTCATAATATGTGGACTTCCCTTTCTCTCAGCAATTAAACATTTTTGAATTAGATAAATATTTGGTTAACAGAGGAGCCCATGGTTATGAGGTTACATAGAAAATTAGAGTTGAGGCCACAATCAAATTAGCTAGATCATATAAAATTGTAGAGTAGGTTTCAGGGGTCAAACAGTTTGCTTCTATTCCTTTTCTATACGGATGTACTTATGTTAATTCCCCTTCCATGTGCTTTATGAGAATGGAAAATGAGATCTTCTGGAGGATTATGGTTAATATGTCTGAAGTGTTTTATATCCTCTTTCTCCACATACATTAGTTAGTATGATGGCATTTCACTTAATCCTTCGTCTGGACAAAATGCATATTTAGAACTTCTGGCAATGGCACTCTGTAAATGTCAAATCTGGACTATTAGCTGTCAGTAGTGACATTCACCTTAAAAAAAAAGTCCTATCCACATTGTTTTAACTAAATTAGAGTGCAGACTTCCTATTTTGTTGATACCAGTTTGAATTTAGTGCTCTCAAAAGGGGATCTGTGGCATCTATGAACAGGACAACAACAGAGAGGCTGATCAAGCAACGAGATAGAAAAATCTTCAAAGAATGTAAAGCAGGAAATCAAAAGAAGGAAATTTACGTACAGTATAAATTCTATAACATCTGGGACATCCACATTAGGGGAATAACACAAATAGAAGAACTTATCAAACAGCATATCCCTTCAGCTGTTCATAACAAAGAAAATACTGACTGTACCCAAAAGGTACACACTTGCAAAACATGCAAGTGTCTAATATTAGATGTGATTCTGCAATGAGACAGCATGAGCTGGATATTCCCGGGTGTGCAATGATGCTGACAACAAATTTAAGATTGTTAACTAGACACACAGTGGGATGTGTGCACGCACTGGAAGTTACGTATATTAATATACAGGGCCCTGTTCTTTGCAGAACAAAAGAACATGCTCTCACACTGTGCCTGCTTCAACTCAACAAAACAGGTGACAGTCATTCACTGGTTAATTTGGAAAAGGCAATTCTGTAAAATTTAGATGATGACCGGTGATTTGAAATGTATAAAAACCTGAGTCATTCACTGGTTAATTTCTCAGAAATGCCTCGACCAGATTCAAACTGCCTTATTTAAAATTTAAACAAAACCTGGTAGTTCGCTGTCAATAATCACTAATTGGTGTATTCTTCACAGAAATATTTCCACCAGAATCAACATACCAACCAATCAGCTCTCTCCTCTCATAAATGTTGGTTTCTGTTTAAATTAGCACTCTTGCAAGTTGTCCTGATGAGTGCAAGACAAAAAGTTTCAAGAAAAATTTGATTTTCTTCCAGCAATAATTGGCATGGTGGCTCAGTGGTTAGCACTGCTGCCCCACAGCGCCAGGGACCCAGGCTCAATTCCATCCTTGGTGGCTGTCTGTGTGGAGTTTGCACATTCTCCTTGTGTCTGCGTAGGTTTCCTCCCACAGTCCAAAGACGTGCAAGCTAGGTGGATTAGCCATGCTAAATTGCCCATAGCATTCAGGGATGTGTCAACAAGGTGGGTTATGATAGATGGGTCGGGGTGGGATGCTCTGAGGGGCAGTGTGGACTTGTTGGGCCGAAGGGCCTGTTTCCACACTGTAGGGATTCTATGATGATAATGAAGATGAAGTAAATCTGTACTAGCAAATCATCATAAGGATTGGTATTTATATTTCAGTAGCATTAAGTTGAAGTAGCATCTAAAAATAGTCAACATGCCACCCCTTCCATTTGAGCTTTCATTTTCAGCAATAATCTTTGATATGGCACCTTATTAAGTGTCTCTGAAATCTAAGTATAATACATCTACTAGTTGCCCTTTGAGAAGGCAACAGATCCCTTCGACAAAGAACTCCAAAATATTGGTACATGATCCCCCTTTTACAAAAACATGTTGACTCTCTCTTATTACCTTGAACATATCCAAGTGCCCTGCTATAGCTTCTTTAACATACTCATAACATTTTCCTTATGACAGATGTTAAGCTAATTGGCTTGTAGTTTTCTACTTTCTGTTGCTCTCTCTTTTGAAATAAAGGAGTCATGTTCACTATGCTCCAACTGATTGGGGCCATCCTTAAATCAAAGGTTTTGGAAAATTAAAATTGATATATTAATTTTCTCAATAGTCACTTCTTTTAAGAGCCCAGAACGATGTACATTAAGATGTAGGTACTTGTCAGCTCATGAATCCAACCATTTACTGATTATCAATCCTCCAGTGACTGTGATTTTCCTGAGTTCCTCCCTCCCCTTTCCTGATTTATCACTGCCTCTGGGATGTTATTTGTATCCTTCACAGCAAAGATTGACGCAAAATGACCACTCCAATTCATTTGCCAATTTCTTATTTTTCATTATTAATTTTACAGTCTCACTTTCTACAGGATTAATGCTTAGTTTGTTGACTTTTTTTCAAGTTTCACCCCACAGTGACATATTGTAGTCCTGTGTTATGGAACTAGAATGATGAAACTGGAGTTTAGGCTTAATTTTCTGAAGACATCTGGAGTGGAGATAAAGAGTTATGAGAAGAACGGAAATAGATTCAAGTTGAGGTCTAACATATCTGTGAGTAAGTTACCTACCTAATCATCTCAGCATTGCCTATAACAGGAAAAGAATAACATTGGAAAAGGAAAGAACTTTCAGAAAAAACTTAAAGTTAAATCTGTTCAGCAAATTCGATTCCATGAAAAAGCCAATAGTGGTTATTTATACCTGTGTTTCAAGTTCCAGCATCCTTTGTTTAACTTCTTTCAGTTCAGCCTGTGTTTCAGCTCCTCTCAGGCGCACAGTCATCAGTTCATCCTGCAGCTCACTTACAGCATTCTTCCGTGGGGAGTCTTTCCACCTGCCAGTAGCTCGAGTCAGATGATGCTAGAGACAATTTGAGAATTGGAATGAGTTTTATCATCATCTGTGGTCACACTTATCACTTCAAGTAAAGTTTATAGGTTTTACAACTGAAAAGGGAAATCCTTTCCATGTATTTTTTAATATGGCAAGCTATTCCCCTGCAAAACAGATATGCTGCTTTGGATTTTCTGATGAAGGGTCTAGGCCCGAAATGTCAAGTTTTCCTGCTCCTATGATGCTGCTTGACCTGCTGTGTTCATCCAGCTCCATGCTTGTTATCTATGCTGCTTTGGACACTGGTGAGGTGAATGGCCCCTGGGGAAAACAGCAACAGCTAAATTTGTTGCACTACAGTCGGCTCTGCTGCATAGGGAAAGAGTACAGAGTGTGGGAATGCAATAGTTTTAGGGAATTCGACTGGAATTTCTGTGTCTGCAAATGAGACTCCAGGATGGGTAGCTACCTCCCTGGGACTAGGGTCAAGGATGTTTCAGGGCAGCTACAGGACATTTTTGAGGGGGGAGGATGAACAGCTAATAGTTATGGTACATACTGGTACAAACAACTTTGGATTTAAAAAAAGAGATGAGATCTGTAAAGGATGGAGTTATTTGAAATAAGTTGAAAAGTACGACCTCAGAAAGTAGCAATATCAGGATTATGACCAGTGCCAAATGCTGGTCCAAGTAGAAATAGCAGGATTTATATGAACATGTGGCTAAACAGATAGTGCAAGCAGAAGGATTTCAGATTCATGGGGCATTAAGACTGGCTCTGGGGGAGATAGGACCAGTACAAACTGAACGGATTACACCCTAGCAGGAACAGGACCGATGGCCCAGGGAAGTATTTGCTAGAGTGGTTGGGAAAGCTTTAAACTAATGTGGCAAGGGGATGGCAACCTAAGAAAAGAGTCAGAGGAAGGGAAATCAAGGCCAAGAACAAAAGACAGGGGAATAAAAAAGAAGAGGTCAAAAATCACACAATACCAAGTTATAGTCCAACAGTTTTATTTGAAGACACAAGCTTTCAGAGTCTCACTCCTTCATCAGGTGTCAGTGAGAGAAGTGACATCTGACACAGAATTTATAAGCAAAAGATCAAAGGGTCTTAGAATTCATGTGGTGTTGAACAAACCTAAGGTGGCTATTAAATCTTTAATCAGTTAGAAAGGATTAATATGCAAATTCACAAATTTCTTTCAAGTCACTGCCCCGAGATAGCTAAAGGTTTTATTAGAAATGGGGGAGGGGAAGGGGGTTCTGAAATAAATAGGGAGAGAGGGGGAGGTGGATAGAAGATGGATAGAGGAGAGGATAGGTGGAGAGGAGGCAGACAGGTCAAAGAGGCGGGGATGGAGCCAGTAAAGGTGAGTGTAGGCGGGGAGTTAGGGAGGGGATAGGTCAGTCCAGGGAGGATGGACAGGTCAAGGAGGCGGGATGAGGCTAGTAGGTAGGACGTGGGGGTGAGGCTTGAGGTGGGCGGAGGGGATAGGAAGGACAGGTTAGGGAGGCGGGGACAAGCTGGGCTGGTTTTGGGATGCGGTAGGGGAAGGGGAGCTTTCGAAGCTTGAGAAGTCCACATGGGAACCCTGCAGCCCAATGGTATCAAAGCAAAATATGAGAAGCTGTTCCTGCAACCTTCGGGTAGCATCGTTGTGGCAAATTGTTGAGGCAAATCGTTGCGGAACACCTACGTTCGGTTTGCACTAAACAACTGCACCTCCCAGTCGCGAACCATTTCAATTACCCCTCCCATTCCTCAGACGACATGTCCATCATGGGTCACCTGCAGTGCCATAACAATGCCACCCGAAGGTTGCACGAACAGCACCTCATATTTCGCTTGGAAACCCTGTAGCCCAATGGTATCAATATGGACTTCACAACCTTCAAAATCTCCCCTCCCCCGACCGCATCCCAAAACCAGCCCAGCTTGTCCCGGCCTCCCTAACTTGTCCTTCCTCCCACCTATCCCCTCCTCCCACCTCAAGCCGCACCCCTATCTCCTACCTACTAGCCGCATCCCACTCCCTTGACCTGTCCGTCCTCCCTGGACTGACCTATCCCCTCCCTAACGCCCCACCTACACTCATCTTTACTGGCTTCATCCCCACCTCTTTGACCTGTCTGTCTCCTCTCCACCTATCTTCTCCCCTATCCATTTTCTATCCACCTCTCCCCCTCTCCCTATTTATTTCAGGATGCCCTTCCCCTCCCCCATTTCTGAAGGAGGATCTGGGCCCGAAACGTCAGCTTTCCTGCTCCTCTGATGCTGCTTGGCTTGCTGTGTTCATCCAGCTGTACACCTTGTTATCTCAGATTCTCCAGCATCTGCAGTTCCTGCTGTCTCTAAAGGTTTTATTAGTTCCCTCAGTATGCCAGAGGTGACATCCCAGGTCAGGCAATGCACCTTAGGTGTGAGGCAGTGTTTAGAATTTGGCTGTGTATCAACTTAGAGTCAGATTGGTTTTATTTTCAAAGGAGGAATTTATAAAATGCCACACTGACTGTCTACAAATTGTGCGCTTTTTGAACAAAATAGAATATATCTGCAAATGCAAATTCACCCAATAGTTGTGTGTGCGTGTGCATGCCACTGTCAGGACAGGCATGTTCCCTCCCAGTGGGGGAACACTTCTGTGGGCAAGGATATTCGCCCCTGGATCTTTGGGTAAACGTCCTCCAAGGGGGAGACTTCGGGATACACAACAATGCAGAGTCGCTGAGCAAAGGCTGATAGCCAAGTTCTGTCTAATGAGGATGGCATCAGCTGGGATCTTGGGTTTATGTCACATGACAGGTCACTGCGCATGGACACACTCTCTTCCTGGACACACCCTCTCTTCCACCCCCACTCCGACCACATGCGGGCGTACACACACACACACACAACCCCCACGACACGTGGGCACCGTCTCTCTCTCTCCTCCCCCCAACAGTCCCGAAAACTGCTATACATTGTTGGCATTGCAGAGAGATCGGTGCAGAATGACCAGGGATAGCAAGTGAATATCTGGGGTATTTAGTATTTAGGAAGGACAGAAAAAGGCAAAGAAATTGCTGGTTAGAAGAAATTAACGTAATAGTCAGGAAGGATGTTAGTCTTGATGATGTGGAACCTGTATAGGTGGAGCTGTGAAACACCAAGAGGCAAAAAACATTAGTGGTGGTTGTATATAGACACCTGAACTGTAAGTTGATTTTGGTAATGGCATTAAACATGAAATTAGAGATGCATGAAATCAAGAAACATCTGTAATTATGAGTAACTTTAATCTGCACCTTGATTGGGGAAATCAAACTAATGGCAATTCTGCATATGAGGAAATCCTGGAGTGTATATAGAATGGTCCTCTGGACCAATATTTTGAGGAACTAACTAGAGAACAGGCCATTCTAGACTGAATTGAGAGGAATAATTGGCAATCTAGTTGTGTGAGAACCCTTGGGGGTGACCAATCATAATGATGGACTCCATCTTGATGGGGAATTCTAACAGAGGAACATATAATGGTATGAGGCGCAAGTTGGCTATGATAGACTGGAGGACCTTATTTAAGAGCGATGATGGTGAAAATGCAATGGCTAACATTCAAAGGATGAAAGTAATCACCCCCAACATTTTCATCTGAGGAATGTCGGATATTCCAGTAGCATCTCAGGGTAAAATCATTTACTCCAAAGGAGGGGAAATAGTTGAAAGATCCACAGGTACCCTTACCCAGCTGAAGGATAATAATGGCCAGCCATTTAATACAGACCTTTTGTGGAAGCAGGAACCACACTGGAGACCTTCAGATAACTTTTGGTGTGGTTAGAGATTTGAAGGAGTGAGGAGGAGGGAATGGGAAGTTCTCCCTGACTTGCATGTGGTGTGTCATCATCAAAACTGGAACATGGTCCATGATGACTGCTACATGCAGTGCCAAAGACAGTAACTTCAGCATCAATTGTGAACTTTGAAAACTTGTGACTAATGCTTTCCAAATGCACATGCATGTTGGCCATTATTGTACGACAAAAGCGTCATTGAAATACAGATAAATTGCACTAAGTCAATCACATCCTTTGTGGTATCAGTTAAGTAGCATGATGACTCTTTGGCTTACTAAATTAGAAGATCAGGGCAGACTAGTAAAGCAGTTCACACTGTTACTCATTCTTTTCTTTCACTGTCAGAAATACCTATCAATAAATATAAAAGGTTAGAGGATAAAATTTATGATATGCAGAAAATTAATTTGATTTTCAATTTTGGCTACTTAGTAACTCAGTCTACATTTACTATAATGTATGGCAGCATTAAATCTTCGGTTAACTAGATAGTACCCTCGCTGCCACCTACAGAATCAAAGTTGTAAGATAACTGAACTGATGAACTCTTCAACTTTCATTCTTAAACAAAGTAGCTGAATGAAATGAGAACTGCCACAAGCACTGACAAGAGTCCCATGTTACTCTTATTGGGCACTTGAGAAATATCAAGTTCTCATTGAAATGAAGCATCATAAAATAAGATCACATCTTACGAGTAAAGGAATTTTCACAATGTCACAGTCAGTCCACTCTCATTATATGTCATAGAGTTGACAACAGAGGCAATGAACACTACCTAACCAACAATTATTTTTCCACTATTAGAAGTCATGCACTTTACATGGCACTGGTAATGCATATACCAGATCAGTACAGTTGGCAGGTTCAGTCACTGAAAGGCACTGATGAACCAGTTAAATGGTTGAAAAAAATCCAAGGGGTATAGCATGTTCTTAGATCTTCCAGAAGAACCTCAGACTTGGATTTGTCTAGCAACAAAGGCCAAGAAAGATGACAAGATCAACAACAGATACATTTCATTTCATCCATCATCAACTTGACCAATACATTTTGTTCAGTAAGTTACAGAGCTCTAGGGACTCAGCTCAAAGATTTGATGTCCAAGAAACTTCTTCACAATCTTGCAAATTGCTCATGTTGATATAGTACTGTGCATGGAAAAATACAGACTGGGGTTATGCAAGCATGTATGATAGACCCCATACTATCTACAACCTACCTGACAATAACTATCCACCTCAAAGATCATCTACTGTCCAGTGTCAGTATTAAATACTGTCTAGGCAGAAAACTCAATAACTGTCAAAACTAAACTAACATTACATGCCTGCAGTATCACTGTCTAGATCTGAAATGGCACAGATTTGCAAACTATTCTCAATCTCTCCATTCTGCATACAAAGAAACTCAATCTACCTTTGAACATTGCCAAAACAAAACTCAGGGTCTAGGCCCGAAACGTCAAGCTTTCCTGCTCCTATGATGCTGCTCGGCCCGCTGTGTTCATCCAGCTGCACACCTTATTACCTCATATCAGCTCACAGCTGGATTTGTACAAATATCCCATCTCTCAAATACTTTGAAGGGGATATTCTGGAACATGTTAGGAATATTTCCTATAACATGGCAGCTACATTTCTCAAAACACTGCCATTGTTGACGAGATCCAACACTGGATCAGCCATGCAAACTCAGTCTTTTACAAACAATGGCAGCGAGTGTTAGATAACACAGGCCTTTGAAATACAAAAACATACAGTGCAGCCATCTTCACTATAAGATCGCAGTGAGATATAGACAAAGAAATTTCACCATGAACGTGCATACACCTCTAGATTCAATGGGAGGACCAGCAAACAAACGCTAGCGCCCTTCTTGAAATCAGCTTCAAAAGCCTTCAGGCAAAACTGCTGCAAAATCAACTTCAATGGACTTGAAATATTTCCTAATTAACCTGTTCAGAGATGTTATTACATACCACTGGAGCACATGAGACCTGAACCCAGCCCTCCTGTTTCATAGGTGGTGCACTACCACTGCACCACAACTGCCCATCGCCATTCAATGGACTCAACAATATGCCCATTAGCTGAAGCCATCCAGTCATGTGCAGTTTGCTTCACCTTCATATTGACAGTGTTCCAGGGGAGGGCAAAGAAAATTCTTCAAAGACACTCAAACTCTTCTCGAAGAGTGGCAGCATTGGCATCAATGACAAAGGGAAGCTTGCTCCGTATGGGTTAAGAATGGCAACCTGTTCATCAAGAGGCATTACATCCCACGCATAATGAGGCACAGCAGAGAATCCTGTACTTCGGATCTCATTACCTCATGAGACATCCCATCACCTCATGAGACATCCCATCCGACATGCCCACAGATACACGATCGGGCTACTCAGTCATACGAAGATCTAAGACAAATACTCGCACCACCTTCAATTGAGGGGGAGGTGCCAATCAAATTGACAAAAATGCAACATAGTCATAGTCATCCTTCTATGATAGATTTGTTGAATTTTACTTCACAACTTACAAAGATAGGCTCTGAACTGCAGACTTCAGATGCTAGTCCGGCACCACAATGCACCAAATTACAAAATGATCTGTTCAGGAAAGGCAGAGATGTTTTTTCTTAAAAAGCACAACCTTTGCCTTCTTAATTCTTCCACCAAATGGTGTATGTGTATTGAGACAGTGTATGAAAATAAATGTTTAGCAATATAGGGTTCTGAGCTGAGCACTGTTTAGTTGAGGAGAGGCAAGTAACTCTTGAAGCTTACCAGTTCCAAATGCATCATCATTCAGTGGGGTAAGCCCTGGCAACACACTTGGGAACCCAAGCTTACTTTCAACATTACTAAAGCTTTTCCTAAGTCAGTAGGATGTAATTAAACGAAGTGCATTTGCTCCAGTCTGCTTGGTATGTTCAAAAATAAGAAATCACATCGAGTCTTGGCAGACTCTACAACCAGGGATGACATCTCCCCCCGGGCCAAATTCATGTTCAGCAGGACTGAAAATTTGAGCTGATCTATATCTTTACCAGCACTTTAATTGTTACGCTACATGGAATCAGCTAACTCAAGAGTGGGCGCCAGTGAAGACAGGGGTCAGGGGCAGAGAAGGGGGGTCGAAAGCGACGGGTGAAGGGGGCGTGAAAGGGGTGGTGAAAGGGGACGGGGGTGAAGAGGGGAAATAATCTGACGTGTTTCCTATACTTTAGGTAGTATCTACATCACTTAACCCGTTGGAGTATTTTTCAAGTTATTTATGAATTGTCAACTTTAAAGACATTTGTCGATAACATACTCAAAAGCAATACAACTATTTCTCATTTTTGTCAATACTATAATTGGTTAAGTCTCAGTTCACGAAGGGATATGGTGATTCATCATTTGATCATTCACCAAGTATGTTTTATAATCAAATCCAATATTTTAAAACAAACATTAACTGCCGCGATGACACAGAAATCTGAATGACAACTGAGGTTTTACCAAAACCTAACTTTCTGAGCAGAACAGTTTGTATTTTTCAGTGAGTTTTACACTTGCCCAATTTTTTTCTGCCTGTTCACATTCAGGACAATTTCTTAACCCTCTCCCTTGTTCCAATAAAGTGTCATGACTGAAAACATTGACCAGTCCTTTTTCATATGATACACGGGTGTTTATTTCCAACATTCGCAGCTAATCTTTATGTCAGACTAGGATCATGAGCCAGAAACATGATAATTTCAAAATTTATAAACGTTCCACCCAAACTAGCATGGAGGAAACTGGTGCAATTTAATAGCATACGTCAAAGAATTCAATGGATTCCCTTCATCCTCATCAGCTTTCTGCCTAAATTCTAAGAGCAATATTTTACATGTAATTAATAGGTTGTAAGACTCTTTGAAGATGAACGGCAGAATTCAGTGTGAATTCAGTGCCCTTGTCTTGTGTTATTATTTTCGCCATCTTTCTTCCTGAAAGAAAGATTTAGTATTACGCAGTTTTGCGCAGTTGGGAAGCCAAAATGCTTTGGTTGTTCAAACAGTCCTAGTCAGAAAATAGCAATTAACTCTTACTCTTAGAACAGAAACTACACTTCATACCCCAATCAACAAGCTGATCAGAACTAAGGATTCACCAAAGAAATATTTGACTCAGAGACAGGCAACTTTCAAAATCGGTCTTTGAACAAAGCAATGCTTAATTCCTTTAGTTATTTCTTCATTATCAAAAATCTATGTAAACATCTTCAGAAGCGACTGCCACAAATTCCATCATCGGAATCTACTGATCTCGCCCAGAAATAAAAGCACATGGGGCTGTCTTGTTAAACAGAGAACCAACTATTCATTGTAACAGAAAAGTACTTTGATAACATTTTGTAAATCTAGAAAAGATGTTCAATATTCATTTTATAAGAGCTTTATGAAGTTATGAACACCTACATGAAATTGTGCATGATTAAAGACCTGGAATAACTTGATTGCTACAATGTTAGAAACTTGATCATTCAATAAAAGTGCCAACTGATATCAATAAAATTGTCCATAATGCAATAAAATTATGAAAAATTTAAAATTAAGAAAATGCAAACCAAGGAGTTATAATACACTTAGTATATTGTCAAAACAATGATTAAGTTCCAAGTCAGGGCGGTGTGGGGCTCAGAGGGAACTTACAGTTGTGCACGCTCCCTGCATCTACTGTCCTTGTAGCTGGCAATGGACATGGCTTTGGAAGGTGCCTCTGAAGGAACCTTGGTGAATTGTCAAATGTGCATTTTGCAAACAGTACACGCTGCTGCCATGGTACATCAGTGGAGGAGAAAGCGAATGGCCACAGCATTGGATGGGGTGTCAGTCCTGTGGATGATGTCAAGCTTCTTCAATGTGTTTTATGCATCAAAGGATGGAGGGTTATTCCACCATACTCCTGATCTATGCCATGTAAATGATAGACAAGCTTTGGGAAGTCAGAAGTTGAGGTACTTGCCTGCAGGATTCCTGGGCTCCAACCTGGTCTTGTGTCCCAGTATTTATATAACTAGTTCAGTTTCAGTTTCTGGTCAATGATAACCCACAGTATGTTGTGCTGGGAATACAACACGTTAACAGATGGGAGGAAACGGCATGTGGAACTTTTGGAAATTCTGGATTCCACAAAGGTGACTTCTGGGGTGTGTGCTCAGCAGTTATTACTGTAAAGTCAAAGTTGAAGTGTACTGTGGTTCAACTATTTGTAAAAGATGAACTAATTTTGTGGAAAGAATGCAAACCACAGCCTTTAATACACCTCTCTCTCCTGAAAAAAGGAGTAACCTTACAGCGGGACACACTGCACAGTTCTCCCAGTAATTTCTGGCAACCTTAGACAGTTGCAGAAATTTGAAGTTAAACTTCAAAAGTTGAACCAGTAATTTTAATTGACTTTCATTTGAAATGAAGTCCAATTTGAAGACCTTATCAAATCTACAACGGTCAACAGTGCAACCTTGACGACAAGAATTTGACTGGATCATGATAAGTCTTCCTTTTTTATTCTTTGAGTTCCCACTAGGATGTCTTCCCATTTGCCCTTTTGTTTATAATCTATATCATCCCTGCAGACATCCTTTTTGGGATTAAGAACATACTATTTCATTCCACATCAGTTTTGTTGTTAACCAGTCTTGCCAATTTTTTTTCACACAAAGTTGACTTACAATGAACAGGTCATTTGAGTTAATTAAAGAAACGTGGTGAATGTCTCTTTCATTGCAGATAACGGTAGTAAACTAAAACAAATTAACCATTTTGATGATTAAATAAATCATTTACACTTTTGACATGGTTGGTGGAATAGTGGGGCTTGATTACTAGACCACTTCTCATTTTACAGTTGTAATAGTCGATAGTGGGAGATTTAGCAATGGTAATACCGGTGAATATGGGGGAAGACTGTTAGTTCCCTCTTGTAATAGATAGTCATTGCCCTTGCAGCAATGTTAACTTATCACAACAGCTCAAGCCTGGATGTCATCCATGTCTTGCTGCTGTCACAGACAAGAGATGAATTAAATCAATTTATTATGACAACTATGATTATGATGACTGGGGGAGGGGGGGTGGGTGGGAGAGAGAGGGGGTATACAGAGAGACTGAGAGGGAGGGGTGCAGAGAGAGAGAGGGGAGGGGAGGGGGGGAGAGAGAGGTGGGGAGAGACAGAGACAGGCAGACAGACAGACAGACTTGTAACTGCTAAAGTTGAAACTGCTCTTCCCATGATGTTCAGACAGAAACTAGCTTAGAATCCGAGACGTTTATATTGAGGCAATGCAAAAAGGTCACATTTAAGGGAGACTCAACGGCTGAGAGGTATTATTGCCGGACTGTTAATCCAGAGAGCCAGGTAATAAATACTAGCCGAGCCAGCAATATCCTTATCCAGTGATTGAATTACAAAAAAATTTCAGTCTTGTGACAAGGACAATCTTTTCAGGTGCTGATAATAAGAACCAAATCTAGGAGCAGAATTACGCTATACAGTCCGCTGAGTCTGCTCTGTATTTTCATCACAGCTGATATATTTCTCAAACCCACTT
This sequence comes from Ginglymostoma cirratum, assembly GCA_024137785.1. Lineage (NCBI taxonomy): Eukaryota > Metazoa > Chordata > Chondrichthyes > Orectolobiformes > Ginglymostomatidae > Ginglymostoma > Ginglymostoma cirratum. The sequence goes on along the minus strand of JAHRHZ010000273.1, from coordinate 6,065,483 downwards.
GCCTGCCTTCATGATAACTCTTGACCCCCTTACTAATCAAGAACGTCATAAATACACTCAATGACTTGGCCTCGACAGCCCTCTGCAGCGATGAGTTCCACAGATTAACCACCCTCTGGTTGAAGAACTTCTTCCTCATCTGAGTTCTTAAGGGTCACCTCTTCACTCTGAGGCTGTGGCCTCACATCCAAATCATTCCTACTAGTGGAAACATCTTCCCCACGTCCACTCTACCCAGGCCTCATTGTGTTCTCTAAGTTTCAATCAGATCCTCCCTCAACTTTCCAAACTCCATTGAGTACAGATTCAGAGTCTTCAGTGCCCTCCTCATATGACAAGCCCTTCGTCCCCATAAACCTTCTCTGGATTGTTCCTATGCCAACACATCAATCCTTAGGCACAGGGCCCAAAACTGCTCACAATATTCCAAATGCGGTCCCACCAGATCCTTACACAGCCTCAGCAGTGTATCTCTGCTCTTCTATTCTAGCCCTCTTGCTAATATTGCTTTTGCTTTCCTAACTGCCAACTGAACCTGCAGAGAATCCTGAACTAGGATTCCCAAATCTCTTCGTGCTTAAGATTTCTGAAACCTTTCGTTGTTTGGAAAGTAGTCTGCATCTCTATCCTTCTGACCAAAGTGCACAACCTCACACTTCCCCACATAGTATTCCTTCCACCACTTCTTTACCAACTCTCCTAGCCTGTCCAAGTTCTTCTGCAGTCTCCCAGCTTCCTCAACACATCTGCCCCTCCACCTCATCTTTGTGCCATCTGCAAACTTAGCAACAATACCCTCAGTCCCTTCATCGAACTCATTAATGTATAAAATGAACAGCTGTGGTCCCAACACAGACACCCGTGGAACTTCACTAGTCACCAGTTGCCATCCTGACCACTCTAATCCTACTTTTTGCATTCTGCCAATCAGCCTCTCAGCTATCCATGCCAGTAGCTTGCCCTTAACACCAAGGGCTCTTATTTTAGTTAGCAACCTCCTGTGTGGCATCTTGTCAAAGGCCTTCTGAAAATCATAAGAGATCACGTCCACTGGCTCTCCTTTGTCATGCAGAACCTCCACTTGTGGTTCAACTATTTGTAAAAGATGAACTAATTTTGTGGAAAGAATGCAAAGCACAGCCTTTAATACACCTCTCTCTCCTGAAAAAAGGAGTAACCTTACAGCGGGACACACTGCACAGTTCTCCCAGTAATTTCTGGCAACCTTAGACAGTTGCAGAAATTTGAAGTTAAACTTCAAAAGTTGAACCAGTAATTTTAATTGACTTTCATTTGAAATGAAGTCCAATTTGAAGACCTTATCAAATCTACAACGGTGCTAACTCAGCCCAATTTTACCATGCACATCCAAATACTCCAAAATCTGATCCTTAATAATGGACTCTTAAAATCTTACTAACAACCAAGGTCAGGCTAACCAGCCTATAGTTTCCCATCTTCTGCTTATTCCCTTTGCAAACAGAAGTGTTACATTAGCCATTATCCAGTCCTCTGGAACACTTCCTGACTCCAGTGATTCCTGAAAGCTCAGCATCAATGCCTCTGCAATCTCCTCAGTGAACTCCTTTAAAACTCTGGGGTGTAGTCCATCTGGTCCAGGTGACCCTCCACCTTCAGACCTTTCAGCTTCCCCAACACCTTCTCCTTAGTGATGGCCACTACACTCACCTCTGCCCCGACTCTCAAAGTTCTGGTATGCTGCTGGCTTCTATTGTCAAAGCTGATGCAAAATATTCAGTCCCTCCATTATTTCTTACATTATTTAATACATCTCCAGCCTCCATTTCCAGTGGTCCAATGTCCATTCTTTCCTGTCTCTTACCTTTGGATATCTAAAGCAACTCTTGCAATCTTCTTCTATAATACCAGCTAGCTTAACTCTTATATTTCACCTTCGTCCCCCTTACTGCTTTACAGTTATCCTCTGCTGTTTTTTAAAGTCTTCCCACTAATCTTCACTACACTGTATGCTTTTCCTTTTATGCTGTCCCAGACATCCTTTGTCAGCCATGGTTGCTTCACCCTCCCATTCGTATGTTCTTCTTCCTTGGGATGAATTTCTGCTATGCCTCCCCAATTACCCCCAGAAACCCTTGCCACTTCTGCTCCACTATCTTCTCTTTCAGTCAATTTCAGCCAGCTTCTCCCTCGTGTCTTTGTAGTTATCTCTACTTAACTGTAATACCATTATATCTGATTCCAGCTTCTCCTTCTCAAACTGCAGGATGAATTCTATCAAACTGCTCCCAAGGGACCCCTTCACCTGAAGCTCCCTGATCAAGTCTGCCACATTACACATCACAAAATCCATTCCCTAATGGGCTCTACCATATGCTGCTCCAAACAAAAACCATCTTGTAGCCATTCCACAAATTCCTTTCCTTGAGATCGGCTACCAACCTGATTTATCCAATCCACTGGAACATTGAAGATCCCCATGATTACTGTAACAGCACCTTTCTTACATGCATTTTCTTCCCTACATCCTGGCTACAGCTAGGAGGCCTGCACACAACTCCTTTGATTCCTCAACTCTCCCACACCCTTCCCAAACCTGTATCAGTTCTTGCTATCGATCTAATTTCATTTCTTACGAACCAATCATGAATGGTGCTGGGTAGTGGATGATAAAACAATTGACTGGAGGAGACTCCACAAATATTGCCATCCACAATAATGGAAGAGCCCAGCACATCAGTGCACAACATAAGGATTAAGTTTTTGCAGCAATCTTCAGCTGAAGTGGAGATCCATCTCTGCCTCCTCCAATGGTCCTCAGCATTACAGATACCAGCCTTGAGCCAATCCGATTCCGTCCACGTGCTATCAAGAAACAGTTGAAGACACTGGATACTGCAAAGGTTAAGGACCCTGACAACATTCCGGCAATAACTACTGAAGACTTGTGCTCCAAAACACACCGCTCTCCTAGCCAAGCTGTTCCAGTATAGCTCCAACACTGGCATCTACCTGAAAATGTGGGAAATTACCCAAGTATGTCCTGTACATAAAAAGCAGGATAAATCCAACCTGGTCAATTACCACCCCATCAGTCTACTGTCGATCATCAGTAAAGTGATTGAACTTGTCATCAACGGTGCTATCAAGTAGAACCTGCTCAGCAACAACCTGCTCAGTGATGCCCAGTTTGGGTTCTACCAGGGCCACTCAGCTCCTGACCTCATTTCAACTTTGGTTCAAACATGGACAAAAGAGCTGAGCTCCCCCAGGTGAGGTCACAGTGACAGTCCTTGACATCAAGGCTGCTGGAGGGGAGGCGATGGCCTAGTGCTATTATCGCTGGACTGTGAAACCAGAGACCTAGATAACATTCTGGGGACCTAGGTTTGAATCCCGCCATGGCAGATGGTGGAATTTGAATTCAATAAATATCTGGAATTAAGAATCTACTGATGACCATGAATCCATTGTCGATTGTTGGAAAAACCCATCTGATTCACTAAAGTCCTTTAGGGAAGGAAACCGCCATTCTTAACTGGTCTGGCCTACATGTGACTCCAGACCCACAGCAATATGGTTGATTCTTAACTGCCCTCTTGGCAATTAGGGATCAGCAATAACTGCTGCTTAGCCAGCGATTCCCTCGGCCCGTGAATGAATAAAGATTCGACCGAGTGTGGCATCACAGAGCCCTAATAAAACTGGAATCAATGGATATTGGGGGAAAACTCTCTGGTGGTTAGTCATACCTGGCACATAGGAAATTGGTCATGGTTGTTGGAGGTCAGTCATCTGACATCCAGGACATCTCTGTGGGAGTGCCTCAGAGTAGTATCTGAGGTCCAAACATCTGCAGTTGCTTCATCAATGACCTTTCCTCCATCAGAGTGTCAGAAGTTGGGATGCTCACTGATGATTGCACAATGTTCAGCACCATTCGCAACTCTTCAGACAGTGAAACAGTCTGTGTCCAAATGCAACAAGGTTTGGACAATATCCAGGTTTGGGTTGACGGGTGGCAAGTAACATCCGCGCTGCACAAATGCCAGGCTATGACCATAACCAATAAGAGACAGACAATCTAACCACTGCCTCTTGATATTCAATGGTGTTACCATCACGGAGTTTCCTGCTAACAACATCCTGGGAGTTACATTGGTCAGAAACTCAACTGGACTCACCACATAAACACAGTGGCTACAAGAGCAGGCAAGAAGCTAGGAATACTGTGGCAAGTAACTCAGCTCCTGACTCCTCGAAGTCAGTCCACCATCTACAAGGCATAAGTCAGGAGTGTGATGGAATACTCCCCATTTGTCTGGACGAGTGCAGCCCCAACAACACTCAAGAAGCTTGACCCCATCCAGGATAAAGCAGCCGGCTTGACTGGCACTGCATCCACATGCATTCACTCCCTCCACCACCGACGCTCAGTAGCAGCAGCGTGTACTATCTACAAGATGTACTGCAGAAATTCACCAAAGATCCTCAGACAGCACCTTCCAAACCCACGACCATTTCCATCTAGAAAGACAAAGGCAGCAAATATATGGGAACACCTCCACCACCTGCTGGTTCCCCTCCAACCCACTCACCATCGTGACTTGGAAATATATCACTCTTCCTTCACTGTGGCTGGGTCAAAATGCTGGAAATCCCTCCCTAATGGTTTTGTCGGTCAAGCCACAGCAGGTGGACTGCAGCAGTTCAAGAAGGCAGCTCACCACTACCTTCTCAAGGGCAACTAGGAACAGGCAAAAAAGCTGGCCAACCAGTGATGCCCACATCCCACAAAATGAATAAAACAAAGGCAACTGTATCTCCTCTGCCCATCTGCCTGTCCTTTCGATAGGGCGCATATCTTTGGATATTTAGTTCCCAACCGTGATTCCCCTTGCATCTCTGTGATACCCATAACATCATGCCAACCAATTTCAAATTACACTGCAAGCTCATTTACCTTGTTTCATATACTGCATACATTTCAGTACAACATGGTCAGTCCTGCGTTGGCAGCCCCCCCTTCTCATAATTGCCCCCTTTAAATGCTGTGCCTGAGGTTAGATTCCAGACCCTTTTCATACTCTATCCTATTAGTTGTTCTGGAAGCTTTAATAAGCTCTGTTGAGCCCTTCTCCAACATTTAACTTTTCCCATAATTTTCTATGCAACTGAACCCACTCCCAACTATTTATTTTAAAGCCCTATCTACAGACCTAGTTACGTGATACACCAGGACTCTGGTCCCAGCTTGATTCGGGTGGCCAGGACACTGCATATAGACATGCACTGCTTCACTTTCTGAGGAGTCATGAATTTTGCTAAATAACTGTGCATTAATCAGCATATATCCTCATTTCTGATCTCATCATGGAAGGAAGCTTAATGAAGGTGATGGTTTGGCCTAGGATACTACAGTAAGTACACCTGTGGTGCTGGCCTTGGACTGAAGTGAATGACTTCCAACAGCCACAACCATCTTCCTTTGTCCTAGGCATGACTCCAACCAGTGGAGACTTTTCCCCAATTCACAATGACTTCAGTTTTGCTGGGGCTCCTTGATGTTTTAATAATACTGTAGAGTAAAATGAAATACACTTGGAATATTAAAATATAGGCAGTAACTGAAATGACTGGATAACACTGGGATTGTTTACCCACATATCCTGCATGTAAATGATCTGCTGAGGAATACACTAAGGATTTATGATTTTGTTCAAATTATTGCTGACAGACCAAATGTGGTCTATGAGCTCTGGCAAATTTTACAAATTATTCAGTTTCATTTGGTCTAACATTTCTTTTATGCTGATTTGCTTTAAATGAATTCTATAGTCAAATGAGTTCAGAGAAGTCATAGGCCACTTATCCTTCACGTCTGCTCCACCACTTGATGAGATCATGCATGATCTGATCACTCTATACTTCCACCCAGCCCTGATCATCCTTCACAGCCTTGTTCATCCAGAAGCTACCTCTGCCTGACTGCCTTTTGAAGAAGTTACAAAGACTCTCAACTCTCAAAAGATTCTTCCAGACCTGTGAATTAAACGTGTGGCTCCTTAGTGGCATCTAGTGCTAGATTCTCCCATAGAGGAAATATGCTTTTCACAACCACACTGTCAAGGCCCCTCAGCCTCTTCTATGTTTCAACCAAGCGACCCCTTATTTTTCTAAATTCGGAGGGAAACAAGAGGAGTCTGTCCAAACATTCCTCATTAGACAATCTACCTATTCCTGGGAACAGTTCAATAAATCTCTGAACTGTTTCTAATGCTTTTACTTTGTTCATTAAATATAGTGAATAATAATACCTAAAACTTTAGAAGATTATCTTCCATATATCACTAGCTCGTTAGTGAATAGATGTTCAAAGAATATGCCAAGATCCTACAGTTTCCAAGTTGCCAAAGTGTGCAAATTATAGGAACATTGGTGTTCAACATAGCTCCAGAGTAAGTGATTATTTCCAAAGCAGGGAGAAAGGTTGAACGCTAGGTTCATAAATTTCATGGAAAAATGTTATGGCAGCTTGATGCAAAGACTATAGATCAGAATTACAGCTTTCAAGCTACAGAGGTGCTTAGCTCATCTAATACAGCAGTACTTTTAGAGACAGAAGCAAAGTGTACATTGATGTCTGTGACCTTTCACTTGTTTCTCTCTCCACAGTTACTGCCAAACCTGTTGGGTATTTCCAGCACTTAAGGTTACTATTTCTGCGATATTCTGTATCTGCAATATTTTGTTTTTGTCTCAAAAATAAATCATTCACTCCACTGAACATACAGCATATGCCAGATGCTGGGGTGCAACTTTGTTTAACCTGACTGTTGCTTTAAATCCACTGACCAGATGCCCCCTGCAGGAAAGTTACAGAGATACATGCATAGATTTATTAGAGGTTGATATTAGCGGATGTTCTGTAACTAACTAGCTTTAGGTAGATATTAAAGTCAGAAGATCAAACAAGAAACTAATATCATTCTTTCCATTTCAACAAAAAAATCCTGATACTCAGAAGTTGAACATCTGAAGTACGGGGAGGCGATAGCCTAGTGGTATTGTCACTGGACTGTTAATCTAGAGACCCAGACAGTGTTCTGGGGACTAGAGTTTGAATCCCGCTATAGCAGTTGGTGGAATTGGAATTCAATAAACATCTGGAATTAAGACGCTAATGATGACTACGAATCCATTGTCGATTGTCAGGAAAAGTCCATCTGGTTCACTAAAGGTCCTTTAGGGAAGGAAATTGGTCTGGCCTACATGTGACTCCAGATCCACAGCAATGTGGTTGACTCTTAACTGCCCTCTGGGCAATTGGGGACGGCCAATAAATGCTGCCTGGCCAGCGACACCCTCATCCCATGAATGAATAAAGGGAAAAAAAGGAACATCTGAAGTGTGACAGTCTCAAATAACACAAGAATATTATATCTAAATTTTATTAAAATCACACATATGTAACTTGTTGGAAAGTGACCAAGACAGACCATGGAAGTGATAGGATTTTTTTAAAAAAATCACCATATAACCTGCACGTTGATGATCTAATTCATGCTGCTGTGCAAGGTAGCAAACAGAAGCCAGGTGATTTGTCTGATAAAATATTGACTGATGCACCAATTGAGGTACACTTGTGTACCTCCTAGTGGCTGATTCTAAATCAACATCAGTTTAGTTTGGTGTCACTGGCAACACTAGCATTTACTATTCAATGTAGGTTGCCCTTTGAAGGTGACGTAGCTGCCTTTTTGAACTGCACAGTACACAGTAGTGTTCGGGATAGCCAATACTTTTGACACAGTAACAATGAAGGATTCCCAATACACTTCTAATCACCAGCATCCTGACCTGGCCTTCCAGTGATCTATCATTTCATTGTATACCTTATTCCCATTCTGCCCCTCTCTCTCTTTGGCCTGCTTCAGTATTCCAATGGAGCTTAATGTAAGCTCAAGGAACAGGACCTCATCTTTTGTCTGGGGATCTTAAAGCCTTCTGGACATCATAACAAGTTTAACATTTTTCAATTCTAACCTCTGCCCTAATTTTGTTTCATTTTTCTTCGCTTTTTCTCCCCACTTTTTGATAACATTTCCTTCAATCGGATTCCAGATTACAGCTATTCAGATTCCTGTCAGTTACATCTCTGGACATATTTTATTTTCACTTGCTCCATTACTCGTGGCCTTTCAACATGAAATCTCTCATGTCCTATAGCCTATCTTCAACCTTTCTCTTTTGTTCTTCTTGCCACCCTTCCTCTTGCTGCGAACTTAACATACTTCTATGTTTTCTTCTATCTGGTGAAACATGAGAGACTTGAAATGTTAAACCTGGTTCTCAATCCAAAGATACTGCCTGACATGCTAGGTATTTCTAAGGTCCATAAATTTTTTTTACATGGGTGCTTGAACATGAAATCACCTCCCAGGTGTGTGCTCAATTTTCTGCCAACTCCACTTTAATTCTTTCAATGAAATTTCATCCTGCTCTGAAAGAGATTTAATCAAAACTGCAAATGATAATCTGAATTGCTGTGATCAACTTGCAGGATTTTGCATCCTCCTCTCAACCTTACTACAGCCTTGGATACAGAGACCAACTCCATCTTCAAATGCCTCAGTTAGGGGTGGGTAATAAAGGCTGGCCTAGCCAGAAAAAGCCACATCCCATAAATGAATAAAAAACATCTTTCATCTAACTCAGACTCATGTTATCCATGAAATCACGGCCAAAGCATCTCCAGAAATATTCAGATCACTTCTAGATATAAACATTCTAATAGTGTCCTGCATAGCCTTCCTACTCCATAAATGCAAGCAAGCTCAAGAAAGACTCTGCTGCCAACCACCTATGCAACACCAAACTGCCCAACCATAAGCCCTGAACTTGCTAGCCTACGTTAGTTCCTTACATTCTCAGTCCTCAAGTCTTAAATTTCATCATTCACGGACTCATACCTGCATTATTAGATTCTGGCCACTTGTGAATTTACTTCTTTCAGCCATCATTGACATGTTTGTACCTTATCAATTAAACCTTGTGCCATGGAATTCCTTCCCTAAACTTCACCACTTATCAACTTCCCTTACTCACCAAGAGCTCAATGACCAAGTTATCAGTTATTTCATCTCAACAGCATTAATTTTTTTCTGACTTTGTTTTGTTTGAGGGGCCGCAAGACACTTTTCTACATTAAAAGGTGTTCTAATAGTTTAAAAACCAAAAAGAACTGCAGATGCTGCAAATCAGGAACAAAAACAGAAGTTGCTGGAAAAGCTCAGTGGGTCTGGCAGCATCTGTGAAGAGAAAATCAGAGTTACACCAGACCCGAAACGCTAACTCTAATTTTCTCTTCACAGGTGCTGCCAGACTTGCTGAGCTTTTCTAGCAACTTCTGTTTTTGTTCTACTGGTTTAAGTTGTTGTAAAAACTCAAAATAATCAATATCACAAACAATTCTAACTTGTACAGCAAAGTATGTGGGAAACCTCGCAAATCTTATTCAGATTTGTACTTTGGATAGACAATTATTGGAAGATACAGCACAGGAGAAGGCAATTTGGTCCAGCATATCTGCAGCTGATTTTTCAAACAGCTATTCAAATGTCAATTAATTTTGTCCTAGATTAATTTCTCTAGCAGTTTCCTAACCAGTGACATTAGGCGAACTGCGTATCTATATGCTTATAAAAGATTTCAAAGTTTACATCTTATTTTGCCCATTAATCTATTCTCAAGACATCAATAAAAATCTGGAATGAAAAGCTAATGTAGTGGTGACCACATAACCACTGCTGATTACTGTAAAAACACAACTTGTTCACTAAGATCCTTCAGGGAAGGAAACATGCCATCCTTACCTGGTCTGGTTTACATGAAATTCTAGGTCCATGTGGTCAACCCTTAACCTAACCAGAGGAGCCCACATCCCAAGATAATTAAAAAAAGAAGTACTAACTTACTTCCCTTCTGAGGTCTTCCCCTGCTTTTCAGACAAGTGTTTTTTTACTAAGTTATGAACCAGACTTCATTGAAAGCTCTGCCTTTTGGTGTAATTTTAACACTAAATCTTTATTAATTTTGGTAGCACTAGCTTTGTGATCTTCCTTTCCCACTTTGCAAGATAAAGGGGAAAATTTGAATATAATTGTATGAGATGGTAGCTATTGAATGAAAGTTGCAAAACTAGTTGAAACAAAATTTGCCTTTGCCAAAATGGTGGTAAAATTGAGTGATTCAAACAGGGTACTGCAATAAGTCCGAAAACTATGCAATGAGGGCATGCTTGGGGAAGTCTGTGGGGAGGGGGCATAGTTTTTTGTCTCTACTGGGATGTTAAGTTAACGTAAACATTCTGATATCTCTGACATGACAATGCACAATTTGCAGCATCAGATTGATCTGTACTCTGAAGGTAAAGTAATGTGCAAGAATAAACCACCACAGACTTAAATAAGTACTGTGCAATGTCAAACTTTAAGCTATTGCAGAGACCGGATAGCCATGTTATAAAGCAAGAATATGAAGAATTATTTTAGAAAATGTCCATAAACATTTCTCTGAATGTTTGCAAAATTTCAACGTCACCTTACCTGCCAGTGATCCTCCAAATCTTTAACTTGCTGCCGAAGTTCTTTGAGGCCCATCAATGCTTCTGCTTCTCTTAGTTTCACCCCTATAAGCTCCTCTTGCAACCTGGCCACGTTATTCTCATCAGGCAAGGAACTGTTTCTCTGTTATTAAAATTGGTTCAAAGAAACAATTTTCAGTATGATGCCAGAATTTCTAACTGTACTGTTCCAGAAGCCCATATATGCTGAACTCAATATAAGTTAGAGATATAGTTAGTCAGATGGTATAAGCAGCATCCATCACCAACGTGACAATATGCAAAAGCAATAAATGTAATGGTTCGACCAGAGGTCTGCGTATAGGCATAACAGGAGATTATCACAGGATCAATACTGCTCACAATATTCCTTGCAGTTTGCTACCGACAGGCTCTTCAAGATATGATAATAGCTTAATAAGTTGATGGTAAGGTCTTCAACTTCCACACCAAAGGCCAAAAGCACTGTAAACACTTCGTTAATAGAAATTTGGTAAGCTAGTGATGGACAGATGAGTGCACACTCTGAAGAACTATAACAGTTGATGTACTCAGAGGCCTACGAGAGTTTGAAATGTACTCTGAATATCTCAAAGACCAAAGTCTTCTGTGAACACATTCTATATCATTTCAAATCCAAAGCCTTCTGTTGAATTGTATGATTTCTCACTTTGCATATCCTGAAAACTATCAATCCAGCCTCTGAACTGCTCTTGGAGGCACTCTACTTAAACAGAGAGTCCAATTTAGTTTCTGGTCAATGATAACATCCATGACGTTGCTCGTGGGGGATTCATTGAATGTCAAGAGCTAATGGTCCTTTGTTGCAGACAGTCACTACCTGAAACTTGTATGACTACTTCAGTTCCGCACACAAGTACTGATACTACAGGAGCAGGAGGAGGCTAGGAATCTTGCAGTAATTCACCTCCTGACTCCCCAAAGCATGCCCATCATTTACAAGGCACAAGTCAGCTGTGTGATGTAATATTCCCCACTTGCTTGGATGGGTGGAGCTCCAACAACACAAGAAACTTGACACCATCCAAATCAAGCAGCCTACTTGATTGCCACCACATTCGCAAACATTCATTCTGTTCACCACCAACACAGTAGCAATCAGTGTGTATCCCATTTGCAAAATGTTGCTTACACAAAATACACAGTAGAAATTCACCAAGGTTCCACAGGCAGGACATTGAAAACACATGCCCGCTTTCATCTAGAAGGACAAGGGCAGCAGTTATATGAGGACACCACCATCTGCAAGTTCATCTCCAAGTCACTTCACATCAGCATTGTATATCCACCTACAGCAAACTGACTGCAGCATTTCAAGATGGCAGCTCACCACCACCTTTGCAAGGGCAATTAGGATGGGCAACAAATGTTGTCCCAGTCAGTGACCCTTCCATTCAATGAATAAATAAGAAGTAAAAAGTAGTTGTATTCAGATGATCCATTTTCTGTATTTCCTCAGCATTCTGCTGTGGCTCAGTGGTATCACTGTCAACCTTTCTCAACTTTGAGTCATAAATCCTAGTCAAGTCCCAGTCCCAGAAATTAAATCTAGAGACTGGAGCATAAAAGTCTCACTGATGCTCCAAGGAAGTATAGCACTTTTAGAGATGATGTCTTCAAGTGAAATCCTAAATTGTCCACTCAAAATATTAAATAAAAATCCTTATTTCAAAGAATGGCAAGTGAGTTACCTCTGGTCTCTTGTTCAACATGTACTCCTTAATCAACACATTTTTAAAAATCTGTTTATTATCATACTGTAATCTTGGCCTACTCCATAATGATATGCAAGCCATGATTCCTAAACATAGGAACAACCATAAACCTCCATCTCAGTGAACACCGGGGTTAAACAAGGCTGCCAGTCTGCCCCAGGTCTGGATTCCCCTGTCGTGCAGTTCCTCATCGCCCTCAATTCCACGATCGTTCAAAAAAACCATAAACTCCTCTTTAAATAGTTTAGTGATCTTGCCTCCACAACTTGTGGTAGAGAATTCCTCATCAACTGCAAGTCTCTTTTGTATAGTAAATGCCATAACAAATACTGGCTCCATCCCTGCCTCTTTCACTTGTCTGTCTCCTCTCCACCTATCCTCTCCTCTATCCATCTTCTATCTGCCTCCCCCTCTCTCTCTATTTATTTCAGAACCCTCTTCCCCTCCCCCATTTCTGATGAAGGGTCTAGGCCTGAAACATCAAGCTTTCCTGCTCCTAGGCTGCTGCTTGGCCTGCTGTGTTCATCCAGCTCCACACTTTGTTATCTCGGATTCTCCAGCATCTGCAGTACTTATTATCTCTCATCCTGTATGGTTGGGTTTGACTGGAAAGTATTATTACTTACTTAATTCATGCATGTGCTTCAATAGAAATCTTAGCATCCAAACTTATTCCTTCGCATTCAAGTCTTAGCACAATAGAATTTGAAAAAGACGGGAAAATATATTTCATCAATTGATTAGTGGTACAGTAAAATGCATGTCTACATAAATCAAATGAATGAAAGGAATTCTGGTACCTTTTCTATATCCAAGATTTTGTCCTGCATCTCTTTGAGTGCACACTGAGATTCTGCTTCTCTTAATCTTGCCTGTACCAGCTCTGTCTCCAATTGCAAAACAAAATCTTCACTGAAACGTGGGTTGCATTTATGCTATAAAAGAACACAGCATTATGAAAATACTTCAGTGTTGATATCTGAAAATCAATATACACCAAGCTTTATCACTTTTACATTTATGGGTTTAGATTGTAATCATATTTAGAAACAGTAGTTAAGCAGGCTAATAACACCAGTGAAAGCTTCGACGAAAGCTTTAAAATCCAGACTTAGGTGACAGTAATGGCAACAATTAAAATGTGTTAGTAAACAATTACAAACTACTGCTTAGTAAACATGGATCAAATCAGTTAAGAAAATTGCTTTAAGCAATCTATTTAAGCTGAATTTTTATAAATGAGGGATTTAGATCTCATTGCACAAAATGCATATTTCACTGATGTAGATCCACTATACCCGAATAAAATGCTATTCTCTATTTCAAATACTTTAGTAGTTTATGTGCCATCATTGTACTGTAAATTAGACCTTTTAGCATCACATACAAATAGACTAATCCATTAAATGAGGAGCCTGTGTATTACTGAAATGCAAAACACATAACGTAATGTATTCGACAGTCAAAAACTTTACTGTCCATGCATTCTCAATACAGCTTTAGGTGAACACCCATTATTCACACACAGCATAGAGTTATTTCCACCACTTATATTTTATGTACATCCAAATAAGGCATCAAAAAACAAACACACTAGGACAAAATGTGTGGACATTTAAAACACAAACTATATTTAGCCGGTGATCAATGGCTCCCAATCAAAGCGGTTAACCTAGCAAATCTAAACTTCGGTGACTTGGCTTAATCTTTCTTCACAGTTACAATAACCAAATCATAGCTTGGATGACCAAGAAAACGCTTGCATTTACTGTGCATAATTCATCAACCCCCATTTTTCATTCATGAAAAAAAGACGATCAAGAGACCATTTAAGAACAACTTTGGATCGAATTGGCCCTGCATGGACTGGTTCGCTTATGTATAATCCTTCTGATTAGTCACTAGCTGACCAAAGCTTTCACCAACTATTTCCGTTCTACCATAGGCCAGGCAAGAACAAGAAATTTTCCATTCTCTGCAACTAACACTAAATTATTAGACAGCCAGTAACCAAATGAAATTTTGAGCTTTACAAGATTCTCTAAATCACAGAGTTCATGGAAATTGAGTGAAAACATACTAAAACTTAAAAAAAAAGGACTATCAACAGCCAAACCTAATTAAATGAAGGACAAGAGAAATTCCATTAATAACTGATGTGGCAGATTCCTATTATTTACTGTAAGACGTGGATCTTTCAAATAGGTTATCACACCAATTACCATGTGTAATAGTTCTGTTTATTTATTAAATACAACTACATATAACCAGAAACAAGAGTACACCACTACAGCCCTTTGGCCTGCTCCACCAGTCATGGTTGATCCATAACTACCAATACCCATCCCTACCTGGTATTCTGTAATACCTTTGGCAAGGAAAAATAGAGTAATCTCACACTTAAAACTAAAATTTATCAGCTTCAATTGTCAGTTGAAGTGGTTTCAAAATTTCTCCTTCGCATATATCAATGTATCGTAATTTGACTCTTGAATAGTTTGGCTCTAATTTTGATGATGCCTCCCTTTCCCCACCTAGTGAAACAGTTTCTCTCCATCTACCATCTCAGATTCCCCTCATACCTTGTAAACTTCCATCAAACCACCCTTAACAGTCCAAAAATTCCGAAGAATACGATATTAGCTTGTAGAAACTCTACTTGTAATTTATCCACTTGATCCCAGGTATAATTTTGATGAACCCACACTGCACTCCAAGACCAATTAAGCCTTCCTAAGTGTGTCAAGAACTGATCTCAGGACGCCTGGTAGGGTCTAGCTAGAGCTTGGTAAAAATCATCCACAACTTCTATCTTCTAGTACTGAATGTTAGATCTGCTAATATAAAGGCCAGCATACCACTGGCTTTTTCTTTTTAACTATCTTCTGCAGATAGGAAAGACATTTTAGTGATCTAGAAACCAAATCCCTCCATTTCTGTGGTTGCCACTGCTTCTAAGTTTTTATCATTTAGCTAACACCCGGTTCTAACCCTTGTTTTAAAAGGATCAAAAAACATGACCTCTGATTTATCTACATTGAAATCTATTTGTCATACTTTCACCTATTCATTTATTCACAAACACTTTTTATTTCAAGTTTCTATCTGCACTGCTTTCAATGCCATCTTTTTTCTTAAAAACATGGTAAATTTGGACATATGAATTTCAATTCTATCAGCTAAGCCATTAACAAATATGCCAAGCGGATCCTTGCAAGACCCAACCAGTCACATTCTACCAATTAGAGGACCTGGCTATTACCACTAACAGCAGCCTCCTGACACTCAACCAATTTGCTAACCTAGACAATATTTTCATTTTAATCACAAGCTTTAACTGCAACTTATGAAGGAATTGATCAAATACTGCTAAAGGAGACTGGAAGTTGAAGCTTTTTTTCTTGCATTAGGTCCGATGAGGGCAAGATGAAAAGATTCAACTTCCAGTCTCCTTTTGGCAATTTTTAAATTGTGTACTACCAAGCACATATACATGAAACAACTTTTCCAAGTCTAGGTAAGAAATGTCCATGGACATTTTCCTGTCTACTGCTTCAGCCGTCTTTTAAAAAAATCTTAACCAAATTCATCAGGCATGACCTACCCTTTAGAAGTGCAAGCTGGTGTTCTCTGGTCAGTTGAACATTTTAAAGATGCTTTTACTTATGAAATATAATTATCGATAAACATTGCTTTCCAAATACAGATCCTTTATACATTAAGCATGATGAGGCATCTTAACTACAGATAAAGTCACTTCAGTCCTAACAGACCATAGGGCTGCATTCTCATTAGACAGATACGGCTGATGTGGTTTAACCTGAGAATCATCAGACCTCAGGTGGAGGGAGAGGTTGAGATGAGGAGTCCTTCCTGGCAACTTTAGCCAGTATAGGAACTGAACTCACGCTTTTGGCATCACACTCTGCATCACAAACCGGTTGTCCAGCCAAACGAGCTTGTTGACCCACTGCTTTTACTACACAGCTATACAATATGAGGAAGTGTGAAGTTATTCACTGTGGTTTCAAGAGTAACAAAGCAGATTTGTGTTCAAAAGCTGTAAGACTTGTTTAAGCTGATTTAAGAACATAAGAACTAGGAGCAGGAGTAGGCTACTGGCCCCTCAAGCCTGCCCCGCCATTTAATAAGATATGGCTGATCTTTTTGAGACTCAGTTCCACTCACCCGCCCACTCACCATAACCCTTAATTCATTTACTGTTCAAAAATTTATCTAGCCTTGCCTTAAAAACATTCAGCGAGGTAGCTTCAACCGCTTCACTGGGTAGGGAATTCCACAGATTCACAACCCTTTGGGTGAAGAAGTGCCTCCTGACCTCAGTCCTACATTTGCTTCCCTTTATTTTGAGGCTATGCCCTCTAGTCCTAGTTTCACCTGCCAGCGGAAACAACCTCCCTGCCTTCACCTTATCTATTCCCTTCCTAATCTTATATGTTTCTATAAGATCTCCCCGCATTCTTCTGAATTCCAATGAGTATAATCCCAGTCTACTCAGTCTCTCCTCATAATCCAACCCTCCCAACTCTGGAATCAACCGAGTGAATCTCCTCTGCACCCCCTCCAGTGCTAGTATATCTCTTCTCAAGTAAGGAGACCAAAACTGCACGCAGTACTCCAGCTGTGGCCTCACCAGGACCCTATACAGCTGCAGCATAGCCTCCCTGTTTTTAAACTCCATCCCTCTAGCGATTTTCAAAGAGACTTAGGTGCATTCATAAAAGGAAGAAGAAATTAGCATACAAGTACAACAATTAGGAAGGCTATGGGAATAAAATACAAGAGTAAAATAGTGTTCATACAAATGTACAGGGCTGAGATGACACCGCACCTGGAGTACTGCACAGAATGTTAGTCACCATATCAAAGGAACAGTACAGTTAGTGTGGTTAGGTGGCCAGCAGGAGATACAGCAAAAGTCACAAGACAGTTACTTGTATGGTAAAGTTGTTCTCTGATAAGAAATTGACTAAACCAGGCCTATTAAGAAGTGAATGTACAAGTTTGTCGAAAAAAACAAGAACAGATAGGAACGCAACTGGTGAGGTTAAAAACCTCAGGTAGATGGAATATAATGTAGAAAATGTGATGTTATGCGCTTAGCAGGAAGAATAGAGGAGCTGAATATTATTTAATGGGAGAAAGAACGCAGAAAGCTACAACACAGTGGGATTTATTCACAAAAAGTTCACATACAAGTTCAGCAGATAATAGAGACAGCAAATGAAATATTGGACTTTATTTCAAAGGGAATGGAGTAGGAAAATACAGGAGGTGCTGCTAACCACAACTAGTCAGACCACAACTGGAAAACTGTGAACAGCTTTGAACTTACTTTGGAAAGATACGCTGGCATTGGAGGGAGTCCAGAGAAGGCTCACTAGGCTGATACCAATACGGAGCGACTGTCTTACGAAGAGAGGTTGACTAGGTTGGGTCTGTATACATTGGAGTTTAGAAGAACAAGAGGCGACTTTATTGAAAAATACAAGGTCCTTAGTTTCTCCAGCAATTTCTGTTATGGGCTTGAGAGGGTAGATGTGCAGAGGCTGTTCCCTTGTGGGGCATTCTGGGACCAGAGGGCATAATCAGAGATGAGGAGGAATTTCTTCTGAGTGTAGTGAATCTGTGGAATTCATTACTACAGACAGCTTTCTACTGGCTTGGTAGAATATATTCAAGGCTGAGATGGATTTTTAATCAGTAAGGGAATCAAGGGTTATGAGAAAAAGGCTGCAACGTGGAGTTGAGGATTATCAGTTCAGTTGAATCGCAGAGTAGACTCAAGCTGAATGGCCTATTTCGCCAACTATATCTTTTGGTCCTATTTTCTCTGGAGCTTAGACGAAAGGTGATCTCACTCAAACATTCAGACTCTAAAGACCTTTGAATGGGTAGATACAAAGGATGTTTCCACTGGCCACGTTCATGGGGGCAGAGTCTCAGGACGATAGGTTATTCATTTATACGGAGATAAGGACAAATTTCTTCACTCAAAAGGCTGTGAATCACTGGTTGTGAATTACTGAGGGTTGCAAGTGCTCCGTCATTGAGCACATTCAAGGTTGGGAATGTAGATGATAGATTGATTTTTGGTACTCTCAGAGAATCTCAGGGTATAGGAAGAGGGCAGCAAAACAGAGTTGAGGTAGATCAGCCATGATTGTACTCAATGGTACAGCAGGCTCAAGGACCTGTTTGATCTACTCCTGCTCCCATTTCTTTTGTTCCTATGCAGACTACATTCAAGAAAGACTGGACATCTCCTCAGTCTTACTCCACTTCTCTTACCAGTTCACTGCTGGAAAAATTTGTCTTTCCACAAGACAGCAAATAGCTTTTGTATTTAATGCTTATAGTAACTTTTCCATGCAGTTAATTCCACAATTTATAATACGGTTAACACAAAGATAATATATCAAATATACTGTATAATGTCAAACAAAACTGCTTTATAGCCCATCGCTTTTGAAATACAGTTTGGATACAAGTTTGAAGATGAATCACTGCCTAATTCTTTTTGTCAGTAGAATTTAATCAACAGGTCCAGCTGCAGTCAAACCACAGAGAACAAAGCCAGCTAGGTCATGGATATCTCTTAACCCAGTTATCAAATGACAACCTTTCATTCACTTTCTACCATCTAGATATTCAGTTTCAGTCAAATTAATACAATGCAAATAGACAGAAATACATTAAAGTTATATTACAGAAACAGGTAATTACAGGGCCTAAAATTCATAGAGGGACAAGTATAATGCTTTTCATGCAAAATATTGTCACAGAATTCATAGCAAATGGCAAGCAAACATATTATATAAAAGAAACAAAAAGCTTAGTGTAACAAGCAAATCATACACTGGAAACCCCTCATTACAAAGCTCTCTTTAAGATTACAGCAATCTCAAATTGGCTATTCGTACAATGCACTACACAACTGATTGACTGAAGTTACACAACCAGATGCACCTTGCATTAGACTACAAATGGTTGTCGTATATAAATGTTTGAGATCCACTTCCCAGGGATCCAATTCTTCATGCAAGAAATTTATGTTACTATAAAGAAGTTCCACTTTAATGCACATGAATTCAAATTGGCAACCTTCACTCCAAGCTGTATTGCAATATGAACATGGCAAGACAATGTGAGAACAAGTGTATGACTAGACACCACAGAGAAAAAAACAGGGTTGAATGACTTGTTTGTGTTTCAATATTCTAATGACATGGTCCTCAAGTTATCCAGGCAATCCATGTCACAATGTCATGTTCAGAGTAAACCTGGTGCAGTATGCTGACTGTACATAGGACATAGAACAGTACAGCACCTTCGACCCACAATGTTGTGCCGAACTTCTACCCTAAACCTAAGGTCGATCTAACCTCCACCGCTACCTTATACTATCATCCATATGCCTATCTAATAGCCGCTTAAATGCCCCTAATGAGGCCAACTCCATTGCCCTCTCTGGCAATGCATTCCACGCCCCGACCACTCTGAGTAAAGAACCTACCTCTGCTGCCTCCCCTTTATCTACCTCCACTCACTTTAAAACTATACCCCCTCGTAATAGCTACTTCAGCCCTAGGAAAAAGTCTTTGGCTGTTCAATCTGACTGTAATTGATTCATATAATATTTGTTGTGAAATAACTGATGAAATACAGTAGTCTGTTTATTATAAATGTACATACAGGTGTGAAGTGAGGATATAATTAAGCTTTTCTGTGATGTTTCTCAGTTGGTTAGAGTTTCAGCACTCACCATGAAGACAAATGAAATTAACAAATCAGTGTGGTAATAAAATAACCCACCCTGCTCGAATCACCTTCAAAAGATGATGTGTAGGATGCAAAGTACAAATAATATTGGAAGGATACTGCAAAAACCAAAATATCTGTAGTCATTCATGATGGATCAGTGACCTTTCGAAAGTGTGTTGTCTATAGCCTTCTACTATACCTTAACTGACACTAAATTTTAACAACAGAGATGGCTTGCTGTGCAAACAGTCATCAAAAAGTCTTTTTTGACTTCAAATTTCACTTCAAGCACACTTCACATTAAAATATCAACAACTGTCATCACAGCATTGGTGTTTCTTTAACTTGTCATGTACATTAGTCCCCACTGCTATTTCAGCCAACATGCCCCAACCACGAAATTAATTCCCTTTCTAAGGATTCCATTTCCCTTTCCATCTATTGTGAAACAGACCCAAACTCAATGCTGTTATCCTAGTCAAATTCCCATTCTTCTCCCTTCATAAACTCAATTCTTCAAAATTCTGACTCAATTTTAATCATACATTTTGCCTCTGTTCACTGACTTATACTGCCTCCCTACAAATCAAGGTCTCAAATTTGAAATTCTTATCCTAATATTGAAAAGAGAGACAGTTGCCAAAACTTTTCATCTTGCACTCAAGACAAATGCAGGAATACCAAGTTTCAAATCATCACAATTTTTACTACAGGAGAAAGGGGTACTCAGTGTTGGCATGTGGACACTCATTGGCTGGAGAAAATAATGGAGAACTATCAGCTTTCAAGTAGTTCCAAAAATGCAAGGCTTGAACACATTGCTTTTGTTTAAAGAGAACAAGTCTTGCACATCACTTCTAGCAAGTGCAAATAAGCCACATTACAAGCTTGTCTAATGACCTTAAACTGGAGGTTCGGGCAGCTATTGTCAGGATTTCAAGTGCTGCTCAAATGTAATTGAAATCATGACTAACAGCAGACATTTTGTTTGAGTTTTGAGCTTATGTATTTTAAGTAAATGAAGGAATGTGCTCACTTAGTCGTCAGATGTGATATACATACATATGCGGAAACCCAGTCGATATTTAGCATTCTTGTCCTAATGAGTGCAAGTCTAAAAGCTTTGTCACATGTTTTTTTATAACAATATTCAAATTTCCTACTTCCAAATAATGATTCAACTCATGCCCACCACTTTAACTGGCATTACTTGTTCATGAAATTCACGCAAGAAATTCAGGAAGCAACAGAAGTCATACACTAATTTTTTGTTTTCTCCTTTGCTCAAGTTCATTGTACTTAATGTTGGTACTGATTTATTCAGTTTCTTCACCAAAACCCTTGCTTTCAAATACATGATGTATGCTCTTATACTGTAATAAAACTGAATAAATTTAAAGCCAAGGTAGAATATATATAAATCCTGGCCAGCAATGCAATTCCTACATTCAAACAGCTTATTCAATTATGACTACTACAAGTTTCAGCTTCCAATATTCTGTCGTCTTCGGCTGTCTACTTAGGAATTTAACAACAATGTTTTTAGTTGTCCAAAAATTGAGAGAACTCTAACTCTTAAGTACAACTTTTAAACATTTGTCATTATGATCCAGGTCTATAGCAGACTGTTGGAATATAAATTATACGTTTTTGCTAAAGTACGAAAGTGAGAAAATTTGGAAGAACTAGACAATTACAAGTACGGAATTGGTAACAAACATCTAAGAATAAAAAGGAAAAAGTGTAATGTAAGCCATTATGTTCCTTTACCAAGTTTTAAAAAAACAAGAGTTGAAAATGAATCAAAATGGCATAAGCAATCAGGTGAAAACAAAACAAATGAAGTGCAGGAAATAGATTATGCTGCTAGCCTCCTTACCCGTTGCTCTTGGAGGTCCCTGATGGCATCCTGAGCTTTCTCCAGCTTAGCACTAGCCTCATCACTCTGCTGTTTAAAGGTGGCCAGCTCCCGTTTAATGAGGTAGTTTTCCTCTGCCTCTTGTGCCCTTGTCACTTGTCCCTTAGGACACAATTGTGCAGGGAATAAAGATCGGTGTGGGGGAGTAGTGAAAAATTTTCCAATTTACAATTGGTAGATTAGTAATGCATCCCAAAGGACAAACATTAGATTTTATTATTTGAAGAATTTTGCCCAGAAGTTTATTGTTTAGCAATGTAAAGCACTTACCAAATTGTCTACATGCAATTCTGCTAAATATACATGTAGTAAGAATTAATGGCCTTGATTGAATTAGAAAACTTAAGAGTTAGTGAGGAGTTGCACATGCATTAAAATTACAAACACTCCTTCATCGATAAATATTTAACTTTTAAAATGTGCATCTGGAATGGTCATCAGTAAAAAAGTTGACTTGCTGAATAGGATTATTAATTATGTTATTATCTCAATATACAATGGTCTTAATTTCGACTGGGCATTTATTCCATTAAAGTGACACTTTTTTATTTTTCATTAATAATGACCTTGAGTATAACTGAAATACAAAAAATTATGCAATTCAATTATGACCATGTTTTTAAAAAGTAACCATTTTCCAGAAACACACAAGTCATCACTTTCAATTTTGTGCAATACAGGAAGAAATTGTAAACAGAAATAAAGACAACCGTCTTTTTCAAGGGATGCAGTATTTATCCATATTACAAGACATGGATAGGATGAGGAACTGTACCTGGATCAATCTATCTGCCAAAGAAGCACTTTCCTACAAGGGAAAAAATCCAGACAGATAAGAGAAAGTATAAGAAAACAATGAATATAAAAGAAGCAGTGATAAAATAAACTGTAAAATAGAAGAGAAACTGTCTAAAACTTCTGGAAGGCTTTGAGCCCTGTTTAAATCACTTTTCCTTGTAATGATCCAAATAATTTTTGCTACGACACCGAAATAACACAAATCGGTTTTTTTTTTGCTGCTTAAACTAACATATTATGTGCACTGAAAGGAGATGGAGAGTGAACAAAAGTCCACAATATTGTCAATAGAAACTTTAAAAAGTAGTTGTTTGATCAGCCGTGTCCGTCACATTATGTACCACTACATCAATACTTAATGAGAAGCAATGCTATTGTTAGAAGATATTACGCCAGCTTTAGACTTCAAAAAAGTATAAGAACCAGCTGCTGAGATTATCAACTATACTTTGTCATAAAAATAAAAGTTACATTATCTTCCAAACAGAACTTACACTTTGAACTACTGCACTTTAGTACTCACAATTTTAGTGTTCCATTTTCCATTGCAGCTTATAAAACTAACCAAAGCAAAGAAGCATTCAGCAGGTCATACCCATCATGCTGCAACTTCGAAAAGGTAAACTTCTACTTGTTTCATAACAACCTCCACTTAAATTGTACTGTAAAATGCAAACTAATCAAAATTTCTACAACAGTAAATTTTGATACTTCATCTTCTGCGCTGTAAATAGGCTATTTATTTACTAACAATTGTCTTCAGCAAATCATCTTAATACTTTAAATCAATTACCATAGTTTAACAGCATAGCTCACATAATAGATTTCTAAAGCAAAGTGAAAATGAACACTTTTTGTGCAATTATTTGGATGAGATGAGAAAATTAAACAAAACAGCTAGCACAAAATTGCAAGATGCATTAGCTAGTAAAGCCAGATAAATCAGGTTTGCAGAACGTGACTGGTATCTATTTTGATTGAACTTAGTTTTACATGTTCTATCCAAACCCAAGAAGAGAAAGCAAAAATGAAGACAATAGGTAAATTAATTGGAGGCAGTAACCTGTTACCTATGAAGAATAGGTAACTAAGCAACCCCCTAACTAGTTTAACAGCTCAAGTTAAACAAATTTTACTGACAGATATTGAAAGCATGCTCAATTATTTCATCCAAGTTTTTTTTTAAAAACATTCTCATTTGTTTCAGCAGTATTTTCTTTACATTATAAGTGGCCAGACTTACAAAAATTAAAATGCAAACTCAATTGGAAATTTAGGTCAATATAAGAACTTTCAATCATTTAAAATTTGAATTTGTTGAAACACTGAAAAGTGCAAAACCAAGGCAACTACAAAGGTGTTAAAACCATAAGCACAAATGACTGAGAATATAATTGTCAGTTAAAATATTTATTTTTGACAAACAATTGTTGCGACAGCCCAGTAAATCAAATAATTACAAAATACTGCAGATGCTAGTGGTCTTACTTAATTTTATGCAATTTTTAATAATTAACAAATCATTTTTACTCCAATCAGAAAAACAATGGACTTAACAAGTACACACATAACAAAAACTTATTTAATAAACTTGTCTAAGCAATACATAAGGAAGCGATCGTTAAAGAAAATATATTTAAAGGTTTAGCTAGTAAATGCACAATATCAATCCATTTGATTGGGACTGAAAGCTTAGCCAATGACCATAGATACAACAAACAGAAAATTAGGCAATTGCTTGTATCATGTTGGAACTAACCTTATTTTTAAACTCCATAATTTGAAATAGCTGTTATTTCTATATATAGGATATATTTTTTAAATTCATTTGTAGAACGTGGGTGTCACTGACTAGCCAGCATTTATTGCCTGTCCCTAGTTAAACTTCAGAAGGTGGTGGTAGTGAGCCACCTTCTTGAACCGCTGCAGTCTGCCTGCAGTGGGTTGACCCACAAAGCCATTAGGGAGGGAGTTCCACGATTTTGACCCAGTGACAGTGAAGGGACGGCGATATAATTCCAAGTCACGATAGTGAGCGGTGTTCTCACATATCTGCTGCCCTTGTCCTTCTAGATGGAAACAGTCGGAGGTGTGGAAGGTGCTGTCACCAATTCTTTGAATTTTTGCAGGGCATCTTGTAGATTGTACACACTGCTGCTATGGTCACTATTGACACTAAGGTCAATGGTGCAGGGAGGTGATGCATTTGGATGTTGTACCAATCAAGCAGACTGCTTTGTCCTGGATGATGTTAAGCTTCTTGAGCTTTGTTGGAGCTGCTCCCATCCAGGCTAGTTGGGTGTATTCCACCACACTCCTGATTTGTGCCCTGTAGATGATGGACAAGCTTTGGAGAGTCTGGAAATGAATTACTTGCTGCAGTATTCCTAGCCATTGTGCTTATGTGGTGAGTCCAGTAGATTTCCTGGTCAATGGTAACCCCAAAGATGTTGATAACTAGGGACACAGTGATCAGAACACCATTGAATGTCAAGGGGCCATGGTTTGATTGTCTCTTATTGGTGATGGTCATAGCCTGGCATTTGTGTGCCGTGAATGTTACTTGCCTTTTGCCAGCCCAAGGCGGGATACCGTCCAGATCTTGTTGCACTTAAACATGGACTGCTTCAGGATCCGAGCAGTCACAAATAGTGCTGAACCTTGTCCAATCATCATCACTCTGACTTTATAATGGAGGGAAGGTCATTGATGAAGCAGCTGAAGATGATTGGGCCTAAGACACTACCCCGAGGAACTCGTGCGGAGATTTCCTGCAACTGAGATGGTTGACCTTCAACAACCACAAGAAAATTCCAACGTGCCAGGTATGACTCAACTAGTCGAGAGTTTTGCTTGGACTCCTTCATGCCACACCCGGTCAATTGCAGCCTTGACGTTGAGGGCTGTCACGGTCACTGTCTTCTGGCCTTTGGAATTCAGCTCTTTTGTCTATGCTTGAAGCAAGGCTATAATGAGGTCAGGAGCTGAATGGCCCTGGCAGAATGCAAAATGAGCATCACTGATAGGTTGTATCAGAGATAAAAGGTACTGCAGATGCTGGAGAATCCGAGTTAACAAGTGTGGGGCTGGAAGAACACAGCAGGTCAAGCAGCATCATAGGAGCAGGAAAACTTGACGTTTTCCTGTTCACCTGCACATCTGCCAATGTGGTATACTGCATCCGCTGTACCCGTTGTGGCTTCCTCTACATCAGGGAAACCAAGCAGAGGCTTGGGGACCGCTTTGCGGAACACCTGCGCTCAGTTCGCAACAAACAACTGCACCTCCCAGTCGCCAACCATTTCAACTCCCCCTCCCATTCCTCAGACGACATGTCCATCCTGGGCCTCCTGCAATGCCACAGTGATGCCACCCGAAGGCTGCAGGAACAGCAAATCATATTCAGCCTGGGAACCATGCAGCCCAATGGTATCAGTGTGGATTTCACAAGCTTCAAGATCTCCCCTCCCCCAACCGCATCCCAAAACCAGCCCAGCTCATCTCCACCTCCCTAACCTGTTTTTCCTCTCACCTATCCCCTCCTCCCACCTCAAGCCCCACCCCCATTTCCTATCTACCAACATCATCCCGCCCCCTTGACCTGTCCGTCCTCCCTGGACTGACCTATCTCCTCCCTACCACCCTACCTACACTCACCTTTACTGGCTCCATCCCTGCCTCTTCGACTTGTCTGCCTCCTCTCCACCTATCCTCTCCTCTATCCATCCTCTAGCCGCCTCCCCCTCTCTCCCCATTTATTTCAGAACCCTCTTCCCCTCCCCCATTTCTGATGAAGGGTTTAGGCCCGAAACGTCAAGTTTTCCTGCTCCTATGATGCTGCTTGACCTGCTGTGTTCATCCAGCCCCACGCTTGTTATCACTGATAGGTTGTTGCTGAGCAGGTGCTGCTTGATAGCAGTGTTGATGACACTTTCCATCACTTTACTGATGATCAAGAGTAGACTGATGTGGAGGTAATTGGTTGGGTTGGATTTGTCCTGCTTTTTATGTACAGGACATACCTGACTAGATGCCCATGTTGTAGCTGTACTGGAAGACCTTGGCTAGGGGAGCATTTGTTATGTAACACAAATCTTCAGTCCTGTTGTCAGAACGTTGACCTAGCCTTTGCAGCATCCAATATCTCCAACCATTTATTCATATCAAGTGCAGTGAATCGAATTGGCTGCAGAGTGTATCTGCAATGCCAGGGACCGCTGAAGGAGGCCATGATGAATCATCCACTCAGTACTTCTGGTCGAAGATTGCTGCAAGTGCCTCAGCCTTAGCTTATGCACTGATGTGCTGGGCTCTTCCATCATTGAGGATGGGGATATTTGTGCTGCCTCCTCCTCCAGTGAGTTGTTTAACTGTCCACCACAAACGGATGTGGCAGGAATGCAGAATCATGGAGTCATATAGTGATAGAATGCTTAGATCTGTGATCCATCGGTTGTGGGATCGCTATGCTGTTTGGCATGCATGTTGTCCTGTTTGGGAGCTTCACCAGGTTGACACCTCACTTTAACGTATGCCTGGCGCTACTCCTAACCTGCTCTCTTACAATCTCAATTGAACGAGGTTGATCCTCTGGCTTGCTAGTAATTGCCGAATGGGGAAATGTATCAGGC
Organism: Ginglymostoma cirratum; assembly: GCA_024137785.1. Classification (NCBI taxonomy): domain Eukaryota; kingdom Metazoa; phylum Chordata; class Chondrichthyes; order Orectolobiformes; family Ginglymostomatidae; genus Ginglymostoma; species Ginglymostoma cirratum. The sequence continues at coordinate 6,038,012 of JAHRHZ010000273.1, read as the reverse complement.
CACAAGTCGTAACCCTTTGGTCCAACTCGTCTACACCAACCAGATATCCTAAATTAATCTAGTCCAACTGGTTACAGATTGTGCCAGAGTACAATTCTGCTGCTGTTAATGGTCCACAGTGGCTCATGGATGCTTAGTCTTGAGATCTGTTCAAAGTTAGTCCCATTTCGCATGGTGACAGTACCACACAGCATGGTCGAGGGTATTCTCAACTTGAAGGTGGGACTTTGTCACCAAAAGAATCATGCGATGGTCAGTCTTACCAATACTGTCACGGACAGATCCACCTGCAGTTGGCAGATTGGTAAGGATAAGGTCAAGTATGTGTTTTCCTCTTGTTGGCTCCCCACCACCTGCTGCAGACCCAGTCTAGCAGCTATGTCAAACAAAAACTGAAAGAACTGTGGATGCTGAAAAACAGGAACAAAATTAAAGTTGCTGGAAAAGCTCAGCAGGTCTGGCAGCATCTGTAAAAGAAAAAAAACATAGTTAACATTTCGGGTCCGGTGACCCAGTTCTGAGGAAGTGTCACCGGACCCGAAACGTTAACTCTGCTTCTTCATTCACAGTTGCTGCCAGACCTGCCGAGCTTTTCCAGCAACTTTGATTTTGTTCTAGCAGCTATATCCTTGCAACCAGCTGGATCAGTAGTACTGCTACCAAGCCACTCTCTTTGGTGGACACTGAAATCCGCCACCAAGAGTACATTTTGTGCCCTTGCCATCCAAAGTGCTTCCTCTAAGTGTTTTCAACATGGAGAAAGGCCAATTAACGAGTCAAAGGAAAACTGTATGTAGTAAACAGCATAAAGTTTCCTTATCCATGTTTAACCTGAAGCCACAAGACTTCATGGGGTCCAGAGTTAATGTTGAGGACTCCAGGACAATTCCCTCCCAACTATATACCACAGTGCTGCTGCCTCCGCTGGGTCTGTCCTGCCAGTGGGACAGGGCATATCAAAGATGGTGATAGCAGTGCCTAAGACATTGCCTGTAAGGAATGATGCCATATATATGACTATGTCAGGCTGTTATTTGACCAGTCTGTGAGACAGCTCTCCTAATTTTGGCACTAGCGCCCAAATGTTAGTAAGGACAACTTCAGACGGTCAACAGGACTGTTTCTGCCATTGTCTTTTCTGGTGCCTAGGATGATTCCAGGTGATCTGTCTGGTTTCATTCCTTTGAGACTTTGTAGCAATTGTTATAACTGAATGGCTAGCAAGACCATTTCAGAGGGTAATTGAGAGTCATCATCATAGAATACCTACAGTGTGGAAACCAGCCCTTCAGCCCAACATATCCACACCGACCCTCACAGCATCGCACCCAGACCCATCCCTCTATAACCCACCTAAATCTACGCATCCTTGAACACTACAGGCAATTTAGCATGGCCAATCCACCTAGCCTGCACATCTTTGGACTGCAGGAGGAAACCTGAGCACCCGGAGGAAACCCACGCAAACACGGGGAGAACGTGCAAACTTCACACAGACAGTCGCCCGAGGGTGGAATCGAACCCAGGTCCCTGGTGCCGTGAAGCAGCAGTGCTAACCACTGTGTCATTGTGCTGCCCCCACACTGCTGTAGGCCTGGAGTCACATGTAGGTCAGACCAGGTGAGGATGGTGGATTTCCTTCTCTTAAGGACATCAGTGAATCTTTAGAACCATTCGTGGATGTCTATGGGATTAAAAAATGCTTTGTGTTGTTTTACTATTGCTGCGTCATTAATGGGTGATTCTTTCCCTTACAAAAACATGACTGAATGACTAACAGAATAATTGTTAAGGGTCAAAAGACACTAAAAAGTGCAGCATAAACTGATATGTTTCCATTTGCAATTTTAACAGAAGCTGAGGTCCCAACACTGGCAGCCACCCGCAAGGGGAAATGATGTGAGAACAGTCAAAACTAGGCACTGGCAAAATCTTGGAAAATGCTGTCTTCTTACAATGGAATGTCAAACTGTGTGGAGGATTTAAAGATTGCTTTAAAACATGGCATCGGAATAGCAATCTTGGAAAGCAATATTAGAAGACATCAAGTGCTCGGAAGTGAATGTGTGTCCTCAATTCTTTGTGCACTATAAGACACAGATTCACTTCCAAACACTTGAGGTCTTCTAATATTGTTTTCCAAGATTGCAACTGGAGTTTAGCCCTGAAGGCAGCATCAGTATGTATAGAGTATTAAGAAGAGCATCTACAACCATGATTCACTGTACAGTGTTCAGCAGAGCAATGGAAGCTGCAACAGGTTGTACCTAAGTTGGTACATCACTATAGTTTTTCTTATGCATCTTTTAAACAGCGTGTTGGATAGCAGCATTAAGTCAGTCAACTGTCATTATCTTAGATGAAGGAAGAAAAAAAATGGAAAACTTTTAATCTGACCGCTTACTATACTAATACTACAGCGATCTTTTTGTTTCTTTCCCCCCCAATAAGAAATCAATAAGAAAAACCAAAGGATCCTCCTAGTCTCATACCTTCTGATTTGAGCCTCCAATCTCAAATATTGAGTCTGCAATGACATCTCAGCCAGCGCACAGAAATGACCAGAAAATCATCCTTCTTCCTTTTAAAGATGCAAATATACCTACAATATCACACGGCCAGTACTGTCTCAAACCCCTCACCACTCTCATATACTCCAAAAAGTTGTTTCCATGTATTTATTAAATTTATAACACATTTCTCTTTGCTTAGTATTAATGTTAATAATTAAAAGAGCCAAACACTGTTAATCAATAAACCGCGCTATTTTATTAGTCCCAAATCATCTTTAATCAGCTAAGTGAAACATCAACTGTTGAAATCCATTGAAGTTTTACTAAATGAACAATGTAACTGTTTTTTGAATTAAAAAGTTTTAGTTTAGATCTTTTCTAACTCAATCTAATAGCACTCACCTTCTCCAAAGTTTCAATACGTTGTTTCAGCAATCTATTTTCTGTGCGTAACCTCTAAAAAGCAAAAATGCATATGTAATATTATCTAGGAGGTAACAAGGACTGCAGATGCTGGAAGTCAGAGTCAATACAATGTGGAGCTAGAGGAACACAGCAGGTCAGGCAGCAGTGCAACAGGAAAGTCGACATTTTAGGTCCAGACCCTTCATCAGGGCTAGGAAAGGGAAGGATGCTCAGAAATAAATGGGGGACGGGGGTGTCTGTGTGTGTGTCTGTGTGTGCACGTGAAAGGGGGAGATTGAATAGGAGTGAGAAGAAACAAAGAAAAAGACACTAAAATTATGAAATGAAGCATAACGGCGGGGGAAGTAGTCAATGCAGTTACTACTGTTTTACCATATAGTGAATTATTTCCTTGATGCAAATTGTTTCTCTGGACAGACAAGGGTCTCGGAGAGAAATCTCAAGTGTACCTTGCGCTGTTTCTCAACATTAAGGCACTACTTAATCTTTTTGCTCCTGGATGTAATTTTACCTATCACCATAACCATCCAGCGAAGTCCTTCAATATTTACCTTAATTTCTACTTGCTCTTCCATCTCCTTATTTTTTATTGTAGTGTATTCCTTTTCCAACCTGATAATAAGAAATATATTCATCTAGCATGTGGAATATTTCTACTGCACATGAGACAAAATATCAAGATATATTTCAAAATGTTTTGATACTGTGCTATTCTAAGAAGCCATTACTCCAACTCAATAAAATTCACATGACCACAGATTTTCCAATGCTCACTAGAAAAATGTGTGCTCATATCAGGAGGAAAGCTACTGACTCAAAATGTTTTGTACTTCTGTCCTCTTTATCCACTTAAAGGCAAGTCAGACAACATGCACAAATGATAGATAAAATTGTAACAACATTATTCTCAAAAAATGCTTCAAATATTATGTATATTTAAGCACAATGGAGCTACATTTAATACCTACTTTTTCATCTTCTTTGCATTGTACTTAGTTTGATAAGCTGCTTGGATTAACTTGTCAGGTGCACTGTCAAACTGATGTGGAATGACCTTTTGAAAATGCTAGTGCAAAAATTATATAGATCTAGTTAATATATATTTTATGTACATATATTTATTTTAAAATATTATACAAATTACAAAAACATTCACCTCTTAAAACTAGAAACAATAACGTTATTTCATTTTACCTGCAACATTCCTTCCATATCAAGCTGCATCAGTTCTGCTTGATTGGCCTGTAGTATTGCTATTCCAACACGAAAAACAATCTCAAGGCCCTGGAAAATACAACATCAGTGAAATGTGATTAAAAATGACTATGAATCACTTTCTTTTTCTTAGTCTTAACCTAAGGACAAAAACTGACACGCTACTACAGCAACTGGTAATATTCAGTGATTAAATACAGCGAAGGGAATAGGTTTGAATAATTGCACAATTACTCACCTCTGACATGAAAATGTCAAATAATCTTGTAGCAACTGGTAGTGGAAATGTGGTCAGAAAGATAGTAAGGAACCAGGAAGAGGAGTACATGGAGGTGTGGAAACTCTGGGATTGAAAGTGCACATACAGTTCTGGCAGTTGTTCCTGTGTATACAAAGCAAATTAACCAACACAGTCAGAGGTAGCATGGATGCACTGCATAATTTGAACTACTCACATTTCCATCTTATTGTGGAGGTTCTTTGATCATTGGCTCTAGCTTAATTTTTGTAGACCACACTCTGAAGTGTCAAGTGAACATAACTTTGGAGGAAAATGATAAACCCAGTAAATCTAGAACCAAACTATTTTTAACAAGTCAATTGCTCTTAGCAATTAAATCCCCTGATCATTCTTCAGCATTGTCTGAATTGCAAGGAACAATTGTCTTTCAAAATTGTTGACTTTTCTAAGAGATCATGAATATCATTAAAAAAACAAATATGCAATAAGAGAACATAAAACTAATCACTGACCAAATAAATTAATTTTCAATTCACACATGTAAATCGCACTATTAAATATAATAAGCAGTCCAAATTGATTTACTGGTGGTTAGACTTTTAAGCAGCTGCTGAAAATATTTACACATTAATTTAATTTCACCTTTCTTACCTGTATCATCCACTCAAATTGATACATACAAAGACCTAATTCAGCCATACTAGGTTTGAAAAGTTCTCTGAGTCGGTAGTCTTGCATTAACTTGACAAAAACACAAAATGCTTCCTCCTCTGGCATCTTCACAAGGGAAAACAGAGATGCATTAAGACTGTACAGTCCCAAGGAAATTATATTCATAATTATATTCATAATTTCCCCACTTAAACTTCAAATTTTAAAGAACAGAATTTTAACAAATTTCTTCAATCAATTTTTTAATTTTATTTTGGCTAGTTCTTTATAGATACAGCTTTTTCTTCATTCTACAATAGATTGGAAATAATAGCATCAAAAATTAAGCACTCATAACTTAATCAAGCTAACATTTAAAAGACTGAACATACATTATTCTACAATTACTATTGGATTAAATTCAAATGTCAGTTAGATAGTATCACAAAATAAAACAAGATGCAACCAGAACAGAACTTTCTGGCAAAACTCAGAAGGTCTGGCAGCATCTGTGGGAAGAAAGCAGAGCTAATGATTTGAATCCTGATGAAAAGTCACCAGACTCAAAACGTTAACTCCGCTTTCTTCATACAGGTGCTGCCAGATCCGCTGAGTTTCACCAGGAATTTCTGTGGCTATATTATCATACTTGGTTTTAGAGGGCTAAGTAAGATATTTTGGAAAATGCTGGGGGTAAAAGACTCAAAAAGTGACTTTGAAACATCAGGCTAAAGTTACACCACATCCAATGTAATATCTAAGTAATGATGAGATAACAAATTAGATGTGATTCCAATCTAATCAGTTTCAGTACAGTCAGCAAAAAGATGGTCATTCTAGCGCCTATAAACAATTCACTGATGAAAAATCATCTAATTTTATTTGTGAATGCTTTCAATGCTGTTTGTGAAAAATATATTTCATACTGCCTCTATCCTTAGTAGAAAATAGAAAATCATAAGACACTGAGAACCTCAGAAGTATGATTCAGTTGACTGGATGGCTGGTTTGCAAGAATGTGACTTCAACAACATGGGTTCAATTCCCATACTGGCAGATGTCACTATGAAGATGCTGTCTTCTCAACCTTGTCGGAGGCATGGTGACCCTCAGGTTAAACTCACCACCAATCATCTCTTTCTAATGAGACAGCAACCCCATGGTTCTGTGGGACTATGGCAACTTTATTCATGATTTTAATATGGCTGTTCTGCCCAAATCCAGACATCTGGAAATTGGCGCAAATCAACAATTGGTGAATCTAAGAATATGATAGTGTGTGAACTGGAAGATACACTGAAAATGGATCATGTCAAGTTCATTGTGCAAGGTAAATTATTAATAATTCCTGCAATTTTTCCAATTAACTTGTAATAAAAATATATTCCAGCAGCTACCAAGAATTTTACCTATAACATGTATTTCCTTTCTTTCATTTTTCATCAATTTTCTTCACTCGTTTCACTTAATGAAGTCTTTAACATTTTGAAACAGTTTCAATGACACCAGGCAGCTTCAAGTAACTTGCCTGAGTGGTCATTGTCAAAACAATGAGTCCTTATACATTATTCTATCACACAGGTCATTATAGTTGCTGCCAGACTGTCTTGACCTAATGCCCAGCATAAGTGTTTGAATGGAAGGCTATAGATTATGCAATTTGAAGCTTGCAACACCTCAAGCATCAGGAAATTTGATCCACATGCTAATCTTAAAGAGAGGGTTAGGTTAGGTACTTGACAGGATTACTGGATGACTCTCCTAGCTGAGCAATCTATAAATTGAGATTGCATTTGAACATGGACTGCCTTCTGGAAGTCCAAATGAAACACATCTACTGGTTCACCTCTATCCACTCCGGTTGAGACTTCCTCAAAAAACTCAATAAATTAGCCAGACATGATTTCCCTTTCATGAAGCCATGCTGACTCTGCTTGATTAGATTATGATTTTCCAAATGTTGTGCTATTACTTCCTTAATAATTGATTATAACAACAGATGTTAGGCTAATTGGCCTATGGTTACCTGCTTTTGGCCTATCCCCCTTTTTAGCAGTCTTTCAATCCTCTGGAACTTCTCCAAAATCCAAGGTTTTTTTTGGAAAAATTCCAACAAAAGCATCCAAAGTCTTTGTAGCTACATCTTTTAGGATCGTCAGATGCGACCAATGAGGGCCAAGGGACACATCTGCTGTTAGTCCCATTAGTTTGTCTAATATTACTTGACTAACAATGGTGATGGTACTTAATTCATCCAAGAGATGTGGATGCTTAACAATTGAGTATGTTTGAGACATACGTAAATAACTTTTTGATTATTCAGGAAACAAATGGATTTGCAACATGATTGAATTGAGGTACATCACCCATAATCTGACTAAAGGAATACGGCCTACTCCAAATCCTTTTTCTCATGCTCTTATTACCTAAGCAACCTTTTGTGAACTCTTACAATTCAAGTTGTGTACCCCAAGTGTACTGAACCAAGAGAAGACCAAATCAGCAGCTGTCATATGGGACCCTCACACCCAGATCAAAAACAAGACTCAAATATTGCCAACAATTTCCCAAGTACTGAGACTTCTTATGATTTAAAAGCAAAATACCTGCATAAGTAGTAGCCCAACAATAAAAGCACTCCCTTGACAATAACCAACTTCACGATCTACAAGCGAATAAGCCTACAAAAAAAAATTATGTTTTGATTAATATGAAAGTAATTTGTAAAATAACTGATTTCCCATGAAAAAAGAAAACATTCTACGTACCATTATGCATGTGCAGAAACTAGAGAATGTTTTACTTTCTCCCCACATCATTTTTAATCTACCATCATGGTGCAATTGCGACTAAACAGATGATTGGGAAGGTAACTAAATTAATTTACTTGTTGTCGTTTCAACATACAAGGTCACCATCAATTGTGTTTTATTCAGACAGACAAAGACTGTTCTCTAATTGTAGGATTTTCACCAACTATTCATAACTGCATTCAATTGAAAAACAATTGGTAACAGCCAACCAGACTTTAAAAAACACTCAAAACATTATAACGACAAGTATTAACAAGAACTGCACTTCCCAAATTCACAGTACTTGTTAGTTATTACTCATGATTAAGCTGCTAACAAGAACTACACATTTTTAGAAAAAGAATAAATCTCACAATTGGAATTGTGGGCATTCTGCTTTTTTGCAGCTGTGCAAATTTCGGAGATTGCACGAGGCAGGAAGGGCAAAAGGGGCCTTTATTCTGCTGTAGATCACTATGATTCATGCAGTCCAACCTTATTTTCAAGCGTGATGCAAGATATATAAACAGGAAATAATAGCCCCTCTATATTATCAGCCTGCCAGTCTCAGAGAGAGGGTGGAAAAGCATCATACTGTGTAAGACTAGCGGAGGAAAGAAACAAAGAATGAGGGTTAAGAAAATTCACAATTACACATTTTTTAAAAATGAGCAATGTGTTTTTCCAAGTAACCTGAAGAAAATTTCAGAGGCATGCCTGTGTTCATTTCCCAATGAAACAACAAAAGGAATGAGGAACTATCATAAGGGACATTTCTAATGAATGTTCTTTTTTAAAAATTCACTTGTGATGTGGGCTTCGCTGGCTGACCAGCATTTATTGCCCATCTCTAGTTGCCCTTCAGAAGGTAGTGCTGCAGTCCACATGCTGCAGGTGGACCCACAATGCCCTTAGGGAGGGAATCCCAGGATTTTGACCCAATGACAGTGAAGGAACAGCGATATTGTTCCAAGCGAGGATGGTGAGTAGGTTGGAGGGGAACTTGCAGGTGGTGGTGTTCCCAATTATCTGTTGCCTTTGGTCTTCTTTATCAAAGTGCTTGTGGGTTTGGAAGGTGCTATCTAAGGATCTTTGGTGAGTTTCTGCAGTGCATCTTGCAGATTGTAAACACTGCTGCTACTCAGCATCTGTGGTTGAGCTAGTGGATGTGGTGCCAATCAAGCAGGCTGCTTTGTCCTGAATGTTATCAAACTTCTTAAGTGTATCCATCCAGGCAAGCAGGAGTATTCCATCACACTCCTGACTTGAGCCCTGTAGATGATGGACAAGATTTGGGGAGTCAAGAGATGAACTTCTCGCCACAGTATTCCTTGCCTCTAACCTGCTCTTGTAGCCACTGTTAATGTGGTGAGTCCAGGAGTTTCTGGTCAATGGTAACCCCCAGGATGTTGCTGGTAGGAGATGCAGCGATGGGAATACCATTGAATGTCAAAGGGCAGTAGTTAAGATTGTATCTTCTTGGAGATAGTCATTGCTTGCAATTTGTGTGGCACGAATGTTGCTGGCCACTTGTCAGTCCAAGCCCTGGCTATTGCTCAAATCTTATTGCATTTAAACATGGACTGCTGCAAGATCTGAGCCAAGAACTCTACCCTGAGGAAGTCGTGCAAGGACGTTTCGCAGCTGAGATGACTGACCAACAACCACAACAAAATTCCGATGTGCCAGATATGACCCCAACCAGAAGAGAGTTTGTCCCCAATAACCATTGATTCCAATTTTGCTAGGACTCCTTGATGTCACATTCAGTCAAATGAGGCCTACTGTTACTCTTATCTCACCTCGAGGGAAAGCAATGGCCTAGTAGCACTATCGCTAGACTATTATTCCAAAAACTCAACTAATGTTCTGGGAACCTGGTTTGAATCCCACCAAAGCAGATGGTGGAATTTGAATTTAATTAAAATTAAGAATCTACTAATGACCAAGAAACCACTGTCAGAAAATCCAATCTGGCTCACTAATATCCTTCAGGATAGGAAATCTGTCATCCTCACCTAATCTGGCCTACATGTGACTACAGACCCACAGTAATGTGGTTGACTCTCAACTACCCTCTGAAATGGTTTGGCAAGCTACTCAGTTGTATCACTCTCTGCCAAGATGCTTTCTCCCTATCTGTCCACTCTCTACGCTCTTCCTTATAGCATCATCTTCACTTTATAATACTCCCCTTCTTTCTCGCACTGTCCCTATACCTTCTTCCTCTTGAAATAATAATCTCATTCCCTTTTGAATGCATCAATTGAACTTGCCTCCATCACACTCAGTTCATTCCAGATCCAAACAATTCATATGAAAGAGTCTTTTCTCATGTTGCCAATTAACTTAAATCTGTGGCCTATTCTTCTCAATCTTTCCACTTCTGCTCTGTTCAAGCTCATCATTTTGAATAAGTCCATTAAATCTCCATTCACCCTTCTCTTCTCCAAGGCAAACTACTCTAAGTTCCAGTATCTGTTCACATAACTGAAGCTCCTCATCCCTAAAGCCATTTTTCATTAATCTTTTGCATAGTTATTCTGAGGCATTTATATTCTTCCCAAAGTGTGATGCTCTGAGTTGGACTTCACTTGAGGCCGACTGAGTACCTTATGCATATTAAAACATAACTTCCTTGTTTCTGTATTCAATGATCTTATTATTAAAATCTTTGAATGTTGTGTGCTTTATCAACCACATACTCATCCTGTCCTGCCATTTGTAATGACTTATGTGCATATACACTGTCACAACCATGCAACTGACATTACAGATTTTTAAGAAACTGTCAAAAGAATATTTCAGCAGTCTGTTACATTGTTCAATAGACCTTAAATCAGCCCAGTGTTGTTGCAGCAGTAATCACACAGCTATCTAGAATTTGACTAATATTTGGAATCATAATCGGTCCTTCTAAAGTTCCAAGAATGCAAAGCTTCTGAAACAAGAGACTGAAAACAGTTATACGATGGAGCAACGCCCCATCCGAAATTGACACAGTAGCCACTTTTCTTGAGTTGTGAAAAGGAGAGGTTGCAAAAGCTGTTTTGTGTAGTACCATAAGGAAAATCTCTGACCAAAGAGGAAGGCTTTGAAAGGTCAGTTGCTGTTCTGTCATAACAGTACAGGCAATGTGAAAGTGCTATGACGACAGAACTAGCGAGGAACAAGAAACCCTCCTTTGTTCCAAATCCTGCTGACCTATACAGGCAAACATCAACTGTTCAATCTGTTAAATCTGACTTCAGGTATCAACCCCTATACTTCAGATAGAAAAACTTCAAGATACAACAGACTTTCAATGAGCTTAGCCACGGACCTGCCTTTCATAAGGACGCTGCTTGGCCTGCTGTGTTCATCCAGCTCTACACCTTGCTTTCTCAGATTCTCCAGCATCGACAGTTCCTACTATCTCTGTAACATCTTTTATGTATACCTATTTTTAATCTTGTTTTGTTTATATTGTAGCTTAAGCTCATAACGTTATCACTTTTACTTGAATAACAACAATAGTAGTTTTGAAATAAACCAACCTTTAGCCTGTCAAAGACTAAACTTTGTTGCCGGGTATTAAGCCAAAACACTTGAAAATTAAAAGGAGGCTACATGTAAGGTGATACAAGTTCTTAGTTCATGGAACATTGAGAAGACAATCCCACTACGGTCCTTCTGGTCCTACATCTCGAGTTCTGTCCCCTCCATTTATATTTTGTCTCATGACAACTTTACCTTTATTTTGTCTCAGCTTGCTCTGTACCAAAATTAACTTAATACATCTGCTTTAAACTTGATTTGACTTTTGTCCATCCTTTCTGCCAACTCTATATCCTTCCAAAATTCTATACCATCCTCCTTACAGTTCACATTATTTCCAAGATTGTATAATCTACAAATTTTGAATTTGTTCCTTGTACACCAAGGTCCTGGTCAATTATATTTACATATCAATAATATATACACGCAAAGTATCATGAAAAGGAGTACTAACACTGAACCTTCTGAGAATTTCACTATTAGCCTTCCTGCAGTCTGAAAAACACGCTTAGTCACTAGTTTCTGTTCCTCTCACTGAATTAATCTCACATCCATGTTGCTACTGTACCTCTTATTCCACCAGCTTGAACACTGCTCTCAAATCTATTGTGTGGTACTTTACCAAATGACATTTCAAAGTCCATCAATTGTATCATTATCAACTCTCTATTGCCCAATAGAACTCAAGTGAGTTAAAAACAATTGCCAGCAACAAATTATGTTGGCTGGCCTTAATTAATATGCAATTCCCTGATTAATCATGAAGTCTTCTTGCTGATACATATCAGAAGGTCCTTCAAAGGTCTTTACCAACATGGATGCCAAATGACAGCTGTCTTAGTTAGAAAAAGTAGCAGTGATAACCACACAACAGGTTTGTCTTAGAAAATCTAGAGGATTTCTTACACAGCTCTTAGACAGTACTGGGATATCTTTAACTGAAGTTTGACTGAGAAGGCTTCTTTGAAGCTCCTCGGGATATTTTTCAATTCTAGAGGCACCACATGACTGCAAATTGTTATATTATCACCAACATACCTAGCAAGCCAAATCTTTTTCTCTCTCTCCCTCGTAAGAATGAAATATGAATTCTGCTTAATGCAAATTTTTTGCCATTTAAAAAACATGACTTCCAATCAGCCTCAATTATACAAAGCTTCCAACTGGTTTGGTTTGCATTCCTTCAGCTCTTTTCACATGATGGCTTCAACAATCTTTTCCCTAGGGTGGGGGAGTTCAAAACAAAGGGCACATTTTTCAGGTGAGAGGGGAAAGATTTAAAAAGGACACGAGGGGCAACTTTTTCCAAACAGAGTGGTTTGTGCATGGAATGCCAGAGAAAGTGGCAGATGCAGGTACAGTTAAAACGTTTAAAAGACATCTGGGTAAGTTTATAAATGGGGAAGGCTTGGAGGGATACGGGTGAAGCGCAGGCAGGTGGGACTAGTTTGGTTTGGGAACATAGTTGGCATTGACTGGTTGGACTGAAGTGTCTGTTTCCATGCTGTCCGACTCTATGACCACTCCTCCCATTTTCAATATTAAAATCAGATGCTCTTATTGCCAATGTGACTAGAATGCTACTTTGTTCAAAATTAAAACCTGATTACTTAAAAAAACATTTTATCAATTGCATTGTGCATGAGTGAGAAGTTTACTTTTACACAAAATAAGATTTTATCTGTCTCGTGGAGATAATCTGTATCTCATGCAACAACATGATCATGACAAAAGCTGTGAAACTTGATGAATTTAATTAAAAACTTACCGGGTGTTTAAAATAGGTGTTGAACATAAATTCTGAATTGTTCTGTTAGCCAAGAAAGGTTTAAAGAGGCTTGAAACAGTATATTTAAGATGAAGCATCCTGAATGATATAACAGGTAGTGAAGTGGTAGGGTGTAAAGCTGATGCAACATGCAGAGGAGAGCAAGAGACCATTTAATCTAATGCAACATAAATGCAAAAGAGACAAATAAATGGAAGTGAGCTAGTAGAAAGGCAAAACTGTAGTTGTCCTGAAGGAGGAAGAAAAGCAAGAAATGCAAAGATAGGTAAAGTAAAATAATGCACAAAGATCAAAACAAACGTTATACATTTTCCAGATCATGGCTGTTCATCAATTCTTCACAGGCTAATTTTTTTCAAGTCATCTCATTAGATATTAAGATAATGTATCCGTATAACTTAACTATTGCAATAAAATGGCACATTTTGTCAAAATATTTTATCTTGCATTTTGTAAGAACACCAATGTAAAAGGATAAAAATATTTTATACTACATGATGAGCAAAATGGCACATTCTGACATACTAATGTAGAGAGATGATAACAGTAGTAGTGAAGATGGAAGAAATTGTTCACGTTTTCAAGCTGTTTAAATCAAGCGTTGAGTTCTGAAGGTTGTAAAGTGCTGAAGTGGAAGAAAAGAGGTAATAGGAACTGCAGATGCTGGAGAATCCGAGATGTAGAGCTGGATGAACACAGCAGGCCAAGCAGCATCATAGGAGCAGGAAAGCTTGACGTTTCTGGCCTAGACCCTTCATCAGAAATGGGGGAAGGGAAGGGCGTTCTGAAATAAATAGGGAGAGAGGGAGAGGCGGATAGAAGATGGATAGAGGAGAAGATAGGTGGAGAGGAGACAGACAAGCCAAAGAGGCGGGGATGGTGCGAGTAAAGGTGAGTGTAGGTGGGGAGGTAGGAAGGAGATAGGTCAGTCCAGGGAGGCCCAGGATGGACATGTCGTCTGAGGAATGGGAGGAGGAGTTGAAATGGTTCGCGACTGGGAGGTGCAGTTGTTTATTGTGAACCAAGCACAGGTGTTCTGCAAAGCGGTCCCCAAGCCTCCGATTGGTTTCCCCGATGTAGAGGAGGCCACAACGGGAACAGCGGATGCAGTATACCACATTAGCAGATGTGCAGGTGAACGTCTGCTTGATGTGGAAAGTCTTCTTGGGGCCTGGGATGGGAGTGAGGGAGGTGGTGTGGGGGCAGGTGTAGCACTTCCTGCGGTTGCAGGGAAAAGTGCCGGGTGTGGTGGGGCTGGAGGGGAGTGTGGAGCGGACAAGGGAGTCACGGAGAGAGTGGTCCCTCCGGAAAGCAGATAAGGGTGGGGAGGGAAAAATATCTTTGGTGGTGGGGACGGTTTGCAGATGGCGGAAGTGTCGGAGGATGATGCGTTGGATCCGGAGGTTGGTGGGGTGATACGTGAGGACGAGGGGGATTCTTTTTTGGTTGTTATTGCGGTGATGGGGTGTGAGGGATGAGTTGCAGGAAATGCGGGAGACACAGTCAAGGGCATTCTCGATCACTGAGGTGGGGAAGTTGCGGTCCTTGAAGAATGAGGACATCTGAGATTTACGGGAGTGGAATGCCTCATCCTGGGAGCAGATGCGGCGGAGGCGAAGGAATTGGGAATAGGGGATGGCATTTTTGCAGGAAGGTGGGTGGGAGGAGGTGTATTCTAGGTAGCTGTGGGAGTCGGTGGGCTTGAAATGGATATCGGTTTCTAGGTGGTTACCCGAGATGGAGACAGAGGGGTCCAGGAAGGAGAGAGAGGTGTTAGATATGGTCCAGGTGAACTTCAGGTTGGGGTGGAAGGTGTTGGTGAAGTGGATGAACTGTTCGAGCTCCTCGTGGGAGCACGAGGTGGCGCCGATACAGTCATCAATGTAACGGAGGAAGAGGTGGGGTTTAGGGCCAGTGTAGGTACAGAAGAGGGATTGTTCCACGTAACCTACAAAGAGGCAGGCATAGCTTGGGCTCATGCGGGTACCCGTGGCCACCCCCTTTGTCTGTAGGAAGTGGGAGGAATTGAAAGAGAAGTTGTTGAGGGTGAGGACGAGTTCCACTAGCGAATGAGGGTGTCAGTGGAGGGGAATTGGTCAGGCCTGCGGGACAGGAAGAAGCAGAGGGCCTTTAGGCCATCTGCATGGGGAATGCAGGTGTGAAGGGACTGGAAGTCCATAGTAAAAATGAGGTGTTGGGGACCGGGAAATTGGAAGTTCTGGAGGAGGTGGAGGGCTTGGGTGGTGTCACGGACATAGGTAGGGAGTTCCTGGGCCAAGGGGCCCTGGTCGAAAACTATCATCTCACCCCCTCCCCTCCAAAGCCCATCCTGCTATGTGCCAAACCAGACGAGCATATCCCAAAAACTAGAGTAATTAACACTGTGCTAGTTTCACAGTCGTCAATTCCAAGGTAGATACTGTTCTATTTACTTCCCTTACCCACTCAGATTGATTGATTACTCTCGTGATCAATCAATATCACGTGTTAGGCTGGGGGAGTGGGAGACCTTCACATAAATCAAGGCTGACCAGGAGATTCTCTTGCTCTTTTTTTCATTGAAGTGTAAGAGGTTGAAGGGTTAACTTATTGAGGTTTATGAAATAATGGGAGGTGCAGATAAAGTGATTGGCCAAGGTCTTTTTCCAAGGGTAAGGGTGTCCAAAACTCGGGGGACTATTTTTAAGGTGAGAGGAGAAAGGTTTAAAAGAGACCTGAGGGGCAACTTTTTCACACCGAGTGGTTGGTGCGTGGAATGAACTGCCAGAGGAAGTGGTAGATGCAGATGCATTTAGGACATTCAAAAAACATTCAGACAGGTACATGCGGATAAGAAAGGTTTAGAAGGATATGGGCCAAACGCAGGTAAATGGCACTAGCTTAGTTTGGGAAACTTGGTCAGCATGGACGAGGTGGACTGCAGGGTCTTTTTCCGTGCTGTATGAATCTATAACTCTGTTTGTTCCACTAACTCACTCCTTTTCTGTCAACAGCATAAAGACCATAATTTCCCAGCCCCCTTCAATTCGGAAATATCATCTTTGGACTTGAAACCTTAATGGTTTCTCTCTCCTCAGATGCTACTAGACCTGAATTTCTCTAGCATTTTCAGCTTCTATTTCAGATTTCCAGCATCCAGAGTGTTTTGTTTTTATTTGAGTGTAAACATTATAACCTTGTTATGAATCTGATCAATCTCACATAAATACGTGCTCAATCATGGGACTGTGTCTCACTTCAGCAAGATCAATACACTTGGAAATGAAAATTAGCACAACTTTGGGTATACTACACTATTAGAGAAATTCACATCTATCAGAGTCCACTTGCCAACAAATCAGAACTCTCTTCTGATACAACATGACATGTTGTCCACCTTTACATTGGCATTCTTGCTAATGTTCTGATGCATACAAAATGTAAAGTTTTGATAAAATGCGACATTTTTCAGCGGTTCTATGCTACTAAATGTCTTCCAAAATACAGAATCTCTTACTTTAGTAAATGTAGCTTTTTTGGAAAAGCTACAAAAGATTGTTAGTAACGAGACTTTCCAACAGCTTCATTCTGTTTTTGTAAACAAAGACTTCAGCAATAAAATCTTCAGTGAACTTTCAAAATGATAGAAGTTTCAAATGTTCTTCAGCAAAGTTTTTACTTCAAACTGTAATGTGAGAAAAGATCTTCCCAAATTAGGCAATTCAAGTAAGGCCAACAAGAGGCAAGGCAACATCGGATTTGGTACTGGGTAATGAACCAGGCCAGGTGTTAGAATTGGAGGTAGGTGAGCACTTCGGTGATAGTGACCACAATTCAGTTACGTTTACTTTAGCGATGGAAAGGGATAGGTATATATCGCAGGGCAAGAGTTATAGCTGGGGGAGAGGCAATTATGACGCCATTAGGCAAGATTTAGGATGCATAGGATGGGGAAGGAAACTGCAAGGGCTGGGCACAACTGAAATGTGGAGCTTGTTCAAGGAACAGCTACTGCGTGTCCTTGATAAATATGTACCTGTCAGGCAGGGAGGAAGTGGTCGAGCGAGGGAACCGTGGTTTACTAAAGAAGTTGAATCTCTTGTCAAGAGGAAGAAGGAGGCTTATGTAAAGGTGAGTCGTGAAGGCTCAGTTACGGCACTTGAGAGTTACAAGTTAGCCAGGCAGGACCTAAAGAGAGAGCTAAGAAGAGTCAGGAGGGGACATGAGAAGTCTTTGGCAGGTAGGATCAAGGAAAATCCTAAAGCTTTCTATAGGTATGTCAGGAATAAAAGAATGACTAGAGTAAGATTAGGGCCAGTCAAGGACAGTAGTGGGAAGTTGTGCGTGGAGTCCGAAGAGATAGGAGGGGCACTAAATGAATATTTTTCATCAGTATTCACACATGAAAAAGACCATGTTGTCGAGGAGAATGCTGAGATACAGGCTATTAGACTAGATGGGATTGAGGTTCACAAGGAGGAGGTGTTAGCAATTCTGGAAAGTGTGAAAATAGATAAGTCCCCTGGGCCGGATGGGATCTATCCTAGGATTCTCTGGGAAGCTAGGGAGGAGATTGCAGAGCCTTTGGCTTTGATCTTTATGTCGTCATTGTCTACAGGAATAGTGCCAGAAGACTGGAGGATAGCAAGTGTTGTCCCCTTGTTCAGGAAGGGGAGTAGAGACAACCCTGGTAATTATAGACCATTGAGCATAACTTCGGTTGTGGGTAAAGTGTTGGAAAGGATTATAAGAGATAGGATTTATAATCATCTAGAAAGGAATAATTTGATTAGGGATAGTCAACAAGGTTTTGTGAAGGGTAGGTCGTGCCTCACAAACCTTATTGAGTTCTTTGAGAAGGCGACCAAACTGGTGGATGAGGGTAAAGTGGTTGATATAGTGTATATGGATTTCAGTAAAGCATTTGATAAGGTTCTCCATGGTAGGCTATTGCAGAAAATTTGGAGGCATGGGATTGAGGGTGATTTAGCGGTTTGGATCAGAAATTGGCTAGCTGTAAGAAGACAGAGGGTAGTGGTTGATGGCAAATGTTCATCCAGGAGTTCAGTTACTAGTGGTGTACTGCAAGGATCTGTTTTGGGGCCACTGCTGTTTGTCATTTTTATAAATAACCTGGATGAGGGCATAGAAGGATGGGTTAGTAAATTTGCGGATGACACTAAAGTCGGTGGAGTTGTGGATAGTGCGGAAGGATGTTGCAGGTTACAGAGGGACATAGATAAGCTGCAGAGCTGGGCTGAGAGGTGGCAAATGGAGTTTAATGCGGAAAAGTGTGAATTGACTCACTTTGGAAGGAGTAACAGGAATACAGAGTACTGGGCTAATGGTAAGATTCTTGGTAGTGTGGATGAGCAGAGAGATCTCAACGTCCATGTGCATAGATCCCTGAAAGTTGCCACCCAGGTTGATAGGGTTGTTAGGAAGGCGTACGGTGTGTTAGGTTTTATTGATAGAGGGATTGAGTTTCGGATCCGTGAGGTCATGTTGCAGCTGTACAAAACTCTGGTGCGGCCGCACTTGGAGTACTGTGTGCAATTCTGGGCGCCGCATTATAGGAAGGATGTGGAAGCATTGGAAAGGGTGCAGAGGAGATTTACCAGGATGTTGCCTGGTATGGAGGGAAGGTCTAATGAGGAAAGGCTGAGGGACCTGAGGCTGTTTTCCAAAGAGAGAAGAAGGTTAAGAGGTGACTTAATAGAGACATACAAGACGATCAGAGGATTAGATAGGGTGCACAGTGAGAGCTTTTTTCCTCGGATGGTGATGGCTAGCACGAGGGGACATAGCTTTAAATTGAGGGGTGATAGATATAGGACAGATGTCAGAAGTCGGTTCTTTACTCAGAGAGTAGTAAAGGCGTCGAATGCCCTGCCTGCAACAGTAGTAGACTCGCCAACTTTATGGGCATTTAAATGGTCATTGGATAAACATATGGTTGATAAGGGAATAGTGTAGGTTAGATGGGCTTCACAGGTCGGCGCAACATCAAGGGCCAAAGGGCCTGTACTGCGCTGTTATGTTCTATGTTCTACAACTAAATTCCTGGCAAACAGTTGGATTACATTTCATTTCATAGCCAGGAAAGTACTGCACAGTCGGAATGGAGTGACACCAAGCAGGTACTGATACCTATTTTTTAGCCTACCTGATTTTCCTTGACAAAAAATAATTGGGGGCAATAGCTGGCTGATGCACTATTTATATTT
The DNA here is from genome assembly GCA_024137785.1 of Ginglymostoma cirratum. Taxonomy (NCBI): domain Eukaryota; kingdom Metazoa; phylum Chordata; class Chondrichthyes; order Orectolobiformes; family Ginglymostomatidae; genus Ginglymostoma; species Ginglymostoma cirratum. The sequence continues at coordinate 6,018,642 of JAHRHZ010000273.1, read as the reverse complement.
TGCATTTCTCAAAGTTGAATTTTACTCCTCAAATTCCTAGTTCTACAATATAAAGGACAAGAAATTACAAAACATTGTAGATTTATATTTTTAAAATTGTCTGCATTTTCAAACAGTAGCTTTTATAATAAGTTTAATTTGGCGGCATGGCACGGTGGCTCAGTGGTTGGTACTGCTGCCTCACAGCACCAGGGACCCAGGTTCAATTCCATCCTTGGATGCCTTTGCAAACTCTACACAGATATTCTGCCCAGTTTCCTTCCACAGTCCAAAGATGTGCAGGTTATGATTCGTCACAAGATTCGTCATGTTAAATTATCCCATAATGTCCAGGGATATGCAAGTTCGGATGGATTGGCCATGATAAATACAGGGTTATGGAGATAGGGTAGGGGGTTGGGACTGGGTCTGAGTGAGATGGTCCTCGGAGAGTCTGTGCAGACTTAATGGGCCGAATGGTCTCTTTCTGCACTGTGGGGATTCTTTGCATTCTGCAATGCCTGTTTTGAGGCATATTCCAAGACTTACTTAACCCAACAGAAGCTAAGCAACATGCTTTTTTTCTGCAAAGGTATCTTTCATTATCTAAACTAAAATATTCAGCAAGTAAATTATTAGTGAGGACTCAAAAGACAAGTTTTACAAACTGCTAGGTATTTAAAGTCCAAGCTGACTAATTATAAAGATGCAGACTCTAACTTCAGTGTCGATCATGTGGCCAGATACAACTGTTCATGTTACTTCTAAATGTTTCCATTCCAATTTCATGAAAATGATCTCACTACCCCGACAGCCTCTACAGCCCCTTTAAATAAGCAAACAGTAATTATGTTTTAGTTCTGCATATGGTCTTCTGCCTCAAGGCTAAGACTCAAATTCAGTGTGCACTAATGGAATCATGTTTTCTCTTCCAGCTAGACTGACCTTCTGCAAATGAGTTTCAAATCAGAATGCAGTTTCTGCAGAGGTATCACTGTGCAACATGTAAGCACTGATATTTTAATCTTAAACAGGTATGGCCATAATTACACAGAAAATATAAATTCACACTGACGCACAGGGTGTTTTTCTGGATATAATGTCAAGACATTCCTCAAACAAAATGGAACTTTGCTGGGCATTGAGCTGTACTTTTTCTAACCTCAAAGGGAGGGAAAAATCTTTGAACTGTGCACTGTTGCAACAACATCCCTTTTAATGTTTGTTTCTTGCTCAAATTACAAATTTATTTTAAAATGTCGGGAGACTCCTTATAATCAAGACGCTTAACTTCATATGTGATAACATTTAAATGACAGCTTTACCTTCATAACATTAAATAGAACCTCTTGTCCAAGGCTATCTTTTTCTTTGAAAAAATCATGTTCTGGATATGTTCTAGCAATGTCTCTTCTGATAAGTTTTTCACATGGCGAGGTCATCTTCAATAGCTCTGAATACTGGTCTTTAATAGGCATATTTTGAGCATTGCATAGTAGCTGCCACACGATAGCTCGAAAATGATGAGGAATCCCTTTTCGAACAAGTTCCTGAAAGGTATAGAAAATAATTTCAAAATCTCAGTTTGTGCTGGTTTTCATTGGAAGCTTGTTTAACATGGCTGTTGCACAGAGAGAGAAATTAGTGCTGTAGTCTATTAGAATCTACAGTCCTTCAAATTACAACCACATGAATGGTTCAGCTTTCTAGGATTATTAACATGCTTTACAAAGGGTAAGAGATTCAGCTCCTAGAAGACGCAACGCTACCAAAGTTGTAACAGCTGTCAAAGAGTCCCAGTATAACATTCTTCCCAACAAGGTTGGGAAAATTATGCTGATATTAATAACAACAGTGCTAATTTGGAGACGGATATCAACTTGGATGAATGATGCAGAAACAGCATTATATTGACAGATCGGAACAATCCCCGGTCTGGATAACCTGGTTACTCACAAGCCATTATCCTGACATCAACTGATTCCCAAACAGATAACACATGAATTTTCTTAGTTTCTGTCAGCTCAACTTGGTTGGGAGAATACTTAGTTCTGAGACAAAGTCGTGAATTCAAACCTCAATGTAGATCTGACATATATCCTCACCTTACATTTCAGTGCAGTACTCAAAGAGTGCTGCGTCGTCAGAAACGTAACCTGTAGGATGAAACATGAAAACATCTGTCCACCCATTCAGGATCAGACTCCAAAGTAGGAGTTCTTCTGGCCAACATTCCTCCTGATCTGATAATTTATTAAAATACTTTTTGCAGGATCTTGCTGTGCACACATGAACTGCTATGTTTGCCCCCTTGACAGCAACTGAATTATTCATTGCAATGTGCTTACAGACATCCAAACAAAATAAAAAGCAGTCTGGGAGCAAATTCTTGCTATAATGATGCATAATTTAAGGGAAACAATACTGGCAATTTTTTAAAAAATTCTTTTGTAGGATGTGGGTGTTGCGGGCCAGCCAGCAGCTTTTGCCATCCACAATTGCCCTTTAGAAGGTGATTATGTTAGCATTAAGACATTATTGTGGCTTAATCTTCACGAATCCAAGCAAATGTACTATATCTCTGAGGACAGCCAAAGTAACTTTAAATGAAAATCTCTTCTAAGCACACCACCAACTGTACAATCAACCAAAAAAAAGGGGTCAAAACAAGTTGCCCTTAAATTAAAAAGGCACCCTTAAAACTGCTAAATTAATGTTGACTCGCATTTCTAAAGAATTTTACTATCTCGCATTTTGAACTAATAAAAACTGGATCCTGTTTGATGTCTATTATTCCAGTCAACTCGACAAAATAGTTACATCAGTCATACCAATATTTGGATCGGTGTCAAGTTAACTACTTTATCACATTGGCAGAGCACCAATGTTATTACTTTGAAACAATCCTAGTTGTCAAGTAACTATTTTCTTTATAGGAAAAAAATTAAAACACATGGTAATTAAAAGGGTTATTCATTACACCACAGCACGCAGTGGTGATTTGATAGTCATTCCTTATTTGTTATCGGCTCAAAATCCTGGAGTCCATCACAATTAGCGAAACAATGGAAATGTTTAGAGAATGGCTGACCAGCATTCTCTCAGAAGTAATTTGGGATTGGTACACACACATCTCAGAAACTAGTACTCAAATTTACAGGTTAGACTGCGATCTTCGAACAAGCTAAATTGCATTTCACATAGACTTCCATGACATCAAAACTCCAGTTATGCAAAGTATCAGAGCAGCTGCTCACGCATGTTGGTGAGCAGGCAACTGATCCCTTTTTCTTGTCAAAAGAAAATTAAAAGTTGAAAACCTAGTTTATTATTGCTCCAAGAGATGAACTTTTTGTTTGAGTTTGCACTTAACTAGAATTTCCAAACAATGAGATCTCATGTCTGTTTCTTAGAGTCGTTTTACATTGACAAGTTGATTTCCTCCTCTTCAAAGATTTTACATTGGGTACCACAAGATTGGACTTAGATGTGAAATGGAGAGTAATTTACTATACTTCTGGAAATGTAGGGACTAGATCATGGAAGTTACTTACTGGTTCCTTAAAACGTCTGTCTTTTCCATACACCATAGCATAAAGCTTATTGGGAGATTTACAATATACAGTGCAGTCAATGGAGGCAAACTCAAAGCTTTCACTGCTTTGTGCCCAAATTGATAGTTAGTTCAATGGGTACAAAACCAGAACACCAACTCAAAAGTAGTACTTTTACAGTTGGAACTTTTCCAAACCCTGCAATTCATCATTCCCATTCCTTATTAGTAGAAGACTCCCAAATCAAGTTGCTTCCAGATACAACAAACAAAGTTGAAACAGAAGCTCAAGCCTGACCTGCCATTGAATAAAATGAAGGCTGATCTCTTTGTTGCCTCAACTCCACATTCCTGTCTATTCGTTATGAACATCAACATCAAATAATAAGTAAATTTGTTTCCCCTGTTAAAAACTGCAATTGCTCAAGGTTTTGCGGTTGATTTACTGGTTGACATCTTAAGAGAAATGGAAGAGAGATGGCCCATTAAACTCTTACTTGAAACTCACTTCATGATTAAATCAGATAATGGCTAAACTGTACCTCAACACCATTTTCTCAGTGCTTCATTTCATTTGTTCACCTTAAAACTACATCAACTTCAGTCATGGAAATTCAACCCCAGAATCCAAAGCCTTTTGCGTGGGAAGAGGGCCAGATTTCCAACAGTAGTTTAATAGTTTACTTCTGTTTGCACTTGCTCAGATGGTAAAACTGTGTCCCTTGTCCTAAGGTATGGCACAAAAGAAAATAGCTCCCTGTCACTAAACTTCAAATCTTTGACCATTTTAGATATCCTGAATCGAATGCCTTAAAGATTGCAAACAAAGCAGAGAATTAGAGAATAAAAACCAAAAGAACTGCGGATGCTGTAAATCAGGAACAAAAACAAAGTTCCTGGAAAAGCTCAGCAGGTCTGGCAGCATCTGTGGAGGAGAAAACAAAGTTAACGTTTCAGGTCCACCGACCCTCCCTCAGAACCACTGATTTAAGGTCCTTACCCTCATCTGTTTCTCTTTCTTTTTCCGTACATCATCCCACTCGTTCACAATTCTTCCCCAGAGAATCCAGGAATCTTCTTCCAGGTGGCTTAGATTACTTGAAGCAGAAGAACTGGATACCAATGAAGATCCACTATTTCGACGAGATCCATTTACAGATTTCAAAGACTTGCTATCAGTCTCCAAAAGCCTGCACAAAAACATTGGGTCATTTAAATGAAAGTGAGGTGAATATCAGACTAGGCTACTAAAGGCTGAGATGCATAAAAATTATGCACAAGTGTCTATTTTGTCATTTCTACAATTCAATTTAATTACCAAAAGAAAGTGAAAGTTTAAGGAACATACAATTTTTATTAGATCAAGAGGCCACTGCAAAAACCCGGGTGGGGGAGGACTACAGTTTTACATTTCGTGGCATGTCTTGCCTATGAAGCATCCAACTTTTCTGTTCTTTTAAATCCTAATAGTGTTAGCCTGACAGAGTCATTTAATGCTGGCAAATGCCCGAGTGACTGAAGACAACAGACAGAGAAACTATACTAGCACAGAAAGTTACATTAAAAAGGTAATAAAAATTTGATGATTTGGTTCCAAATTTTTCTGTAATTCATTATTCTATAAAAATCTCTCCATCCTTGGCCCTGTAAATCTGAAGAAAATACATTTTCCTACTCAGAGATAATAGGAACTGCAGATGCTGGAGAATCTGAGATAACACGGTGTGGGGCTGGATGAACAGAGCAGGCCAAGCAGCATCATAGGAGCAGGAAAGCTTGACGTTTTGGGCCTAGACCCTTCATCAGAAATGGGGGAGGGGAAGAGGGTTCTGAAATAAATAGGGAGAGAGGGGGAGGCGGATAGAAGATGGATAGAGGAGAGGATAGGTGGAGAGGAGACAGACAAGTCAAAGAGGTGGGGATGGAGCCAGTAAAGGTGAGTGTAGGTGGGGAGGTAGGGAGGAGATAGGTCAGTCCAGGGAGGACGGACAGGTCAAGGGGGCGGGATGAGGTTAGTAGACAGGAGATGGGGGTGTGGCTTGAGGTGGGAGGAGGGGATAGGTGAGAGGAAGAACAGGTTAGGGAGGCAGGGACGAGCTGGGCTGGTTTTGGGATGCGATTGGGGGAGGGGAGATTTTGAATCTTGTGAAATCCACATTGATATCATTGGGCTGCAGGGTTCCCAGGCTAAATATGAGTTGCTGTTCCTGAAGCTTTCAAGTGGCGTCATTGTGGCACTGCAGGAGGCCCAGGATGGACATGTCGTCTGAGGAATGAGAGGGGGAGTTGAAATGGTTCGCGACTGGGAAGTGCAATTGTTTGTTGCAAACCGAGCATGGGTGTTCTGCAAAGCGGTCCCCAAGCCTCCGATTGGTCTCCCTGATGTAGAGGAGGCCACGACGGGTACAGCGGATGCAGTATACCACATTAGCAGATGTGCAGGTGAACATCTGCTTGATGTGGAAAGTCTTCTTGGGGCCTGGGACGGAGGTGAGGGAGGAGGTGTGGGGGCAGGTGTAGCACTTCCTGCGGTTGCAGGGAAAAGTGCCGGGTGTGGTGGAGTGGACAAGGGAGTCACGGAGAGAGTGGTCCCTCCGGAAAGCAGACAAGGGTAGGGAGGGAAAAATGTCTTTGGTGGGGGGGTCGGACTTGCAGATGGCGAAAGTGTCGGAGGATGATGGGGTAGTACGTGAGGACGAGGGGGATTCTTTTTTGGTTGTCATTGCAGGGACGGGGTGTGAGGGATGAGTTGCAGGAAATGCGGGAGGCGCGGTTGAGAGCGTTCTCGATCACTGCGGTGGGGAAGTTGCGGTCCTTGAAGAATGAGGACATCTGAGATGTACGGGTGTGGAATGCCTCATCCTGGGAGCAGATGCGGCGGAGGCGAACGAGTTGGGAATAGGGGATGGCATTTTTGCAGGAAGGTGAGTGGGAGGAGGTGTATTCTAGGTAGCTGTGGAAGTCGGTGGGCTTGAAATGGATATCTGTTTCTAGGTGGTTACCCGAGATGGAGACAGAGAGGTCCAGGAAGGAGAGAGAGGTGTTGGAGATGGTCCAGGTGAACTTCAGGTTGGGGTGGAAGGTGTTGGTGAAGTGGATGAACTGTTCGAGCTCCTCGTGGGAGCATGAGGCGGCGCCGATACAGTCATCAATGTAACGGAGGAAGAGGTGGGGTTTAGGGCCAGTGTAGGTACAGAAAAGGGATTGTTCCACGTAACCTACAAAGAGGCTGGCATAGCTTGGGCCCACGCGGGTACCCGTGGCCACCCTCTTGGTCTGTAGGAAGTGGGAGGAATTGAAAGAGAAGTTGTTGAGGGTGAGGACGAGTTCGGCTAAGCGGATGAGGGTGTCAGTAGAGGGAGATTGGTCAGGTCTGTGGGACAGGAAGAAGCGGAGGGCCTTTAGGCCATCTGCATGGGGAATGCAGGTGTAAAGGGACTGGAAGTCCATAGTAAAAATGAGGTGTTAGGGACCAGGAAATTGGAAGTTCTGGAGGAGGTGGAGGGCGTGGGTGGTGTGGGTGGTGTCACGGACGTAGGTAGGGAGTTCCTGGACCAAGGGGGAGAAAACAGAGTCGAGATAGGTGGAGAGAAGTTCGGTGGGGCAGGAGCAGGCGGAGACAATGGGTCGCCAGGGCAGTCAGGTTTGTGGATTTTGGGAAGGAGATAGAAGTGGGCGGTGCGGGGTTGGGGAAGGATGAGGTTGGAGGCAGTGGGTGGGAGATCCCCTGAGGAGATGAGGTTGTGGATGGTTTGAGAGATGATGGTTTGGTGCTCAGGGGTGGAGTCTTCACCCTCAACAACTTTTCTTTCAATTCCTCCCACTTCCTACAGACAAAGAGGGTGGCCACGGGTACCCGCATGGGTACCAGTGGACAACCAAAAAAGAATCCCCCTCGTCCTCACGTATCACCCCACCAACCTCCGGATCCAACGCATCATCCTCCGACACTTCCGCCATCTGCAAACCGACCCCACCACCAAAGACATTTTTCCCTCCCTACCCTTGTCTGCTTTCCGGAGGGACCACTCTCTACGTGACTCCCTTGTCCACTCCACACTCCCCTCCGGCCCCACCACACCCGGCATTTTTCCCTGCAACCGCAGGAAGTGCTACACCTGCCCCCACACCTCCTCCCTCATCCCAATCCCAGGCCCCAAGAAGACTTTCCACATCAAGCAGACGTTCACCTGCACATCTGCCAATGTGGTATACTGCATCCGCTGTACCCGTCGTGGCCTCCTCTACATCGGGGAAACCAATCTGAGGCTTGGGGACCGCTTTGCAGAACACCCGTGCTCGGTTCGCAACAAACAATTGCACCTCCCAGTCGCGAACCATTTCAACTCCCCCTCCCATTCCTCAGACGACATGTCCATCCTGGGCCTCCTGCAGTGCCACAATGATCCCGAAGGCTGCAGGAACAGCAACTCATATTTAGCCTGGGAACCCTACAGCCCAATGGTATCAATGTGGATTTCACAAGATTCAAAATCTCCCCTCCCCCAATCGCATCCCAAAACCAGCCCAGCTCGTCCCCGCCTCCCTAACCTGTTCTTCCTCTCACCTATCCCCTCCTCCCACCTCAAGCCCCACCCCCATCTCCTATCTACTAACATCATCCCGCCCCCTTGACCTGTCCGTCCTCCCTGGACTGACCTATCTCCTCCCTACCTCCCCATCTACACTCACCTTTACTGGCTCCATCCCCACCTCTTTGACTTGTCTGTCTCCTCTCCACCTATCCTCTCCTCTATCCATCTTCTATCCGCCTCCCCCTCTCTCCCTATTTATTTCAGAACCCTCTTCCCCTCCCCCATTTCTGAAGAATGACCTGGGCCCGAAACATCAAGCTTTCCTGCTCCTATGATGCTGCTTGGCCTGGTGTGTTCATCCAGCCCCACACCTTGTTATCTCATTTTCCTACTCAGTTACTTCTGTAGCACTGTAAGCCCAGTCAAAATAATTTAGAAAGAGATTTTGAATCAAGATGGAGTTGCCTGGACCTATACTAACAGATTTGAGCTTGATCACCTGAGTTCTTATTTCTAACGATGTTGTTCTTGAATGGTTATGGTACACAGATAGTCAGTCAGAAAAAGACATTTGAAGGCTGAGCAGATTTTGAAGTAGAGACTCATAATACGGCAGTTCGATTGTCAGCGATGTCAGATATTTCTTAGAACATCTTTCTGCGTATTTGATTACAGGGTTGTAAAATTACTGACAGGAAAGTGTCAGGTACAGTTTATTATTTTGATTTATGAAATCAAAACAATTTAAGGCAAGTATTTTTGTTGCAACTTTCACAGGAAAAAAATCATGTATTTACATTCATCGAACTTCCCTGTTGCCACACTCATTTCCAACACGGTAACCAGATTCAAAACAAACTATACCACTGTGTATATACCAAAGCATTAAAAACATTTTGAGTACTCATTATATTTCAAGGAAGTGATAAAGGTAAACAACAAAAAACACAAGAGAAATCTACCAACACCTTCCAGAGGACAAGAAATAACAAAAAGATATAGGTCGGTTAAGTAAGTGAGCAAAGATATATGGGAGATGGTGGCATAGATTAGTACAGCTACTGACTAGGAAAGCCAGGGTGTGATGACTTATGGCAATGGGAATTGAATACAAAAGAGTAGAGAAACTATACTTCCAACTGAATAGTGGACTGGTGAGACTGCATCTGAAGTACTGTGCATAAGTCTGGGCATCTTATTTAAAGAAGAAAGGATGTAAGTTAGATTTAAATCTGAGATAGGTAATACCTTTGATTAACAAAAAATTAAGGGATGTGACCAAAGGCAGGTATATCGAGTTAGGCCACAGATCAGCCATGATCTCATTAAATGGCAAAACAGACATGTGGGGCTCAAAGTCCTGTTCCTATGTTCTTATATAAAACGCATTTGACGCAGTTGGGAGAAGGTTTAGCAGACTGGAGGAATGAGAGGATTGTCTTATTAGGAAAGGTTGAACAGGCTGGGTTTATATCTACTAGAGTTTAGAAGAGTTGGAGGTGCCTTCTTCACCAAAAGTAGCTGAGGCTTCCTCATTGAACGTTTTTAAAAAGTTCAAAAAATTATCTATCTTAATAGTAAAGGAATTGAGAATTATGGTGAGAGGGTACCCATCTGCCTGCCCTTTCAATAGGATGTGTATCCTTAGATATTTAGTTCCCAGCACTGATTCCCCTTGCAGCCATGTCTCTGTGATATCCACAACATTGAAACTGGCAGGTACAATAAGTGCTACAAGCTCATTTACCTTGTTTCGTATACTGTGTCCACTTAAGTACAACCCCTCGGTCTTGCATTGACTGCCACACTTCTCATAGTTGTCCCCTTATCTGCTGTGCCTAAAGTTGGATGCCTGGCCCCTTCCATAATCTGTCCTATTACTTGTTCTGGAAACTTTAATAACCTCTGCTGAAACCTTCCTCTTTAACGTTTTCAATAATTTTCCATGCAACTGAACCCACTCCCTAACTACTTAGTTCAAAGCCTAAAGTTTTCTAATTCATCAGGGGCTCCCAGCATGGTTCAAGTGGAGCCCATCCCATTGGAACAGCTCCCTCCGTCCCCAGTACTGCTGCCAATGTCTTATGAATTGGATCCCATTTCTCCTACAATAATCTTTGAGACATATTTTTAATCTTGTTGACCCTGTGCCAATTTGCTTGTGGCTCAGGTCGTAATCTGGACATTACCATCACTTTGGTTCTACTCTTTAACTTTTCCCTGCAGACCTGCAAAATCTTCTCCACTCAGTTTCCCTTCCCCTTCTCACTTGCAATTGAATCTGTCACACTCTGCGTAAATATTTTTCCTCACATCACCAGTATTCTTTTGCTAATCACTAAATCTGTTCCCTCTAATTCCCAGTGCTTCTGCCAAAAAGAACAATTTCATCATCTCCATGTTTATGCCACCCTTGATTCTGAACACTACTTTCAAATCTTCCAACTTTCCCCAAGGAGAACAATTCCAAATTCTCAAATTTACCCATAAACATGCAGTCTCTCATGCTAGGAACCAATCCTGCAAAAGCCTTACCTGAACACACTAATGCCTCTGTACCCTTCTTATTTAAGTGATGCCCATAACTGGTTATAAATCTCCAGCAAAGGGCAAACTAGTGTTGAGGACTAAAGAAATAGGAGCAGGGGTAAGGTGCTTTGAGCCCACTCTGCCATTCCAACAGAACACAGCTGATCTTTCTCAACACCATTTTCCTGCAAGATCCCATATCCGTTGGTTAATACCACTTCTTTTTATTCTTCTCTATCTTTCACTATGGACTGAAATGCGACAAGGACTGTTTTAAAAGCCAAGGATTGTGAAAACGATTGATGCACTTTTTATAAGGAAGTTACAAAAGCTTACTTCATGTGGTGTTTATACTACTGCCCTGTTCAATCACTGCGGGGAGGAGGTTGGTTGCAGACGGACTGGCATCAGGGTACAAAGTGAAATTCAGCCAACAAAAAGCAGCCAGTTGATAACTGATCTCTACTCCACAAACCCAATGACAAAAGCCGTTAAAAACCAAAAGAACTGCAGATGCTGTAAATCAGGAACAAAAACAAAGTTGCTGGAAAAGCTCAGCGGGTCTGGCAGCATCTGTGAAGGAGAAAACAGAGCTAACGTTTCAGGTCCAGTGACCCTTCCTCAGAACTTGTGAGAAATCTCCAATCTTTTGGTGTGACAAAAGCCATTAGCCTGCCAACAGTTGTGATTTGCTGCTGTATAGCTGAATGGCTTGTGGGTATGAACAACATTGCCAGAAGCCATTGGAAGGGAATTTGGTGGCTCTCTTTCTGAAATTAAAAAAGCTGAAGCCTGAAGAAAGCCAGTCAATTTTGCCTACCTGCTTTAAGCTGTTGCTTTCAACCACTAAGTCAGAGACTTTATAATCTGTGAACCAATCACTCTGTGTCTATGCAAGAAAATGATAAGTACCTGGACAAGAGAGGTAGAAGAACAGCGAAAGAATAATTGCTGAAAACCTTGCAGACAAAGGGTGTTGCAAAGTTGGGTAGAGTACTTGTGGATTGGAGGGAGGAAGTTAGAATTTAGTGTTTGTAAAATGCTAGGAGGGAAAAGGACTGTGTGGTCCCTTTGAAAGATCATGTGTTTTTTCTATGCTTGAAGATTTAAAATGGATGTCTGTGAGCAGCAGCCTGAAAATTTGCCAATACAAAGACAGCACCCAAATTGGAATATTTGTATCAAAACACCATACAGGTAGCAGGCCAAGCAGCAGTTTTTAACCAAGGCAACATGTTTTTGAATTCAGCCAATCAATTTGAATCAGGCACTTAGGTACGAAAAACCAATTAAATTTAAATCTGATGGTTTTGACAACATAGGACCAATCATATTTTACAAAATATTGATATACGTCATCAAGGATATAAAAAGGTGACAGTTGGACAAAGCCCCAGAGCTAGCTGCTATCCGAGGCAAAGCTAACGACTCTCAGCTCTCGAGAGAATTGCTGACTCTCACATCCTCCTCTATGCCTTAGACAAAGCACCATCTAAATAACAATAGCACCAACTGCATAACTAGTTTATATTCCTGATATTCCTGACAAAAGAATCAAAGGAGAAGGTACAGAATATTCCCAAAGATATGTAACCTGGCTGTAGTTTTGAGAGGCTAAATGCTTTTTTTTAATATAAATGGAACTTGTATTTATTGGACTAGCATGCCAGTAGAAACTTGCTTTATTCAGGAATAGTTAGAAGAGATTTATTCAGTTTGTTAATAGCTTAGTCAATTTGTTCACTGTTAGAGTTAGAGAAATAAATTGTTACTTGTTGATTTTAAAGTCAGCATCAGGGATTTATTTTATTTAACCAATAGAAATTGCTGAAAGGCACGTTACACCACTTTCACATTCCTTTTTCAGATTATACGACGAGGCACTCCTCTTTGGGTGTTTTGGTTTTAGTTCTTGGGGGAGGGGAGGGGACAGGGTCAACCTCCACTTTATAACAAGGGTCATAAAACAGTCTTCTTAGATTTACCCTCTACCCATAACACCCATGTTTTTTGGTCCCATCTGCATCTCTACGTGTGCGTGAGGAAGAGTTTCCTAAGGGGGGAGGGGAGGGGAATTAACATTTTAAACTAGTTGAGGTAGAAGTCAACAGTTCATACTTGTTTACCAGTAGCTGGAGACTACTTATTTGTGATAAATAGCAATTCTTATTCGGTACAGAAACCTGGTTTGTATTTTCTGTTCACTTGGGTCTAGACAGGTAAATTGGGAAAATTTCATGTATTTTGATAAAATCTTTAACTTTTTTGTCAATGCCAGGAACAGCAAGGCCTGACTTCCAGAATGCTACCCCAGTGAGGCATGATATCTTGATGTTTTGAATGTTTAAAAATCTAGCAATCTCAGTATTGAACATACTCAACGACTGAACTTCAATAGCTTCCTGGGGAAGATTATGTCAAAGATGCACGATCCTCTGAATGAAGAAATTCCTCACCTCAGTACTAAATGGCCTGTCCCTTCACACACAGTCCCCTTGTCTTAGAGCCCCAGCAAGGAGAAACATCTTTGCTTCAGCTACTATGTCAATGCATGGAAGATGTTTGTATTTTGAATGAGATTACCGATCATTCTTTCAAACTCCAAGGAAAACAGACTCAATCTTTTAACCTTTTCTCATAGGACAATCCCTCCATCCCAGTAACAAAGTATATCTTTCCATAGATAAACAGGCCACAACTGCATAAGATACAAGCATGGTCTCACCAAAGGTGTTTCATAAGAACACATGTATTAGGAGCAAGAGTAGGCAATTCAGACCTGAGGCTGCCCACCACTTACAACCATCTTGGCCTTAATTCCACATTCCTGTCCATTCTCCATAAGACTTCAGCTCTTTACTAATTAAAAATCTGTCTATCTCACCCATAAATTTAGTCAATGTCCCAGCATCCACTGTACACTGGCGGTAGTGACTGACATAGATTCACAACCCTTTGACCCAGTAATTTCTCATCTGCTTCAAATCTGCTACCCTTTATGCTAAAACTATAACTTGTCAATCTAGATTGCTCCAAGAGAGGAACGATCCTCTCCACATCTACTTTGTTTAGCTCCATTAGCATCTTATATACCTCAATTCCGTCTCCTCTCATTCTTCTAAACTCAAGAGAATAAACGTCTAAACTATTCAATCTCTCTTCCTAATGCAGAACCAATCGAATGAATATCCTTTGAACTGCCTCTAATGCAACTGTATCCCTCCTCGAGTAAAGGGACCAAAACTGCATGCAATGCGCCAGGTGTGGTCTCACTGATGCCTTGTATTGTTGCAGCAACACTTCCCTAGTTTCATATTCTATCCCCTTAGCAACAAAAGCGAAAATTGCATTTCATAAAGATATACCAGAACTTCCTTACTTTCGTAATCTATGTCACATAAAGGAGGCCAAAAAGATCATCCATTTGGCTCTTCTGGCTGAAAATAGTTGCAAATCCTTCTGTCTTGCCTGCTATACAGGTATGTTAGATTTCCCCATCATTGATGACTCGAATATTTGCGGAGTACCTCCTTTGGGTAATTGACGATTAACCAACATTCACAACTGGATGTGGTACAGCTGCAGAACTTTTATCAGATTTTGAACCATTCTCATACATATGGCTCTGGTTCTGCAGCTTCAAAAGGCTTGCATTTTATCTTAAAATATGCATGGTGCCGCTATTGAATGCTCTCCTGCACAGCTCTTTGAACCAGGTTTGATGATCATGATATATATTCAGTATCCTTGCTAACCTCAGTGCCTCTTCCATATGGTGTTCAACAAGAAAGAATGCTGATTTAGAAGTTGAGGGCAAGTGACAGGTGATAATAGCTGGAGGTTTTCTTTCACGTATTTGGGGTCCAGAGAAAAGCATTGAGAACTTCCAGGACAATTCCCCCTTGACTGTAGGTCACAATCATCAATTCTGTGACTAGATTTTATTGTGGATATACTGTTGGATTTAAATTTTCTTGTTGCTGTGGTAGGATTTGAATTCACAAACCATTAACTAGACATCTAGATTATCTTCCAGTAACATTATTCGCTATGTTACTGTTCCCACGTGCACGCCTTCTTTCATGTAAAACCTTCTCTAATGTCACGTGACGGTAACCATAATGTATATTTTAAGCTTCAGAACTTTTTTATTCACCAGCAGGTGCACAATCTAACTTTACAATTAAATTTGCCAAGGTGGAGTGGATTTGAGCAGAAATTTTTTTCTTCAAGATCCTGACAATAGACATATAAGCTAATTGTAAAAAGCACTAACAATGTAGTTAAATTTGCCTGAATTATAGAAACAATATGAATGCCTTCTGTTAGTGTACTCTGTGTTAACTGTACACTTGTGATATCATGGTATACCAGGCTATAGGTCAAGCGCTGGAAAATGGACATTAGAATAGTCAGGTGATTGTTTTTGATTGGCATGTACTCCTTTATCTGTGCTGCAGACCTCTATGACTCTCTCTATGGATAATTTTTCTAGTAAATACCCAAGGCCTGACGAAGACTGTACTACCTTGCCTGTTCATTGTCCAGCATAAGTTCTCTTTTTTGAAGTAAATAAGATTTTCAAGAAAGTTACTGGTGTGAAGATTGCTTCAAAACATTCATCGTTAAATTAGGTGTTTCAGAGATAGGGTTTGGACATTTCACAGCCTGTTTCTGAATTAAACTAAATCATTTGTATTGGCACCCTTGCCATCCAGTTTTATGATATCACTGAAGAGTACCCAGTCCAAAAATGTTTCAAAAATTAAAGTTCATTAAAGAATGCGATATGAAACAAAATGTAGATCGCTGTTTATAAATAAACTGCAGAGAAGGCATATCTGTGTATTTTTTTAAAAAAATCTCATGGGTGTATTTGAAAGAGAGAAAGACTTGCTTGTATAGAGTGCCAGGAGAGTGTTCACAGTTCTCTGACCAACATTTTTCTATTAGCTAACAATTAAATTCAATTACCTGGTAAACTATTTAATTGCTGTTTGTGGAACTTTTGTGTAAATAGTTTGCTGCTTCCTATGTTGCAATGGTGACCACACTTCAAAATACCCTGGTGTCTACAGAAAGCTTTGGGACATCTCAAAGGTGTGAATCTGTAGTATATAATTACAACATCTTTTTACTGGAGAAGTAACAGTGTGAATTGTGATTGGTCTGGCTTTAAAGTGTTTGAAGCTGAATAAGTTTGCAACTTGTGTTTTGCATGGAATAAGTTGATGGTCCTAGGCTGGTAGTGTAAACAAATTTCACTTAATTATGAAATTGGTGATGGGATTAGAATAGCTCCTCTCTATTTCTGAGCTGCATCAAGTGAAAAAGGAGAACACATGATAGCTGGCAGGAAAATGATTACTAAAATAAATTAGCACTTTTTAAAATCCTTTTGTGGCATGTGTATGTCATTGGTTGGCTAGCATTTATTGCCTTTCCGTAATTGTCCTTGAGAAGGTGGTGGTGAGCTGCATACAAGAGCTGCTGCAGTCCTATTGCTGTATGTCAAGTATTCATAATTGTAATGTACTATTCCTGAGAATTTCAATATGATGTTTTCTCCTAGATGTAATAAAATATCCTGCTATCAATATTTCATGCATCCTGTTCAATCGGTTTTCATTTAATTTCTTTTTCTGGTTTATGTTACGAATCATGAAACCTACCTGGTCATTGTCCTGGCATTAAGTTACTTTTTAAGTAAAGAATATTAATAATTTTAAGTTTTTGTTCAGATAATTTTGATACATCTAGTTGGTTATTTTCTTTATCTTGTGGAATCAAGGTAGAATGATGACTCAATTACCATCGTATAAGTTTATCTGTTAGGGTAATCTCCAGTTTGAAATAGTTTGGGTTATTCCATCTTCTGAGACAAAAACAGAAATTGCTGGAAAAGCTCAGCAGGTCTGCAGCATCTGTGGAGTGAAATCAGAGTTCATGTGTTAGGTGGAGTAAACAGGGTCTGAGGAAGGGTCAGTCGACCCAAAACGTTAACTCCGATTTCTCTCCACAGATGCTACCAGACCTGCTGAGCTTTTCCAGCAATTTTCATTTTGGTCTCTGATTTACAGCATCCACAGTTAGTTTGGCTTTTATTCCATCTTCTGTTGTGTATTATCGAAATACTACGGTTGGGATTTATTGAGATTGAGGATTTGATCGTTGTGCAGCGTACTTGTCTGTAAATGCAGATATTTGAATATTGACCCAGAATCATGTTTTAAATCCACACTGAAGCAGCTCCCCATTCCCGTAGTTGAATGGATTGACAACATTTTGCTAGATTCTAAATAGTATTGGGGAGGTGACTGCAAGCGTAGGTGGGAGGAAGAAAAAAGAAGCACAGTAGTAAGTTCAAGGGGGAGTGGGGGTTTAAGGAAGAGACAGCTGTGAGGACATGGGAAGTTGGAGGAGGAGGCTACAAGACGATATGGTGTTGGAGGAGGATGTCCCAAAAGGGGGAGAGAATAAAGGAGAGAGAAACAGTCAATAAACAAATACTTATCTAACCAGAAACCTGGGAAAACTCAGAGATAATTCCTTGTAAATGAATATGAAATCTCTAATCTAAAACTGCATAAATTCAGGAACAACAGGGTAAGACATAATGAAATACTGCTGGTTGTAAAATTTAAGTCTTGAGATTGACTATATATGAGATGCCGTTAAGAACAGTAGTTGCCTGAATTAAAATGTTCTAATTTTATCGTATGCAACAGAACTGCATTAGTAGTGACCTCACTAACCTGTTGAAGGTATGTTTTGGGTGATAACTTGTGTTTTGAAGCGTGTGCCAGTTATTTTGCGATTAAAAAAGAACTTTTGACAACTTATGCCTGTTGTCTTGTGCCAATTTAAATACCGTAATTGGTAGAGGTGTTGTGGTAATGTCACGGGACTGCTAAACCAGAACTGGAGGCTAATGTTCTGAGGAAATAAGTTCAAATCTCTTGAGTGCTGATGGTGAAATTCTGAATTCAGTAAAATTTTAATGCAGGAGAATTTGAGAGTTTAAAATCAGCCTAATGGCAATCATGTAACCATTGTTGATCATTGTAAACACCCATTTGGTTCGTTAATATTCTTCAGGGTAGGAAATCTGCTACCTTCACCTGGTCTAGCTGACATATGACTCCAGACCCATAGCAATGTGACAGATTCTTATCTGTCTTCTGAAATAGCTGAACAATTACTCACCACTGGCGTAAGTTGTTGGGGGGGATTCACAAGGACAGGATTTACATGCATTTGAAAAGGCATGGGTTCATTAGGGATAGTCAGCATGGCATTGCGCATTGAAAATCATGTCTCACTAACTTGAGTTTTTTTAAAGCTGTGACAAAAAAGATTAATGGCAGAGTGTAGACATTGACACAGGAAGGATCACCAGACCCGAAATGTTAACTGTGTTTTTTCCTTCACAGATGCTGCCAGGCCTGCTGAGATTTTCCAGCAACTTTGTTTTTGTTCCATATAGTTAGCACCTGCAGTTCTTTCGATTTTTGTTTTGTTGATTACATAGACTGGAGCAAAACGTTCAAAAGGTTCCACATGGTAGACTGGTTAGTAAGGTTAGATCATGTGAAATTCAGTGAGTGCTAGCCAATTGGATACAAAATTGGCTTGAAAGTCGGTGACATAGGATGCTGGTGAAGGCCTCTGACCAGTGGTATGCCCCAAGGATCAGTGTTGGCTCCACTGCTTTTCATCGTTAGTATAAATGAATGGATGTGAATATAGAAAACATGGTTAGTAAGTTAGCAGATGGCACCAAAATAAGTGGTGTAGTAGACAGTGAAGAAAATTATCTCAGTGCACAACAGGACCTTGATCCAATGGGCCAGTGGGCTGAGGGGTAGCAGATGGCACATAAATGTGAGATGATGCATTTTGCTAAGGCAAACCAGGGCAGGACTTAAACACTTAATGGTGAGACCCTGGGGAGTGTTGCCGAACAAAGAGACTTAGGGGTGCATGCACATACTTCCTTGAAAGTGTTCGTGGGTAGACAGGCTGGTGAAGAAGGCATTTAGCGTGCTTGCCTTCATTGGTCATATCAGTGAATCTGAAGTTGGGATGACATGTTGCGGCTGCATAGGACATTGGTGAGATTTTACAGTACTGTGTACAATTCTGGTTGCCATTCTGTAGGAAGGATATTGTTAAATTTGAGAGGGTGCAGAAAAGATGTAGAAGGAAATTGCTGGGACTGGAGGGTTTGAGTTATGAGGAGAGGCCGAATAGGCTGAGTCTTTTTTATCTGGGGCGTCGAATGCTGAAGGTTTGACTTTATAGAGGTTTAATAAAATCATGAGAGGCATGAATTGGTTGAATAGCCATAGTTTTCTTCTTTAGGGTGGTGGAATGCAAAACCAAAGTGCACAGGTTTAAGATGAGAGGGGAAAGATTTAAAAAGGACCTAAGGGTTTTTTTTTCATGCTGAGGATAGTATGTGTATGGAATGAGCTGCCAGAGGAAGTGGTGGTACGGAAGGTGGGTACGGTTACAACATTTAAAAGGCATCTGGATGGGTATATGAATAGGAATGGTTTCAAGGGATATGGGCCAAATGGGACTCGGCCAGATTTTGATGTTTGGTCGGCACGGATGAGTTGGACCGAAGGGTCAGTATCTGTACTGTATGACTCTTAAATGATTCAGTTTGAGGGCGATGAGAGATGAGCATTAAATGTTGACTCAGCCAGCAACATCCACATCCCTTGAATTACCATGATGGAGCATCTAAAATTAGGTGTGCCAGCAAGCTTTTTTTTTGTTCCCTGCTCCAAATTCTATTCCCTTTCAAATTAGAGGAGCAGGGATAACTTGGGTTTAACATAAGAGAACTGCATGGTGTAGCTTGTTGCTCAACCACTCAGCATCTCAAAGAGCTTTACAGCCAATTAAATACTTTTGAGTTGCATCCACTGGTGTTGGTTCTGAGGCCAGACAAGATTGCAGAAAAAAGGAAGGATAAAGCTGTGGAGCAATTTTGAAAATAAACAGGAAAATTTTAAAAATTCTTTAAAAATCTAAAACATGAATTGACTGGAAGTCAGCCTCGGTCAGACAGCATGGCGTGATAGGTGTACAGGACTTTGCAAGTTGTCCTTAACTTAGTTTCTTGCTTTCATAGGCCAGACATTTCAATCAAACAATCTTTCTGCTCTGCATGTTTTGATATTTTTAAGTTCTTTCGTATGGGCTTATATACAGCTTTAAGAGAGTCAAGTGGAATGCAGAACTGAGGCTTGTGATTAGGAAAGGATGGACTGCCGAGTTGTGTGGTTATAGTCCAAGTAAACTCAGTTGTGATAAAAACAAAATAGGTAGAGGATGAGAGTGACAATTATCCTTGAGGATTGGATCACCACCAGTAACACAACAAACTTAGTCCCTCCTAAGAAAGAAGCACATGAACCAATTCCACTTTTCATCATTCATACTATGTCACAATGTCATCACATTTGGAAATTTCATCGTCTACTTACAAATACATTTACTTAGCAGTTATCCCAGCTAATATCACATTGCCAAGAAATGCTGCTTGCATCAGATTATCTAAGTGGCATTACCAGTGGGTTTGAAAAACAATGTTTACATGAAGTACAAGCCACGCACTACAATTTGTTGTTACAATTTGTTTTAAACTCACAGGAAATAACATATGGCACTAAAAATCATGGCAACCAAGATACATAAAGCACTTTTTAAATAGCTGGTGGGACTGCTGTCACCTGGTTTCACTTTTAACTACCTTAACCACAGCTGATTTATTGCAAAAAGGCTCTCGTCCTACTCCTGCGCTGTACCTTCAAATCCCCCAAGACTCTCTCCATGCCTCCCACTTTACTTTTCATCAACATGCTGTCCTCTGTCAATAGCATCCAAGAGCGCACCATTAGTTTTCGGATATGTGCTGATGATTCCTATCTCCATCTCTCCATCACTTCCCTTGATTCTTTCTGTGTTACTTGATTTTTAGACTGCTTAGGCATAAAGACTGACTTCCAGTACTGAATGAGCAGAGTTCTCCGTCAATTAAATGTTAGGAAAGCAAGCCTTTTTTTTTGTTCCCTGCTCCAAATTCTATTCCCTTTCAACTGATCATCCCTTTCCCTGGCAAAAATGAGATTGAACTGGTCTGATCACGGCCTGAGTGTAATGTTTGGCCCCGAAATGGACTTCTATACAGCCAAATGCCTGATCACTAAACTTGTAACATTTCAAAATATCTCTTTAGCATAGTTCTCCTTGCAATAATGTAACCTCATTTAACCACTGGTTAGACTTTCATCCTGTTACTCTAGATCCTGTGTTGTATTGTACAATTTGTAGTTTTCCACATTACATTTGATTGAACTGTTTATGAAATATAGTCACTGTTAATGAAATACAGTCACTGTTAATAACTTCAGTTTGGGGAGTTGCATGGCGCAAATTTCAATGCTGATTTTGAACACTAGATAGGCAAGACAACTTTGCCAAAGGAATTAGAGAAAGTGCATTCACAGAAATACAACATTCAAGAAATCTGTGTTTTTAAGCAATTGTTCGATTACTTCAGAGAATGGTTTTCATTTCAAACAGTGACAACTTCAGCTGAAGTGTGTGTATGTTTCTGGACTAACTCTTAGCAAGGTTTCAAAATTGAAGTGCCTCATGTTGCCAGAACAGTAAAACTACAGAAAGACTATTAGCAATTGTAGTAATTGGAAAGAGTACCAGGTGGATCTCACTTAATGAGTTCCCTGACTGGGGTTGTTAACCTGGGTCAACTGGGAGTCCTGGCTGACAGTGGTAAACAAGAGTGTAAGGGAGTCACCTCAGTCTAGGGACTGGCTCTGAACTAGGTGGTCAGAGTCCATGTACGGTGCATGGGTAAATAAAGGGTTACTTGGTGACAGGATACCACCCTCCATGGAGTTATTTCTGCATAGTTCCAGAATTATTTTATAAACTATCAAAACAGAAAAGTTTGGAAAAACAGAGTAGCGATAAAAGACGTAACAGAGTACGCGATACAAGAGTAGCAAACTATGTGGTAAATGGAAAAGCCTGGGGAAAATTGATACACAGAGAGATCTGTGTGTTCAGGTCCATTGCCCCCTGAAGGTGGCAACGCAGGTGGATAGAATGGTCAAGGCGGCATACGGCATGCTTTCATTCATCAGACGGGGTATTGAGTACAAGAGTTGGCAGGTCATGTTGCAGTTGTATAGGACTATGGCTCGACCATATTTGGAATACTGCATACAGTTCTGGTCGCCACATTACCAAAAGGATGTGGATGCTTTGGAGAGGGTGCAGAGGAGGTTCACCAGGATGTTGCCTGGTATGGAGGGTGCTAGCTATGAAGAGAGGTTGAGTAGATTAGGATTATTTACATTAGAAACACGGAGGTTGAGGGGGACCTGCTTGAGGTCTACAAAATCATGAGAGATGTAGACAGGGTGGATAGCAAGAAGCTTTTTCCCCCCAGAGTGGGGGACTCAATTACTAGGGGTCACGATTTCAAGGTGAGAGGGGAAAAGTTTAAGGGACATATGCGTGGAAAGTTCTTTACACAGAGGGTGGTGGGTGCCTGGAACGCGTTGCCAGCATAGATGGTAGAGGCAGGCACGATAACATCATTTAAGATGTATCCAGACAGATACATGAATGGGCAGGGTGCACAGGGATACAGATCCTTGGAAAATAGGCAACAGGTTTGCATAGAGGATCTGGATCAGCGCAGGCCTGGAGGGCCGAAGGGCCTGTTCCTGTGCTGTAATTTTCTTTGTTCTTTGTTCTTGTTCTACTTAAATTTGAAGGTGGTGATTCATAATGGTGTTCCATAATGATCTGCACTAGGGGAATCAACCATTCTCTATATTTAATGCCCTAAATTACACGAGACAGTCATATAAATCCAAGTTTGCTGATGGCACAAAGATTATTGGCATACTAAATAGTTAAGTAGCATAAGGAGCGGCACAGTGGCTCAGTGGTTAGCACTTCTGCCTCACAGCACCAGGGACCAGTGTTCGATTCCAGCCTCGGGCGACCGTCTGTGTGGAGTCTGCACATTCTCCCTGGGTCTGTGTGGGTTTCCTCCAGGTGCTCCGGTTTCCTCCCACAGTCCAAAGATGAGCAGGTTGGGTGAATTGGCTATGCTAAATTGCCCATAGTGTTCAGGGATGTGTAGATTAGGTGGGCAACGAGGGATGCTCTGAGGTTTGGTGTGGACTCGTTGGGCCACATTGTAGGGATTCTATGATTCTATGATAAAACAATTACAGCACAAAACTACAAACAAAAAAACTGATTGATGCAGATGGATTTCAACATGGGCAAATGTGACGTCGTATTTTTTGGACCGAAATGAATATCCAAGTGCTAATTCGAGGACAGAATTCTAGCAGATGTCCAAAAATGCTCACAGCCCATGTACACAGAAGACTAAAACGTATAAACAAAAACAAAAGGCAAATGAAACTTTAGCCTTTAAAACAACAGCTTAAAAAAAAAGGGAAAGTTGCGCTTCAATTACACAAATCCAACAACTGTGGTGATGTATGGTTCTCGGCACTGAACCATAGAAAGCACGCAATAATCTTGAAAGAAGCACAGTACAAATTCACCAGAATGTTACTACATGAATTATGAGGAGCCATGGTGCAATGTACTCTTGTTATTCCCTGGAATGCTGGAGGCCAAAGGTGATTTAAGGATTTTAGGTTTTGAAAGGAATTATTATGGTGAAGATTCTTTTTCATCAGGAGATGGAATCTAGGTCAAAGGGACATAATCTTTAAGTTAGAGTCAGGCTATTCGGGAGAGAAGGTAGGAAATGCGTCGACATGAAAGGGTGGTAGAAGAATGCAACTCTGTCCCACAAAAAGCAATAGTAGTCTATTGTAGAATTAATAGATTTTTTATTAACTTTAAATTTGAGATTAATGATTTTTTTGCCAGATAAGAGTATAAGAGGACAAGGGGCTAAGACAGGTAGATAGAGTTAAGAATCAGATCAGCCAAAAATCACACCACTTGGAAGAACCTTGTATCGAACACTCCACTTCAAATGCACTTCTGGGTTTCATGTTATAAAAACAATAAATAAACAGTGGAGACAGACCTGAGACAATTGACAGGGATAAAGAAAGAAGTGCATGGTATACCTTTTGGGAAAGGATTGGCACGAGTCTCTTTTCTTTTCAAAAGAAAAGGCTAAGGCAAGACCGAACGGACGTCATTAAAATTGGGAAAGGCTTTAACAGAGTGGATACAGCAATAGTGCTTCCTCTTGGGGCTAAGAGCACAACTAGAAGCTATCAACAGAAGACGGTGACCAAGAAATCCAACAGGGAATTCAGAAGGAAACATCTTTATCCAAAGAATGGAGAGAATGTAGGACTCACTACCACAGAGACCGTTTGAAGGGAAGTAAGCTAGACCAGTACAAGAGTGAGGGGGAAGTGGGGTATGGTGCCAGCTTTAAATCCAGTGAAAATGGGAGGCGGCTTGAGTGGAGTATGAACACATCTATTGACCAGTTGGACCCAAATGGCCTGTTGCCACGTTGCATCTTCTATGTAATCCTATACAGGAGAAACTGGAAGAGGCGAATGTCCTGATTCTGTTCTATATCACTGCACGTAGTGATTCTCTTGTGAATTTTTATAATGCTATCCTAAGTGTGTAGTAAGTTCCAAAGTAAGATCACTCATGGGTTTGAATAAACTATGTAAGCAATTTAAGTACGTTCAAAACAAAATTGAATAAAAGTGGCTTCAAATGTTTAACTGATGGAACAGTTAGAATTCCCAATGATTCTTCCATGAAAAGTTTAAACTTCCAACTCAATGATTGTGGCATGTACATGCACACTACATGCGTTTTCCACAATATAAGTACATGAAAATATTTTTCTTCCCTTAAGTGGCCATGCTTCATGTGTGAACAAAGACATGGTTACCCTGTCAAGTTCATTTTTGTCCCTGGCCTTCAAGGGTTTGTCAATTGCATACACAGCAGAAAAACTGTCTTCTCTGACCTTAACACAGGCAGCAACCACAGTTCTGAGATTAGCTTGGTAAACACTATGACTGGAGATGAAAAAGCTCACGTTTTTGATCGGCATTGTTGAACTGCTTAGCTTACTTTCAAGCACAATAGACATTTAAGTAGCTCACAGAACCAAACAAAGATTCCTTTTGCAAAACATCTTGCTTTCTGTTAACACTGATGTAAATTGCACAATCCTGCTTCCAATGCAGAGTTTTGCTGCTACAAAAACTAAAATTATACTCCTTTTCTTAGAGCAAATCTCAGTTCAGCTTATATCTTTCTCAATATCATTTTCCTTCGCAACAAAATGATTTAACCCTCCACTTACATTTCCAAAAAACTGAGATTTAGATAATAAACAACAAATCAATCAATGCATCCTGGGTGGAAGAAAGATATTGGACCTTAATTTGTACTACTGTGTATATTACTCAGCATTCATGATTTTCAATGAATACAGTGGCCACAGTGACACTAAACTTTAGATTGAACGCAAGTGGACACGATCAAAAAGCACCGTCCAAACTTAATTAAATGTACGGTATGTTTAGAAAAAGTTTTACTTGAATACACGACTCCTGGTTTTTCTGAATGCCAATTTACATGGGCCAAAATATAAAACAGCCTCTTCAATTCAAACCCATTGCTAATCATTTGCAGAGGCAAACACTGAGTTTGCATTGCAAGCTTAAGAGATTAGGCAAGCCCTTATAGCATACATAACCCATAGTGATGAAAACTACCAGACATATCTCAAGGAACTGCACACAACTTTTTTTTTTAGCCACAAGCAGTAACACTGGGAGGAAGCTGAATACAAATCATTCTTAAATTATCACATTTCATGCATGCAATATTTAGAGCATTTTACATTTAAAAACAAAATTCCTGCAAAAGCACACAGCTAAATGTACAAAGTGTTTTTACAAAATGTTATTTTTGGACTATTTTGTAGCAGCTACAAAGCAGACTGCAGTGCAACTTGTTCAAATCAATATTTAACTTGAACCTCAGGTCAGTTTAACTGATAAGTCAATTAGACAAAATTTATAAATATTGAGATCTCTCAAAACACAACACAAATTCCTCAGACCAAGTCAAGAGAGTGTATGGTACAGTATAATTAACCAAGGTGGTCAGTTGTCTTCACTCTGCAAGGAGGAGTGTAAATATTTTAAAAGTTGTATTTGCGTTTCAGTCCTGTCAATGAAATACTTCAGTCTCTTAAACAACTTGAACCAAAGATGCATAATTGCAAAATGGCATCAAGAAAGAGAGATGGAAAGAAAGGGCAACTGTTTGAGTCAACAATCTGCCCTCACCGCCTCTGCTCACTGCCAAGGTCCTCACTGTAGGAGTGCCTACAAAGCTAGGTCAGAGACCGCAAGCCTATCACTGAACACACAGCAAATGCTGACATCTCGTCTACACTCAGCCATTTGCAGGAAAACGTTATGCCTGTCAAGGGATTGCTGATAAATAGAAATTTTTAAGTAACATCTACACTGGAGAATTTTCACTTTCTATTACTTCCCAACAATTCTGCTGAAAAGAGATAAAAGGTACTGCAGATGCTGGAGAATCCGAGATAACAAGGTGCGGGGCTGGATGAACACAGCAGGCCAAGCAGCATCATAGGAGCAGGAAAGCTTGACGTTTCGGGCCTAGACCGAGCTCCAATTCTGCTGAAAAGCCTACTTATTACCGATAAACATTCTCAGATTCGACATGTACAATCAATGCATCATCTACATCACTACTATAAGATAATACAATACACCATCATTTTCAGTCTGTTGTTAAAATCCATAATTACTAAGGGAGTATTGCTTATATGAAGATGCTACCCCTTCAGATGAGACATGAAAGTGAGGACCAATTTCATTCTTCAGGATTTCAGGAGAGTAGGGCTGTACACCTGTTTGACTAAAATTCCTCCTTCAGTCAACACCATTCAAAACCAAATGATTTGCCTATCTACTTTCTTGCTGCATGTGGGTTCTGGCTGTGCATCAAAATAGTTGCTGAATTTGCAGACGGCGCTTCAAAAGTGACTGACGGGGTATGATAACTGGACGCCTTGAAGATCCAGGAGAACATAACTGTAGGATCTCTTTTCCTTCTCAGTTATTTGAATGTACAAGAATTCCCCAAAGTTGGGTTACTGAATTTGTACTGAAGTCCTCCCTCTTCCTGGATGTTGTCACTGAGCAAATGAGAAGGAAAATACAATGGTCAATGAAATTTGCAGCTGTCATTGAACGGTAGTAGAGATGATGACACAATATTAAAGTATCTGGAGAAAAGCACCAGATGACAGCGGTGTGAAGATCAGCAGACCAAAGAGCCAATTGGTGTACTGTCAGTTTCAACTGCTAAAGATGACCAGAGAGTAAATTGTAAAAAGTTACAAGTGAATACTTGGAGAATGCGAGCAATGTCAATCACCTGGGTTCAGTGGTAGCTGAATGTGGGAATGTGTAAACAGAATTAAACTAACAGATTACCTCTCGTTAGAGTAACTAGAAATGCAGCAGAATCTTACATGACAGCAAAGTATTGCTGAAACTGAAAGGAAAAATGTATAAGGCAGCTGTGAGTCCTTGTATCAACTCGGGCAACATCAAGAAACAAAGAACAGATGCTGTGAAAAACTCATGGAATAACAAGAAAAGGGAAAAATCACGAATCAGCACACAGGGTCAGTGAAGTCGAAGGAGCAACAAAGAAAGTAGCTGATAAGAGATAAACACGGTATGGCGATTGCAGAGACCAAGAAGAATTGTAGATAGGTGAGTGATCAACATGGGACTGCCAGGATAAGGAGAACAGGAAAGCCTAAGTTGAGATGAAACGATGCGGTGATCGAAGACGTAAACACTACAGGTTGCAAGACAAATGGATAAGTGACAGGAGGAGATGGAGAGAGAGATCAACCAGCACTGTGATGACCCCAAGTAAAACGTAAGGAACAAAAAGGAGAATTTCACAAAACGTCCTCGATTTCAATTTTTTTTGCAAACGCATTCTGTCGAAAACATTAACTTGATTAACTTGCAACAAAAACAATTTTTCCAAGATTTGGTCATCTTGGTCGTTCCTTGGTTACTAAATTATCATATTACAATGTAGGAGTACAAAAGGAAAGGAATTATCCATCTTCCAGTCACTTCAATAACTTACACCTGTTTTGCGTGATCAGACATGGATTTTAAGCATTCCCTTCTTCCCCTCATACATCATGAATGGGTTTTCCATCGAACAGGGAAGTCCCAAACCAAACAACTATACCTTCCTGCAGACAAGTCAACATGTGAAGAATTAAATGTAGGAGTACTGTGAGGCTGACACATGTAATCAATCATACAAAAACTCAAAGGCGCCATCATGCAGCCCTGTAATTTCCTTCCCTCCTTCTCCTCACCCTCCTCTAAAGACCACATCACACTGCTACTTCCAGTTTCAAACATATCACGCCCACAAATCATTGTTAAACTCTTCAATTTTGCAGACAATCAACGTATTTTGTTCCTAGTAAAAACTTCAAACCTTAATAACCATCAGTATCTGTCAACAGACTTTTCTCCTTCGCACTTTTTATCTATTTCGCTTCATGTACGCCTCACTGCTCGCTTCAGTTCCTTCTCCTTAGTAAAAATAGTTCAAGTTTAGCCACAAATTTGAAAAAAAGCCACAAATTGTGAAAAATACACGACTTTGCACGTGTTACAGCATTTTAAACCACAGAATCGTAAAAGAATAAAACATCGCATCGCTAAATGGTCACCAAGTCACGAAATATGAAGTGATTCAAACAAATACAAATGTTTAATTAGATTAAACTGATGTTACTATTTAAAATTAGACATATTTAAAAGCTTCCTCTATTAGCAATAGCATGCGTGATCATCTATATGGCTAAAAAAGGACGAGAACGCCAGTCAACTTGACCAGCTTGCTGGAATTTGTTACTGACATCTTGTCAAAATGTACACCAGAAATTTCCAGTTTTCTCTCAAAAGAAAATTCTTTGTACTAAAAATAAACCTACCTTGTGAAGTTCATAGTTTTTCAGTACGCTCATTGAAGTGAAAAGCAACTACCACATACTTCAGTTAGATTGAGCAAATAAAACTCCTGTTCTATCTGCAGTTTAAACAAATGTGTCTCCTCCCCTTAACCTCTGCATCAAGCTGCAGCATATTGGCAAATGTTCACTGTGGTTTCATAATTTTAGAATACACTTCACTCTGCACCTGGCATTGTTGTATCTGACCTGGAAACTGAGGGACAAAAGTAGAGAAAAACATTAAATGCACCTGCACTAATTATTCTGGCTTAATGGTCAAGCAAAACGCAGGAATCATTTCCAAAAAATTCTTTTTCTAAACTTGCTTTATCTATCAATCTCCTCACTTCCCACTCTTTTGAAGGAATGAGTCACTGCGAGGGTACAGATGCACAGTACTAATCCTCCTCAACCACTCTGCCCAAGTGAATAAGTATATAACCACAAAGTAATAACAGACTCTTGGAAGTAAATGCTCAGAGCTCTGGAAACACTAGTATAAAAAAGATAAACTGCAGCAAAACCCAAAAGCACCAACAGTAGGTAATTCAATTACGTAGATCCCCTTAATCAACTGGGGACCAGTTTTCAGTAAACTGAAGTTCATTCTGAATGACTTCTGGACATTGGGTGTCGTTTTATTACCCCAGCTTTAAAGCTAGTATGTTGGCATCTTGCTCCAGAGTTGTGGTTGGTTAGTACCGAAGAGTCCAATTACAGCAGCTGGTGATCAAGACCATGTTATAGCTTACAAATATAATTTGGATTTGAGACAATGGTTTTCCTAAGAGAAGAGAAATTTGATGGAGTTACAACATATTCTGATAGCATTGTCTGAAAAGGTGAGTGGCGAGCCAAAGTAAAATGATCACTTTCTGAGAATGAAGTTTTGCTGGTTTTCAGAGGCAATGGCTTACTGGTTTTGTCAATGGGCGAGTAATCCAGAGACCCAAGCTAATGCTCTGGCAACATAGGTTTGAATCCCACATGGCAGATGGTGAGACTGGAATTCAATAAGCATCTAGAATCTAAAAGCTGGCCCAACAGTGATCATGTAACGACTCTCAATTGCCATTAAAAGCCCATTTGGTTCAGAAATGTCCTTCAAGTAAGGTGAAATAAACTCGAGGCCAGTATCCAGTCACTAAGTCACCCTTTATTTACACATGCATAGTATCTGACACTGGTTCTAGCTTCCACCGAGCCAGCTCAGCAAACAGAACTTCTGATGCTCCTGTTTATATCTGTCAGCCAGGGCTCTCTGACTGAACCTGATTAACAGCCCAACCAGCAATCTCATTCTATGCAGTCCACCTGGCTGACCTCATAACAATCATTATATGCTCCCCTCTAACTCTGGAGACTCAGGTCTAATATTTTTCATGTAGCCTCTCCTGGGCCATTTTTGCACTAGGTCCGGTTCTTCCAACTCAGCCTTGGAAATGAGCCACGTGTACCTGGCCATAGGCTGCTTCTTATGCCTGAAGCATCTCAGAAGAAATTCATCCTCTTCAGGTGATAAAGGCATCAGGGCTGTGACACCTGTCATATCCATCGCAGACTGACGTTTCTTCAATGCTATATGGAGTGGGGAGAGCCCATGGGTTCCGACAGTCTTTCCGGCTGTTCTTGAGGGGCCTGGTATCTTTTGCTCCTGCCCCATTTGCAAGTTGGCAGCTTTCATGTGGTCCACATGCTTGCTTAGGACCGCCTCACCAACCCGAACCTGTACATCACGGGACCTGACTGTGCCTCTGAAACATGTTAGGCCATTTCCATGGTTTCAGCACCAAACTTCATCCCTTGAAGTTAATGGTCTCTCTCGCTTAGAGAAGTCTTGTTTCAGACATTGGCAATCCTGAAGTGGTTTTACCCTCGCTCCAGGTCCAGGAAACCAGCCTTAACCTGGCGCTGAGTCTTGTCCATATAAGCAACTCTGCTGGAGCTATCCCTAGAATTACATGAGGAGTGGTCTGATAATCAAATAGTAACCAGGTCAGTTTGGTATCGAGTGAAGCTGCAGGTTGTTTCTTTAAGCCTGCCTTCAAAGCTTGGACTGCTCTTTCTGCTGACCATTGGACAACAGATGGTATGAAGCTGTCCTTGTAGACCAAATACCATTCGACTTTAGCAAATACTCTAACTCCCTGCTGGTAAATGATGGCCCATTTTCTGTGGTTAGCACTACCGGGAGCCCGTGTATTGTAAAAGATGCCTGCAGCTTTCCCATCATCGTCCTCGTGATTGACCAATGAACTTTATGCATATCCAATCACTTTGAGTGGGCGTCCACAATGACTAAGAACATTGAGCTCATGAAAAGTCTGGCATGGTTGATATGTAACCAAGTCCAGGGTTCACCTGGCCATTCTCACAAATGTGAGAGAGCTGCTGGTGGTCATTTTTGTCCTCGTTGGTACTTTGGGTACTGCCCCACCAACACAGCTATGCCTGCATCCAATCCTGGCCACTTGGCATAACTTATCAACATCTTCATTTTGGGCACCCATGGTGGAATTCAGCCACTATCAAGTGGTAACCTTTGTTTGGGACAATCACTCTTGCTCCCAATAATAAAATGCTGTCTTCTACAGTGATCTGGTCTCACCAGATCCAGAAAGGTTTCAATTCTGGCTGTGATAGTTCTTTTGTTCCCCCCTCACCACCAGCTCTTTTAGTTTTGCCAGGACCAGATGTTTTTCAGTCCACAGTCTTAATATTGTCAGTAGTGACCGCAAGGGTGTCCATAATAGTTTAAAACCAGAATGGATTCTCTCAGTGACAGCACCACAGGTGGCGGCGGTGGCGTTCACATTTGATACTTGGCTTCCAGGGCGGTGTTCCAACTTGTAGTTCTATGTACTTTGAATGACAGTCCGCTGCTGAATTCGACTTGAAGCTATGGGCGACAGGCATTGTCCTCCTTGAAAAGCCCTAGCAGGCGTTTTGTGGACTGTTTCTATTACAAATTTACACCCGTAAAGATGTTGGTGGAACTTTCTCACACCATAGATAACCGTCAAACCTTCCTTCTCTATCTGGGCATATTTATGCTCTGCATCAGCCAAAATTTGTATGCTATTGAGCGTTCCTCTCCTTTGGGCCAAAGTGAGCCAACACTACCCTCGCTACATACAGGGAGGCATTGGATGTCAGCAACAGACCTCGAATGGGATTATAACATGCCGACACTTTAAGACGAGATCTGCTTCATCACTTTCCTGACAGCTACATCTTGGCTACATGACCATTTCTAAGGCTGACCATTTTTCAACAGCAGATGCAAGGATGCCAGGATGGAGGACAGGTTACACATGAACTTTCCGTAACAATTCACTAATCTGAGGAAAGATCTAAGCTCTGATACAGATGCAGGAGTCACGGCACCTTTGATTTGCCCTCACTCCATCTTCCAACAGGTGTGACTCAGTCCTGTCAACTCTGTAATGCAAGGTGGTCATTTGGGCTGAGTGGAACACACCACCACCATGGAAAAATATCCAAGGACTATGTGAAGTTTTCTCAATGTTCTTTACTAGTCTTCCCTGTTATTAACCCGTCATCCAGATAAATGGTAACCTGAGGTAGACCTTACAAAATGTTATCCATCATCCATTGAGAATGGCACAGGTTGATGATATCCCAAATGGCTGTCTCATATCCTGGTAAACTTTTATGGGTATTAACAGTAGCATACTTCTGGGAATTCTCAACTAACCACAACTGCAGATACACATGGCTCATGTGATGCTTCATGAAGGATAAGCCCACTCCCCCTCCGGCTTTGTATACAAGTCCATTCTGCAAACTGTAGTGGCTTGATGATTCCTTTATTTTCCAGCCTCCTGATTACTGCCTCTGCTTTTGCATGCAAGGAAAACAGCACTGGATGGTCCTTGCAGAATTGTAGAATTGCTTTCTGACAAAATGCATGGTGGCCTTGGCTCCTCTGACAGTCCCTAGACCTTCCTGAAACACCTCTTAGGTATTAAATTAGGGCTTCACTCAGGCAGCCAATTTCGAATTGAAAAATGTTGAGCCAATCAAGGTGAATCTCTCTCAACCAATTTTTCCCATCAAGCTTGGGCCCGAATTTGTTACTACAACAGTGGTAACTGAACCAGCTGCTTCACCAGACGAGGCCAGAATTGAAGTTGAACCCTTAATCTGTAAAGATTACCCAGTACAGGTTCTCTGTCTAGCTAAGGTCTTACACAAACTTCAGGGTTGGAGTCTAGAGCAAATTTTATCAAAGACTGCTTCTGCAATCACTGATACAGCTGCGCCAGTATTAACTCCATTAGAATCGTGTGACTATTTAACCAGGCCTCTGTTTTGATTTGTTCCGATTGGATAAGCACTTTTAACTGTTCCAAGCCAGATGTAGGTGGACTTTCCAGGATGTACACTCTCCAAGACAACAGCTCGAGTTCTCTTACTCAATTCAGGCCTCATGGGACTCTCTTGCTGTATCAAGTCCACATATCGGCAGCAGCTGCAATAGTTTTCCCGCCCAGATCCTGAAGGAAATTTTAACCATTTGGCCGAGACTTAGCTTTGCTTTGGGATTTTGCTGTGGACTGACCTTAAGTCACTCTGTTCAGGATATATCCTGAGTGAGGCTATGCAATTGCCTGCACTCAAGTGGTAACCCCCAAGCTCAGTGAGCCTGGCAAGGATGTCTATTTCCACTGGCATACCCTGTAACTCATATGCTCCACTTGCCACATTTTCCAATGATAAAGCCAGTTGCAGTGCCTGTTTGAAGTCCAACTGGGCTTCTGCTAGTAGGTGTTTTTGCATGGTTAATCATTAATCCCGCATGCCAAACAACAGTCTCTTAGCATCTTACTAAGAGTTAAACCAAAGTCACATGCCTCTGTCAGTCATTTTAACCTCAAAAATCCCAACAGAGATTCCCCTGGTTCTCAAACTGCCAAGTAAGACTGATAGAATCTGAAGAGGCTTGGGGTCATAATATTATTTAACTCAATCTGTCAAGTCCTGAAAGGTTTTAGTATCTGGTGCCGCAGAAAAAAAAAAAATCAGGCTCTTAATAACTGAAAAGGTTGGTGGGGCACACGCTTTCGAGAGAATTCCTTGTTGCTTTTCATTTGCCCAGAAAAAATAACACTCTTTCCACATACTGAGCCAGTCCTTAATGACATTATTGGACAAGTCAAGCTTCCCAAATAAAAGCATGATGTCAGAAACGCTTATCCCAACTCAAAGATGATTGTTGTGAGCAAATATCTTCAGGAGCGTTTTTTTTCCCCTCTTGTCGCCACTGGAATAACTCCGCAGAAGACAGCATCCCATCCCCAAGTCACCCTTTAGTTACACATGCATAGTACTGGTCTGGCCTCCTCACAGCCAGAACCTCTGACACTCCTGTTTACATCTGTCAGCCAGGGCTACCTGATCACGAGTTTAACAGACCCAATCAGCGAACTCAAATTCTACAAGGTCCACCTGGCTGACCTAGTAACAATTACTACAAAAGAAAGTTGGCCGTTCTTACCCAGTCTGTTGAATACTAATGCTGGCTGAGCCAGTGATGCCAACATCACATGAATGAATGAAATAAAGAACAAGAGGTTTCAAACTGATGCACATACCCTGGCACCAAGGCCACTAAAGATATTCAAATATGAAACAGTATTAACCAATTCTTTCCTCAAACTTCAAGTTTCCAACTTTGGTTGTTGTCTCCCTTCAAACTTGAGTTTCAGCAGTATACTGTAGAAATTATTTCTACTATTATTCATTTTCGGAATATGGGCACTGCCAGCATGTGTTGCCCAATCCAAGATGCTTTTAAGTTTAATACAGTTAAGAGGCTTGCTGGTAGGTCAATTGCATGTAGCTGAAGCCTTATAATTTGGCTAAACAAATTATGGATAACTGCAGCCTTCCCTCAAGGACATTGGTGATCCAGTTGGGATTTTATGAGAATCAATAGCTTCATGGTCTCTCTTTTTTGCTGAGTTGTCCACTGGCTTTTCGTTTCCAGATCTTATTTGTAATGTGAATTCAAATTCTTTTATTTCTGTGATGATATTTGAATTCACTTGGTCGATGCGTCAAGGTACCAGACTCTCCCTCCACATGACTGTGCCACCATCAAGATGAGCTACTTGTCTAGAAACAAAGCAGAGTAGGGATGAAAGGAAGTTTTTCACACTGGAGGAAAGTACAAAGTGGTGTTCTTCAAGGATTAGTGTTAGAACTTGTATGAATGATTTGAACATTTGGTCAAGCTCAGGGGTTAAGCTAACACTGAGGTAAAGTACAACATAATTAAAGTCATAGGAAACTTGCAGACTTAACCGCTCAAAAGTTGAAATAACTTTAACTACGATGCTTGTAAGGGTGATATACTTTGGTGGGAAAAATAGAAACATGATCTACACAATAAAAATAAGGAACTGCATGGAGATAGAAAAGCAAACAGAGCTAGAACTAAATTGATAAAAGTCATTAAAAGACGCACAGACCAGCAAAGCAACTAAAATGCAAACAGGGCATTCGTATATTTTCTACGGTTGTAGAATTCAACAGGAATGGAATTATATTGAGCCTGCATGAGATCCTGTATCAGGCAAAATTAAGAACATTGTGTAGGGTCTGGCCTCTGTACTACACAAAGGACATACAAGTGGCTACAAAAATGATTTACAAGGATGGTACCAGAACTGAGAGATTACAGCTATTACAGTAAAGATTATACACGTTGGTGCTTTTTCTTTTGTAAAAGAAAAGATCTGATAGGAGTTTTTTAAATTTACAAATGGTGTGGACAGGATAGATCTGGGGAGAATGTTCCTAACTGTAGAAAATCCTAAACGTTGAGCCTTAAATACAGCAAAGTTACAAATGAATCCAAGAGGAAAGCTAGGAAATATTTCCTTTTCAGAGATGTCAGAACTTGCAACGATCAATCATAGGAAGTGTGCTGTTTTCAAAAGGAAACCAATTAAGTATCAGCAGAAAAAGGAAGAGAAAGAGACACTGACATGTTGAGATTTCGTTGGTGGAATGAGAGAAAAGTCATGTTATGATGGGATCCATGAGTTCAAAAGCTTTCTTTTTCCCCCTCAGGTGGCCTTAGTTTAGGAAATGTGGTCAGCATGGATGAGAGATGAAAGGTACTGCAGATGCTGGAGAATCCGAGATAACAAGCGTGGGGCTGGATGAACACAGCAGGTCAAGCAGCATCATAGGAGCA
>JAHRHZ010000273.1:5971745-5982288 GCA_024137785.1 Ginglymostoma cirratum | reverse complement strand
CAAGCATGGGGCTGGATGAACACAGCAGGTCAAGCAGCATCATGCTGCTTGACCTGCTGTGTTCATCCAGCCCCACGCTTGTTATCTCAGCATGGATGAGTTGGGTTGAAGGGCCTGTTTCTGTGCTTTATGACTCTATGACCAAAAAGAGACCAAGGAAGTAAAAACGAAAGATGAAATTGGAAAGCAAAACTTTTAGGTGACCAAACCTGCTTGAAGTTATACAGAAGGGACGTAAAGTCATCTATGTTCAGTGGTAGAAGTTGATAACTGCAGTGTTTGCAGTACAAATAAAATTGAAGAATCCACAAGTCGAGATTCAGCAAATACAGTTCTATTGCAGGTGTTAAAGATAACATTGATCCATAGAATCCCTACAGCGTGGAAACAGGCCATTCGGCCCAAGAGGCCTACACCGACTCTCTGAAGAGCATCCAACCCAAACTCACCCTCCTACCCTATCCCTGTAACCCTGCATTTCCCATGGCTAATCCACCCAAAGTACACATCTCTGGACATTATGGGCAATTTAGCTTTCCAATCCACCTAATCTGCATATCTTTGCACTGAGGGAGCAAAGCAGAGTACCTTAAGAAAACCCATGCAGACACAAGGAGAATGTGCAAATTCAATGCAGTTGCCCAAGGCTGGAATTGAACCCAGGTCCCTGGCACTGTGACGCAGCAATGTTAACCATTGATCCACCATATCCTCCCCCTTGATCTACAGCATCCAGAAAATAACAGGTGCAGTTGAGCTAATTCTGCAGACATGTCATTTTGTTTTCAAGACTGTGTCCTTGCAACTTGGGTTTGACCTGTGTTGTTGCCAGCTGGGATTCAGACTGAATCATAAAAGGAGGGGAGCTGAAATTCTTTGTGAGAAAGACAGGCCCTTGAAGGTTTTTGCAACTGAGTTTGCTAACCTACCGGCAAAGTAGACATCTCAGCCAACTTTTTCAAAATTCATTCATGGGACATGGGCATCACTGACTGACCAGCATTTATTGACAATCCCTGGTTGGCCTTGAGGTGGCGACAGCAAGCTGCCTTCTTCAACAGCTGCAGTTTATGTTCTGTAGGTTGACCTTTTAGGAGGGAATTCCATGAGTGTGACCCAGTGGCAGTGAAGGAACAATGATATATATTGCTAAGTCAGGATGATGAGTAGCTTGGAGGGGAACTCCAGGTTGTGATGTTCCCATGTATCCATTTGTCCCTGCAGGTGGAAGTGATCATGGGCTTGGAAGGAGCTGTCTCAGAATTTTGCCAAAGATTCTGTCGTGCATCTTGGAGATAGTAGACGCTGTTAGTAGCGAATTCGGTGGTGGAAGGAGTGGATGCTTGTGGGTGTGATGCTAATCAAGCAGGCTGCCTTGTCCTAGACAGTGTCAAATGTCTTGAGTGTTTTTGCAACTAGACTCAAAATTTTAGTTATATCTACCATTTAAAATGCTTTTCATGCTTTACAATATAGCACAATTTGCTGGTTAAATCACACTCAACTTGCATTGATTCTGTGTGTTAAAGTACAAGTGGTAAGCTAAGACAATATTTAACATTTGTTTTGTTTGATGCTTGTACAGTAAATTCTTCAGTTTTAAATGATGGAATCGTGTGCATTACTGAGTAGATAACTGGGAACTCAGACTTTTCATCTAAAAAAGTTCTGGCTTCCAACAAGATCATCACAATAGAGCACAAACACTATGGATTAGTTGATTGAAAGGCCTGTCTCAGAGTTATAATTCAAACTCACCCCAACAATAAATCTTTTGGAAGTTACCTTGAATTGTAATAACATTACTCATAGTTAATTGAGTTCTTTATTGTCTTTGTGATTTGATACTTCAGGAGTTTTATAGGGAAAAATAATAAAATTCCTTCAAGTGATATCAAGTAGTTAAAGTTTCAATATCGCATGTTGAGAATCAAGCCATTAGTTCACAGGGAAGTTAATGATAGTTAGATTCTTATCATCTTGTGCAGGAATTAGTGTGTAATATTCAAGCACATGATTAGGGATAGTGAATATGAATACAAAACTGCTTAGCAGAGGAAACACAATAGGAATGAATGGGTTTTTTTCCAAATGGCAGACAGGTGACTAGTGGGGTACCGTGGGGAGCACTGCTAGCATCCCAGCTATTCACAATATATATCAATGAGTAATGTAAGGAAATTTGCAAATGACACAAAGCTGGGTGGGAGGAGAAGCGGTGATGGGAATAGAGATGTTTCAGTGTGATTTGGACAAACTGAGTAAGTGGGCAAATGCATGGTAGAAGCAGTATAATGTCAATAAATGTGATGTTATCCCATGTGGTAGCAGAGACAGGAAGACACACTATTATCTGAATGGCTATAAACTGAGGGAGGGAAATGTGCTACAAGACCTGGGTGTCCTTATACACCAATCGCTGATGGAAAGCACACAATCTGTTAAAAAGACTATTTATTTTGGCCTTCATTGCGATGGGTTAGACTACTGGAACAGGAATATCTTGTCACAATTATACAAGGCCTTGGTGAAACCACACCTGGAGTATTGTGCACAGTTTTGATCTCCTGATCTGAAGAAGGATATTCTTGCTATAGAGCAAGTGCAGTGAAAGCTTACCAGACTAATTCCTGAGATGGTGGAACTGACATACAAGGAGAGGTTGAATTGGTTGGGATTACATTTGCCAGAGTTCACAAGAATGAGTGGGGTGGGGGGTGGCAGAATCCGTTAAAAACCTATACATTTCTAACAGGGATAAACAGGGTAGATTCAGGAAAGATATTCCTGTTAGTAGGGAGGTCCAGAACCACAGGCGCCCATTTAGGACTGAGATAAGAAGAAATTTCTTGACCCAGAGAGTGGTGAGCCCGTGGAATTTGCTACCACAGAAAGCAATCAGGGCCAAAATAGTGTATGATTTCAAGAAGGAGTTGGATATAGCACTTGCAGCTAAAGTGATC
This sequence comes from Ginglymostoma cirratum, assembly GCA_024137785.1. Lineage (NCBI taxonomy): Eukaryota > Metazoa > Chordata > Chondrichthyes > Orectolobiformes > Ginglymostomatidae > Ginglymostoma > Ginglymostoma cirratum. The sequence continues at coordinate 5,979,325 of JAHRHZ010000273.1, read as the reverse complement.
AAATCATAAGGCTGAGGAAAAGTGGTAAGAGGCTGATCATGCCATTCAGTAGCCATGTTCATAATGAATGTAGGACCAAACTCAAAGGGCTAAATGGCCTACCCCTACTTTCCACGTGTGTGTGTTTAGGCTTCCTAGCAATTCTTCACAATCCTAAAATTCCAATGCCAAATCAGAAAATTTGCCCTTTCCTGAAAAGATGAGCCCTGCAGACCAAGTAGCAAGCCAAGCAAAAATAGGTGAAGTTTCCTATAAGTCCCAACGACACAAATTATTTAAATTACATTCCTTAGTAAAAATAACTATAATAATATAGTTTACAGATACTTTACAATTTATTGTCCAGTGAATAATGAGTGACAGTGGGTAATAATGCTCAGTTGTAATACACGTACAGTTTTCATTTTTTCATAACATGCAGTGGGCAAAAATGAGTTTAAGGTAAATTAAAGTAATGAGAAGTAAACATCACAATGATAGGTGAAAACCCATCAGCTTACTTTAAATTTCTCCATAAAACTCTTTAACTTACAAAAAAAACTTGTTTTCAAGAATCAAGACTGAACTCACCTATTCTGTTCTTCTAGCTTAGCTAAAAGCTCCAAGTCATCAGGACTGAGTGTGGTTGGTGATCCTGGTGAAAGTGCTGGCGTGGACAGTGTTGTCGAAGATGATGTAGTGTGCAGTGAAGCAGACGGGCTTACCACCTGGCTAGCCATTTGACTGACAGTGTGAGACACTGTGCTCTTCACCCATGAGAGAGTAGAACTCAATTTCTCTGCAACCTTGTCTGTCGCCACCTGATGAAGAAAGTTTACAATTAGATTATACAGTATGCCATCAGCTTAACAGACAAAATAGCTCAGCTGGGTTGAATATTTCAGTGAAGATCTGAAAGTTGCTCAATCTCAGCTTTCAGCACAATACGTGCGACAACTCCATTTGAGTGATAAGGGCTTGTGGTGCAGTGGCAGAGCTTCTACCCCTGAGCCAGGACACCTGGCTTCGAGTCCCACCTGTCATAACATGACTGAACAGATTGATTCAAAATATCTACTATCAGCTTAATTAGTAATAAATCTTCTGAAATACTAGAATTTGCAAAGTCAGTTATGTTAGGAAATAGAGGGGCTTGATAAAGGTTGCTTTCTGACTTTGAATTGTTCTAAACTTCAGCGATTCTTTTACTGACATGAATAATTTTACATTTACACACACTTCACCTCAGAACCCACAAGACTGGAATGAAGCAATCAATCTTGATCGTAAGAGACTCCCCTAGATGATAACAGTTGACAGTTTGTCCATCCCCTGCCATGTTTTCCCATTGCACATTCTGGTGACAACTGTGGTGCCTGAGGGACAGACTGGCTCTCGGTTCTCTACCAGACAGGCAATCTATGCAGGACCCGGGAGTCAAAAATCACCTTTTAATGACACAATCAATAATAGAGACAGACACTAGTTGATTGATTACATTTTCTTTAAAATGTCCCCTCAGAGACGAATCAGTTTCTATGATGTTGCCAGATGTTGAGATCAGTTCAGTTTCCTGATGGTGCTTCAAGTAAAGTGCTTACTTCCTCCCTATATTGTTTCACAATCAAATGAAGAAGAATGCCCCATTAACTGTTAATTTCATTGCCTTCACCTTTTGAATGCAAACTAAGACATGGGACTCCCTAAAATGCCATGAATGGTCGAAGATGCCATTCATTTCATAAATTCTGAGCCAGCTCTTTACAAGACCAATCTAGTTAGTTCTTTAGAAAGTTCAGAAGGAGCAAGAGCTGGAGCAATGAAGAATCTTGCCATAAAGAAGTGGCCATACTGGATTAAATAATAAGTGGCAAACCAAATCAAGAACAGAGGAATATTTTGTGAATAACAATCATATGTTAGAATTGGATATCAACTTTGAAAGGATAAGGAAAAAGTCAACAACAAATTTAAGTAAACTCCAAAGAAATAAGAAATAAATTGTCTTTATTGACCTGTCCAGAGTCTTTAATTGGCTGACTACTCAATTCTTCTCCAATGCCTGTCTACAAACAGCTGGGTGGAACTTCACACAGTTAGCTCCATTCTTGTTCATCCAGTTGAAACCAGGGCAATGGCTTCTCTTCCCACTTCTACACCATCAGTTATAGCACCCACCAGGAGTCTATATCTTTAATCCCCTGGGTTTTAAAACTTTTGCAATGTATTTCATGCAGATTTTCCATTCTTATTTTCTAATTATCACCCTCAAGAATGCTGAAGATACAAACTTGGCATGATAGAGTTCCTCTTAAACATTAAACATTGACATTACATCAGAAAACCAACAAGACAAACTGGTTGAAGCAGCAACCAAGACTTCCCCGCATGGGCCACAATCAGGAAAACAATGGCAATGACAGTTCATTGAAAACACAAAAATAATCCACTGTAGATTAAACATGAATCGTTCACATACCATGCAATATTAAATTCCACGGATTTCAACACTGCACCAAATTCCTTCCTCATGAAACAATGTATGTGAATGTAAATGCAAAATAGACATACTACGTAGCCAGGAGACAAGTGTTGATAAATTTGTTAAAATACCTCTTTAAATTATTTGGCAAGTGTTAATTGCATAAACCGCCTTCCCAAATCACTCTTCCCAGTCTCCTCCATCCCATTTACAACAAATGGAAGGACTCAGAGATTGTGTCAAAAACTGAGGCCATCCATTCAGGTGCTTTTTCCCATGTCCCAGAGTTAAAACTTCCTCCAAGATTTCCTCTGTCCTGCCTCCCCCACCCAAACCCCAACTTTCATCTTGCTTTAGTTTCCTCTCATCTCAAGTCTTCAAACTCACCTTGTCCATGATACGCAGTTCTGCCCTCCATGACCCTATTCCAACTGAACTTCTTGTGACATAAAATGAGATTTGTGCGTATAATTTTGAACACAAGTTGCTATAAACTTGCATTTCTGGGGTTGAACCAGTACTCCTGGATTTTTTTAAATGTCTGAAATTAGCTATTAACTTTAAACTTTTTAATGACCATGTTCATTTCTTTAAAAAAAAGTCTCTAAAGCGTGGCTGTAGAGTGAATGAATTGTGATTTTTTCATTTGTTTGTGGGAACGTGGCTGTCACTGGCTGGCCAGCATTTATTGCCCAGCCCTACTGGTCTTGGGAAGGTGACGGTGAGCTTCCTTCTTGAACTACTGCAGTCCACTTGCTGTAGGTTGACCCACAATGCCATTAGGAAGGGAATTCCAGGATTGTGACCCAACAACAGCAAAGAAACAGCAATATATATTTCAAAGTCAGAATGACAAGTGGCTTGGAGGAGAACTTGAAGATGGTGATGTTCCCATGAATCTGCTGCCTTTGTCCTTCTAGACAGTGCGCTGATGGGCTTTTGTTTATTTTAGCTTGCTTGAGACCCAGCATGGTAAATAAAAGGTTGGCCAGAGTTCCAGAATCTTTTTGTTTAAGCTTGGGAGGGGTGTCCTCAGTTGAAAGAGAAACTTTTAGTTTCACTTTTACCTTTGTGTATTGCGTACGCCCTGGAATAGGACGGTTCTGTACAGCAATGATCCTGTTAAAGGAGGATACATAGTTACCCCCTTAGAATGATTAGTTAGTGCTGGTTTCAGACCATATAAAACCCATAAGTGAGAATATTTAAGCTAAGTGCAGTGAAGCTCAGAAGTATGATAGTTCCAGGAAGAAGATATCATAGTTCCAGTTTAAAAACCAAAGCCACCAACTTGTTACATACAGAGATACTGATAGGGTATTACGGGAACAGTACCAGGTGTATTTCGGGACTATACGAATAGGGTAACATTCTGACAACTGAATAGCCAGTCCCAACTTTCATATTTGCTGATATTGTCAACACACTTCAGGTTCTGTTACCCTCAACTTCAAATCTGCCATTATCATCCCCTCTCTTCAAACCAAAACAACTTTCAACAACTCCAATCCTTGCAAACTGCTACTCACCTCCAATCTCCCTTTCCTGTCCTGTAATGCCAAATGCCTCACTGGCTCCTAATTTTTTAAAATCTTTTTATTTCACAGAATCTGGGCATTTCTGGCAAGGCCAGCATCTGTGATGTATTTCTGATTGCACTTGAGAAGATGTGGTAAGCCAGGTTCTTGAACAATTACAGTCCATCTCCTGTAAGTAGTTCCACAGTGCAGTTAAATAGGGAATTCCAAGATTATGACCCAGCAACAATGAAGGATCATTGATATAGTTCCAGCTAGTTTGGCATATTGCTTCAAAGGGAACTTGCAGGAGGTGACGCTTCCAGATATCTGCTTCAATATCGTTTTGGGTGTGAGAAATCACTGGTTTGAAAATTGCTTCCGAAGAAGCCTTGGTGAGTTGCTGCAGTATATCTTGAATGTAGGACTATGCAAATGATGAACATAGGTAGGCTATTTGCCACCTTAAGCTTATTCCACTATTTACTAACATTGTGGCTTATCTACTGGTTTTGAATTGCACATTCCCATCTACCAAATCTCAGTAACCTTTGATTCCCTTGACTAACAAAAATCTCTTGACCCTCCATCTTAAAAATATTCAATGACCCTGCCTCAACCACATCCTGAAGCATAGCTCCAAAGTCGCACAGCCCTCAAAAAAATTTATTTTCATCTCTGCCCTAAAAAGGCAACCCCAATTTTTAAAACAACACTCGGTTCTGGACTGATCCACAAGAGGAAACATCCCTTCCACATCCAATTTGTCAAGATCATTTAGGATTTTATACACTTCAATAAAATCAACACAACTCTTCAAAAATCCAGTGGAAATCAAGCTCAGTCTGTCCAACCTTTACTCATAAGACATCTTACTTATTCCAGTAATCAATCCAGTAACCCCTACAGGTTTGACTCTTCATCGGAACTGAAGAATTCATACCAAACTCAAAACATTAACTCCGTTTCTCTCAGATGCTGCAGACCTGTTGAGTTTCTCCAGCATTTTGTTTGTTTCAGATTGCTAGTCACCTATCCTCCTTAGTGGTAAGAGTCTAAGTTTCTGATACCATGTCAGGAAGGATGCCCACACAAGGTGTTTGGCAAAACATAGGCTCAATCTTCATAAACTGTATAGGCTTACTACATAGGATTGAGATGCTATTTACATGGCCTCCGAGATAACATGATAGTCCCTTGTGAGTCATCTAGCTCAACTTTAGATCAAGTACACATTACTGCTTGCTACTTATGTACAGCCGGTTAACTCCATTCAAGATCAGTTGTTTATACCTTGATAGGCAGAGCTTAACTTGTGATGTCAGTTAGCTCCTTCAGATACTAATGGTCTTATAGAATAGCACACTCCACATGGCTTTTGAGCCCTGTGTGTAAACATACTGAAGTATCCATATAAAACAGAAAACATGAAATATTTATGAATAATGTAGAAAAAAGGGAAAAGAAAAAATATTCAAAATTCATTTGAGATTAAGGGAAACAGATCAACATAAAGAAGAGATTTTTTTGAAAAACTTACATTAATTTTCTTCCGGAGGAACTAAACTTCAGAAAATTATTTTTCTAGGTCTGCGAGGTTGTTTAGCAATTACTTATTCCACTATTACACTTATTTCCTCCTAAATGCACTAGACCTGTATTCAGCTCTCTACTGCAAAATTAATGAATAAATAACCCAATTCATACCACTTCTGATTTCAGTGCTAAACCCTGTTCTGAGGGTAACAACTTCACACCACTGAGAAGTAGCATGTTTCTGACAGCAAATTCTGGATTTCTGCATTTAACTACACATTTATGGACGACAACGGTTGAGGTCAGATTTACCCTGTAACAACAGAGTTGGTCTTTTAAAGTCCAGGTCTTGTCCTTAATTGATCTGCAAAATTCCAAAAGCTAATTTTTTTAAAAAAATTCATTCATCGGACAATGGCGTCGCTGGCTAGGCCAACATTTATTGTCTATCCCAAATTGCCCAAAGGGGCAGTTAAGGGTCCACTACATTGCTGCCTGGAGTCATATGTAAGCCAGACCATGTAAGGATGGCAGCAAAGGACTTAAGTGAACCAGATGGATTTTACTGATAATCGACAATGGACTCATCATTAGACTCTTAATTCTAGATTTTTATTGATTTCAAATATTGATTCAAACCCAGGGCCCGAAAACATTACCCGGGTCTCTGGATTAACAGTCCAGGATTAAATACCACTAGAACATTGTTGCAATGAGTAAACAGGAAGGCAATGTCAAAGGGAAACAAATAAGTACTTTTTTCATATTATTTCCCAAGGACTCAAAACTTCAATGCCCATCTCCAGACAATTCACCATACAGTGACATCTGTTGATGCAGCATAGTCTCCCTATACCAGTTGCTGTCAGATGGGAAAAAAAAACGAGAAGTCGTCTAATGTACGATGCAATGAATGCAGCCAGTGTTTTAGAAAGAGACCTTCTGAATTTCAACTATTTTAAAATGCCGTTTCAGTATGCAATGTGTTGAGAGTCGAACAATAGTAAATAAGGAGAACTTTCCATTACCATCAGGATCATTATCTACAGGAAACAGATTTTTGCCAACTGGCAAAAGAACCAAATGGCTCATGAGAAATGTATTTTTACAACAAATAATTAAGATCTGGAATGTATTTTCCGAGAGGGTGCTGTAAGCTAACCCAATAGTTATTTGTTAAAGTGAACTGGAAATAGACTTAAAGTTAAACAAAATTCAGACATACTCATGCAGTGCCTTTTATAACCTCAATACATCGTATAGAGGTTTAAAGTCGATGAAGCATTTTTGAAGTGCAGTCACTGTTGTATTGTAGGAAATACTACTTTGAGTACAACAAGTCTCTGCAAATTATGATGTAGTAATAATAATATTATTATTATTATTATTATTAATAATAATGATAAATATAACAAATATTGATCAGGACAACAGAAATAATGCCACTGCTGATATTTGAAACAGTGCTACGGGACCTTTCACTCCAACAAAGCATCGACTGGGCCTTGCAGTAACATGTCATTCAAAAGACTGAATCTTTGACAGTGATGTACTCCTTCATTATTGCTTCGATGCTTGTTTTCTTTAGAGTTAGACAAACTCTTAACATTCAGACACTGACCTGAGCGTCTTACCAACTTGGTAGGGAAATGGGGCATACGAGATGATTCTTTCAAAATTCCAGCACAGACATGATGAGTCATAAACTACCTTCATCAGTGCTGTATAATTTATTACGGCGGATGAAATTCCTTTACGGTTTTGGACTAAATTTCTAATAACCCCTTAGCTAAAGTTCCACAGTCATTCTCAATACTCAATGTCTTAAAAAAAAATTCAATTTTACATAGTCTAACTTTTTTTTAAAGTTTTAAAAAGTAGTTATGACAACAAAACTCGGTCAAGTAATTCAACTCAATTCTCAAGCACATAAACATGCAATGATTTTAAACTGTATCAGAGATAAAAGGTACTGCAGATGCTGGAGAATCCGAGATAACAAGCATGGGGCTGGATGAACACAGCAGGTCAAGCAGCATTCCTGCTCCTATGATGCTGCTTGACCT
>JAHRHZ010000273.1:5957220-5971345 GCA_024137785.1 Ginglymostoma cirratum | reverse complement strand
AGGTCAAGCAGCATTCCTGCTCCTATGATGCTGCTTGACCTGCTGTGTTCATCCAGCCCCATGCTTGTTATCCATGATTTTAAACTGTACGTTCATGAACTGTGATGTATTTGAATTTATAGATCATGAAAACATTGCGGCATTTTTGCAGAGACAAGTTTTTCTGCTAATATTTTCTACAGTTGAAATCTGGTCCACTTACATTGATCTTGCTAAATAGGATCAATGTTAGGTGCTGGAGGTATATGAAAGCAGCTGAAGTGTTAAAACAAAAAAAGGTTAAAAAGAAGCAATTTATACCATAGTACAGTCAATATCCCAAACACAAATAAGTCATTCCAGAATCATACAAAATATTTTAAGTTATGCTAGAATAGGAATAAAGTCCACAGCTAACATTTCCTTCTTAGATTTCATTATATGTAGGTCTCTAAGGTTTTAGAGTAGATTTGTAGCTCAGATATTGGATGTTGTGGCTGGTTGGCACGCCGAGCTGGTTCGTGGTTTCGCAGACATTTCATTACTGTGCCGGGTAACATCATCAGTGCAGCCTCCGATGAAGCGCCATTGTGTTTTCCCGGCTGTTATTTAAACTCTTAGACTCCAGAATTTAAATAAGAGGCCGGAAAACACAATGGCGCTTCATCGGAAGCTGCACTGATGATGCTACCCAGCACGGTAACGAAACGTCTGTGAAACAAGGAACCAGCTCGGCGAGCTACAACATTATATATAGGTGATATGTGCATCAAATCTATTCATCGTCCCTTTTTTATTTAGCATCATAAGTCATACGTCGAAAGAAAGTGAGTATGTCAATAAGTAACTTTTTTGAAGCTTCTAATATATACCATCATTACAAAAGGTCACAACTGTCTGCAGGAAACAGTATCTTCAAGGTCTAAAGTACAATCGTCTGAAAAATCAGCAAGTTTTTTTTCTTCACATTGTTATTTCACAAGATTACATGACATCAATTCTTACACAAGGGCACTAAGTACTGTAGTCAGTCGTTCAAAACTTCACCTTGAGTGTCATTAGAAGAAACAAAATAATGACTGCAAGTGTACACAAAACAAAAATGTCTATGCTGTGGTCAATACTAGATCCATCCTGATAATCATTTCATTGTCATGCTTATAAGTAGGACAGAAGGACAAAGCAGTTTATATAATTTGTTTACATAAATTACTCCAGAACATGAGTTATTCTGTTCAGTTGAGGGATACAGACCAATTTGGAAAAACCAAGAGTTTCTTGGCAGATGGTTACCTCTTAATTTAGTCACAGTTGAACAAGACTTTATCTTTCTCATATTACCATAGAAGGGAGCTATTTGTCCATCACGTCTGCGCTGGCTCACTGAAAGCTACCACAGTAGCCCCAACCCCCTGCTTTTTCGAGAGAGTCTCTTTTTCATTTCAAGAACTTAGCTGATTATTGCAAAAAACACTTTTTCAAAAAAATAACCATATTGTAATCAACAGCTCAACATCAGCTAAGACAAACAAAAGCAAGGGATTAAGTGCTGTGCCAGGAAATGATTATTGCAGATGGTAACTTTTCAGACCTCCTTTCAGGGAAGAAGTGGGGAACCCTCTTACTATCCTGATGGGGGCGGGGAGAAGACGTACAGAGATTGCATGTGCGTAGTGAAGATGCAGCGTCTGGGGTCAGGAAACTGGAAATTGCGGAACTAACATACAGTGCCAGAAGAATCACAAAGGTAACTGGGAAGATTGGACATGGGGAGAAAAAAAATTGTGTAGAAACTAAGACCAGGAGTAGGCCATTCAAGACTGTTCTGCCATTCAATATGATCATAGCTGATCCTTTATCTCAATGCCATATTCCACTTTATTCCAATACTCCACGATGTCTTTGATTTTTAAATATTTATCTTTGTTTTTAATTTATTCAGTGACTTGGCCTCCACAACCTTCTGTGGTAGAAAATTCCACTTATCTATTGATTTCTTGTTGCAATTATTTTTCAGAGCCTGTCTTCAATATAGATTCCAAAACTGTGCATAGCACTCCAGATGCATGGTCAAAGTCATATACAGTTATAGCAAAGCTTGCTCATCGTTACATCCCAATCCCCTTGCTATAAAGGTTAACATACAGTTTATCAAATAGTTTGCTATACATGGTAATCATGTTCCTTGTACAAGTGCACCCAAGTCACTGAATATCACAATTTACAAACTTATGCCCTAAAGAAAAGTTGCTTTTTTATTCTTGGTTTTAAAGTGAATAATCACACACTTCATTTCATTGGATTTCATCTAGTTGCTCACTGATATAACATGTATGATTATTAGTGAAAAGTACATTTTGTCAAACCATTCTGCATTCTCAAGATGATTCACAAGCATACTGTGTAAAGGAGGAAACAACATTCTTATACTGTATGAGAAGAGTTCTTACTTGTACAAGAATAAAATCAGATAGCATAAAACTGATGTTCCCCTTCACATTGTATTCTTGTGAATTGTCCTGATGGGTGCAAGGTGAACTGCTTCAACAAATATTTTTTCAGCAATACTCAGTTCTAAGTGCCCAAACAACCATTTCTATACATTTATTTGTAGCCTCTGTCTCATCCTCACAGCCTACGTTCCCACCAGCTTTGCACCATTAGCAAATATAGATGTATTCCTCTTGGCCTCTTCATTGAAGCCATTAATCTAGACTGGAAACAGCCAAGAGCCCAGCAATAACACACCCTACAATTCGTCTGTCAACCTGAAAATCTCCTGGACATCCTTACACTTTATTTGCTTTCCACTGGCCAATCTCTATCTATGCAAAATATTATTCCCAATTCCATGAACCCTCATCTTACAACTAGCCATTTATGTGTTGCTGTATCAAATGTTTTTTGAAAATCTAAATATACATCTACTCAATCCCCTTTATTGCCTCTGCTCAAATCTGTCAATCAAGCTTTTTCTCTTGTAAAAAGATGTTGATTTGTCCATTTGACCATATAGCACTTAGACTTCCTGAAATCAGATTTCAATATTATCTCAACAATTCACATCAGGCTAATTGGTCTGCACGTTCTTTTTTCTTTCTCCCTGTCTTGAAAATCAGATTTCCATTTGCTAAATTCCAATCCACTGAATTGTTCTCGAATCTAGGGAATTTTGGAAAATTAATACTAGTCCATCCAGAACCCCTACAGCGACCTCATGTCTATCAAATACTTTTTCTCTCGTGATATTACATTATTTTCCTCATTTTTTAAAAAAATGTTTTGATTAGACTATTTGTTATGTACTTTATCACATGTACCGCAAAGACGATTAGAAAATAATTGTTTAATGTCTCCATTTTTTCCTCAATAGCCACAACATTTTCGTCTGTTTCAGCATCTTTGGGGGTTAACATTTAATTTGCTCCTGTACTTATTATCTACTTTGAAAACTCCTATCTATTTTTATAATCAAAGCTATTTTACTCACTCTATTCCTCTCAATCCTCTTTAAAACAACTTTTGCATCACCCATGGCTTGCTTTGAAAATTTCCTTGTCCTCAAGTTTATGACTAATAGTGGAGTCTTTCTCACTGAATTTTAGTTTTTGTAACAGCATTTTTTTGGTTACGCATTTTGTATTGCTTTAAATGTTTCTGCTTGCTTAACTTACAGCCAAACATTTAGTCAGGTTACTCAATTAATAGGTCACTGCTGTGGCAACCTTACAAAGAACATACATAATTTTGAGTTTCATTTCTAACAATTGGTTGAGGTGCAATGAGAATAATTCTAGAGATTATGTCACAGGATTCAGTGAGAGAATCAGAACTGGAACGCCCTGGGACAAAGCAATGTTAGCTGTGTTTTGTTCAAGACAATAATATTTGTACAGTCACATTACTGAAATTGGATCGAAGCCTGGTGACATTGATAGAAAATTAACATTCTTCAGGCAGGATTTGAGAAGAGTGTTTCCCTTCCCATATAATTTTTTTAAAAAATTGATTTGCTCATGAGATGCGGGCGTCATTAGATGGGAAACATTCGTTGCCTGTCCCAGTTGCCCTTCAGAAGATGGTGATGAACTGACTTTTTGATCTACTGCAGTCCCCGTGCTATAGGCAGATGTATAATGCCAACAGGAAGGGAATTCCAGGATTTTAATGCAGCAACTGTGAGTCTAGTCAGAATGGTGGGTGCCCAGGAGGGAATCTTGCAGGTGGTGGTGTTCCCTTGTATCTGCTGCCCTTGTCCTTCCAGATAGATGTGGTCATGGGTATGGAAGATGATGTCTAAGGATGTCTAATGAATTTCTGCACTGCATCTTAATGCACACATAATGCACACTCCTTCAGCTATGCAGTGGAGGAGGGAGTGGTGGATGCTTGTTGATGTGGTGCCAATCAAGAAGGCTGCTTTCTCCTCGATAGTGTCAAGGTTAGAGTGTTGTTGCACTCATCTAGGCAAGTGGGGAGTATTCCATTACACTTTTGACTTGTGCCTTGTACACTGTAGAAAGCTTTAGGGAGTCAGGAAGTGAATTATTTGCTGCAATATCCCTAGCCTCTTTCTTACTCTGGTAGCCACTCTATTTATAAAGTGAGTCTGGTTTAAAATTTCTGATCAACGGTAACACTCCAGGATGTTGATAGTGGGGGATTCAGAAATGGTAACACAATGAATGTCAGTCATCAGTGGACATCTCCACTTCTGACCTCATGTTACAGGCAAGGTCATTGATGCAGCAGTTGAAGATGGTTAGGCCTAGGGCTCTATCCTGAGGAACTCCTGCAGAGGCGTCCGGGAGCTGAGATGACTGACCTCCAACAACCACAACTAGCTTATTATGGCCAAATATGTCTCAAACCTGCAGAATTTGCCCACTAAATCACATTTATTCCAGTTTTGTTAGGGCTCCTTGATACGGTCATTTAAATGCAACCTTGATGTCAATGGTTATCACTCTCACATTGATGGGTAGATGTCAGTTTTGTAGCCGTACTGGAACAGCTTAGCTAGGGAAGCAGTAGATTATAGAGCACACATCTTCCGTGGTATCGCCAGAATACTGTCAGGCCTAGAGCCTTTGCAGTATCCATTGCCTCTAGCCATTTCTTAATATCATGTGCAGTGAATCAAATTGGCCGAAGGCAGGCATCAGTGATGCTGGGACCACTAGAGGAGGCTGAGATGGATCACTCACTCAGTACTTCTGGCTGAAGATTGCTGCAAATGCTTCAGCCTTGTCTTTTGCATTGATGTACTAGACTCTTCTATCATTGAGGTTGGAGATATTTGTGGAGCCTCCACTTTCAAAGAATTTTTTTTTCTATTTATTTTGCGGGATGTGGGCGTTGCTGGTTGGCCAGCATTTCTTGCCCATCCCTGGTTGCTCTTGAGAATGTGGTGGTGAGCGGTCTTCTTGAACAGCTGCATTCCTCCTGTTGTGGGTTGACCCACAATGCTATTAGGGAGGGAATTCCAGGATTTTGACCCAGCGACAGTGAAGGAATGGCGATATAATAGTTTAATTATCCACCACTACTCACAGGAGAATGTGGCAGGACTGAAAAACTTAGATCTGATCTATTGGTTGTAGAATCGCTTAGCTCTATCACTTGCTGCTTATGCTGTACAGCTGAGTCACCAGGTCGACACCATTTGTAGGTATGCCTGGTGCAGCTCCTACCTTGTCCTCCAGTACTCTCCATTACCATGAAGGGGATCAATCCTGGTTCAATGGTGAGTGGGGGGTATTGCCAGTCCAACATGTTGCAGATTGTGTTGAAGTATGATTCTACTACTGTTGATGGCCCACTGCACCTTACTAATGCCAAGCCAAGTTGCTGGATCTGTTCAAAGTCTGCCCCATTTAGTAACACACAACACGATAGAGAGTATTCTCAATGTGAAGGCAGGACTTTATCTCAACAAGGTCCATGCGGTAGTCACTTGTACCAATGCTGTGATGGGCAGATGAATCTGCTGCCTGCAGATTGATAAGGATGAGATCAAATATGTTTACCTTCTTGGTGGTTCCCTCACCACCTGCAGCAGACCCAGTCTAGCAGCTGTATCCTTTAGTATCCAACGAGTTCAATCAGTAGCGTTGCTGCCGAGCCATTCTTGGCGACGGACACTGATATCCATCATAGCGTGCATTTTGCTCCCTTGCCATCCTCAGTGCTTCCTCCAAACACTGCCCAGTTGAGGGAGGAAGGTATGTGGTAACTGGGTTTCCTCATACACAGAATAAACGCCCAAATAATTAGCCAGCTAACTAAATGACATCGGAGAGCATGCACAAATGGATGTTTTATTGATTGGCAGGATTTGAGGAGGGATTGAGTGTGTGTACCAACTTGCATCAATGATTCAGACAAGGTAAGTGAAATCACAGATGCTAAATTTGCAGATGACAAGATTAGACAGGAAACTATGTTGTGTAGAGGAAATGAAGGTAAAGGTAAAGTCACCACTCTCTACCAGACAATAGGGTTGCTCACTCCTTGAAGAGGGACGATGCGACGGTCTCCACATTCAGGCAAGGGGATAGGTTGAGGAGGAGAGTCCTTCACGGTAACCTCAACTCAAAATCATTAATGTCATCAGTCTCAACACCAATGAGTTAGCTTTCTCAGAGGATGGTGACATAGGAGACTGAAGTCAGGCGCACGTGAGGTTGGCTTAGCCCCAAGCTTGCATGGCTACTAATAAAGTCTGGAAGACTGGAATAAAGTCAGCACTGTTGTCGTCATCTGATCTCTCAGTTGGGGCCAGTTCACAGGTAGTATCTGTCAAATTCAATTTCTCTAATTCAAGCGGACCAAGCTAGCCAGTGGAAATGAAAACTGATTTGGCTACAAGCAAACTTATAAGGTGAATGAAAAGGCAATCATAGGAGTCAAAGAACAGGAGCAAGGCATTCAGCCTGTCAAACCTGTTCATGCGGTCAGATCGGGAGACTAGGAAACTTGACAAGCACTCAAGGGATTTGGAAGGAAAGGAGTAGAGTACCTAACAAGAGGAGAAATGAAAGGAGGCATGACCAACTTGAAGGTAAAATCAAGTTACAACGGTTTGGTTATGTCACAAGAATGTAAAAAAAAAAACTTGATAATAAACATGAATAGACATTCTGCAGCCAAAACCACCAGTTTTTTTTTAGTTAATACAAGTATGTTCACTTTTCAGGCAAGATTTCCAGGTTTTCACAGCTGGGTTTGATTAATTGGTCATACTGCATGGTCAGTGAATTCTTTATTTGCCTCACTTTCTTTTTCTTGAGGAATCACTGTAAATTTCATGTCCATGCTCAAAGTCTTTTTATCAACATTTACGTGAAAAATGATAGCTAGAATGCAGAGCACCAGTATTAGAAGCAGTAAAATTGGGTTTATAAACACAATATTGCCAAGAGTTTTTTTTTAATATATCTGATTACTCGACAACTTCTTTACATGCCAAGTGACTACGAGCTTAAAAGGCAATGAGATGGGCCTTGATCATTTGTTGTCTAGCAATTATCATGCATTTTGTAGTGAAAGGGATAAAGCCAGCTTTAATTTTACCGGCAGTAATAGGGTACCACGTCAGACAGTTTTAGCACAGACCACTCTTGCTAAAAATAATGGTTCTTTGAGCTGTATTCAGTTCACTCAAATTATAATTTCATCAACGTAGTTTTAATGAAAGAGAACATGAAGACTTTTTGATTTATAACTGCAACTTTATCAAGCTAACAATACAGACAGATAAGCACAAAACAAAGATTTAGTGGTTAAAGCAAATAGCTCAAAGACACTGCAGCAGCCGGACTACTACTGCAATTTCACACCAACGATGCTTGATTAGACCAAAAAGCAGAATAGTGCCCCTTTGTTCTCACCAAGGACAGCTCTTGTTGAGTTTTTCCAGAATTGATATTTCAATCCCTCAAATTGGTCAGCATCACAAGCCAACAGAAAAGAAGCAGCTAATAAATGTGATTTCTGCTCTTAATTGTGAGAAGTTAACCCTGAGAGAATGTCCATGGGGAGGCCACAATACACTAAGAAATGCCCTCTGCAGTCAAATAGCCAGCCGACTGTTTATAAACAGAGTGAAAAATGGCCATAGCCATAGTCAATGTACTGAAGAACGGGCGTGTGTGTCAAAATAGTCAATGACTTCCCGGAATAAGGGGTAAACATTCTAGACTTCAAGAGAAGTAAAGCATCTGCCTTCTCACAGGGACATAAAAGGTCCCATGACACTAATGAAACAAAAGGAGATGAGTTCTCCCTACTTTCTTGACCAATATAAATATCTAAACCAAGATTGCAGGATACAAGATTAATCAATAATGTACAATTGCAACAATAGCCATTAATCTTTAAACAATGTCTCTATAAATTCTCAGTGAAACTTTGGCTGCATATTTATCTGATGTGTTCTTAGCCTGATAAAATTCAAGCAATTAAACAAAAAGTCTTTTTATTCTTTCTCATTTAACTGAAGCTGGTGAAATCATCATTTGGAAGAATCAAAGGTAACCAAAAATGAACATCCCTCTTCGATGAAATTTGTCCATATTGAAAAGGTTCCATGGGTAACTCTTGGTCCATTCAGTTCTTCAAGTCTGCTCTCAATTCAATGACAGACCTTCAACCTCAAGTCCACTGTCCACATTTTACCCATATCTTCTTCACATCCAGAAATATGTCCATCTCTGTTGTTCAGCATCCACAGCCCTCTGCCTAAACTGCTCAATATTTTCTCTTAAGGCAATCCCTTCTTCAAATGAAGCAATTCTGTGAACCCAAGTTGCTCAAGTAAGGAGGCCAAAGCTGTACATAGCATGGCAGGTGTGGTCTCACCAAGGTCCAGTATAAATGCTGCAATTCTTCACTTTCACTTCTTTGTAATGAAGATAAACATAGCAGTTGCCCTTTTTAAAAAAAATTCCTCGCTGTACATCAATTCTTTATGACCCATGTACACAGATACCCATGTTCATCTAGTCTCTCACCACTAAAAAATTCTCATTTTCTATTCCTTCTGAAGTGGACAGTTTCATACTTTACAATATTATATTCCATCTGCCATGTACTCAACAAGTCATTTAATCTGTCTACATCTCTTCGCATCCTCACTGTACAATATTTGGTGAAACAGCAAGCTATTAGCAAATTTGGAAATATTGCATATACTCTAGAAATGGTCAATCTTACATAAAGGTCCACCTGACTTTCAACTAAAAACCCCAAACTCTTTGTATTCACCACCGACTCACTGCTGACTATAGCAAAACGAGTAGGGTATTTAATCTATCAAGCATCCTATGCCATTAAATTAGATCATGGCTGAATCTTTCCTGCACTACCTCCATATCCCTTGGTGTCACTGGCTTCCACTCATTCATTGATTTCTGTCTTCAACATGCGCAATAACAGAGTTTCCAGAGTCATCTGGGGCAAAGAATTCCAAAGATTTACCACTCTCCATGAAGAAATTTCTCCCCATCTGTTTTCAACAGTCCATCCTTGGGATTATTTCCCCTGTTCTACAGTCATCAGCCAGTGGAATCATTCAATCTATGTCCATACTATAAGAATTTTGTATATTTCAATTAAATTACCTTTCATTCTTTAAAACTTTAAAGACAACTGGACCAAATTTCCTTCTTTTGAGCTTGTAAAACAAACATGTCATCCTAGGGATTTTTCTGGTGACCTTTTACTGCACTTGTCTACGATAAGTACATTTGTCCTTAAATAGGGAAACCAAAACTATACACATTACTCCAGGGGTCATCTCACCAAGACTCCATACTTAAATTACACTAAAACATGTCCATTTCTGTAATTCTGCAGGTGGTTACTAAAAGCCTGCCATTTGATAACACCATTTATTTCAACTCTTTGGTCTCTATCTTAACTGACTGTTCTCACTTGTAAAAGGAACAAGAATTAGAGGGCACAGACTTAAACTGGTGTGCAAAAGTAGTAAGGGTGATGTGAGAAAAAAATGTTCGCACACATCAAGTAGTTTGTGTATGGAATGCATTGCCTGGAAATGTAATGGAGGCAGGTTCCACTGAGGCATTCAAGAGGGATTTAGATCAAATTTGGATAGAAATAGTGTGCAAGGGTATTGGATAAAAAGCATAAAATTGGCAATAGATAATGATGCTTGTTTGAAGAGCCGGTGCAGGCTGCATGGGCTGAACAGCCTCCTCCCAAGCCCGAATAATTCTGTAATCAAATTCCCTTGCAATGAAGGCCAATAAAGCATTTGTTTTTCTCATTACATGCTGCACTGCATTTGCTGACTCATGAACAAGCACACTTCAGTCTCTTTTAAAATCAACACTTCGCAACATTTCACTATTTAAGAAACATTTGATCTTTTTCCTGTCAAAGTGGATAACTTCACACTTATCAACATTACATTCCATCTTGTATATTCTTGCCCATTCACTTAGCCTGTTCAAATCCAATGGGAGCCTCCTTGCATCTTCTGTGCAACCTGCATTCCCACTTAGTTTTTGTGTCATCATCAAATCTGGAAATATAACAATTGACCCCCAAATCCAAGTCATTTCTATATACTGTGAACAGCTGTGGCACTGATCCTTGTAGTATCATAGCAATAACAGTCTGCCATCCTGAGATGGATCATTTATTCTCACTCTCTGCTTTCTATTTTAACCACTTCTTAATCCATATTGGCATATTATCCTCAATCTCATATTCTGTACTTTTGTCAGCTCTTCTGAAAATCCAAGTACACCACATCCACTGCTTTGCCTTTATCTACACAAAACATAAAATTCACAAAAAAGGCTCCATTAGGTTTATCAAATATTGTTTCTCTTTCATGAATCTATGTTCACTCTGCCCTACTTTACCATTATTTTCTAGCTGCATTGTTATCACATCCTATATAAAATAGACTAACATTTTTCCCACCACCAACGAACTAATACATCTGTATTTCTCCATTCTCCCCTCCTTTCAAACCATAAACTTAACCGTTCCATTTTGCATTGCAATGTCAATTGATTTTCATGATTGGACCTTTTACACAGAGGGTGGTGCATGTATGGAACCAGATGCCAGAGGTGGAGGAGGAGACGGGTACAATTACAACATTTAAAAGGCATCTGGATGGGTACATTAAAAGGCCAGGTTTAGAGGGATTTGGGCCAAATGCTGGCAAATAGAACTAGATCAGTTTAGCATATCTAGCCGGCGCAGACGAGTTGGACCGAAGGGTCTGTTTCCATGCTGCACAACTCTATGACTTTATGTTGAGATCACGCTTTGTCAATTACACTGTCGAAATTAGATTGCAAAACAATGGCATTGCAATGATTCGTGGTAGTCTAACCAGCCTTGTTTAACTTTTAGATGTCCCTCTAAGCATGCCATTCAAGAACAGCACAAGAAACAAAAAAGGCAAGCATTCACTGAGGGAGGCGGTGAGCAGCTTCCATTATTAGCAATCTTATTTGAACACATCTTGGAGGGCTGGGATGAAATCAGAATGGAGACTGCCAACAAACCATTCAAGAAATTCAAAATTATGGCACAGAAAATGATTATTTGTGGAACGACGAGGCCAATGATGATGTGACTTATGAAGGTGATGTTGATGATCCATCCTTTTTGCAATTCAAGAAGCATATTAGGTTATATTATTTGGCGAAGAAGTCCTTTCATTGCATTTCATTACATGTTCTGCTGCCTAGTATATTTTTTGCACTGAGAATATGGAATAAAATTATGTGCATCTGCCTCTTGCTTATGAGATCCATTAAATAAATTTATGATTTCAGTGTCCAGAAATTAGTGTCCAGGCCGAGGGAAGTTATTTATTTTATATATGTTAAAAAAAATACTTTTTGCCTCTTTTTATCCTAGAGATGGTTTGAGTTTAAGGATGTACTCAATTTATCAAAATGTTTGCTGAGACACTCAGTTACAGTTTGGACCCCACATTTTTGCAGTTCACAGCGAGAAGGTAGCCAAGATAATTGGCACATAGGCCTACATTGTACACACAGTCAAAATCAAACCTTGCCATTCATTGTGTGGAAGGTGGGAGGAGGCTTAATCTCTCTCCAACATTTTTGGAGGGAAGAGAAGCTGGAGGACTGTCTAATTTAAAACTAGAAGATTCTACAAAAGTCCTCCACAGACTCTTGCGCCCAGGAAACCAACATGCACATTAGTTTGGAAGTGTTGGAAAAACACCCAAAACAAGGAATAGGATGTCTACAATCAAGAGATAAGAAATGAAAATTTTACCTCTGAGAACAGTTAGAGATGAGGAAAATTCTCCAGAGGACCACAGCATACTTATGGGCAATACCTAAAGACGTAATTAACCACGATATCTTAACCAATGAGATTTCTTGGGAGAAGTAAGAAGCAAGCAGAACAAAACACCTGACATACGTGGCATGGCTTATACCCATATACTTGCTTTGTTCAATTTCTCCTAAACAGAACAAAAGATAATACTTTCGTGCCGCTATATTGGTTAAAATTAGGTATTCAGATTTCTGTCAATGTTAATAGTTTCTAACTGGGTTTCAAATTATACAATTCCAGCATTACCACTTTCAAACTCCATTTTACTAACCCAAAGAGTACAAGGTTTCAAAGTAAGTGACTGCAATGCTGCTAAGGTATTAATAAACAGAAAACGACAAAGTTCCAATGATTGTAATTGACTGGAGCAATCCTTGTGACAATACAAAGCTGCTGACAAGGTCTAACACCTCAGGTGAAAGTGTTTTAGGGACAGGAAACATTTCCTGAATTGATGGTATTCATGCAGAACAAAAAGCTGTTAACTGAAAAGCTTAAGTACAAAAAGCAGTTACTAACAGAATCCTACACAGATTATTGTTCTGTCTGTCACAATCTGCATTAATGATCCAGATTAAGGTGTTGTAGGTACTGTCCACAAATGTTAAGGCATATTACAGGATTGCCTTTGAACCGTTCATCTTGGCCATCTGGCTTTGTCTCTCCCAGTTTCCTGTCATTGAGATACATGTGATTGAAATATTCCCAAACCAGAAAAGAGAAGAAAGCAAATGGTAGTGCTATGAACCTAATCCAGCCTTTTCCATCATGAAGGAAAGCAAGGACTGAAAATATTAAGACATAACTCATTAAGGAGTACCTTATGTGAATAAAGAAACAGCAAAAATTCAAGACCAACGCATAATATATATTTACACACCCAAAAGATTGGACAAGGAGTGAAAAATATTAAGATAAAAAGGCTACTTTTAAAATTAAGCAACGGATCTCGAGATGACTTTAGAAACAATGAACATTAATTTTTAAAAGCATGAATATCATGAGCACAGAAAATCAGAACGTTTAAAGATCACGTGGTCTCTAAACACTAAGCATAATAGTCTCTAGCTATGGCTGAAAAGTAGGTAATAAAGTTCCAAGGAACCTGTGCTCAGCTAATATGAAAACAAACATTAAAGAATTACAGGCACAAAGATCAAATGAGAAACAGTGCATAGCCTCAAAATTAAAACTTAATGAGCAGGGCAGTGTTGGAAAATAAGCTCAGTGCTTATAAGTGCCAAAATATGTTAGTATCCAGACTGCCCCTGGTCCTAATGTCATTCACAAACCGATCTTACTCCAGCTTGATAAAACCAGAATTTAAGATGAACCTTCCCAAACTTCAGGCAGTATTAAATGGGGTCAAAGATTCTTCAAGACAAGAAAAAGCACCTCTTCAAAATAAATTCTACGTTAACCACTGATCAACTGCGTAACATGCAAGGCGACCAGTCAACATACATTTTTAAACAAAACACTACTCCAAGCTGTACTACTTGGATAAAGTCACAAAATAATTATACTTTATGGTATACAGTTACATTCCAAAGCAAACATGCCACATCATCTTCACATCACTGACTGACTCCCTTTCCTGCATATATAATGAATAGAGAAGAGCAAATAAAAGCAGGAGTAATTGTTTGGACAAAAAAATTCAGCCAAACTCAACTTTATTGCACCAAACGTATAAAGACGTGGGGCTGGATGAACACAGCAGGCCAAGCAGCATCGTAGGAGCAGGAAAGCTTGACGTTTCGGGCCTAGACCCTTCGTCAGA
>JAHRHZ010000273.1:5945563-5956820 GCA_024137785.1 Ginglymostoma cirratum | reverse complement strand
TCTGATTTCTGACGAAGGGTCTAGGCCCGAAACGTCAAGCTTTCCTGCTCCTACGATGCTGCTTGGCATGCTGTGTTCATCCAGCCCCACACCTTGTTATCTCGGATTCTCCAGCATCTGCAGTACCTTTTATCTCGTATAAAGACGTGGCTTCCTTTTTCTTTATTGATTCACAGTATGAGGGCTTCGCTGGCTAGGTAGTAGTGTACTTATTTACCATCTCGAATTGCCCAGAGGGCAGTTGACAGTCAGCCATATTGCTGTGGGTTGGGAGTCACATGCTGGCCAGACCAGGAAAGGATGGCAGTTTCCTTCTCTAAAGGCCATTAGTGAATTAGACTGTTTTTCTGACCATCGGTAATGGATTTGTGGTCATTAGTTTCTTAATTCCAGACATTTATTGAATTCAAATTCCATCTGCTGTGGTGGGATTTGAAGCCAGGTCCCCAGAATTTTATCTGGGTCTCTGCATCAACAGTCCAGCGATAATACCACGAGTCACTGCCTTCCTTGATCTCAGAATACACCGTTCAAATATACATTTAAAAAATGATAAAATTTAAATCATAGAGGATAACAGCCACTCAGTTCATAAATCACCACTTGGTACCGATAGTTATAAATTATTGCACCCTGGATGTCTATCGACTATTGATCAGCAATCAAGCCCAGGCTTACAATGCAATAGGTGAGAACTTCACCAAAGCAATTGTTCAAAACCAGCTACTACACACAACTTATCTAACACAGTAATGTGCATATTTAACCACTACCCACTAGTCTGTATCTGAACAGACACCTCAATTCGACAGTATTGAAAGTCATAGAGTCATACGGCACAAAACAGACCCTTCAGTCCAACCAAACCATGCCGAACATAATCCCAAACTAAACTAGCCCCACCTGTCTATTTCTGGCCCATATCCCTCCAAATCTTCTTATTCATATCTCCATCCAAATGTCTTTTAAACACTAATTATATCCACATCCACTGCTTCACCAGGAAGTTCATTCCATGCACGAGCCACCCTCTGTAAAATGTCTTTTTTAAACCTCTCTCCTCTCACCTCAAATCTCTCTCCCCTAATCTTGAAATTCCCCATTTTAGGGAAAGACAACTACCATCAACTGTATCTATATCCATCATTATTTTATAAACAACTTCTGCACAAAGTTAAATGTAGTATTATCAGTAACAGCCCTCTAAATGTAAGGTGTCATTACTTATGTCAAAGCTTCCACACCACTTCACAAATTATGTTGTTCCTGTGAACATCAATATAATTGCTGCCAGTGCCCATTCTAAGTCTGACTGAATTGTAATTCTATATGTTTAACCTCTTTTGGTCCAGAAATAAGAAATATGTTTGCTTAATAATTTGCAGTATGTGCCTTGCATCAATTATCATACAGCAGAATCAGAGATCAACATAGATGGTGATCACACAAATACCAGATTCAAATCAGACTTGGAAATACCAGTTTGAGCCCAAAGGGCAGATTTTCCATCGCACCAGGCTGCTCCAGTGACGCATGAGGTTAGTCAGCATTCACGGACACTTAAATGGGTACTCAAAGCCTCCCCTCTGATTTAATCTAATATCAACACTCAGTAGAATACAATGCAGCACTAACCAACTATGTAAACAGGGGAGTTATTTGACTTGCTGGTTAGTGCTGAATGGTGAGCGGCTCAGATTGCCAATTTTAACCAAATTAGTGTAACAAAACAAAAGGTGTCAAAAGTTGATTAAAATGTTATTGACAAAGATCATTTGTGCTCAGAGTTAAATTGATCACTAAAACTGAATGTCCCTGTCTGTGACAGATACATTGAACAATACAAATTCCACAACAGCAAATGTTTTAGTTTAACAGAAATGGGCTTGAATTAAAACTACACTATTTGAAACTTTAATGACTTAACAGACAGAACTGTGGGGATGTGCACTGACTAACACATAAGGAGAAATAGGGTCTTCGCTGAATGGATCCGCTCTCCAGTTGCTGGTAGAAACACAGGAGCAACAGTAGGCCATTCAGCCCCTTGAGCCATTCAATCAGATCATGACTGATCTGTGGCCTAACTGCGTTTACTTGCCTTTAACCCACATCCCTTAATACCTTTGCCTAACAAATATTTATCTATCTCAGATTTAAAATTAACAACTGACCTAGCATCCACTACAGTTTGTGAAAACAAGTTTCAAACATCGACCACCCTTGTGGACATGAGGGCTTCCTAACAGCTTTCCTGAACAGTCTGGCCCTAATTCAGATTAATCCCCCTAGTTCAAGAATCCCCAACCAGCAGAAGCAGCTTATTAACTATCCTACCTATTCCTGTGGCAAAAAACCTGAACGTAATTGTGGCAGCCATGATGTGGAGGTGCTGGTGTTGGACTGAAGTGGACAAAGTCAAACATCAGACGATACCAGGTTATAGTCCAACAGGTTTATTTGAAATCACAAGCTTTCACCTGATGAAGGGGCTACGCTCTGAAAGCTTCAAATAAACCTGTTGGACTATAAACTGGTGTCGTCTGATGTCTGAGCTTAACAATAGTAAGAATTAAAGGCTCAACAACTGGACCAACAGCACTCTGCTGGAGGAGGAGAAAGATAAACAAATAAACAGCATTCTCACTACTACTGCAAATCCAATAAGCGTGTTGAAAAGCACCCCGGATTTATGAGTTGAGTAAAGATCACAATTAGCTATAATGCTAGTTCTAAATGTCTGCTGACTGGCACTAATTAGAATGATTCAATGAATTGCTAGAGATAATGGTCATGAAACCATTCCACAGAACAAGCTCTTTCAAAGATGCCAAGAAAATTTATGGAAAAATTAAAATGGTGATAATATATTTTATTCAGTAATATGAATTTGTCAAATTTCAGTTCATAAGTCAATATTTTCCAGGTTAAAAACGTAAAATAAGTTTATTACTCGATTTCTGCGCAACGTTGATATCGAAGAGGAAAAAAAATGGCTGTTTTTCTTCGTTTTATTCAGAATCTTACACAGAAAACCAATAATAAATTGATAAGGAAGTGCAACTGGACAGGTTAGAGTGGATAAGGCACCAAAACTGGATGAAGATTTTTTTAGAATTCGTAGGATGTGGGCATTTCTGGCTGAGCCAGCATTTATTCCCATCCCTAGTTACCCTTGAACAGGTGGTGACGAGTTGCCTTCTTGAATTGCTGCAGGGTGGATACAACCACAAAGACAGTGGGTTCAAATTCAGCAATAACAGATGGCAAAACTTGAATTCAATAAATATCTAGAATTAAAAATGGCAACCATGTAACCATTGTCAGCTGTCATTAAAACCCATCTGGTTCACTAATGTCTTTTACACAATAAATAGAAGCTGCTCATTTGGCCTCTCAAGCAACCCACCCTGCCCAACCCCGAATTCAACAAGATCACAACTAATCTGTTCTGACCACACCACATCTTTTGTCACCTCATCACAGCCCACTGGAAAAGTGCTAGTTTTCACCATGTGTGTGCTATAGCTTTTGAGTAGATACTCTCCTCGATCACTTTCGTTTAGGCAAGGAAATCTGCCATCCTCATCCAGTCTGGACTGGCCTGCATGTGCCTTCAGACGCACAACAGTGTGGCTGACTCTTAACTACCATCTGTAATGACTTGGCAAACCACTCAGCTGTGTCAAAAATACTAAAAAGTCACGAAGAAACAAAATTGAATGCAGAACCCTGCATCAACCTAAACATCAGAAACAACCAAAGCAAATAGCCCTGAAGACTCTGCAAAGTCTTTCTTACCAACAAATCGGCACTTGTGCCAAAATTGGAACAGTTGTCCCACAGGCTAGTCAAGCAATAGCCTCTATCAAACACATGGAATTATACCTAACAGAATGTCCAAACACCATCACCATCCCTGATTTTGTTCCGTACAACAGCAGCACTGACCCACCAGGGTAGCAGCTCAGTCCTGTACAATTGGAAAAGACTTGCCTGGGTGTCGTCAACATTGACTCCAAAGCTCCTCTGCAGTTACATGGCATCAGGTGAAATATGAGTAAGGAAAACTCCTGACTAAACCCCACTTCAGCTTATGTATAAGTAAACCAAACACTGTTCAACATGGAGGAGAAAACACTAAGGGCGGCAAGAGGACAGAACATACTCTGAGTGCAGGTCTTCAATGTTTGTCATTAAAAGGTAGCTCAGTAGAACCACTATTGACGAAGTCAGCTGAGTCCTGAAGGGCATAACTCTGGACTGTGTCCATGACAAGTGGAGGGAATGAACAAGAAAGAAATATCAACTTGCCATTGCCCTCAATCTACATGTTATAGATGCATTTGCCCATGACAGCACTGGCAGGGATGACCACTGCACAATCCTTCTGGAAAAAAATCCCATCTTCATACCGAGAATACTCTGCATTTTGTCATCTAGCTCTACCACTGTGCTAAATGGGAAAAACTGTGAACAAATTTAGCCAAAGTTGAACACCCATGATACCCAGTGAGCCATCGGCAACAGAATTTTATTCAACCACAATCTGTAACCTCATGACCCATTGTATCCCTGTTTGACCACTACCATCATGCCAGGACATAAACCCTGGTTCAATGAAGAGTGCAGGCGGAAATGCTAGGAGCAGCTCCAGGAATACCTAAAAACATGGTGCCAATGTTATGAAGCTACAACATAGTATTACTTGCATGCCAAATAATGAGTGCTGTGTGCAATAGACAGTGCTAAGCAATTCCACAACCAATGGATCAGATTGAGGCTCTGCAGTCCTGTCACATCCTGGCATGAATGGAGGTAGAAATTAAACAGGAGGAGACTTATGTCTGAGAATACCTCCATTCTTAACAATGAGAAAGCTTACAGCATTAGTGTAAAAGACAACCGCAAAACATTCGGATCCATCTTCGGGTTTAAGGTATGATTCATCTCAGCCTCGTCCTAGGTCCCCAGCATCATAGATACTAGGTTTTGACCATTTCGGTTCACTGCACATTATATGAAGAGACAGCTGAAGACAGACGATACTGAAAAAGTTACAAGCCCCAACAAAGTTCCGGCAGTAATACGGAACACCAGTGCTTCAGAATCAGCGGCATGCTAAATTATGCTGCTCTAGTACACCTTTAACATTGGCATCTACCTGATAATACGAAAACTTGTCCATATATGCCCAGTGCACAAGAAAAACACAAATCCAACCCAGCTAATTATTCTTCTATCAGTTACCAAAGGGGTAGCTGGCATCATTGCTGGTGCTATAAAGGGGCATTTGCTCAGAAATAACTCACTCTCTGATGCACATTTTCAGTTCTGCCAGGGTCACTTGGCTCCTGCCTTAATTAGAGTTTGGTTCAAAAATAACAAAAGAACTGAACTCCAAACACAAGATTAGAGATCAAAACAGCATTTGACCAAATGTGGCATCAAAGGGCTTTAGCAAAACTTGAGTCAATGGAAGCCAGCGGGTAAATTCTGGCTGGTTGGAGTTATACTTAGCACAAAAGTGGAGGGAGGTTAGAGGTCAATCATCTCAGGTTCCAGGGCATCTGCAGGGGTCCGTCAGGGTAATCTTACTTTTAAAACCACCACCAAATTACACATTACTTTTTAAAAAAAATTTTCTCCACCCATATCTCTAATTGAATGAAAAACGTAAAAGCAGGCAGTGCAACAAGCGAGGAGGGGGAGGGGAAAAGGGAGAGGACTAAATTAAAATGGAGTTGGAAGGAGAAATAGGCTTTTTAGCCCCTTTGGTCCTACCATCGGTTCTGATGGAGGGGTCACTCAACCTGAAACGTTAACTCAGATTTCTCTTCACAAATGCTGCCAGACCTGCTGAGCTTTTCCAGCAAATTCTGTTTTAGCTTCCGAGATTAGTCGTTTTCTGATTAATAGGGTCATAGGCAGATCCCCAAGGTTCTGTGCTAAATTCAACTATCTTCAGCTGTTTCAATGACATTCTGTCCACCCTGAAGTCAGAACTGGGAATGTTCAGTGACAACTGCACAATTTTCAGCAATATTTATAACTCGGATACTGAAGCAGTCTGTGTCTGAATGCAGCACACCAAGACAACATCCAGGCTGACAAGTGGCAAGTCACATTCACACCAAGAGCATGCGTGACCACTTTCAACAAGCAAGGATTTAACCATTAACCCTTGACATTCAATGACATTACCATCATTGAATTCACCACTATTGACATCCTGGTTGTTACCATTATAGCAAGTAAAAGCTGAAAGAACTGGGGATTCTGTATAACAGTAACAAAAACAGAAGTTGCTGGAAAAGCTCAAGTGGTCTGGCAGTATCTGTGAAGAGAAATGAGAGTTACCATTTCAGTTCCAGTGACCCTTCCTCAGAACTGAGGGAGGGACACCAGACCCGAAACATTAACTCTGATTTCTCTTCACAGATGTTGCTGAACCCGTGAGCTTTTCCAGCAACTTCTGTATTTGTTACTGTTATACAAAGGTTGCAATTGCATGACATTGTTATAGAGATTTGAACTGCGGCTCTAAGTTGAGATTGTACACACTGGGGTTGTTCTTGGAACAGAGGAGGCTGAGGAGAGATTTGATTGAGCTGTACAAAATTGAAGGGTGGAGTGGTACAGTGGGTGGTAAGGGTCTATTTACTTAATAAACACATAGGAGCAAGAGTAGGCCATTCACCCCTTCAAGCCTGCTCTGTCATTCTTGATCATGATCATGATCATCCAACTCCACAGCCTGTTCTGACTTCCCTGCCACTCCTTTAAACCTTTTAGGTACAAGTGCTATAACCAACACTTTCTTGAAATTGTACAATGTTTTGGCCTCAACTGTTTTCTGAGAGAATTCTATAGGTTCACCACTCTAGCCTAACAAATATTCTTCTCATGTCAGTCCTAACGATTTACTTCGTGTCTTTCGACTGCGATCCCAGGTTGACCAACCAGGAACATCGTTTCTGCATCGACCCATCTGGTCCTGTTAGACTTTTGTAGGTTTCTTTGACATCCCACTTCATTTTTCTGAATTCCAGTGGATATAATCCTACCCGATTCAACGTCTCCTCATACGTCAGTCCTGCCATCCCAGGAATCAGTCTGGTAAGCATATAGGTCAGTGTTGAGAGGGCACAGTTTTACAGTGATTAGTGGAAAGATTGGGGAAAGATGATTAAACATGTTTTTCACTTGAAGACTTGTAAGATTCTAGAACTTACTGCCAATCAGGATAGAAATCTTGTAAATAGGTCGCTGGACATGCACCTCAAGTAATTAACTACAGATCAAACAGTGGAAAATGGGATAAGCTTGAATAGCTCAGTTTAAGTCAAGCACAAACACAATAGACCAAGTTACCTCTTTCTGGGCCATAAACCTTCTTTGATTCTAACTAACTTGAGATTTTTTTTTGAAGAGGGAGCAGAGACATTTTTTGAGGGTCATGCTATTGATGTGGTATACATGGACATCCAAAAGATGTTGGATACAGTGCCAAACAGACTAGTGAGCAAAGTTATAGTTCTTCATGGAACAAAAAAAAAGTAACATGGGTATGGAACTGGTTGAGCAACAGAAAACAAAGAGTGGTGGTTGATAGGAGAGATGTTGTTAAACTTGAAAGGGTTCAGAAAAGATTTACAAGGATGTTACTGGCAATGGAAGGTTTGAATTATAGGAAGACGCTGAATAGGCCAGGGTTTTTTCCCCCTCACGTCAAAGGCTGAGGGGTGACTTTATGAAGATTTATACAATCATGAGGGTAAGGGATTCCAAAGGTAGAGGGCATAGATTTAAAGTGAGAGAGGAAAGATATTAAAAGGGACCTGAGAGGGTGGTGCGCGCATAGAATAAGCTGCCAGAGGAGATGGTGGAGGTGGGTACAATTACAACATTTAAAAGGCATCTGGATGGGTACATGAATAGCAAAGGTTTAGAGGAATATGGGCCAAATTCAGGCAAATGGAACTAGATCAGTTTAGGATATCTGGTTGGCACAGACTAGTTGGACCACAGGGTCTGTTTCTGTGCTGTATAACTGTAACTCAATGATGGATTTTTTTTTGAATCAGACTACAAGAAGATCTGTAATGGAGCTCCCCAGGGCATCAATATTGGGAGCTTTAATTTTCCAAAGATATTAATGACCTAGACCTTGGTGTAGATGGTACAATTTAAAAATTTATGTATGACAAAACATGGAAATATTGCAAACTGCGAGGGTCATAGTTTAGAACTTTAAAGTACAAAAAGGACAGGTTGGTAAAATGGACAGATAGATGGCAGATGAAATTCAATGCAGAGAAGTGTGAAATATTTCATTTTGGTCAGAATTACATGGAGACCTAATATGAAGACAGCATTTCTAAAGAGGGTGCAGGAGCAGAGGGACCTGAACAAATGTGCAACAGTCATTGAAGGTGGTACAACAGTTGACAGCATGGTTTATAGATCATACGATATCCTGAGCTTTACTAATAGGGCATAGAGTACAAAAACAATGGCCTTCTTTTAAATTTGCATATAACACTAGCTTGGTCTCAACTACAGTACTGCACCAAATCTGGGTGCCATACTTTAGGAAGGATATGAAGGTACTGGAGAGAAAGAAAATGTTCAATAAAATGGTTCCAGGGATGAGGAAACACAGTTAAGAAGATAGATTAGAGAAGATAGGTCTGTTTTCCTTGGAGGAAAGAAAACGGAGAAGAGATTTGAGAGATGTATTCAAATTACAAGTCGTCTAGATGGAGTGAATAGGGAGAAACTTTCACCACTCATAACAGGATCAAGAATGAAAGAACACATTTAAAGAGATTGATAAAAGGAGCAAAAGAGAGTTGAGAACAATGAATGGTTAAGGTCTGGAATGCACTACCCGAGTGTGTGGTGGAAGTAGGTTTAACTGCAACATTCAAAAGGGCTGTTATCCAAAACAAAGCTTGAGCAAGATTACAAAGAGCAGGTAGGGGAACAGCACTAAGTGAATCACTCAGAGCTGATGGAGACATGATAGAATGAATGGCCTTCTTCTGCACTGTAACAATTCTATGATTCTGTAGAAATTAAGTGACCCACACAAGCCACATAACTATTCCAACCACACATTTATAAAGGTACCAAGCTTTAAGCCTGTGGTTTTCACCAACTCCCTCCAGTAACCATTATTATTCCAAATTCATATATCTATCAATACATTATTCCATAGCACCTCTAGCAACTTTGCTATCTGCACACAATGTTGTCAGCTCTCGATGAGAATCAACATTAATGTGAAATAATTCACTCATCTTAAAATACTACGTACAAGTTCAAACAATTCTCAAACAGGGTAACTATGTGCACTACGCAGGAAAGTGCTGCACCAATTGGTTCTCACGTATTAACTTTCTTTGACAAATGTTTTCTTTCCTATCTGAAGGCATTGATTTCTGCAGCATTATAGTTTCTCTTGACCTTCACCTGCGGTCAGTGAATGTAAATAATCAATCTGAGATTCAATTTCCATGCAGTCCTGAATTAGCCAAAGTTAACCGATTAGTGTTAAGGTGCAAAAATTGGCCACAACACCACTGGGCTGGGGAAAAAGAATATTCATCCAAGTCCCAAAAATGCAAAAGTGTAGTGAACTCATTACTGACCGTGTAAAAGAAAATTAAGTTTTATGCACGTGTCTTGTACATTCAAAAGTGCCATCTACAATATATAGAAACAAAACCACGAATCAAGATGATTGTAAAATAGCAGTCACGCAGAATGTCACTTCAGTTGCCCAGGGTGATGTGGTAATTAATTCAACGTCATCCAGACAGCAAAACACTGATTGAATTTCACTTCCCCATCCCAACCATTAACCAATACATTGAAAATGGACAAAAAAAGTTGTGTTTTTAAAAAAAGCATTTAAACCGCCCCTTTAGCTGCTCCTCAAAAAAAAAGACAAAGCTCAACGAAATCATCAATAATGAATTAAAGTGACACGGGCAAGCTTTTAATACGTCCTGGTTCGGACATCGGGGCGATGCTGCTTTTAGAGCCAGGCCCGGGTTCACTGCGTAGTACACAGGAACAGGGAAATCCCATCGCAGATCACAGGCGAGACCGACCATCCCCAAACAAAATACCCATCCATGAGAACAGGGGCGCAGGTAGCAAACGGTCTCCCCGCTCAAATGCTGGACACGGGAGTCTCGGGCCTACGGGCAACTCTCCCCTCACCGCCACCGGGCCGCTTGGCTCTTCCCCACTGACTGTCCCTACCTCGGCGGGCGCATTTCGGGAGAAGGAGACAGGTCTTTCCGCTTCCCTCCTCCAAGGGGCTCCCTACTGCACCCCAAAACCTACGCCCCCCAACCCCCGTCCCATGTCAGTGGCCGCTGTTCGCACGGTTAGTTTCGGGGTTTGAGAGGCGGGTGGAGGGCGGGGAAGGCCCTGAGAGCGCCGACCCCGGGCGTTAATAATTAAACGGCCGGCCCTTACCTTGGAAATATTTCACCCACACCGTCTCTCTCTTCCGCTCACTCGCGGGTTTAAAGATTAACTTTCCATAGATCCGAGCACCATCCCGCCCTCACACTCCTGCTACTCGTGTCCCTGCCACGGTTCAGTGTCCGCTCAGTCTTTACACCTCCCGGCCGGCCAGCCTGTTTCTCACACTCACACTGTCCCAGAGACGCACTCTTCCCATCCCCTCCCCCCGCCAAGAGACAACCCAGGCTGAGGGGGCGGAGCGAGTGACGCCAGACCCACCCCAATCCCCAAAGTCCCCGCCCCTCTCCATCGGCGCACGCAAGCGGTGCTGTGACTCCGCCCTCTCGCGGGTGCGCGCGCGTATCGGCACTGCCCTTTCACCCCCCCGCCTACGACGCGTGCCTCCGTCCTGTCGCGGGAGCGCGGGCATATCAAATTGCCCCGCCCACGGCGTTTGGCTCCGCCATGGCGGGTGCGCGCGCGTATCAGCACTGTCCCCTTCATCAGAAATGGGGGAGGGGAAGAGGGTTCTGAAATAAATAGGGAGAGAGGGGGAGGCGGATAGAGGATGGATAGAGGAGAGGATAGGTGGAGAGGAGGCAGACAAGTCGAAGAGGCGGGGATGGAGCCAGTAAAGGTGAGTGTAGGTAGGGGGGTAGGGAGGAGATAGGTCAGTCCAGGGAGGACGGACAGGTCAAGGGGGCGGGATGATGTTAGTAGATAGGAGATGGGGGTGTGGCTTGAGGTGAGAGGAAAAACAGGTTAGGGAGGT
>JAHRHZ010000273.1:5927972-5945163 GCA_024137785.1 Ginglymostoma cirratum | reverse complement strand
GCTGTGTTCATCCAGCCCCATGCCTGTTATCTCGGATTCTCCAGCATCTGCAGTACCTTTTATCTCAGCACTGTCCCCACCGCTTCTCCCCACCTTCTCCGAGCAGCGCCTCCAGCTGGGATCATGGTTGACGATCGCTGAGGCTACACGAGCAGGACGGAGTCATTTAACTCCCCAAAGCCTCTTCGCCATCGCCACTGGATCGTAGGGCTGCTCTCTTATTCGAAAGTTGTGTTTTAACTTGAGGGACACCACACCTCAATTGAGGGGAAGAGGTTGAGAAGGATAGTCCTTCGTGGTAATCTCAGCTGGTGCTGGAATTTAACCCATACCCAACCAACTGAGCTAAATGGCCCTCTATAAGGCACAAGTCAGGAGTGTGATGGAATACTCTTGCTCTGCAGGATGAGTGCAGCTCCAGCAATGCTCAAGAAGCTTGACTCTATCCAGGACAAAGCAGCCCGCTGCATTGGCAGCTCATCAATGTACGCATTCATTGTTCATTCCTCTTCACCAATAATGCAGAGTGAGAACAGTGTGAAGCATCTAAAAGTAAAATTGCAGTAACTCACCAGCACTCCCTTGCCACCAATTTTCAAACACATGATCTCTATCACCTAGAAGGACAAGCGCAGCGGATACATGGGAAAACCACCATATGTAAGTTGACCTGCAAGTCACACACCAGACTTGGAAGTATATTTCCATTTTTTCACTGATGCTACGTCAAAATGCTGAACGTCCCTTCCTAACAACATTGTGGATGTGCCACACTATGTGGACTGCACTGTTGCAAGGAAACAGCTCACTACTACCTTCTCCAGGACAATTCAGAGTGGGCAATAACTTTTTGTATAGCTACCAAACTTGAAAACAAAAAAAATTGCTGTCCATCTCCAGGGTCTAGTAATAGAGCAATACCACTATTCCCCCCATCCTACCAAACCAGTACAATATAGCCACCCAGAAGCATGTAATGCATTCAGTCCATCTGAGCCAGAGCAATATGTTCTAATGCAGTCAGTCAAAGGCACAGCAATGCAACTAGTCAGTGTGTTGGAGCAATCAAGAGCCAGAGCAATGCCTCCACCTGAGCCGATGCAATACAACCATCCAGAGCTGAAGACAATGCTACTATTTAAACCAGAGCAATATAGCTATTCTGAGACACTGTAGTGTAGCCACAAAGTGCATGCAGCCAATGTTTAATGAGAGTATACACCCACCCAGAGCCAGGAATGCATATAATGCAGTGCAGAAACTTCTGTAGACCACATGTGACAAACCTGATCCAGAGTATAAACTTTCAGTCAGCAGCCCTTAAATCAGTGGAGCAAGGGCCACACCAAATGCAGTACTAAAACCTTCCACTAACGCACACTGCGACACAGAGGCAGGGTTGCACGGACACATTGTAAAAACTTTCAGGTTGCAATCCTGATCCAGGGAAGCAGCAATTGTATTGCAAAAATCTTCAACCTGTGCAGTCTGCAATGCAACAACATGGAACACAAATGAAATTATTACAGTTCATGAACCAACAGCTAACTGACACAGAAGGCTATCTTCTACTGTATGAAAAGAAAAGGATGCATTGCCTTGGCTGGGGCAGCTCTGAATGCAGCATAACAATCCTGAGCAAGCACTGATCAAACTCCACGGAATGAAAGATCATTGAGTCAGCACAATACACTCAGCCCTGAACCAATATAAACAGCAAAAATCAGGCACACCAGAGCAGCTTAAAAATATTTGTAATATACCTGCATAGTGCTTATACAATGTAACAATACTGAACTGGCAAATAAAACACATTGAACGAACAGAAAAATCCAGCAGCAACTAGGATCTGCACTGCATCAAGAATGGAGCAATAAAGTGCACAGCAATGCACCAGTACCCTCTTTATGTTGGAAAACAGATTAATTTAAACCCATAATGCAATTCCCACTCGTAATAAAACTAATTTCTTCTTATGAGGAAATGGACAAGTAAATAGGAGAAAAATATAGTCTCAAGGGTGCAGAACTATTTCATCCAACGTTACCCTCATTCAGACCTAATTTCTCACAGGTACAAGAACCCAAATCCCACTGAAGAACATCCACCTCACAACATGACCCATCTCTCAGAAATCAGCCCATGCATTCCAGTTGGCATTTGGGGATATTGTTGCATGAGTTTCTCTCTCACGATCTCTCTGGTTGTCTATTGGGACATTCCATGGCTTTCTGTTTGGCAGGGGCAGGAATTCCCACTGAAAGGCTGATTATCAATGATTTTCACAGACATTGTCTGTTATTTCATCCAAGGCTGGTGCTATCTTGCTGATTGTGCTGCTCCTAGTCTTCTAGCATGTCTCTGTACATTAGTGCTGCCGTTTTGCTTTTATAATATGACTGAAAATTATAACTAAGTCAAACCGATTCCACACCCTTCAGGTCTCCCTTCTTGGCCCTTGGCCTAGCCCAAGGCAGCCAACCTAGTGGTAGTGGTTTATGTTTACACTCTGACATTCATAGATATTGGCCAGGTATCAATCTCACAGTTGTAAAGGTGCTCAATTATATCATCTGTACAGTTTGGTCCAGCAATTTAGACTCCTGTCTAATGCATTCTGACTCCACATTCTCCAACTCCCATACTCCTTTCCATCTCTTGTCTTCCTTCTGGTGCTGCGAAAAGAATAGGTTCAGTATACAACTAATATCTATTGGGCAATAACCAAAACAGATGGGAGAATATCTTAACTTGTCAGCGTTTCTACATATTAATACACATTAACGCCACCCAATCACCCAAATATTTTCTACTATACATAATGTCTTAATGGGTGTTGACCTTGTATAACAGGAATTGCCATAATAATTCTGATAAACATATTACCACATATAACGCGTTCCTCATTTGTGTCAAACCCTTGAGCTGGCAACTCAGGGTCAGGGCATGCTCTGTGTACAATGACAGGTTAAACAAGTCCACATTAGTTATCCACAGGAATAATTCCCCCTAATGAATGTATCTCAGGACAAAGTGCATCAATTATTTGTGCCTTGGGTTCCCTAATTCTTGATGTGCTGCAGTGGTGAGGATAGGGGCGGGGAATGTGTACTGTCGTGGTAGACATTGTTGTGGTAAATTTGTTACACTAAGGGATGTGCACCACTCTCCTGTTAACATTCCTGGTGTTACCAATCTACCACTAGGACATGTTGATACACAGTCTGTCCTTGGTGTTGTTGCCAAAATGTTTCTTCCCAGTTGTAGATGAGCATGAACATTATTTATGTAAAGATGAAGTGCGAAGGCTCAGTTAGGGCGCTTGAGAGTTACAAGTTAGCCAGGAAGGACTGAAAGAGAGAGCTAAGAAGAGTCAGGAGGGGACATGAGAAGTCTTTGGCAGGTAGGATCAAGGAAAATCCTAAAGCTTTCTATAGGTATGTCAGGAATAAAAGAATGACTAGAGTAAGATTAGGGCCAGTCAAGGACAGTAGTGGGAAGTTGTGCGTGGAGTCCGAAGAGATAGGAGAGGCGCTAAATGAGTATTTTTCATCAGTATTCACTCGTGAAAAAGACAATGTCGTCGAGGAGAATACTGAGATACAGGCTATTAGACTAGATGGGATTGAGGTTCACAAGGAGGAGGTGTTAGCAATTCTGGAAAGTCTGAGAATAGATAAGTCTCCTGGGCCGGATGGGATCTATCCTAGGATTCTCTGGGAAGCTAGGGAGGAGATTGCAGAGCCTTTGGCTTTGATCTTTTTGTCGTCATTGTCTACAGGAATAGTGCCAGAAGACTGGAGGATAGCAAATGTTGTCCCCTTGTTCAAGAAGGGGAGTAGAGACAACCCTGGTAATTATAGACCAGTGAGCATAACTTCGGTTGTGGGTAAAGTGTTGGAAAGGATTATAAGAGATAGGATTTATAATCATCTAGAAAGGAATAATTTGATTAGGGATAGTCAACAAGGTTTTTTGAAGGGTAGGTTGTGCCTCACAAACCTTATTGAGTTCTTTGAGAAGGTGACTAAACAGGTGGATGAGGGTAAAGCGGTTGATGTGGTGTATATGGATTTCAGTAAAGCATTTGATAAGGTTCCCCATGGTAGGCTATTGCAGAAAATTTGGAGGCATGGGATTGAGGGTGATTTAGCGGTTTGGATCAGAAATTGGCTAGCTGTAAGAAGACAGAGGGTAGTGGTTGATGGCAAATGTTCATCCAGGAGTTCAGTTACTAGTGGTGTACTGCAAGGATCTGTTTTGGGGCCACTGCTGTTTGTCATTTTTATAAATAACCTGGATGAGGGCATAGAAGGATGGGTTAGTAAATTTGCGGATGACACTAAAGTCGGTGGAGTTGTGGATAGTGCGGAAGGATGTTGCAGGTTACAGAGGGACATAGATAAGCTGCAGAGCTGGGCTGAGAGGTGGCAAATGGAGTTTAATGCGGAAAAGTGTGAGGTGATTCACTTTGGAAGGAGTAACAGGAATACAGAGTACTGGGCTAACGGTAAGATTCTTGGTAGTGTGGACGAGCAGAAAGATCTCGGTGTCCATGTGCATAGATCCCTGAAAGTTGCCACCCAGGTTGATAGGGTTGTTAAGAAGGCGTACGGTGTGTTAGGTTTTATTGGTAGAGGGATTGAGTTTCGGAGCCGTGAGGTCATGTTGCAGCTGTACAAAACTCTGGTGCGGCCGCACTTGGAGTATTGCGGGCAGTTCTAGTCACCGCATTATAGGAAGAATATGGAAGCATTGGAAAGGGTGCAGAGGAGATTTACCAGGATGTTGCCTGGTATGGAGGGAAGGTCTTATGAGGAAAGGCTGAGGGACTTGAGGCTGTTTTCATGAGAGAGAAGAAGGTTAAGAGGTGACTTAATAGAGACATACAAGATGATCAGAGGAATAGACAGGGTGGATAGTGAGAGCCTTTTTCCTCGGATGGTGATGGCTAGCATAGCTTTAAATGGGGACATAGCTTTAAATTGAGGGGTGATAGATATAGGACAGACGTCAGAAGTAGATTCTTTACTCAGAGAGTAGTCAGGGCATGGAATGCCTTGCCTGCAGCAGTTGTAGATTCGCCAACTTTAGGGGCATTTAAATGGTCATTGGATAAACATATGGATGATAATGGAATAGTGTAGGTTAGATGGACTTCAGATTGGTTTCACAGGTCGGCACAACATCGAGGGCCAAAGGGCCTGTACTGTGCTGTAATGTTCTATGTTCTATGTTCTATGGTGGCATTGCAGACAAGCTGCACCCAATTTCATGTGAATGTCAGAACTTTAAACATAATGCAATAACTTCACTGGTCCTTCCTTCTTCTAGCACTTGCAACACTGAAGAAATCTTCACAAATCATGTGCAATGGGTGTTTCACTGTTAGATTAAGTTGCCCTCTGTCCAGGCAGTTCGCTGTTCCGTTGTACATGTATCAATCCATTTGTTGATAGCTCCTCAGAAACGACTTGAAAAACAGTATCTCCATAATATGTCGCTATCATGGTTAGCATGGTTTAACTATACCCATAACTAAATTTTACGGAAAACATAAATCTGTTCATGTTTCCCATTACCTTTCCCTTCTTGTCCATACAGGTGCATGATCACTCAGTGTCCTATCCATTGTAGCTCTACCTCCTCCAGTGTGACCTTCACCAATACCTTACCTTCAACACTGGATATCTTAAACCGTTCTGTTACTGCCAGGGCTTTCCGGTCATGTTTGAGTGGCCAATCCTGAAGTTTTTGCCTTAGTCTATGCAGTTGGTTGCACAGCTTTCTCACAAATCATTTAACTCTTTGACCTACTCACCTACTTTCTTTCTACCAATCACAGCAACATTGGCAACCTCATTGCTCTTCCAGACATTAACTCATATGGAGTTGATCCTGTTGCTCTATTGAATGTTGCCCTACGTCCCATCAGGGTACATAGCAATAGATCTCACAAATCCTGTGTCATCTTCTGGATTGCTTTGGCTAAAGTTCTCTATAATGTCTAATTTTTTTTATTCCCAGCAACTTATAAACTTTATTTTAAATCATTAAGGAATAGGAATAGGCCATATGGCCCTTAAGCCTGCCCTCGGCCTTAACTGTTCCATATTTCAAAAATCTGTTTACTTCCCCTTTAAATACTTCCAGCAATCCAGACTTCACAACTCTCTGGGGTAGAGAATTCCAGACATTCACTAGCCTCTGGGAGAATAAATTCCTTTGCACTTCAATTTTAGGTGAGTGTCCCCTTATTAAGAACATACAAACATAAGAACCAAGAGCAAGAGTAGGTCATCTAGCCCTTCGAGCCTGCTCTGCCATTCAATAAGATCATGACTGATCTTTTTGTGGCCTCTGTGAATGTCTGGAATTCTCTACCCAAGAGAGCTGTGAAGCCTGATTGCTGAAAGTATTTAAAAAGGAAGTAAACAGATTTTTGAAATATGGAGCAATTGAGGCCTAGGGCAGGCTTAAGGGCCATATGGCCTACTCCCATTCCTTAAGTTTTTTTTAAATAAAGTTTATATATTGCTGGGAATAAAAAAAATTATACACTAAAGAGAATATTAACCAAAGCAATCCAGGAGATGACGCAGGGACAGTGAGAGCTATATAAATGCATGCACCTTTTATAACATTATATTGGAAAAAACATTCAAAGCGTCTGTGGTGCAGTGGTAGTGCCCCTATCTTTAAACCAAAAGGTCACAGTTTAATTCCACTCCAAGATGTGATGGTTATGTTGTTGCATGCCCAAAAACATTAATTTTAAAAAATTGCACAGCAAAACAGAAAGAATGCAATGACTTATCTTTGCCTTCAAGCAGATGAATAAGTTTGAAGCTAACGCTCAACTAATGGTATCTGTTTGAGTTGGAGCATTTCAGTTTCCAGGTTCAATCCAGCTTCTATGCCCTCTGGACATCTTCCTAGGACTCAATTGGTTTGTAACTAAATTGCTGAGATCTTAGAAGGAATTGACCATTCTAAAACAATATTTTGCTTCAGTTTTTATGGTGGAGGATACTAGTACCATCCCAATATTAACAAGTAATACAGAGGTTATAGAAAGGGAAATTATCATCACTAGGGAAAAAGTACAGAGCAAACTATTGGCATTGAAGGCAGACAGATACTAGGTGAAATAATTCTTCAAAGCCTGGCATCCCATCACCTGCCACCCTTTATTTACAAATGCATAGTCTTTAACAATGGCAGTACCTCTCACGGAGTCAGGCATTCTTGGGCTCAATATCCCTGACATTTATCCTTTTATGTCAGCCATGTCTCGCTGATTGGACTGTTAATCTGGCCCAATCATGGAATTCATACTCTATGAGGTCCAGCTGGCTGACCTTGTTACAATCACTACATCCATCCCTCTCTGAGTCCACAGACAAAGGATCATCCGATTCCTTTGAGAGACTCCTGGGGCGTTTTAACATTGGGTCAGAATCTGACACAGGAGGTGTGTAGTGAACAGGAACATGACCCTTCTGCCTGCAGCACCTCAGTTGACTTTCGCTCCCTTCTTCCAGAAGGGACTGTTCTTTTTGCCAGACCATTAGATGATGGGTGGCATGGAACTGTCCTAATATGTTGAATCTCATTTCGACTTTAAGAAGTAACTGAAGACCCTGCTGGTAAATGATGGCCGTTATCTGTGACCAATTTCTCTAGTACTCCATGTGTCGCAAAAGGTGTAAGAAATTTTTCTATCATCGCTCCAGTGTTGTCCTATGCAATCTGAAAGAACAATCTGATAAACCTGAAATTAAAGACTAAATTAGACTTTACAACAAAACTAAAACTAATTACTCAAAACAATAATTTTTAAATGAAACATGAAACGAAGTGGGAGGATATGAAGAAAACTTAAAAACAACTTTAAAGGGAAATAGCAGTTTTATGTAAGCACACCAGGAAAATCCATTATTAAAGGAAAGAGGGGCATGCATAACTGTGTATGGTGCAATTAATTATTTTAGTGCTTAAAGAGTTATGGTAGTCTTTATACTAATAAGAAAGTAGAAGGGAGATCAAAACTCTACGTACTAATGAAAAAATGGTTTATGAGTTCAAAATTAAAAATGCCTCCAAGATAACCCCTGAATATTGAATAAGGTCACTGAGAGGAGCAATTTCTATAAACTTGGTAGATTTACTAAGTGTATGAATTATGCCGAAAAAAAACAGGGTGGCAAATGCTTTAAGGAAAAGTGGAAATCTGTGGTGCTCCTTTGCTGAAACTAGATTTGATACATTTATGAGCCCTGCAGGCACAAGGGCTCTTTGGGGGTAGGAAAGGAACAGCTTGTGGATTGGTTTTAATCGTTTGAAGAGCAGCTGGGACTCAGATCTCCACAAAGTCAGTCAGCAAACAAGTTAGCTCTCTCTCTCTAAATGTAATGGAAATAACTCTCATTGACTTGGCAAAAACTGCTAACTCATGTCAAGACCTAGGTCAAATTGATTGGTTACTGAATTAAGAAAACAGTGTTCGACAATAATATGGTGGCAAACAGCCACAAAAATGTGAGAAAATCATCTCAATTTCACTTTGTGCTTTGGAGTCTGGTCCACAGACTTTGTGTCTTTTTGTCGTTATGTTTTGACCATGATATTCCCAGAAAATAAAGCATTTGCCTTTACTACCCTTTGGGTACTGTATCATTCAGCATTTTTCAGTTATTGGTTAGATTTTGCTAGCTTTCTGAATTATGTAAGTGATAAAGAATTTTGATATGCAGATACACACAAGTCACTAAAACTAGTAGCATAAGCGGACAAGGCAATTAAAGCTTGTCAAACCTTCAAATTTGTGTCTTGAGGTACAGAAAAACAAAGCAAAGATGAAATCTCAAACATGTAGCCATATATAGAGTACATATTATGTACCTTTTCGTACCTTTTTAGCACCCTATTATAAGAAGGAAATAAAAGTGTAGGAAAAATTGCACAATTCATTAAGATACTATCAGAATCCTAATATTTTTAAAATCCATTCATGGGATTTGGATATCACTGGCGAAGCCAGCATTTATTGACTATCCCTAATTGCCCTTGAAAAACTGGTGCTGAGCTGCCTTCTCGAACTGCTGCAGTCCATGTGGTGTAGGTACATCCACAGTGCTTTTATGAATATACACTTCAGAAATTAAGATTTTTTTACACGAAACAGCAAGACCAATGAATGATGTGGTCTAATAGCGCTTTCCAAAACTTCGAAGGATTATGAGGAAGGTAACTAAACTGATTTGTTGTCAGTGAGAATTTACCAAATGGACATCCCACGAAGTTGAAGGCAGAGAAAATTCAAAGGACAGGTAGAAAAAAAAGTTTGTACACACAGGGTGGTTTGATTGGGGGACTCTCTGATCCAAAGCGTTGTTGAATTGGAAACTGCAAATACTTTTAAAACATAAGTTGGATAGCTCTTTGAAAACACTAACAATTAATGAAATAGCATTGAGTGTAAGCAGGAGTGGACCTAATACTTGTTGACTCATATGAAATATAGAATGGGAGCAGACACATTGGGCAAAATAATTGGTTCCTTTGTTTGACATTCTCTGATTTTTTGAGAGCATGAGGACAATGAACATTTTGTTTTAACATGCAGTATGGAGTCCCCCTGCTGGTTAAATGATGCTAAGGGTAAAAGAACGGGAAGCTGCAGGAATGGAAAGCTTCAGTGAACTATTGTTTATTCTGTCACTAGGAAGTTCATAAATGCCAATTCTTTACCCCTTGTCACTGCCTTGTACTCTCAACACAAGCTGCAGCCTCATAGCCTGGCACAGCCCTACTCAACCATTACCATAAAAATGAGGTGTTACCTTGATGAAGTTACCAAACAGGACTACTTGCATGCTAAACAGTGTAAGCAGCAAGTGATAGACAGAGCTAAGTGATCCCACACCAATGGATCAGATCTAAGCTCTGCAGTCCCGCTAAATACAGTTGTGAATGGTGGTGCACAATTAAACAACTCATCGGAAGAAGAGGCTCCACAAATAAGCCCATTCTCAACAATGGAAGAGCCCAGCACATCAGTG
This sequence comes from Ginglymostoma cirratum, assembly GCA_024137785.1. Lineage (NCBI taxonomy): Eukaryota > Metazoa > Chordata > Chondrichthyes > Orectolobiformes > Ginglymostomatidae > Ginglymostoma > Ginglymostoma cirratum. The sequence continues at coordinate 5,935,099 of JAHRHZ010000273.1, read as the reverse complement.
CAAAAGATAAGGTGGAAGCATTCACAGCAATACCAGAAAGACCAGTTGGATGATCCATCTCATCCTCCTCCAGTGATCCCCAGCATCATAGGTGCCAATCTTCAGTCAATTTGATTTATTTCATGTGATATCAAAAAATGGTTAGAGGCACTGAATTCTGCAAAGGCAATGGGCTATGACAACATTCCAGCAATAGTATTGAAGACTTATGCTTTAAGAACGTGCTGCTCCCCAACCAAGCATTTCCAATACAGTTATATCTACCCAACGATGTGGAAAATTTCCCAGGTATGTCTGTAAATAAAAAGCAGGACAAATCAAACCCAGCCAATGGCTGCTCCATCAGTCGACTCTTGATCATCAGTAAAGTGGTGGAAAATGTTATCAAGCAGTACCTGCTCAGCAATAACATGCACACTGATGCCCAGGTTCTGCCAGGATCACTCAGCTCCTGACTTCATTACAGCTTTGGTTCAAAGATGGACAAAAGAGCTAAATTTCAGAAGTGAGGTGAGAGTGATAGCCCTTGTCAAGGTCACATTTGACTGAGCATGGCCTGAACACATCCAGGACCAAAACAGCCCACTTAATTGGCACCACATCTGCAAACATCTCCACCGTTATCCAACCAGATGGACCAGCTCTAGACGAATTCCATACTTTTCTATCTAACCATTGCCACAGTATCACTTACAATGTCTTCTTGCCCAGCTCCTGTAATGTTACATCTGGGGTTCCCCAACGCACTTTACTGGACCTTCTCATGTTTCACATCTACATGCTGCCCTTCAGTAATATAATATGAAAGAAAAGCATTAGTGTGCACACGTCATTGACAAGACCCAGACTTAGGTCACCAACAGGTCTCTCGACTCCTCCATTGTGCAAAATTCAAATTGCTTATTCAACACTCAAAACTGGATGAGAAGGAATTTGTTCCAAGTAGATATTGGGATAACTGAAGTCATTGTTTTTGTTCCCTGCTCCAAACTCTATTCCCTGGCTACTGACTCTAGCACTCTCCCTGGCAACATACTGGAGGAATGCTTCCCAAATATTTTCCCATTGCTTGAAGATCACTGTGACCTCTCAGTGTGAGAGAGGTGGGGTTGGTTAGAGCAGGGAAAACTTTCAGAGTTCAGGGGTAGGAAGGACCTATGAGAGTTGGGTGAGGGGAGCACTGAGGGACCACACCTGCCATACCTCAATTGGAGATCCATAGTTGTCATTACTGCCAGAGGGCAGCAACTCTAAAATTTCAGCTCATGATCCCAATTAGGTTTTTGACCCCCAGTTTAGGAAGGCATGGTCTGAAGTTAAACCAGTCTGTCCATTTCCTTAGTATCACACTTCATGCTGAGATGAATTTTTGACCACATACATACACACCATCACTTCAAAGTATTATCTATCTTTATCCTTTGAAATAACTGCACAGAAGCTGGTATCCCATCACCAAGTCACCCTTTATTTACTTGTGCACAGTACACTGTCTAAAGCCAGCCAGCTTAGAGTCAGTCCCCTGAACTGAGGAGATTCTAAATGTCCTGGTTTTATTGGTCAGCCAGGGCTTTCCTGACTGGCCCAGATTAACAACACCAATCAAGAATCTTGTAGTCAACAAGATCCAGCTGGTTCCAATCACGACATCCTTTCCCCCGCTAGGTCCAGGGATGTAGGCCTGGTCTTTCTCTTGTAGTTTTGCTTGCAATGTTTTTGCTCCAGGTCTGGTTCCTCTGACTCAGACTCCAACATGGATGGTGTATATAGGACTGTGCCCCGTCTTTTGCATCCAGAGCGTCTCGGGAGGGCCCTTCTCCTCTTCTTCCAGCGGTAACGGTATCAACGCTGTGTCTATCTTGGACTCTGAGGTTTCGTCGACATTAGATGGAGGGGAAGAACCTACAGTTTCTAACAGGCCTTCTGGCTGTTCTGAGGGGCCAGATATGTTTTGCTCCTGCCCCATTTGTGAGGTAGCAGCTTTCAGGTGATCCACGTGTTTATTCAGGACTGTATCACCGACCTGAACTTTGTAAGTCATAGGACCTGATCTTGTATCAACCTCGCTTTGTACCTATACAGGGCCATTTCCATGGTTCTGCCACCAAACTTCATCCCCTAAATTAAACTGTCTCTCTCACTTAGAGGAGGCATGTGGCTGGGCATTGGCGTTCCTGCTGCCATTTCACCCTACCCACCCCCCAAGTCTGGAAATATTATGTTTAACCTGGTGTGGAGTCTTCTCCCCATCAGCAATTCTGCTAGAGCTATCCCTGTTGATGCGTATAATCGAACAGGAACCAGGTCAGTTTGGTATCAAGTGATGTGGTAGGCTGCTTCTTTAAGCCTGCCTTCAACATTTGGACCGATCTTTCCCCTAGACCATTGGACAATGGATGGTATGGAGCTGTCCTTCTGTGCTGAGTGCCATTGGCCTTTAGGAAATATTCGAATTACCTGCCGGTAAATGACATCCCATTGTCCGTGACCAATATTTCCGGGAGTCCGTGTATCCTGAACGATGCTTGCAGCTTCTCAATCATCTTCCCTGAGTTTGCCAAACACACTTTATTGCACATCCAACCACTTTGAATGGGCATCCACAATGACCAAGGACACTGAGCCCATGAAAGGACCAGCACAGTCGACAAGCAACCGTGTCCAGGGTTTACCCAGTCCTTCTCAATAATGACTGTGGGGGAGCTGCTGGTGGCAGTTTTTGTCCTTGTTGGCACTCTGGGCACTGCCCCAACAGCACAACTATGTCGCCATCCAATCTTGGCCACCAGACATAGCTTCTTGCTAGCATCTTCATCTTGGAAACACCTGGATGACCCTGGTGGAGCTCAGCCAGTATCTGGTGGCGACCTTTACTCAGGACAATCACCCTCGCTCCCCATAGTAATAGGCTGTCCTCTATGGTGATCTGGTCTCGCTGGGTCCACAAAGGTTTCAGTCCTGGTTGCGATGGCCCTTCTGCTTCCCCCATTACCACCAGCTGTTTTAGTTTCACTAAGACAGGATCTTTTTGTGTCCAAAGTCAGATATTGTCAGCAGTGACCGGAAGAGTGTCCAGGAAGTTTAAAGCAATACAGACTCGTCCAGGAGAGGCACCACCGATAGAGTATCTGCCAGTGGGCAGTGGCTCAAGACATCCGCATTGGCCATTTAGCTTGCTGGACAGTGTTCTAACTTGTACTTGTACGCGCTAAGAATAAGGGCCCAACGTCAAATTCTACCGAAAGCTATGGGCAGCACCGCCTTGTCCCCCTTCAGTAGCCCTAGAAGGGGTTTGTAATCTGTTGCTCTTACAGACAGGAATTTGTCAAGGTACTGATGGAGCTTCCTCACACCAAAGATGACTGCCAAACCTTCCTTGTCCATCTGGGCATAGTTGCATTTGACATCAGCCAAAGTTGGGGAAGCATACGCGACTGAGCGTTCCTCTCCATTGGGCCACCGGTGAGCCAACACTACCCTGATACCGTATGAGCAGACATCACATGTCAGCACTACTTCTCACTTTGGAGTGTAGTGGGTAAACACGTTAGGTGACGATAGCTGGTTTTTCGCTTCCCTAAAGGCTACTTCTTGCTACGCAACCATTTCCAAGGCTGAACCCTTTTCAAAAGCAGGTGTAAAGGCACCAAGATGGAGGCCTGGTTACATATGAATTTTCTATAATAATTCACTAACCCAAGGAAAGACCTAAGCTTGAGAAACAGATATGGGAGCTAGGGTTCCTTTACCACCCTCACTTTTCTCCCAGCAAGTGTAATCCGATTTTGTTGACTCTGTAACCCAAGTAGGTCACTTGGGGGGCCCGGAACACACAGCTTTCCCTTCTAAGACGTATGCCCACCTGGGAGAAATGTTTAAGCACTAGGTCCAAATTCTCCAAGTGCTCCTTATTGGTCTTCCCTATTATTAGTACATCATCCAGATAAATGGCAATCTGGGGTAGCCCTTGTAAAATGTTGTCCATAGTCTGCTGGAAAAGGGCGCAGGCTGACAATACCCCGAATGGTAATCTTGTATTTTGACATAAACCCTTATGGGTATTAATCATAGCATACTTCTGGAACTCCTCATTCAGCCACAATCGCAGGTAGGTGTAGCTGATCTCCAGCTTCATAAAGCTCAGCCGCCCCACCAACGTTGTGTCCAAGTCCTCTATGCGAGGGATCAGGTATTTACCCAGCTATGCAGAGGTAGTTTACTCTTTGCTTAAGATCCTCACAGCCATTAGGCTTCACAGTCAGTAAGACCAGTGTTGACCATTCTACAAGCTGCACTGCTTTGATGATTCCTTCACTCCCCAGCCTCCTGATTTCTGCCTCCACTTTTGCCCGCAAGGCAAATGGCACTCAGTGGGCCTTGCAAAATCTTGGAATTGTTTCGTCCCAAGCCCTTCCTGAAATTCTCCTGGATATTTCACCAGGACTTCACTGAAGCAGCCATTTTCTAATTGAAAAATGTTCAGCCAATCTAGGCGAATCTTTCTCAACCATTTCCTCTCCAATAGAATTGGGCCCAAGCCTTTTACTACCATCAGTGTTAACGTCACCAACTGATTCTCATAGGAGACCGGAACCAAAGTCATACCCTTAATCTGCAACGGCTCCTTAATGTATGTTGGAAGGATGTGGACGCTTTGGAGAAGGTGCAGAAGAGGTTTACCAGCATGCCATCTTGGTGAGAGGCTATGAAATCTAAACAGGGGCTAGAAAAACTCGGGTTGTTTTGTCCTGAGTGGAGGAGGCTGAGGGGAGACTTGATAGAAGTCTATAAAATTATGAGATGCAGAGATAGGTTTGTCAGTCAGAATACTTTTTCCAGAATTGAGACGTCTAATATTAAGGGGCATGCATTTAAGGTTAGAGGGGGAAAGTTCAAAGGAGACATGAGGGCCAAGTTTTTTCTTTACATAGAGAGTGGTAGGAGTCTGGAACGCACTGCCGGGGTGGTACTGGAGACAGATACAGCATGGGCATTTAAGGGACTGTTAATTAAGCATATGAATATGCGAGAAATGGTAGGATATAGACCAAGGGCAAGCAGTAGGGATTAGTTTCATTTGGTGTCATGTTTGGCACAACACCGTGGGCCGAAGGGCCCATTTCTGTGCTGTACTGTTCTATCTTCTATGTGTGTTCTCAGTCTGGCTGAGGTCTTGCGCAAACTTAAGGGTTGGAGCTCTGAGCGAATCTTGTTAAAGACAGATTCTGCAACCACAGATACAGCTGCGCTGGTATTGACCTCCATGGGAACTGGGTGACCATTTAACCAAATATTAATTTTAATTGGTTCCAATTTGGATGTTGCTAAGCAATTTAGTTACTCCAATCCACATGTAGGGAGACTTTCCAGGGTGTGCACTCTCCTGGGTACCAGCCTCCGAGTTTTCTTACTCAAGTCAGGCCTTGTTGGATCCTTTTGCTGTCTCGAGTCCAAAGAGATTCTTTAAGTATAGTAAAGAAAAAAGAATAACTAGAGAGAGAATAGGACCCGTCAACGACCAAGGTGGACATGTTATGTGTGGAACCACAGGAGATGGGTGAGGTCCTCAATGAATATTTCTCCTCTGTGTTTACCACAGGGAAAGACATGAAGACTTGGGAAAGATAGTAGTGATATCTTGGGGACAGTCCATATCATAGTTAGAACATATGAGGGTGGATAAATTTCCTGGTCTTGACCAGGTATATCCAAGAACCCTGCAAAAGGCTAGAGAAGAAATTGCGGGGGCCCTGTCTGATATATTTGCATCATCATTAGCCACGGGTGAAGTCCCAAAAGCCTGGAGGGTAGCGAATATTGTGCCTTTATTCAAGAAGGGCTGTAGAGAAAAACCTGGGAATTATAGACCAGTAAGCTCACCATCTGTGGTAGGTATGTTACTTGAGAAGATTCTGAGGGATAAGGTATACATGCATTTGGAAAAACAGGGTTTGATTAGGATTCAGCATTGCTTTGTGTGTGGGAGATGATGCCTCACAAATTTGTTAGAGTTCTTTGATGAAGTGACCAGGAAGGTTGTTGAGGGCAGGGCAGGAGACACTGTCATTATGGATTACAGTAAGGCCTTTGGTAAGGTTCCATATGGTAGGTTGCTCTGGAAGTCTAGATCACATGGAATCTAGAGAATCTTGGCGAACTGGATACACAATTGACTTGATGGTAGGAAGCAGGGGGTAATGCTGGAAGGATGCTTATCAGGCTGGAGGCCTGTAACTAATGGTGTGTCTCAGGCATCGGTGCTGGGTCCATTGCTGTTTGTTATCTACAAGGCATGATTAGTAAGTTTGCAGATGACAGTAAAATAGGTGTTATTGTGGACAGCGAGGAAGGTTATCAGAAATTGCAGCGGGATCTTGATCAGCTGGGAAAGTGGGTCAAGAAATGGCAAATATTTAATATAGATAAGTGTGAGGCGTTGCATTTTGGAAAGTCAAGTCAAGGTAGGAGTTTCATGGTGAATGATAGGGCCTTGAGAAGTGTAGTGGAACAGAGGGGCCTTGGTGTTTAGGCGCACGGTTCTCTGAAAGTGGAGTCACAGGTGGACAGGATAGCAAAGAAGGCTGTTGGCACACTGGCCTGCATCAGTCAGGGCACTGAGTACAGGAATTGGGAAGTTATGTTACAGTTTTACAGAACATTGGTGAGGCCGCACTTGGAATATTGTGTTCAAATTTTGGTCACCCTGCTATAGGAAATATATTATTAAACTTGAAAAAGTGCAGAAGAAATTTACAAAGATGTCACCAGGACTCAAGGAACTGAGTTGTAGGGAGAGGTTAGACAAGCTGGGACTTTTTTCTTTAGTGCATAGGAGACTTACGAGGGATCTTATAGAAGTGTATAAGGAACAAGCATGGGGCTGGATGAACACAGCAGGTCAAGCAGCATCATAGGAGCAGGAAAACTTGACGTTTCGGGCCTAAACCCTTCATCAGAAATGGGGGAGGGGAAGAGGGTTCTGAAATAAATAGGGAGAGGGGGGAGGCGGATAGAGGATGGATAGAGGAGAGGATAGGTGGAGAGGAGGCAGACAAGTCGAAGAGGCGGGGATGGAGCCAGTAATCCCGCCCCCTTGACCTGTCCATCCTCCCTGGACTGACCTATCT